>OY744481.1:355179285-356379285 GCA_963556165.1 Tipula helvola | reverse complement strand
AACTGGAGGCTCCCTTCGGTATGATGGAGGTACCCTAGATTTATTTTTATATTTTGCACTGATTGAACTATCTCTATTATAATATTATCTTTGGTTATAGTCAAGCAATTTTTTTTATGGAAACAAAGTTAAAAAAATAAGAAAAAACTCCAACAAAATTTTGTTTGTTTATATATTTGTTCTTGTCTTTCAATTGAAATTCGCGATATACTAATCTCTTCATTTTTTGTTGGCCAACATTGTTGGAACGCGTAAATTACGTATTATACAACAAGCGCTGAAAAATACTGTGTCATGATTCTTTTTTGCTAGAATTGTGTCTAGGATAACTACTGTTAAAATGAGCTATTAATTTTTGCTTTATATTTGTCTATACTACCCCTATATTGTGTATACACTCATTAATTCGATAATTTTCTATACTCATTTTGTCTCCCTTTTTCGCGATACTCTTGCAGAGCTTAAAAAGTCGCAAAAAAAGCTAGTGTCATAATACCATTACACGTTTACCATTATCTAATTTTTTATAGAGAATCAGTACCCAGGAAGCTTTTTTTTTTTTACTAACTAATGACAAAATTTTCCAGTACCAAAAATTCAGACCACAAATTTTTCGTTCTGTTTTAAAACTAGTACACAGTGTAACCATAATAAGAAAAAAAAACAATCAATTCTTTATTTTCATTTTCAAAAAAATTCCTTAAAACAAGTTATGCAAAATTTTACATACACCGGGGCATATTTTGTATGAAATAGTAAATAAGTGAAAGTTTATCGACAAATTTTTATGCGACAAATATTTCATATCGATCAGAAATTTGCCGTTAAACTTTCATGTAATTGGCGATTGAAAAACTGCAAAATGCGATACCTATCGAAAATAAAACAAACTCTAGGCTCTTCATGAAATGACATTTCTCTCCATATAAAACATATGGAGAGTGCAGCTATCGGAATTAAATTAAACCCTAAGCTCTACATGCCAAATCATGACAGTCCAATCGCCAATTGCGGTTTGATACAAAATAACTTGGATAACTTTGACCATTTTTTGAGTTTATTCTAAATTTTTCATAGAATTGTCTCCTACCGCTAAAATTAACCGTTCGGACTTCATGATTCCGCCCCAGGTCTAGCGTACTGTTATTTTTGTTTAGATTGCTTCTTCATTGCAATATTTCAGACAGTCCTTATCAGTCCTTGACAAAGGTTATTTATTAGTGAGTTGACTTATTGTAAATGTTACAAAAGTGAAACAATGAGAACAAAAAGTAAAGACACGTCCGAAGAATTGAGAAAGTTAATAATGATGCTAAGAGCTGAGGAAAATTCACTACAACAATTTGGCAAGACTGTAAATAAAAGTCGTTTTACCATTCAAACGATAATAAGAAATGTTAAAATCCATGGTTCTGTGGCTTCAAAATCTCATTCTGGGAGACCTAGAAAATTTAATAATGTTGAAAGTAGAAACATTGTGCGCAAAGTAAAGGTTGATCCTAAAATATCGGTAATTAAAATTTTTAAAGAAGTAAATATTAGCACTGGGAAAGCTTGTCATCGCACTACAATTACGAGAATGCTAAACAGAGCTGGCTATAGAAGTCGCATTGCCAGAAGAAAACCATTTTTGGAACTCAGTAATATTTAGTGACGACAGTAAATTTATTATTGACGGTGGTAATGATGGTCGTACACGGGTTTGGAGGACACCTAATAGTGAGCTGAAAAAACGAAATATGGATGGGGCTGAAAAGCCAAAAAAAAAAAATAGTTCTGCATACCCGGATAAAATTATAAGACTACTTCATTCGAAAATAGCCAATTACACGACAGAGATATGCGAATAATGTATGCGAATCAAATGTAGGCATTGTTGGAAGTTCAGCAGGTTGTTGCCAAATATTATATTCCGATGGAAAACGAAATTTTTACTTTTTTATTATTAATTTTGTAAGCAACCATGAAAGTAAAAAAATTAAAATTAATCGTATCCTCCTGTTGCTGTTCGTCAAGCTACCATTCTTTTACTAAAATTTCCGATGACATTCTGGCATAATTGCGCTCAATTTCCTCAATACAATCAATAATATTCTTCTTTAGGTTATCAATTGTTTGTGGATCATTGGCTTAGACTTTTGCCTTCAAATAGCCTCATAGGAAAAAGTTTTGGTGTTAGATCGCAAGATCCAGGCGGCTAATTATGATCAATTGTTTCTGTTGTTATATGACATGTGGTATCGTCCTACTGAAACCCCATATTTTGAACATCCATACCTTTCAATTCGTCAAACAAACAATTCGTAATCATATTCCGATATCGATCCGATTATTACACCAGCTCAAAAATCACACCAGGCAAGCACTTCCTGTGGGTGTATCGATTTTTCCATTATTTCTCATGGGTTTTCTTCACTCCAGATTCGACAATTTTAATCCATCCAGTTCAAAATTTGCTTCGTTGCTAAAGATGACTTTATTGAAAAAAATTCGCATTTCCAAGTTTTTTTTTTGTATGGCCCATTTAGCGAATTGCTGACGTAATACGTAATTGTGCAAAATTCTAAATAAAGTGATTCGTGGAATGTATAATTGCTGTGACGAATTGAGGTTTCAACCAGGATCACCGAACTTGTCATCTGTCAAATAATATATGGCATTTTAGTACGTAGATAAAAGAAATGGCGGCAAATTTTAAAATTAACATCAAATTGGGACACCCTTTATTAAAAATGAACTATATACTTTCTTATTCAGCAAAGTCTTGAAAGCGCATATTTAATATCACACGATATACGTAATTATAACCAGATAGAAAAATTGCTCATCGTTGTAAACGATGACAGTAAAGTAAAATGGTGCCCATACAAATATTTATGAAACCATTTCATCCCAAATATTTTGGGTAAAAACTTCCCACTGGAACTGTGCATAATTTCGTTCTGCTTTCGATAACGTAGCAGAAACAAAAATTACAAATTTTTAAGAATTGTTTACTAATGGTGACCAAACATATCCAACCCCCTACTGAGATGAATCACAGGACGCCAATATTGGGTTTGTTGGAACAGAAAAAGTGAGAATGCCATCGGATGTTAGCAAATTTTTACTGTTTTCGAATGCTACTTGATATTGTTGGGATACCATCATATTATTCCCGAACAAAAAAATCACAAAAAAAAAACGGAAGCCCCATAAAATTTTTGTTAACTACAATATGAAAACAAAATGAATCTGCATAATTGCATATCATCCTTGCGCAGAAAGGACCAATGCTAAGCGGCTCTGGGAGTTTTTTATTTTAGTATAAAAAAAAAACATAAATTCTTCAAAAATGCTCAAATTTCTATAAATGTTAGAATTTCAAAAAATCGTCAGAGCGTGACTTTGGGAGCGGCAGCTCCATCCTCTAAGGTATAAACGAATTAAAATAATATTTAAAAAAATGTTTAAAGAAACTTGAGGAGATTTTTGTTTTTTTGGAATTAAGTCTTGTATCTTCAACATTGTTTAGCAACGCCTCTAAACGTTGGAATGGTATATCGTATAATTCTAAATAACTTAATAATTTATTTGGATCATTTGTGCCTTGATTTTCATTTATCGACAAATCAGGCACTTTAATTTTATCATTTAATCACTGAAATTAACAATTAACGGAACAATATTTTTTTTGCATTAACCACGACGGCCCACTGCCACTTTAGATGTACCTACTACTTCCATTAAATCACCCGTAACCATCTGCAGACGCATCCCACAACACTTCTCGCAACTACTTACCCACCCTTAAATATAAATTTATGAATAAATACAAAAATAACTTCCAGATAAACCGATAATGATTTTTCGTTCCAATTAACCGATACTGTAACATTTCCTCTCCCGATTTTTCGTCTTCTGTTGGCTTAGTTTTACATTCCTCAAATCCGTGGATGTTACGATTTCCACACATTCTTGACATGGCCCTTCTTCCTTGGCCAATAACTGTAAAATACACAGTGACGCGCGGGACAGGTTGATTTAGCTCTAGCTTATTCTGCGGAATCTGCCAACGACGTTATTTCTTTGGCTAATTCTGATCTGGAGGTCTTACATAAATGGTTTGATAAGCATTTCCTGTTACTAAGTGAAAAAACCAAGTTTATGTGGTTTAAAATTTCTGGCATTTTAGCCGTTCCCACTGCTTCCCCATTAACATATCATAGTGCTTCGAAATGTACTCCTGTTAGTTGTCATATGGATTGTTTGAACATTGAGCTAGTCAGCTCTTTTAAGTATCTTGGCATACATTTGGACACTAACCTTAGTTGGAAAACGCATGTGTCTAAGTTAAAATGTTACATGGCATCTGCCTCACGTATTTTTTACCTCCTCCGTAATTTATGTCCGGTTTCGGTGTTGAAAATTACGTATCATGCTTTGATTACGGCCAAATTGGAATATGGTTTGTCTTGCTGGGGTGGGTGTTATCCAACTACGTCCAAACCATTGTACGTTCAGCAAAAAATGATTTTGCGCACAATCTTGAGGAGAAATAGATTGGAATCATCTTGGCCTTTATTCAAGGCAACCAATATTCTTCCGTTAAGGCATTTGTATATTTATAAGGTTTTACGAGTATTTTTTAAGCGTAGCGGTCAGCATGTAATAAGAAGTGATGCTCGATATAACATTCGCGCTAATCATCGTCTTCTTTATAGTATTCCCAGATTTAGTAATGAGCACGTCCGCCGCTACATTGTTGTTACCGCTCCGATGTTTTTTAATGCGCTACCAGAACACATTAGACACCACATTTGTTCTAAGCAATTCTTGCCGTATGTTAAAAATTGGCTATTTGAAACACCAGACGTGTCTCATTTATTTTGCGTCATCATTTGATTTGTTTTGTTATACGGTTGTTCTTAAGAGCTACGATTTAATTTAACTGTATTTGCAACAATATTTATGTATTTCTGTTAGATAACTGATTGGTATTTGATTATAGATGGATATGTATATTTTTAATTGTTTTTTTTTTCTCTCTTTGTATGTTATTAAAAGAATCAATGCCTGCTACTGGATTATTATCCACAAGGCATCTATTGTTTTATTTTATTTTATTGTAAATTTTATAGTTATGTAAGCTTGTAAAAATATTTAAATGAAAATTAAATAAAATAATAATAATAAAAAAAAAAAAAAAAAAATTATATAATCTTCCGCAGCAGCAGCACTGTTTTTACAGCATTCATTAATTGACGGCTTCGACAATTGTGTGGGACGCAAATATCCTTCTTACATAGAATACCCTTAATAAAAATTTTTAAATATTGGAGAGTGGATCCGAAAAACTGAGAGAAATGATGATGTGCTTAGGATTTTTTTTTTGTGTTTCCTTAAAATGTGCATGCACCCACATCTTCAACATATCACCCAATCGTGACATTTTTTTCTTATCCCCACCGGGAATCGAACCCGAGATCATTGAATGATAATTCAAGCATTCTATTGACTATACCACAGAGAGCGATAAAAATTTATCAAAACAGTATTAAAAGGGACAACTGTGTGAGTAAACAAAAAAAAAAATTCAAATCTACTCTGATGGATCATTTTCATATACCGAAAATGTGAAATACATATACGAATATGAGAGAGAGAAGCTGATTATGATTTGAACTTTGCGTTAGAAGATACCCAACTTCATAACATAGGCCTCTTTGTGAAACCATTTTTAGTTCTAACAATCACTCAACGAACTTTATTGTTCCTTCCTAGAAAACTTCCCTAACTGCTTTTACGTTTTCTTTATCATTAAGCCATTTTTTCATTTGTTGCAAGGTGTGTACTCACTCAATACGATAAACTACTTCCTTAGATGTGATTTCTGATTGCAATCTTTAGAGCTTACTATTTGTTCCCACGAAATTAGTCGCACTATCAGTTCAAAAAGGTTTTACTTTACCATGCCTAGCGAGAAAGCATTTCAGACATTTAATGAAAGTACGATTTGCAGGTAAACTGCCCATGATTTGCTCCGCAATCTTGATAAAGGTCAACATTTTTTAGGAACTAAGGATAAAGTTGTTAGAATACTTCTATAAATGGTTTTAACATGCTCATGCCTAAACAATAGCGTTTACCTCGCTGATGGTGCTAGGCAATACAAATTGATCTGTACGATCAAATGACAAGTAACTATTTTAAATACGACCTCCAACTATGAGAATATTTTATAAACCTTCCTTTACGAAGTTTCAACACGGTTTTAAAATGGTTCCCATAATCATTGCTATCTGACGGCAGGTCATTTAAATACAAATTTTCAGATACTACTTTTGTGACCAAATATGGAGCAGCAGATTATCCATAAGTGACGATTTTCGATTCAAACTCTTCGATAGGATCTGAAGTATTTCATGCCATAACACAACGTATTTTAACGATAAACTGGACAATGTTTTGGCTGAAGCATCGTTAAAAGGCAGAAATTAGTGGTTGTATTATAGTACCTTTCACAATCGCATGGGGGGACGGGGGTATTGCAAAAAAGGGCTTGATTACTGTTACTACTACATTCCATGTGGCCAAAATTTGTAAATTCCCTCATGGAATTTATGTACATATGCTATTTTTAATTCAACGTTGGAGGAAGGGCGGGACGGGTACGACGAACCGACTTAAATCTCTCCTATAATTTTCTCACAAATTCAGGATTGTTGCCAATCTGTTCGTATTCCCAAAATAATAGTTGTTTCATCCAGCGTATTGACTTCATATTCTTGCCGACCACAATCCTCTCGACAACTGTTCGCTGAATGATTGTAGGTAACGACCATCTTGAAATATTTAATAGATGTGTAAATCAATTTTGTCTAACAAAATAAAGCTTGATTGGGTTGCAGAATCAAGAAGAGCTTCCCAACTAATAAACCTATATGTCTAATTGGAAATAAATACCAACAAAGAAGATAATGTTATCTCCACTATTTACAACTACTTTTGACTATTAGATCTTATAAAACACTGAGCTAATTCAATTTGAAAGAGAATTTAAAGCATTGACTCGTACTGTACACAATTGTGTACATACACTTTAAACATATTTTTGGGGATTCAATGCACTAATAATGGATTTTTTAAGTGTTACTTTGTTAGCTCTTAGTCTTAAGCTACCAAAAAAGGTTACTTAGCGCGAAAAATGTTATAAAATTTCAGAATTATTCAGATACTTAAGCAAAACAACAAGCGTTTTAAAATAAATGACGAGTCAAAGGGTTAAATAATTGAATTTTTTAAGATATATACAATATAGGTATGTAAACACGAGCAGCTATATTTCAATTTGCGTAAGGCAATTCCTATGCCGCCTGATAATGTTTAGAAAACAAATATAGCAAATAATCAAATATTTATCTAAAAATTCATCAGCAATTTAATCGATACGCATGTTTTAAATATTATACTGCTTTATATCATCTATACCTATGTATATCAAGCTACACATTTTTATTAGGTATTCGTGTTCTATTTTTAAACACCTTAATACACAAAAAAAAACAAAAATGTCACTATCACTATTCGTAAAATTGCTTTTCTTGCATATTTAAATACAAACTATTTTTTTATTCTACACAGTTCGCTTTATAATTCGAATATTAATGTGCTGGTATCGTAAAAACTGATAGTGCCGGAAATAACCTTGATTATTTAAGTTTTTTTATGTTATGTTTATATTAAGTGTTTAAATTTAATCGTTTGTAATATTCGGTGAATTAATTCGATTTGTTTTAGAGACACCTAAACGTAAACGTGTGGCCTAATTCGATCAAATTATTTATTTTTAAAATATATCGCACTTCGTTTGCTAATAATAATTTATCAAAGCAGCGTCTGGCTAGGCAGTGTATAAAAATATTACATTATGTAGATTCAAATTCTGTAGATTCATCAAATCATCCTCCAGAATATAAAAAAAAAACGGAAAAATAAAACGTGAGATGTGACTAGACACCGATCAAGAGATCTGATTCGCTTGGCGTTCTTTTTTTTTAAGTAAAAACCTTTGATTTGATTTATTTTGGAATAAAATTTCAGCAATAAGCAGCAAACTTCGTACTGTCGATTACCGACAACTGTACTTCAGCAAATGAAATGTGAAAAGCGCGACCCAGAGGCTTCTTTTTATTTTAAAATTTTACACGTTTGGCGATTTGAAAGAATAAGGTATACAACCCTCAACGATCCTTGTACCAGAGCTGTTCGCTTGAAATGATTGCTGCTAATTAGAAACTGATTGGATACTACAATGTTGTGTTCCTGAAGATTTTGAAATGGTATAAAAAATTTAATTTCAAATCTTTATGAATCAAACGTTTCGAATGGCAGAGAAATAACACAAAACGCTATTAGAAAAACGATGGGTAAAATAGTAGCCCACAATTTTATTTGGTTTTAAACAGTTATTTCCGTTTTTCACGTGCCGAACTTTTATTAAGAAAAATTTTTCGCACACCTAACGAAAAATTCTTTATTCCTGTTTATTCCAAAACTAATAGAATCACTTCATAGCCTTAAAGTTGTATTTTTATTTTTTAGCTATCCACGAGGCTGAGAAACTAAGCAAAGGGCCGATTTTCGATTACGAAAATAAGACTGTATAGATCTATTATCTGTCGATCTTATTATTAATGGTAAGCTTGGCCTAACAGTAATCGCCCAAATAGCAAAAAGCCCCCACTGAAAAATTCGTAGATTAATACTACAAATTTAGAATAATTAGACTTATAAAGATAAAAAGCAACACAATAAGCTAAGAATGAAGATAATACATAATTGGCACTGATAAAAAACGCAATTGACCTCTATAAAACGGTTACTTATTGATTAGTATACCTTATGACTACTATTGTGTTCGAAGATAAACGATTTTCTGTTATTAATTAATATTTTAAATTCAGATGTAACTTGAATAGAACTAATTCGCACAGCGGTTTCATCGTTATTAATATTTAACCTCAAACCTACTTACTACTGAATTTCCCGTTTCTATTATCAAAATTAATATTCTCAAAAAGATAATTCTAAACTCATAGTTTAAGCATTTTTTTTTCTTAAGGGAGGAACCTGCTCCATACAACAGGTTTTTCAATAATTGTTTACAAAAAAAAATGTTTATGAGTGAAAACAAAACAAAATGGAAGCGCTGGAGGTGCTCGAACTTGACATCTAGAATTTGCGCCGTGGAACGCCCATCTCCTTGTAGTTAACTAAAATCACCGAAACATTTTTTTTTATTAGAATAAGTCACTCCTCTTTGCATGAACCTAAATTTAGCAAAAAAAGTGTCCTTCTTTATAAACAAACCTTACAAACAATATTTATTATAACAATTTCTACGAAATTTTAGGTTTGTGCAAAGGCCGATAAGTTAAAGAATATTTGTACAAAATTTTAAGTTGATTGGTTTATTAATTTTTGAGTTACAATCCACGGCGCGGAAAAAACACGTTTCGAGAAAAACTAGATTGAAGTTTTCGTTCTTGAAAAGTATAGTTTACTTTTAGAGTGAACACTTCGCATCAATTCGGTGACTTCCTAGGGACCTTTAGGATTTTATGTTGGGCATAAAACTTTGGAAATATATTCTTCAGATACTAAATTAATTTTTAAAGCAATAAAAAAAAATGCCAAAAATTGAATATCTGGAAGAGGGAGGTTCCTCCTTAAACCGCTCTTTCATTTAGTGTCATGTTGAATTATAAATGTACAAATTTTAGTGGTCCTCCCCAAATGGCAGTCCTAATTATTTGGGCTAAGAGATATTGCTAACTGTTCTGAGGTTTATTGAATGAGGAACAGTGAAACCACTTAGGCTTCAAAAAAAAATTTTACAAGTCTAAAATTTTTCGAATTTGACTGTTAACTTCGAGTATTTTACAAAATTTCCATATTCCAATCACAATTAAAATATCAAAGGGTTTCAATTAAATTTTTCTATTTTCATAAAATGATTTCTGAAAGCTGAAATAATTTTGCGAAAATGAATGTCAATCGATATTTTTAAAATTGTTGATACTATCATTCCGATTTTCGGATGAGAAATAGCTAAAATTTGGAAAACTGGAAATGCAAATTTAAAAATACATAATAATATTCTGATTGAAAATTCGTTATTTATTCATTTAAAATTAATTAATAAAAAAAACCGTAATAAAAATATTGTTTAGGTTGATTTGAACAAAACTTATTTTATTTATTGCCAGTGTTGAATTAAGCTGTTCAATTACAAGAAAAAATTTAGGAGCAACTCGAGAATAAAATTCTTTTCCGAATTACGAACAGAATCTGAAATTTATTGAGCGTCTTCCACCAACAAGCTGAAAAATTTTAGTTGGGCCAAAATTAAAAATACTTACCTAACAAATCCACCAGTAACTACTAGAATTAATATTAACCCCTAAGAATAAATATGTGTGGCGGACGACATCTCAAAGTAAATCCGCTGAATATAGTAAATGCATTTATGTATTTTCAAAAGGAGCGGAAACGGAATAACAGAAAATCAATGGTTCATGTTTAGATTATTTATTTTTATTGAAACAAGGATTTAGTTCCAAAATAAATGCTTTATCCGAGAATTGGCTAGGAAACTAGGAAATGCCTGGAAATTGGAAAATTGAGTAAAAAGGCTTATTATCCATAAGAGGCTCGCTATTTGTCGTGTGTGTTAAGCACAAAGCTGCAAATCAGGAATTACAAAAGCCTCTCGCATTAACTCCAAGGCAGAGAAAGATGCTTACGAGACAAAAGCATGTAGTCTTGCACAAGTCAAAAATCTACTGCAGTTATATCTATGTCAGTTTGGGAGAAGGAATTGTTAAATGTGCAATGAGCTCAAGAACCACTACTATATAAAATTGATCATTTTCAAATCAAGAATATGGGATATCTGGTCTTCCTGAGGAAGGTTGGGATCTACTAGTTAAAATAATCCAATCAATAAGATTACGAATGCCAATCCAGAAGAGTTCATATAGAAACCATTCAAATAACTATTAAAAAATACCTAATCCAAGAACAATTGCGGATTACAGGAAAATTTTACAATTTTGTGTAATACCATCTGTTCAAATTTGACTCGAACTGGTAAAAAAGAACAACATTTTTATGTATTTTAATACAAATCTTTAATATCCCTTCAAAATAGGCTCCTTTTGAGCCCCGGCCGAGATGGCCTTTAGTTCCTTTAGCGAATTTCTTTTTATGGCTTCAATCGACTCATGGCGCGTTCCCCAGAGCGAATATTTGAGTTTCGGAAACAGAAAAAAGTCGCAGGGAGCCAAATCTGGCGAATACGGTGACTGAGCGATGACTTTTGTTGCGTGTTTGTTCAAACATTCAGTCACAATCAGGCTGGAATGTGACGGCGCATGCCATTTGTTTGCCAACAAATCCGGCCGTTTACAACGAATTGCTTCACGTAGACGCATCAAAACGGTCAATTAATATGCTTTATTGACTGTTTGACCCTCTGGAACGAATTCATGGTGAACCACACCACTGTAATCGAAGAAAACGATAAGCATTAAAATAATAAATTAATGCGTTTAATGAATATAGGGTCGTCAGCAACGTTGGCAAGCATCTCTTTTGCGACCTCTATACTCGACGTTCTTTTTGCAAAAAAATCAGGTCTTTCGGCGCTAGTCCAGCGGCAACGCGTTTCATACCTAAAACATCAACCAAAATGTGTTGAGTCGATCCGTAAGAGATGTTAAAAGCCTCTGATATCTTTCTAATGCCAACACTACGATTTTCGAGTACAATTTGTAGTTTTTGTGTGAAAAGGCATACAAAAACATGAAACAGACAGGCTTTTATATGTGTGTGTGTGCGAAATTATAATTGTTCAATTTGAGTGCTATAATAGCACTTTTTGAGCACTCAAACGGACAAGTCGGTAAAAGAACGTGCACGATCCTGGTGATAAATAGCAATAATAGATCAAACTGTTCGTTTTTGTTTGTTTTATTTCATTTATCATTCTTGAATTTTTTTATAATAAAAAGACAGCCATATTCCATAAATATAATTTTATAAAAAAATAACAAACTATGTAAATACAGTGATTATTTAATTATGTTAATTGCAGCATCGAAAGTTTCCAAATGAAATTGAGGTGTGAATTTCAAAAGGCACATACTCGGGTGCATAATAAAAAAACGCATTATTAAATTGTGAAATGTATAAAAGTTTTTATAACTATGTACTACATAAATTTCTTTGGAAACATTTTTTTTTTAATTTTAAATTATTAAATGTTTTGTAAAAACAATAAATGAATTCAAAATTCAAATTCAATTTGTTTTATTTCAAAATAATAATAATTGGAATGTCATCTGGTGGCAGTAATAAAAAAAGGAACACTACGTTATCGACACATTTTTGCAATTCAAATAAATTATAATACCTATAAAGGTCTTCGCTGTCAAAAAACGGCGATAGATAGATTAAATCTTAAGATGGCACTAGTAGTTTTTTTTTAATTTTTTTTTTGTTGTATCGAAACAAAAATATAAACAAAAGCAAAAAACACGAATAAAACTTACAACTAGACATGAATTATAAAAAAAATTAATTTTATTTTTGATTTATTTACCAAAAATTAAAAATTGTTAAAGCTGACATCTTTAGAAGTTATCCCGAACTATGTTTTCATGTATTAAATAATACTGCATTATCGATAAATCTGCCAATATCATTGACCGCAAGTTTACTATGGAAAAGTGTCATTATGTCATTTATAGGGTATTATAATTTATTTGTTGCAATTATGTCAGCACCATCTACCAACCAATATCTAAAATATACTATTTTACCAATACTACTTTAGGCTATTTTTTAAATTAATCGGACTACCTTCGTATATTTTTACACGAAATATGGTGTATACAGTGATCGCAAATACATGGCACGCGTGCCAAACTTGGCAAGTTTAAAAGTTGGCCCGGCACGCCAAATTTTTAGAGTACTCAAAAATCGTTTTTACAAAAAAATTAAAAGGATTTTAGAATTTTGACGAAGCCGAATGGGAGAACCAGCGAGTCAGTAACAACTTTAAGTGAGAACGCGACACACATAAAGGGGGTATTACTGACCAGTGAATCTTTAAGAATTTTTCGCCCAGTTTCGCTGAAGAATATGTCATAATACATCAAAATTTGCACAGCACACTTTTCTTAAAAATAATACATTTTGCTTTTCACACTACAATTTCAATACTGTATTTGTCATTTGTACGGATACGGTGGTCAATGCGCCAAATATTCTGTAAGGATTCTTACTGATTCGCTGATTACCCCTTATCTATTAAAATGATGCAGTAGAAGTTAAACACGAAATCAATTTGGTCATGCATCCACCTTTGGAATGAATGTCAATAGTATTGTCGACAAATACGAAAAGTGCGAATGTAAATTACTAGGTGACAACATATTTGCAACATTTGAAAATATTTTTGTTAGATATGTTTCAAAATGGCCGAGTTCAGCGATGTTTTATTCATAGGCTTCTAATTTTAGTTTATGGTTTGTTTAGTATGTACTACAAATTACAAAAATTAAGAAGCACTTTTGCTTTAGTATTAATTGCGAAAAAGGGGCAGCCAATGGCGGTAGTCACTCTTCTAGAATGAAAAAAGTTGTAAAATCTAAAATTCAGAATTGTTTTACTTATTCTGCTTAAACCTATTTGGCCATTTAGTTGACGATGCCAGATTATCGCGTGACAGAATTTTAGCACGCCATTTGATAATAGTTGAACTAGATAGATAAAAGAGTTTTCTTCCAAATATCCTTGAGGGTTTGTATTTTTACAGATGAATATTATGAAAAGAATAGAACGGCCTAAAGCAATTATCTCGGGATAAGACATTGGTACCGATTCCGGGATGATAAAATGTGTCTTAAGCTATTTTATTCGTCCTCCTCCTATTTAATTTTGCATCGAAAAAATTAAAATAGAATTCTGGTGAATTCTGGACGAGATTCTGACTGATAATTAATATTATATTTAAAATAATATATTTTACGGAATTGTTGTGGCACGCAGAAAAATAGTTATTTGCGAACACTGAGACTGATGCTCAAAATGAGGTATTATCGAGCGCTCAATTTGATCGCTAAATTAGCGCTTTTCGAGCACTCAATCGGACAACTGGGCTAGTATAATCGAAAATTTCCGATCGGAATATGTATACGATTATATTTTAAAACATACGCGACTACCACATTAATAATATATTATTCAACGAGCATAATGTAAAGCTTTACGAGCCGATAGGCGCGTGTCGTAAATCATCTGAGTGAATAACAGCCACTATATGCGAGTAGAATACGATACTTTGTCGACGACGTCTCACAGTTTAATAATAATGAAAATGGCAAGAGACTACAGATTAAATTTCAAAAATTAAATAATTTACTTGGTAGTATTGAATAATGAAAGAAGAGACTACTAGATAAACTAGCAGTGAATAATGGATATCATTATGATTGATGAAACAAACATATAATGAGCATATTATACGTTAGTCGTGGACAATAGTTATTTACGTCACAAGGGCGGTAAATGAGTAGTTACAGTACGAGTTCGACGTTTATTTGAACGAGAATTTTGAACGAGTACTGTAACGATCATTTAACGTACGTGTAACGTACAACATTTTATTTCATACTACATGGGACATTAATTCGATTTTTTCATTTAAAATTAAATTTTAAAGTAAAAACATGAGTTTGAAATTTAAAGAAAATCAATCCAAATGATTTTCAAATTATCAAGTTACCCTAGTTATTTTTTTGTTTTGTTTGGTTTTATATTTTTCTGTACTGTAATAGCTCGTTTTCCGGACACTTTTGTTTTGTACCGTAATAATTCATTTCCCGGACAGAAATCGATCACGTAAACATTGATTTTCGGTATAGTATGAAATAAGTAATAATTCGCGATGATTTCCGCTTTGATTGACATATTTAAAATTCGTATTTTTAATAAAAAAAAAAAAAACAAATAAAAACCGATAAAATAAAATCTGCTTCAATAATGGCCGATGGCCTTCTAAAAATAATTAATTTTTTCTCAAATTTCAGAAATCTTCAAAAATTTCATTCGAGGCTGATAAGCTTTAGAATTACTTTTCAAAATATTAAACATAGGAATAAATATCGTTCATTTACAGCAGTCGACCGACGATTTCTAATTTTTTTTTTTTTTTTGGTTTTATTTAGTTTATAATATGCGAGACACATTTTATTAATATTTACTAATAATTTGCGAAGTGATCTACGTGAACTACGATTAACCTAACGTAAAAACCCAATACTAAAATTCAAACAATAATTTAATGACTAAAAATTACGTGTAATAATTTATTCGACTATTAACATCAAAGGCGAATAATAAATTACGAATTAATCATGTAAAATCAACATAAACACAACAAATAATATAATTTAGTTTATGATTAGAAAAATATTTACAAAGGTAACCCATCATCATGTCATAACACCACCAACTGTGGCATTTATAACACCACAACTGTGGACCAACGGATAGAATAGCTAATACATTCATATATACCTACATTTAAATTAAACAAAATTGATTTTTATGAAATTTAAAACACATGGATTAAAATAAACTTTACTTTTTCTTTTAAATAAATGTCTAATTCAACAAATTTATTTTCATTAATGAATTACTATTTCATGAATCATTTTATCTTAAAACAAACTTGTTGAATGAAAATGACGAACATGTGCTACATTTAACGCCGCACGCTTAACGGGTGGTGATTATTAAATTTACTACATACATATTCTTGTGTATTTGTATAATTCGTTGATTTCTTTTGTTTATACTATTTATTGTATACGCTTATCATTTGAGTTTGAGTCATTTTCCTTAACTAATCTGTTGCGGCACAAATTTTGCATCGGAATTTTTATATCTTTCTATTTATCATCCAAACAGAGGAAATATGATGAACAATTCATTTTTTATTATTTAAATTAAAATTCATATATACTATATGGTTATGTCATTCTTTTGAGATATATGGACATTTGTACATGCACAATTTTATTACATACATATCAACAACAAATGAGGGAAAATAAATATTTAAGAATTCACTGCTTCTCTTGTTCGTTTAATCGTAAAATATATAAATAAACTCAAAAGGATTTTTTTTTTACACAAATAGCTATGTGTATCTAACCTAAATATTTAATTTTCTTTTGAGAACTTGACCCAATTGTCTTCCCGCGATTCTGTATAAATAATTAGGTGTAGTTATTAAACAGATTTTTGAGTACACTTTCTCTGATGTCAAAATGGTTTAATATTAGAAGAACTGTCACCAACAGACTTAAGGCTGATTTACATTCAATGATGTTTGCAGAATATCACGCTTTCTTTAAAATTAAACCTAAATACATATCTATAAACAAAAAATGTCATAAAATGCTAAACATTTTTGGTTTTCTTTCATGTGTGTAAGCAATAAGTATATCATAATTATTATACGTACGTGTTTCGACGATTTTATAGAAAAAAAAAAAGATGAAACACAACCCAACATCTTAAATAAACCAGATCCATTTTTAGTTAATTTACAAAGAATTTTTTCAAATATAAAAAGAATTATTTTTTGTGTTAAATTACACTCACCGGCAAAGAACGGGCCACCCTAAAAAATGTGTTTTTTTATGCGAATATATTTTGAACCGCACCAACTGGAAACTTAAAACAAAAACGCAATTCAAGATCATTCAAAACAAACAATCTTGATGCTTGATGAACAATGATGCTCGTTTTTTACTTTTATACCATATGTGTGTGCCGAAAAACGTTTTATAAGAAACTGGCAAGTTTCTCGTATATAAGAAACTGCAGTTCCTATTTCTTCACAATCCTTGCAATCCACTTTGTATATTACGGGTACCATTTGAAACGCGATATTTCAAAACGTGATACGATACAAAACGCGATATGGTACAAAACGCGATATTTCAAAACGCGATGTGGTCAAAAACGAGATATGGTACAAAACGCGATATTTCAAAACGCGATAATTTTTTTATCTGGAATTTGGCCGATTGGGATGAAACTGTTTATTTCTTATCCGATTATGAAGAAATTCGTCATGTGCGGTGGAAATGGCATTTTAAAATGATTTTTTGACTATGTTCTGGAATATAACCAGATATAGTAGGATATATCTTGGCTATTTCTTAATAGATTATGATTTAAACGGCATAAGTAAACTACGACGTATGGTACACTACGACATATGGTACACTATAGCATATTTCAAAATGGCATATTTTGAAACTTGGCCATTTGTTAACCGATTAAGATGAAATTCGACAAGTATTTTGGAAAAGGGATGCTAAAATAAGTTTGTTAACTTAAAATTGTAAACTTACAAAAAATAAAAATGATTTTTTGAAATTTTATTAAGAATTTTATTTCAAATCTATTGTATTTTTACGTTTACTAAATTATTATGGCTAAAACCTCCAAATTACTCTATTTAATAATCGAGTAATTTTACACCTTTCATTCATAACTGAATAAAGTTTAGAATCAAACTTCATACGTTTTTAGAAAATCAGATTTTCAACAATTTTGGTTTATATTTGCCTAAATTATTTATTACAACGAAGATGGAAAAACCCAACAATAGAAATTCACATTTTTTTTTATTTCTAAAATAATACTCAGGTAATAAATAAATTTTATGTTCAGTGGGTGCTTCTATTGTACTTCGACAGTTGTTTTTTTTTAAATAACCACAAAACTGGAAAGCGGTTACTACCTGAACATACAAGTACAATAGATCATGTTTAAATGTCAAATATTTTTTTAACCGCCGACAATGCCATCTTCACACAAAAAAATGAACATTTCACGTTACATGGATTATCAATAGATGTCAGTGTAACAAATACAGACGTTTTCCTAAAAACTGATTTTCCATTTAGAATAAATTTTGTAATATTTTTGATTTAAATTAATATAAAATAATTTATAAATTAAAATAATAAAATTGGAATAAATTGGCAATTTTTATTGAATAATGGGCAATTTCAATTCTAAATTTTAAAAACAAAAACATTTTGTGCATGTTGTCAACAAGACCTTTTATTTGTGATCATTTATATTTAGGTAAATTGTTATTAATAATTGAATAAATTGAAATATTTGTGTTGTTTAAATAAATTAATTAAAATTGTATTAGTTGGCCACAAACCCGTCTACACACCTATTTTATTTTAAATTAAGAACGCTGTTGCCATCTGTTAAAAATTTTAAAAATTAGTGACATCTCTTGACAAACATATAACACTAAAATTCTTCTTTTGGTGCTGCCTCTTTCGGAAAACATGATATATAAAACATCTGCTATACTGTAGTTCAGTAAAAAAAAACAACAAAAATTAAAATTAAATTCTGGATTTCCCAACATATATTCGTAAACAAAATAATCCGTAAAGGGAATAAAAACAATTATTACAAACATATAACAAAAAATTGGCAAATTGTTGATGTTCATATAGAAAATTTGTTCCGTCTATTAGCAAATAATTTTATTTAATAGAAGATAGATTGAAATTCTGTTAAGCGAAAGAAAAGGGTTGGGTACTAAATCTTACTTTACAAAATCTTACTTTTCAAAATCTTTCTTTTTAATTAATCTTACTTTCTTCAAAAATGGGGATTTACATGGGAAAAACGAAGGGTCGCCCCGTTTGGTGAAGGAGAATTTTAATTTAAAGTAAAATAAAATTCAAAACCGGGATACGGGAAATGGGAGCGTATCGAAATCTTAAATTTGAAGAAAGTAAGATTCGTCAAAAAGCAAGATTTTGATAAAAGAAAGAAATTTCTGATAACTGAAGAAAAATTCCAATAGATGAAGGAAAATTTAAGTAAATTAAAGCTATTTCTAAACTAGGTGAAGGAAAATTTAAGTAAATTAACGAAAATCAACAAACAAAACAATAATTATTAAAAATTACGCCTCCAGAATTTTTCTAATATCATTTTTTACCCCATTTTATGAATTAAGTTTATTTTTAACTTGTATTTTTGTGGTTTCTGTTTCACTTTACAGCCTGCTAGGTTCAGGTATAATATTCACGGTACGAACAAAAATATACCTTGCCCCACAAACAAGAATAAAACACATTTGGCCAAAATGGTGAATTATTCTTAAAACACTTTCTATAGTTTAAGCAAAATTCTTAAATATCTATAATTTGAATTTAATTAAGAAAATAACATCAAAAATTTTAATTCAAATATATTTTCAAAAACTTCCACCATATACCTAGTTCACCAAAAATAGTCTAATCACTTTCCACTTGTCCACGTTCCAAAATGTTATTAAAAAAATTTTAAATTGTATTTGCTTACACATCTCGTTTTGAAATATCGCGTTGTGAAATATCGCGATTTGAAATATCGCGTTTTGCACCATATCGCGTTTTGACATAACGCGTTATGAAATATCGCGTTTCGTACTTTATCTCGTTTCGTCATATCGCGTTTTGAAATATCACGTTTCGAGCGGATCCCGTATATTACATGCGAACGAAGAACTTTTTCGGTTTCATTTTAAAGTTTGGTGAAAATTACATATTTCAATGTATTAGAAGATCTACCCACTCGGATTTCATGATAACCTAAAAGCCTAAGAGGTTTGGCTTCTGAAATACTGATAAAATTATTATTTTGCCAAGCCAAAATTAATTTGTTCAGTTTGGTTTGAATGACACTGGTAGGGTATTTTCTAACTATTCTATATGTATCCAAATCACTTAGCAAGTGCTACGAAATTTTCTAAACCCAGATTGGAAGAAATTAATTAAACCATTGCTATTTAGATGCGATTGAATTTGATCTTTACCAACTATCTCGAAAGCTTTAGAGAGACTACTTAAAATGCTAATTGGCCGCAAATGGGATAGCTCTGAAGGATTACTGATCTTTGGGATGGAGATTATTTTATTTAGCTTCCACATAAAATTGAAGATATGTAACAAGCATTTTGAGACGAAAGGAAACTGGCTTAACGAATTTTAAATTGACGTTATCCAGACCAGAAGATTCCGATTTAACCTTCCAAATGGCAGACTGTAAATCCTCGAGAGAAATATTTGAAAACGAAAACAAATTAGAGGACGCGTTAGAGAAAAAGTCGACGGTACTACTGCCCGAGTTCAAACAAGAGTAAAAATAACTATCGATATCATTGGGTTTGAACACCTTACTAGAAGTACTCTTGCATCTGCCTAGGCCTTAATTACGAATATTACGCTAGAAAACCTTGGGAGAAAGGGAGGTAACTTGTTCTTGAAATAATTACGTTTAGCAAACAGAATTAACACCACAACTCTATTACAAGCCTGCTTATAATCTAAATGAGACTGACTATTAGAATACCTTTTCCATAAACGATATTTACTAACTCTAATACCTATGGCATTCGAAATTTCCTGAGACAACCAAGGCGAAGATTTCGCTTTGAAAGTAACCTTTTTAAGCGGAACGCAACTATCAAAGACCAAATTAATATGCGAATTGAAAAATTCTACTTGGCTAGTTGCAGAACTAAGACAAAAAATATCCTCCCAAGAAACCGAGTTACAAACTAAGTAAAGGTGGGAATTATCTATACTAGCAAAATATCTAAAGCTAAAACTATTAGGTTTAGGTGAAGAGTTACAATTCGCAGAAGATACTAAACGATCATGATGAGATCCCATACCGAGAGATAACTGATTGAAAAAACAAATAGAGTTATTAGTAAAAGAGATGATATGGTCAATAAGGGAATAAGAGGCACCGCTAGCGGCTGGACAACAAAACATGGGCGCCACAGTGTTGTGTACGGATAAATTAAGATTATTTAAAAGATTCAAATAATCCCGAGGGAAGCCGGAATTTTGGAGTATATCGAAATTGAAGTCACCTGATATACATATATACATTTCATCGAATCTAGAAGAGAAAAAACTAAACCAACTTTCTACGTCTACAAGGAATTTTTTAAATTGGGCATACGACCTCTTACTAATTTTTGGAGGGTTATAGACGGTACCGAATAAGATTTTACGACCATTTATGAAAATTTTGACAAATAAAAACTCTAAATCCGATACTAACCACCATAATTAAGAAGGGGTACCGTCCTATCTTTCCTAAATACATATATTAAAACCTTTTATAGCAAAAGCTGAATTAGGGATATTTAGAAAGGTTTCAGAGAAACAAAGTATGTCGACTGAAGCACCGTTAAAAATGTGACGAATCTCGTCAATATTTGGGACTATACTTTGGACGTTTAAACTGACTACATTTAATAATGACCTATCAAATAACATAGATTTCAGAACTAGATTGGGATAGTTAAGCGTAAACACGACGTGGGCGTGATTGATACGCAATACTTACAACAAGAAACGCTTCATCCAGCTCCAAAATGAACCTCAATCACTGAAAATCTAAAACGAGAAGAAACAAAAAACGATCCAAAGTAACAAATACCAAGAAAAAGTAATCAAAGGAACAATACTTAACAGTAGAGCCCCAATTTTTGCTCCAAAAATCGAATATTATTAATTTTTTATTTTCCTACGATGAGAAAAAAATGCGACACTTCTGACTAAGGCTACCAGTTCAATTTTGTGTTGTTTTAAAAAAGTAATTGGATGTGTAGATCGCGGATGTCTCAAAACCAGCTACTTAACTGTCGATTAAATTCGAATGTTTTTCTGGGTTTCTGTAACCAAAATTAACTAAAAATGGTGATCACAAAATTTTAAACCGACTAAAAAATGGATGAAATTATTTGAAATGTGTAGCAAATAATACGTAAAAACTATTTTTTCTACGATAGTGCAGTAACCTACAGTGCTGGTAAAAAAAAATTGGGCAAACAAATTTATTGCAAATTGGAGTCTTTTTTTGCTAAAATTACAAAACTTTTGAAAGCAATTTGTTTATTATTTCATTTTAAATACATGTATGACGTAAATGTGCCTGCAATCTAGGGGCAAAACCCCGAAAAATGCCAAAATATTCAAAATACGTTGATTGGTGTTAAAGTAATGTAATAAATTAAACACTTATTTTTTATTTATTTTTTGTTTTTTATTGATTTATTGAAGTTCAATCTTTCATATTAATATTTTGTTGGACCGCCTTTTGCTTTTATTACACCGGTACAACCCCAACAAAAATTGGTCAAGCAATTATTTTATTTTACGCCTACCGTTCTTGGCCGTCATTAGGGTGCAGATGTTTTATTGCCTGTAATTTATTTTTTGAGTATAAATAGTGCATATTTTGTAAAATTTGTAAAATTTCAGCCGGCTTAGTGAGAAAAAGACTTGTTAAAGCTGGTTTGAGAGCACTTAAACCAGTCCAGAAGCCTGAGTTCACATTATTAGTGAAAAAAAAACGTTTGCTATAGGCCCAGGAGCATGTTTCTTGGACTCCAGAGATGTGGAATGATGTGATTTTCTCCGATGAATCAAAATTCAAGCTGCATGTTGGAGATGGAAGAATTCTCGTAAGGAGAAAACCGGACGAGAGACTTAGCAACAAATGTATTTTAAGACTTCCACCGAAAAATGAAGGAGTTATGGTCTGGGAATGCCTTTCTGGAAATGAAACCGGTTGATTGTGCTTCCTTAGTTCCAGCGTTCCAGCAGCTGTTTATCTGCAGGTCCTTCAGAACGAATTTGAGCCTTCTGTGTTAAAGCTTTTTGGCGAGACTTCCAAATTTATTTTTCAACAGGACAACGCTCCGTGCCATACCGCCAAAATTGTGAGTTATTAATTTTGAATTGTAGATAGACAAATTGGCTTTCAGATAAACATAAATAATTTGTTAAAAACTTGTTTTCTTTTCTTATCTCTTCATTAAAAGGTAAAAAAATACTTCGAAGAAAAAAATATCGATGTGTTGAGCTGGCCCCCGTATAGTCCAGACTTAAATCCAATTGAAAATGTTTGGTCTATAATGAAGCTAGAAGTGGCAAGGAAGCGCCCAGAATCGATTAAAGCTTTAAAAAGTTTGTTGATGACTATTTGGAAATCCATATCTCCTGCGACTTTGAAAAATTTATCAAATTCAATGAAACGGAGGTGTATCGCTGTAATAAAAGCAAATGGCGGTCCAACAAAATATTAATATTAAAGATTGAACTTCAATAAATCAATAAAAAACAAAAAAAAAATAAAAAATAAGTGTTTAATTTGTTACATTACTTTAACACCAATCAACGTATTTTGAATATTTTGGCATTTTTCGGGGTTTTGCCCCTAGATTGCAGGCACATTTTTTTTTTCAAAAAATTACATCATACATGTATTTAAAATGAAACAATAAACAAATTGCTTTAAAAAGTTTTGTAATTTTAGCAAAAAAAGACTCCAATTTGCAATAAATTTGTTTGCCCAATTTTTTTTTTCCAGCACTGTATATGCTTTCGATGATGATTTTTGAATTTAAATTATATAAGAAAAGGAGCCTTTGCGTCGTCTTCTAAAGCGATTTCTTAATATTGCCACACGATTTGTGAAAATCAAACATTTAAATTTCATTTTTTGTTCCAAATAATTTTTTTTTCTATCGTAGGAAAAATAGCGTGTGTAACTCGTGTGAAAATGAGTCATTGCAATACTCAAGTGAGTGCAGCCCTCACTATCGCTTAGGCTGCAAATTTCACTTTCGTATTGCAATGACTCGTTTTCTTCACTTGTTATACCATATACTTAGCGTATTTTGTTGACCAAAATTGAATCCAAACTATTTTGGGTTTATTTATTTCCCAAGAAAATAGCCAATTTGATGTAATTGGAAAAAGCCAACTTTTCGAAATAAAATATAAATTTAATATGTAATATGACCTGGTGGCAGGTATCATAACCAAAAATTAGAATTGGGTTTAATTTAACCCAATATTTTTTTGGGTTAATGTTATTATTGCGAGGGTTTATCCTATGCAATTGTTGTTGTAAATTTTTCAAGGAAATACGCTTAATATTGCCTTTAAAACTAATCTACATAAATATTAAATTTTTCTCTTCGTTACTTATTTTAGCATACTAAGGTATACTAAAATGAGTCTGAACTGAAACGAAATTTTCGAAGTAATTACTTGGCTAAACGTTGTTGTTTGTAACAAACTCCCTAGAAGGGAAGCTATGGCGGCTTGGCTCACTTCGTGCCAACAATGATTTACAGTTTGTCAAACAATTGATTGCTTTCCATTTGCAACCTTAGTCAAGACTTATTTAAGTAGCGACTTGCAAGCTACTAATATCTAATTTTGTTTGAAATTCCATTTTCTTAATTTACATTTTACCAATGTAACACTAAAAATTATTGGATTATTTGATGGAAATTATGGTTCTACTTTAATCTTATTTTAGTCCAACAGAAAATGTTCTCAATAATAAGCCAACAATATTTTCAAAACTTACATATTATCGCGGTTTGCGGTTTGTTGATATTAAATAACCCTAATAACTGGGGCGTGCAAAACATTTTAAATATTCAAAAATCAAAACCTTATATGTACAACGAAATTCGAATCGTTTTCTTAGAATTAAAATTGTTCTGACAGATACAGTATTACAATTGTAATGTGAGTAGCAAAATTTATTATTTAAGAAAAGTGTGCTGTGAAAATTTGGATTTAATCTGATATATCGTACAGTTCGCGCATTATTTTGTGCCCTGTTAAGTGACATCTGAACTGTACGAAAAGTTCTTAAAGATTCGATGGTTAGTAAGTAACATGCACTTTCACTATATTGAGTTCTTAGTGTTCTTACTTAAAGTTGTTTCTGACTCGCCGGATTGCCCATTACAGGAAAATTAATGTTGCAGGCAAAAAGTAGTCACAATTAATTTGATTCGAAAAACAAAACAAATTGAAAAACTTAAAAATTTGACCAAGTTACAAGTGCATATTTGAATTATGATCATGATCAATTTTGCAGTACAGCACATGCACTGATAAAATGGTGACCAGCAGAATATTTTCATATCATCTGCATAAAGCAGGTAATGTCCAAATTCAAAATACTCCACAACATCATTAATAAATAATGAGAACAGAAATGGACCAATGTGACCATCCTTTTTGATCGTTTGAGGAGGACGCGAAAACACAATACACGTCAAACCAAATAATATCAGAAAGATTGAAGTACTGAAGACATCAAAGATTTGAAAAAGTCAATAAATTTCCAGATAAACTTTTAAAGTTGACCCGCAGGGAAAGTATATAGCGACCACAACGGTATAAGAAATACCGTTTTTAACACATACAGCCATAACGTCGGATACCGGATGTCACGCTATAATCTCACTAGAACGTGAATTTTTCACGGCGACCAACACACCCCCTTCTTTATGGCTGATATCAAAATCATGTTTGTCTTGTCTAACGACTACATAATCTGATGGAAAGCATTCTTCAAAATTGAAATTTATGTAAGCCGTGTTTCACAAATATTTATGACATCATAATCATTGTCGAGAACGCAATGCAGAAAAAATGTAGATTTCCCCCGGATCCTAGAAGTATTATGGTAATAAATAGAGGATATTGTGAAACAATCTGCCGGTTGGTCAATTGTCTCTCGACAATCTGGGCGAAACCACCCTCTTATTTAAAACAATATCACTTAAATCGTGGATGTCTTGATATGTTCAGTCCCGTTGCGAAATTTTACATTTGAAGAAACTGCTTTCCGAAAATTCTGGTTTTTAATTGGCCTAATTTAAACGCCAGTTGGCCAGTATTCCAGCACCCGAATTCCGATTCGATGATAAATTTCTCGAGCGTAAACATCAAAAATTTGAACCGATTTTATCCGCTTCGCCTATTTTTGATACTTACGATCATGAAAAAATACATACACTAATACAACAAAAATATTTGACGACACACAATAATGTGATTATACGCCGTGTACATATACAAAATTTCCAATACTTAATCCTCATTTTGCGACCAAAATCGATACCCTGGTGTAAATGTGTGATTCATTTCACGATATTGTGAATTCGTCTCTTTTATGTATTTTTGCGTTTTATATCTTGGGTTTGAACTCGTTTTATGTATGATTATATCATAATTCATAATCCATGTTGGGGAAAACTTAAATCGTTTTTCTGTTTTTGTGCAAATATACTGAAAATATTTAATCGGATCGGATTATATTTCAATATACATAACCACCTTTTTGTAAACCCTACACCATACACAACATACCTAACTTTCTATAATTATTTTATTGATTTTTATTTCTTTCGTTCAGTTCACAAACAAAATGAACTTTTGCTGCTCATTCGAAATCTAATTATTTTTTTTTTTTGATTTATCGGAAAACTATGTAGGAAAACTCTTCGAAATTTTCATTTATGTATAGCCCCATTTCTCCGTAAAGTATTTATGATTTTCCATAATATTATTATTATTTTTTTTTTGTTTTAATTTTAATAAATTTATGTACTTAGTTTTCCTGATTTCCTTCGTTTATTTTCTTCATATTTGTATAAATCCAATTATTCAGTAGATTTAACATAAAAGTTAAAAGAATTTAATTGAAAAGGCAAAATATGATATTTAATTTAAGAACATGGTCATAAGTATTTTCTTGAGTTTACTTGGAAGGTTTTTATAGGGAATTTTTTGTATTGTGGGCGATGTTTTGCTCAAAAGGAGGACAGGACATAAATTGATTGCGTGGCAACAAACAACAATAAATAATGTTTAAGATAATAAATAATTATGAACATAGTTTTTTATTTTAATTCTCACATACTCAGCAATGTTACAACATGTTTTAAAATTTTGAATCGCAATGCATCGCAACTTCATGTAACGTAAAATCGAGGGGAAGAAGAAAGTCGAAAGTTTTGTTAATTCATTTCAATTTATTAAATTTTACCAAATTTTTTCACAAATTGCGTACTAACGCTAAATTATGTTTACAAATTTAAAAAATAATATTCGGAATACCATGAAAATTCCATTAATTCTTGGATTTTGACAAAAACTTACGAGTTGGTTAACCCTCAGGGTACTGACTGGGTTACCGTAACCCAGACAGATTTTGAAAGTCGCGCCATTTGAAAGGAAGTGAAAGGTGGGGGTCCGGAGTGGGGGGTAAAAAATCTTTGTGGTAGTGTCTGTGTAAGCCGTGAGTGGCAGCCTCAGTCTGCGCTTGGTGCTCGAGTGGTACGAGTTAGAAAGTTGACCTCGGGTATTTTTCACCCAGTCAGTACTAAACGTTACAAAATCCGTATTTTCGGGAGACAGAAAATTTTTTTTTTTTTGGAGTTTTGGCTGGAGTAAAGTGTTTTGGTTTGTACAATTTACTATTTTTTATATTTTTATTATTAATTAAATATTTATTATTAATTAAAAATTTATTATTGTGTATCCTACCCTCAAAACTATGCTCTATGCTTATATAAGGAACGGTGTTCATTATAACCAAATGTTTGTTAAATTCTTTTATCCTTTACAATTTAAATCAAAATAACACTCAAATGAAAAGAGTTGATTATGGAATGGAACTTGCGATGCAGCTTGTTAAACCTGCGCTAGCTGCTAGACTAGCTACCCCTACGTTGCGAATAAAACTGCGCGGTATGATTGAAGATTTTTTGAAGGCGAAAGATTTACCAGAGGACATGGAGATAAGACATGAATTTGTTGATAACAAAATGGCTAAACAAAAGCGCTGCAACTTGTGTCCGAGTTCTCTCGACCGCAAAACATTTTATAAGTGCCTCAAATGTAATTAGGCTATGTGCAGAGACCATGTAGCTAAAATATGCTGCGAATGTGGAAAAACAGTCTGATTTTGTTTTTTTTATATTTTGAACAATAAAACTTTCATTCAACAATCAATTTTGTTATTTATTTATATTACAGTTGTGCCTTGTTACGATAAATCAATCATGGAACGTTTTATCGCTATCCTAAACAACGGGTGATTTCAAAGTTAAAAAAAAATATAGTTTTTGGAATGGATCAAAAAACTGATTCGGCCATTTTAAAGAACAACTTTTTAGCTTTAAAATGCAACAAGAAAAATTTCGATATTTTTTTTTTCACAAAGTTATGCAATTTAAAAAAAAAAGTGATTTTTCCAAAAAAATTTTTCAAAATGTTTAAACTTTTGAATGTATTTTTGTTTAAACAAATTATTCGATAAATCTATTAGCACCCTCGTATTTGTGACAAAATGGACTATCGATTATTTATAATTTTGTTCAAAATTTCGCTTAATTTGAAAAAAAAATTGGAAATTTTACATTCAAAAATTTTAAATTTCATTTTTTTTTTAAATAAATCTGAAAATTGTTAAAATTTGGAAAATAATATTGGACATAAATAAAATATTGTTTTGCAGCATGTCGGCACGTTTGGTCCTCGCACGTAATTTTTAAAACGTAAAACAAAATTTAAACAAAAATCTCATTAAACATTGTAACCTACAAAAATCGTGAATACTACACACAATGATCTTATTACATTGACCTTAAAGCAGTAACTCAACTAAAAAATTATCAAGTAACTTCCACCAATTTTCAATATTATAGACCTTGTAAAATTGAAATACTTTCGAAGAATCCAGAAACATCTTCAACAATTTTGAACAATCCGTAATATTAAGCGAGTAACATTAACGAATCATCTTCAACAATAATCTTGAAAGTATCGAATAAACTCGAAATGAAACAGCGAAATGACGTTTGAATTCGCAATATGACCTACGTCTTATAGGATGTTAAGTTACATAGAAGATATTTTTCTAGGACATTTTAGATTTTCCGATATCCTCGAGAATATCGAAAAATCTAAAATATCCGAAATTTTCAAATATTTTCAAAAAGTTTAAATAATCTTAGAGTTCTAGCACGAAATTTCCGGGTCCCAGACAGTGCCTAGCGTACCTAGGCGTCAATCCGCCACTGATCATGATCGTCGAATTTGTCTTTAAATTTATAAAATAATTTAGTGAAACCTCTTTATATAACGAACACAAGTTTCAACGAATTTTTCATGGAAATTTTATTATATGGAAATCGTAGTGCATTTCCAGTGCTATAACCAAATGAGTTTTAGAAAGTAAAGTAAGAACATTTTACATTTTCATAAATTCGTTACAACGGAATTCCAATATGGCGAATTAATTTCTTCGGTCTCTTTCTAATATATTGAGTATTTACACATTTAATGAAAACTTTAAGCAAAAAAGTAGGAAACCCATTACAGGATGTAATCGCATTACCGGCATCTCAACAATTCCATCTATATAATATGTATCTACATATACCATTAAGGCCGGTACACATTGAGAAGGAGCGTCGAGAACGATTTTTCGATTAAAATAATAAAAAGGGTTTGTTTTTAATTAATGATAGCCATGACATCGTGCATTTACTAACAACAGAATTTAAAATTTTAACAGTTTAAATACAAAATTTCAATTTATCGTTGATAATTTTTAATTTAAGACGATAAATTGAAATTTTTTATTTTTTAGCAAATACATTATATGTACACGATATTTTAGCTATCGTAATTAAAAACAAACGCTTTTATACAAGCCGTAGTATTTGCGGTATAAACACAACATAAAACTTACTACATATTTCTGTAAGTATTATTGTCGTAACCCCGTATAATCTTTACATATTTCAATTTTAACACTAGAAGCACCAACCCGTCAAAATGACGAATTGTACATTTATTGAATTCAATTTTTTTAATTATTATGTTTATATGTTTTTGGAAGTTTATGATGAATTTTAACATAATTACTTTGTTGTCATATTAAAAGTCATTACACAGATTCCCACAAAAATATTAACATAATAATTAAAAAAATTTAATTTAATAAATGTATAACCGGTCATTTAACCGGTCGGTAGTTCTAGTGTTAAATTGTAGTTTGTATCAAAAACAGTACAAAATATAACTAACACTTACAGAAAAATAGTTTATATACATTGCATACTTACTAGTTTATATACACTACTTTATATACATACATACATACATTCAAACAAAATCATTTTCATTCAAGAAAGGAAAAAAAATGTTTAACATGTGTTCTATCAAAACCAACAAAAATGTTTATACAAGCCGTGTCATTCGCTCTTTACACCGATCCTCTCTCAGAAATTGTGCTCTATGAGTTGGTATTGGTATGTCACAAAAGCAACAAAAATGTAAACAATAATTTAGGCATTTGTGTTAGTTTTGTGTATATATATTTCCTGATTTATTTTATACATTACTAATACTAAGCCATAGGGTACAATTTTTATAGCTTAAGTGTTTGCTTGGCACGGCTTGTATAAACATCTTTGTTGGTTTTGGTTCTATCAAAACCAACAAATTTGACGAATTTAATAAATGTATTCCTGATCATACATACATTCAAACAAAATCATTTAATTATCAATGAAAGTTCACACTAATTGTTCAAACATTGTTTGTGTGATCATTACAACATACTGTGTAGTAGTTTTATATACCTTACTTACTAGTTTATATATACTAACAAAACCAACACTAATGTACTACAAGCCTGATTCCGTAATGAGGTACACAGATACCTTCTTGCATTAAATCGCTTATACTTGGAAGTATTGGTGGGAAACTTCGTATGTTTTGTTTTGTCTACAATTTATATAGTGTATCCGATCACCAATACTTTCATGTATAAGCGAAAAATCAGTTATGATAGTCAGGCTTGTAATACATTAATGTCATTAATGTAAACAAAATCATTTTAATTCATTGAAAGGAAAAAAAAATTTTGAACATGTATGTATAAACATTTTTGTTCGTTTTTGGTTCTATTATGAACTTTCATTGTTTTTTGTTTGTTTTTACGTGAATGTATTGTAAAGGAAATCTTTAAGCGTCTATAACTTTGGAGTCCGACCACCTAAAGATCTTAGCCATACCATTTTTTTCTTATCTGATCAATGTCTATAAGTCGGCCTTTGTTTCATGAAAATCGGATAAGTACTTTTCGACTTAATACTTGTTAACAGACATCAATAGCGGGGATATAAGGCATCTCTCTCGCTCTAGCGCTTCGCTTGAGATGAGATGCCTAAAACTACTTCAGAAAAGTCATGCAAAAAATGTTCAATAATTTTACGAGTAAACGAAGAGAAAATACATTTGTTTGCTTCACTTCTATTAGAAAGAGAAGTTGTCTGTATTAAAATCAATTAAGATTCTTTCGGCTTTTTATAGACAACATATATTAACAATAATGGCATTCACAACATTTTTCGGCTTGTTTATCATTTATAATATATCTACCAAAAAAGTAGAAATATCAAAATCCCCTCCTTACTTTAAGCCAAGAGTCATACAAAGTGGATCGAGTTTGGTTTCGTACTGAAAATTCGATCTACTCTTCAGGTAACTGCGACCAAACTACAAAAATACAATTTTAACTTCATACATTAAGCATGAGGCAAAAACGTACTGACTTAGCGAATTAGATTCACTAAATCAAAAAACTCAAGAAAAACCCTCATTTCTGTGTATGTGGGCATAAACCACACAAATAATAGAAAGAGCAATTTGTCTGTATTAAAGTCAATAATCAAAACGCTACACCGAAAAAAGCTCTATTTCTATTATGATTGTGGGCATATATGATCAAATTCAATATTATTTTTCATCTGGGAAGTTTCGCATACAACTATGAGATGGGTTTATTTGTTTAGATTGCTTTATTTGAATGGACTTAACTTACTTATATTGAAACTAGTTTTTTTTATAGCATACGAGAAGAAAACTACAAACGTACTATGCACAATCGCTGATTCAAACATTTCAAACATATTTAAAATATGTAGAACTTATCTAATTTATTTGCAGTAATTTTTTACAACTCAGTAAACAAATAAAATATTAAAAATTCAGTTAATTTCATCATTCTCACAAAGCATTTTCGTTTAATTTTGTTATTAAAGTTGTTAATTTTATAGTTTAAAATCCATAATAATATTGTGCTTTACTGTTGGCTATATAAAATATGTAACTCATTGTTGGTGATCATTTTTTAAACGAATTCTTTAAGAAACATTTCCTCTTAGTATTTAACTTCATTTAAATTATGTAAATTGATTTACGACTCTCTTGAAGGTCATGTTTCTCATAGAATATAGCTACTTTCATTTTAAGTAACCGAACGCATTAGTAACATGATGCTAATATAATTTCCACAAATTACGCGACAAAAATTTTGATGATTACAAAAAAAAAAAAGAAGGAAATAAATTAGTTTTGGCGATTAATGTTTGGTTACTTTTTTATTAACATAATTTATAAGCAGTTTATGTATACATATTATATTAATATTGAGTTGAAATGCTTTCATTTTATATTAGGTACTAAAATATCTACAATATATCTTTGAGTCATTAACTTTTAAATAGAATTTCATAATTATTAATACAAGTGTGCCGATAAACTGTTGTTTTTATCATTTATCCAGTAATGATGTATAATACTACAGACGGTTTGACGCAATTTAATGTTAGCATAATTAAAATGTGTTCCTTTTCGTAATAAATTTGTTATATACATATAGGCGCAAAAATGTATACAATGTTCTTGTTTTGTCGGTAGAATACTCTATCGCACATATAATTTAAATCAGATTCTACATAAGCGAAAGTTGTAGTCTAGGTTAGTGTGACGAACTTAGTTTAAACAAATTTTTAAATTCCAAACATTTTGTTTGCATTTCCTATACATAAAACAATTGAGCAAAACACATACATTTTTTAGTTGTGTTTTTTATTGAAAATTGAAAATAACGAACAATAGTGAGAATTTCTTTAGCAAAGCCTAGATAAAACCGTTAGTAATAAAACGACGTTTGATTCTTTTAATGTTAAATGGGTTGAGATCGAAGGAACTGCTTCACTTAAAATTAATAAAGCTAAGATTAATTACAATATTTAAGTTTGATTTAAAAACATAAATATCTCGCGAACAAATGTGGTTTCTAACCAAGTTTCAAATAAAGCCGAGGTCATCTAAGCACTTTGATTTTTCCTATATAAAATGGGTAGATGAGCATTTTTGGAAGCTCTTGGTTTCTTAGCTTTGCCGATGACAAAGAGTTTAATTTTGTGCGTCCCCGAAATTACATTTCGCCCTGGAGCTGATTTTTCCACAATCTTGACCAACGTTTTGTCAGGCAACATTTTCCAAAATAGCCCACTTTCAGCGGCGTTATATACAGGGTTGGTAAAAAACATGTTTTAAATAAAAAAAACAAAAAACATGTTTTTTTCTGTTTTAAACTGTTTTTTTTGTTTTAAACAATATTTTTGGTTAGGAAGGAATAAAGATAAAGTTACCTACATATAAATTCAGATGAATGAAAAACTGTTTCGTATTTAATTTTTTTTTATTGAAGGTATAAGTTACAAACTTATACATAAACATATGGTATAAAAAACACCAATAAAATATCTCCATTATGATTATACAACAAAATTAAAAAATTGTAATGTCTGCAGTAACCTATACATCTATTTTAAATTTTAATTAATTGCTGCGAAACGAAAACCAATTTATCTGCCTTATTAGTTCCGAGTTTATTTCTTAAAGCAGTGTGAGTTAATCCAAATTTAGAAAAAAATCCTTTCTATACCAGCTGATGACGATATAGCAGTATGCAGCTGACCAATCAAAGTCAAATTATTATTCGAAATAATATTCGGATAAAGCGATTGCATTGACACCCACCATTCAAAATCTGTGAGCTGCACACAATTTTTAAAATGTGAATCCCTGAATGGGTTTAATTTTGCGACAAATTTCATAAATGTGGTATTTATGAAATTTATTGAAAAATTTAATTCAATAAAATCCATTGCCTTTTCTCTTTCGTCTGCAGTAATAACTGATTTTCTTGGCTTAGGACTTAAAAGATATGCCGCAAAATGTGCATTTGTTAGTGTTTTATTGTATCTCTTTTGATATAATGTTTTAACAGTTCATTTCCAGTCAAATGTGGCTCCAATCCTTTCCAGACCTCTACTGCGTCTGCTAATTTGCAGTTATTACTTTGTATTTTGTCAAGGGTCACTGTAATTGGCTTCAATAAAGCAACTATATCTTCTGCCAATCTTTTCATGTTTAGCAGGCCAGTTTACCAGATACGACTCTAACGAATCACAATAAGAATTCCAGCGAAAGTCTATCGGCAAGCTTAAAGATTTTCCACCAGCAAAACCCACATTTCAATTTTTGTTTAAAACAACTGTTTAAAAGAAAAAAAACAAGGTGTTTTAAACACTGTTTAAAACAGTGTTTAAAACAAAGAGTTTAAAACATACCAACCCTGATTTCATCGTCGGTTACATTCAATTCGCTTATTATTTCGTGAAAATTAGCAACAAACGGATCAACTACCTTGCTGTTATTTGAAAATTTTTCACCAACAATTTTTAATAACCGAATTCCATACCTATTTTTGAAATTTTTAAACCACCCACTGCTTGCTGAAAATTTTGAATTGGTTTCTTTAACTTTGCCGCGTATCTTTATGGCTTTTTCAGATAAAATACGAGGGGAAATCGGAATATGACTAGCTCTCTGGTTACAAAACCATTTATAGAAGGCTTCCTCGATTTTTGATAATTCCGGTGATTTTAACTTCTTTCGATATCCGGGACCCACCTCGGTTTTACAAATAAACTCATCAATACGTATTTTTTGTTGTTGAACCCGTGTGATAGTTGATCGGTGCACTAAACATTATGCTGCCAATATTCCGGCTGATACACCTTTTTGTAAGCTTCTTAAAATTTCTTGTTTTTGTTTTATGAAAAGAAAGGATTCCTTCACTTAAGAGGGCATTATTATTATTTTTTAAGTGCAATTAAAGCAATTTGAACTTTTCCTCTTCACTTTGTTCACTACTGACCACACTACAGAAGAAAGCATTTTATTGTGGCGCGGTCGTATCAATAAATATATCATTTTCATAAATTTAGATTGTTTCATTTAATTACAGTTATAAGTGTAATAGCACTATACATAGAGAAGCAAAAAAGCAAAGGTAAAACAAAGATCGAATATGTTACGTAGAATATGTTCATGAAACAAATATTATTTTGTTGTTCCAGTATGATGCTCCCACCTTTCCCTTATAAATCATACATATTAATAAAATGAGATGACACTAATTAGTTCAAATAATAATGCCTCAATTCCATTGTGAAAAATTGACTGAGCTGACTTGAAGTTGGAAAAAGACAAAAAAAAATTATCCATCAGAGTGACAAAGACAAAGTATGTTGTAAAGTATTGTTTTTTTTATAGCAAACTTTGATGGACACATTTTGACAGCAAACAAAGACTAACCAAAAATTATTAAACAAAATTAGGTATTAGTGTAAATTCGATTATTTTCACATTTCAAAATAATCTAACAAATTAATTATTATTATTATTACTCATATCAGAATTATTTTTTTCGAATATTATCAAAGCAACCTTGATTATACAAGCCATAATCTAAAAAACGAAGCTTTTATAAGGGAATTAGAAACGAAGAAAAAACCAAAATTTCCATAGTAAAACACATAAAACATATGGGAAATCACTTTTTTTCCTAAGACAAATTTGTAAATGAAAACGTTGCAAATCCTTAATTATGATTTCTGAAATATTTTCATAAATGTTTGAATTTCAACATTTATAAATCTCGTTTAAGTAAATCGTTTTCATTTTCTTGTAATAATTGATTTATTTAAACCAAAATATAAAAAAAGTTCATAACAACAGCTTTCTGGTCAAATTAAAAAGAAAAGCTTACTACAAATCGTGTGCATTAAGTCAATATATATAGATGGCAGTGGGTAGTAAACATTTTGAAAAATCGTACCAAAAATTGCGACCTGGGGAGATTTGAGTTCAAAATTTGAGTGTCATAATTATGTGACTAAATAATTTTTTTTCGTATTTCTCTGCCAACAATTATAGACATCTAACGTGCACTAGTAAAACTAAAGATAAATTTAGCAAGTATTATTTTAATTTGTCAGGGCCAACTTTGATGTATTGTTCAAAGTGAAAGTTCGAAAAATATATTTTAGAAATAATTTAATTTTAAAATTTCTGCAATTAATATTTACTTAATACCAATATACCCTTCTTGTATATTGGTGCTAAAGATATGTAGAACACTTTTGTATAAACATTTTGTAACATTTTTGTTATTTTCATTGAAAAACTTGAAGCTAAAAAACACCGTTTTTACTATGAATTCCTATGAAAATCAGTGAAAAATTATACCACTAAAAAAGCTTCTAAAAAATACGTCATAATGATTATGGCTCTATACTCTAGAAGGCTCTCATATTATCCGTCATAAAATACAAAATTAAAAAAATATTTCCCATAACAATGCCATTGTTTATTAACACGTTAATCGCCACAATAATTTCAACAAAGTGTTCCTCTGTGCCATGGCAATTTTATTACATAATTTAGATACTACATAATTACGAAAAGCAATATGACAATTTCGTGAAAATTTGGTTACTGATATGCTTAGATTAAGTTCGGACATAACTGAAAAACGAAAAACTTCAACTCATATGCTAAAAACAATGTTTAGTTCTAAAAAGAAGAAAAGCAGAAGAATGTGCGTTGGATGTTATGCCCAAATAAAAAGAAGCAGAAGGTCGAGAAGCAGCAAAAAAAAGGGGGAAAAAAGTTTCAACTTATTGCTCAGACTGCAAACAAAACCTCTTTTATTGCTTAGAATGTTTTGGGCAACATAATAGGTCAATGTAATTTCTTTTATGAAAATAAAAATTATTGAAATGTAATTTTTCAAGTGTAACTATAAGCGTATTTTCTTGAAAAATTTACAACAACAATTGCATAGGATAAACCCTCGCAAGAATAACATTAACCCAAAAAAATATTGGGTTAAATTAAACCCAATTCTAATTTTTGGTTATGATACCTGCCACCAGGTCATATTACATATTAAATTTATATTTTATTTCGAAAAGTTGGCTTTTGCCAATTAAATCAAATTGGCTATTTTCTTGGGAAACAAATAAACCCAAAATAGTTTGGATTCAAGTTTGGTCAACAAAATACGCTAAATATAGCATTATATAACTAAGTCTATCATATTTATTTTTCCGTAGTAAGCCAAGCAATTTTCAGGTTTTGCTCAAAGAAGGCTAAGCTTTTGAAAGATAAAGCAAATTTATCGTTTGCGTCGGATATCAGTGACTGACGTGGCCTTCTATGTACTAAATCCCGTATGTCAGACATGTATGACTGACATGGCCCATGGAGAAATTCTTAGTGTCAGACACATACGACTGACATGGCGATTAACGTGTTAATGTTTTGACAGCAAACAAAAACATAACCTAGAATTAATTAACAAATTAAGTAGTATGTGTTAATTCAATTATTTTAAGTCTCAAAATTATCTAAAAAATTAAATATTATTATTACTCATATCAGAATTATTTTTTATCGAATATTTTCTGTCTTAAAATACAAAATTAAAAAAATCTTTCCCATAAAAATTCCATATTTCTCACGTAGTGACGGGAAAACATTTTGTAATAAAGTTTTCTAAGTTTCAATGTTCATTGTAATACTTCTGAACTCCAAATCTATAGTACCATAGTAAGTGATAACACTCCAAACCATAATACCAGATGTACGGCTATGGCGACGTACCAAAATGATCTCATCTTTACGGAAATCGTGAAAGTAATATTTGTATTCATCAGGCCCATCCAGGTTGAATTTTTTTTTCGTCCGAAAAAACACTTTCTGCCATTCATTATTCCAGGTCATGTGAGTACGTGCAAAATCAAAGCGTTTCTTTTTATTTATTGTCAACAACCGACTTTTGCTTAAATTTACGACGCACTAGATGATCACTGTAGCGAGTACTCGCCAAACAGTTGTAACACTAGCTGCAACTTCAGTTTAAGGCTTGATTTTATAAACAGAAAGACCAAAATTAGAAGCCTTAAGAAGAATTAACCGCCGTAATTTTTTCGGCAATTTTTCTGCTTGAAGACCTTTGCTCGCTATAAACATCAATTTTGGCCCTTTCAACTTCACTGAGGGTCTTAACTTTTGGCATTTTAGTTCAAAATTCAATTAGTAATTTTAATATTAATATAATAAACGTAATCAGTTTTTAAAAATACTTAAATTTATTGACTAATCAAGTATAAACTTAAATGGCCTTATCCTAGTGAAACACTAAAAATTCATACGTTTTACATTAGTATTTGAAATAAATGAATAAAATAACGGTAAATCCCGTTTAAAATTAATTTTTTCTGTAATTTTGTTTAATTATACATAATGTTTGAACTTTTACTTCCAACTAATCTCAACATGTTGTTCTAACACACAAAAAATTGAAAGGAAACTGAAAATTTATGGTGGCCTTAACCAAGTGAAACGGAGTGTATATGAAATGAAAATTTATAGGTTAAGAAAATGTTGAACATTCTTGTATATTATATAATAGACTAGGGGACCCCTGTGCAATTGCACAATTTTATTATTTATGTGAAACATTTTTTGCCATAATAAATACAAACAACTTCTGCAAAAGGAATACTTCACTACAGGTTGCCCCGACGAAAAAAAGACTTCGAACTCTAATAAAATAGAACGCATTTAATTTTTTCAAATAAAGGCCAACATTAATCTGATAAAAAAAAATAATTACATTAATTAAATTGAAAGAAAAAATAAAGACAAAGTTATCGGGAATCGAGAACTCGAGACCTTTAACTTCATAGCACATCGCTCTAACACATGAGCTATTGAACTATGCTTAATAATTGACATATGAAATGGAAATTATAGCTTAAGAAAATGTTGAACATTCTTGTATATAGATTACGGTTGTTTGTAGTTGCTGGATTATTACAAAAACTTGATATAATATGAATTCGAATATGGAGATTTCGAATTTGAAATATGTAATACGTAAAAGGGTATAACTCGAGTTATTCCCTTATGTCATATTGCCACAGAATTATTGTTTTGATTTGCATTTATCGAAAGTTGCAAGTATCGAATGTTGCACAAATCGAGCTTTTACTGTATTTGTATTAAAACCTTCCAATTTTTGTAACGGATTAAATTCATATTTATCGGCATATTCATTTATGTAATTTATTTGGAAAATGAATTAAATTCGCGACATTTAGCTTTTAAAACTAACCTACTACGTAATGAACTAAATCCTCGTAAAATCATTTCATTTTTAAAAAATATTGGATGTTGCGGATTTCATTCATTTTGAAAATCGAATTAATTTCTCCACACAAAAAGTTTCCCGCGGTGTTAATTCGTGCCAGTAAAGGTAGATTCCGGGTGCGTAGATATTTAGATATTGAGGAAATAAATAACGTTTTATGAAATTAAACGTCAACATTACCTTGATGTTATCTAATTCTTAATCATATTTTATTAATTAGTTAAATTTGGCACGATTTGAAGTATCGGACGGAAAAAGATAAACGTAACGGGTATTATACCAATCAGCACATTAAATGAGAAGAAATAAATATTTATGTAGGAGTAAAAATTTATTTTCAATTAATAATACAAAGAATTATTATTCCATATAATACTATGGAAATATTAGTCCGATCTTGTTCTGCTGCTTTCATTTAAACGATGATGAGATTGCTGTACAACTGACCGTATGACAGTTATGTAACACGTATATGCATAATTTTGTTGCCCCCATTTTCTCCTTGAATTTAATTTAAAATTTTATATAAAACTCAAAATTATCTCAAAACACACATTCTTTGAAAGCAAATCACGAAGAATATGAACAAAATGGCAAAACTTCTCATTTGACATGTTATCCGATTTAGAACTTGTACTAATAGTAAATTTCATAAAGAGAACTAGAGTACAAATTTATGTGAGAAAATTAAATATGAGAAAAACAAAAATTTCATTCCATTTCACTAAACGGGAATTGCCCTACTGGTCCAATAATCGGTATTAGATACCCTAGACATCTCTCATTCAATTAAATGTTCCAAAACGAATACATGAATGTGTGGGTGTCACTGTGCGAAAATTAAATCCGGTGAAATATCAAACAAACAAACAAAAGAGTGCGCCCACTCGGTAAATTCGATCGCAAATGTAAAAATTGAATTTTTCCGCGTCCTTTTGTCATAATATGAACTGTTTGTTCACCCACTGGAATGTGGAGTATTTGTTCCAGTTTGTTTTGTATCGTCCCACGAATGAAATGTTATCTCACTGCCAAGTGTTTCAATCGCTTGTGATCTTTCGGTTCTTCAGCTATTTTGGTGCATGATTGATTATCCTTGAAAATCGTAATCGGTTTATATCTAATGTGATACCAATAACAATTATGAATTTCTTGATCCATTCAGCTTCATTGCCTACAACTCACCGTATTGTCAAATAGCTTAAAAACATAGCCAGAGGTTGACTTTGAATCGTTTTGTCACCTCGTTTTCGTCCCGTTTGTTTAACAAGTTGAGATCAATCGAGCCCTTAATGTAACATAACCCTCATTTTGCATGCGTAAAATGTTCATGTGTCTAACAGTAGCTGCACATAAATTCGATCGCGTTGTTTGTGTTGCGTACGTGGGACGGTACCAATTAATTCATTATAAGGAAGATTTCAATTGTCATCTGATGATTCATTTGTCAAATGTAAGCCTTTTTCAATCGGTGTAGCTGCTGGATTGCATTCATTCATACCAAATTTACCAACCTTTACCAAATGTTGAGTTTGATTCATACCGACGCGGTAACTTTCCAAGTATCGAGGGCAACAGAATTGTGTAATGTTGTACTTAGTAATGTGTACCTTTCGTGTTACGTCCTTTGATCAATTGAAGTACTGAAATTTACTGATCCAAAATATTTGAACAAAATGTAATTTAATTCCACTTGGTACAGACATAGACCACAAGGCAATGAAAAATTTTACCGTAACGCAAAATACAATTTTTATATCAGCTAATTGAAAAATTTTGTGAAAACCGAATGCCTTAAAAATGTGTATTGGATTAGTTTAAAAATGTAGCAATAAAAGAATTTAGAAATTTAAGTTGCTTGTAAAAATTTATAAAATTAGTGAATCAACAAATTAGAGGGTGACAGGAAAGTAGGAAATTTAGAAAATTAAGGTGTTTGGAAATTTTAGAATTCTGAATTTAGTGAATCTAAAAGAAAAGAATTTTCGAAAATTTAGAATTCAGAAATTGACAATATAGAAATTATTGGTGCACCATTCAATTGAGAAATTAAGGATTTTTTAACATTTTAAAAGTTTAGAATTCAATTTTTGGATTTCTAAAATTCAGGATTATATAAAATTTGAAAACTTGGATGAATTATAAAGTAAAGTACATAATTTTAGTTTTAGTAATTTATAAAGTTAAATATGTAGGATTTCAGAAATTAAGAAATAAGAGAATTTAGAAATATGAAAAATGTATGATTCTTTGAGGAATTTAATAATTCCATTTTTCTGTCTGACGGTAATTTTATTGTGTACTATGTGATTTTTAGGCACACAACTCAAACAAAGCTAGAGCGAGAGAAACAGAGCCGTCTCTCATTGTGTGCAATGTGTCCGTGACAACGGGCGGCCGAAATTAGAGGGTGGCAAAAAATCATAAAAACTTAATATTTATCTTCAATTTATAAAATTAAATTTCGTGTTACGTACAATAAGAAAATTTTTCAATATTCATATTCAGTAAAATTATTGTTTAAACAAATTGTTTGTATAAAGGCCCTTATAAAGGGATCCCCTTTTATGTAGATAACTATCTGAAATACACGGCATTACTCTGAAGTCGAAAAGATTCATTTTTAATATCAAGTTAATTAACCTTAGAAACTTGAAAATGGCATTCAAAGGCCTAAATCACGTTAGCTCGGCACAAAAAATATCTTGAGACGTGAAAAATTGAACGATTCCCTTGCTACTTAAAACGATTGGGTTTTGGCAGCCATCATAAAGCCTCCGTGAATGCTCATCGTAAACCCAAAATGGATATTCAAAGTTTGAATTTATTAATTGATCATTCTTTTATCAATCACCTAATCTGAACCAGATCGAAGATTTGTGGAATGAAGCCGGAGCAAGGAAGTGATTCAAAAGGTAAATAAAAACAACTAAATAATATTCAATAAAAACGAAACAAACTATCGTAAAATGTTTGAAAATAACTGAATTTCAATAGCTATGAACCACAGAAAAAACTCATACAATTTACCGGCTTAGGTTAAAATGGGATATAATGAAAACCCCCAGCAAATATTTACGAGGATGAAAACACATTTATTTAATGTTTCAGCAACAATTAATTTAGCAATAATTACAACTAATAGCTCAAGTCATTGACCGTTTTATAATAAAATTATTCGACTACTAAAAAGTCATTTTTACTAAACTCTATTTACTATTCCATTTATAAGAATCAAACACATTGTAATACAACAAATAAATTTATATCCAAGTTTGATTGAAATGAGTGGTTTATTTAATCAAATATACAAACACTATTTATTGTATAGAACAGACAGACTATTGCTACTGAAACTAATAAAAAAAAACAGTGAACGATGTACAAAAGGCGCATCATATAACATCATATAGTTGTAATAGAGAAGAGTCGCGCATAAAATGGCAATAAAATACATATTAAAAGCGGATGTAAACTTTATATAACTTTAATTTCATTTTCCTATCGTTATTACAGAAAAACCAATTTTCTCATTCAGTTATTTATTTATATCACTTTTATGTATGACTATGTACAATACAAACTCTCGATATATCATGTTATGATGTTTAAAAAAATCATAATTGTATGTATGTACTATGTTGGTCAACGATATCATGTCAGAAATTTACTCGACACTAGTGTTTACTTCGGTACCACTACTACAAAGTGGTTTTGTTGGAAATACCAAGTTATATATACGCAATTATGCTATAAATTAATAATGCATAAAAAAATAGTATTTTTTTAAATTACAACCGACAATCGTGTAATTCCAATTTGACCTTATTTTTTTTAATAATAATGGAAACAACACCCAATGTGAATGCGTGAAATCAATAACTACCCACAACAACAAACAAAAAATAAACGAAAACCTTTTTACAGTTCACCAATTTCTTATGTGGCAACAATTGACGATTGGAGCATCACGGATTCCACCTAGTGGAACATTTTTAAACTGAGATACCTGATAATTTTACGTTCGAAATTGTTGTAAATAATTCCAATTTTGATCAGTAAACACAATTTTTATTTACCGGATTGCTAATAATTGTAAATAATTCCAATTTTGGACTTTAAAAACAATTTTTAATTACCGCATTGCTAAATTTTCTTTCGTCGCATTTGTGACAAATGTCATTTTATCAGGTGCATCATTTTAGCTATTGTCCTCGCGAGGCGCTTTCTTTACTTTTACAATCGTCAATTGACGAATGCAACCGTGTCCCCAGCGGGCAATAGTGAAGTATGTGATAGGCTGTAACAAAAATTTGCTATATGAAGTTATATGGAAATATTGTCTATTTAAATTTCATTTTTATTTATGAAAATTGTAATGATTTGAAAATTAAATTAATCCCATATGAAGTTTAAATTGTGATTTTAGTATATCTGATTCATTTGGGGCATTTTATTCATTTTAAATATTAGAAAATTGTACTTAAAAATTGCAGAAATTTAATGTTAAACTCACTATAAATATATATTTCGGCCACTAAACAGTTTTGGATGTTTATTAGACCACAGTTGCTACGCTTTGACTTATTAATATAATCTAAAATTTAATATTTTTAAAACATTTATGTTTTTGGTAACACTAGTTTATTTTGAAATTTCTGCAATTTTTAAGTACAAGTTCCTCATATTTAGAATGATAAGAATGTCACAAATAAATCAGATATACAAAAATCACACTTTAAACTACATATGGCATTAATTCAATTTTCCAATCATTACAATTTTCATAAATAAAAATGTAATTTAAATAGACAATATTTCCATATAACTTCATATAGCAAATTTTTGTTACAGCCTATCACATATTTTACTTTTGTCCGCTTAAGGCGCTTTTTAAAATTTTGCATTCGTCAATAGCACATACGGATAAGAAATATGTGTAATAAACTTGTCCTAGTCTCATATAATGTGGTAATCACAAAAAGCGAAAAATATTAGATTTTTCTTTGTCAAGGTTCAATATACACGGTCGATACAAACATACGTGGTGGTCAAAAAATTAGGGACAGTGGCTTTAATATAATTATAATCCTCTACTTAAAAGTACCCTTCATTTTATTGACCTGACATCTATTGTTTACTAGTTGTACTTAGCTCTAGCATTAAATAGTATCATTGTAAGGAACTTCACCATTAACATATTTATGTAATTCCCCTAAAAAGTTAAAAACGTCAAAATAAGTGTGGACTAATAATTAGGGACGCGTTGTGTTTCTTCAAATTTTCTTAAATTTTTAGTGTTTAAAATACAAAATTCGTATTTATTAAATATATAACACCGCTTTTTGATGGCAAACAATACGTCAGAAGGCCAAAAGGTAAAGAATTTTACCCACAATATACAAAAAAAAACGGTGAAGCATGGTGGAGGCAACATTAAACTATGGGGATGCTTTTCCTATTATGTAGTTGGGCCTATTTATTGGATTAAGGGAATCATGGACCAGCACATCTACGTTGATAATATCCTCTAAAATGTAATGTACCCGTATGCTGAATATAACATGCCTCTGCGGTGGGGTATATGCAGGATAACGACCCAAAACATACTTCGAGGAAGGCCAAACAGTTTTTTTGTGGACAAAAAAATCGACGTTATGACTTGGCCAGCGCAGTCCCCCGATCTCAATCCTATTGAGCATCTATGGAAAGACCTCAAAGTTGCTGTGGCCTGCAAAAAAAACAAAAATCAGCGCGAATTATGGTTGGCAGTTAAGGAAGCCTGGAAGAAGAAACCAATTCAAAGATGTCGGGCCTTAATCGACTCTATGCCACGTAGATGCCAGGCAGTCATTGAAAATAAGGGGCAGGCTACAAAGTATTAAAGAGTCCCTTATGAATTTTATGATAAATAGCATATAGAATTTATTTTTTTTTAAATATTATTGAATTGTCCCTAATTTTTTGACCAGCCCTTTATTATATTTATGAATTAAAAATAGAAACCAGTGGGTTAGAAAAACGAACTAATTTATTTTTTATAACAAACTGCATACGTACTAATCAAACTAGTACACGAAATTAAATATAGTATTATAAATATGTTAAAACATTGATTTTCATGTTTTTTTTTCGCTGTACCTAATTTTCTGACCACCACGTATGTATATATGAAAATTATCAGTGTATCGATCGAACTATTAATTGGCAAAATCAGAAGTTTGATAAAATTACCTTCAAGAAGTTCAAATCCAAATTGAGAAATTTATAAAATAAAAAATTTCTATATAAAAAGCACTAAGCAAATAGTTCCTATGTTAGTCTTGCTGAATTATTTTTGATGAGCAATTTGAGAATTAATTTGGTGCACTATTATCAAATATCATTGAAATCTTAAAAAAATGTTATAAAATGTTGATCAAAAATATAGTTTTGCGAATGAAACAAACTTGATGTGGCTTCTTTCAAACTTTATTGTATAGTATAAAATTTCACATTTTCTGCTTTCATCAACCAAACTCATCAATAATTAACACACGAGTGAGAAAATAAAGATTTTTAGGAAATAAGGCCCAATTAAGCCAGAGTGGCAAAAATTCATGTATTTTTTTAAAAAGCAGTTAGTAACTGCAATTTCTTTAGAACCGGCGTATATAACCGAATGGACCTTTATGTTTGAGGTAGTACTTTGTTTAAATGCAACTTTGAAACGCTGATATTATAATTAGTCAGAAGATTGGATTTATTATCTCTGATTAATTATCCGTTTCATAATTACAAATAACAAATGGCTCACGATTATATCATTTCAGAATTTCCTATACACTGCTAAAATTCTAAATACTCATTATGCCGGTATTCGAAATATCGCGTTTCGCGTTAGACTTAAATAAACCATCTCAGAATTCGTCATATGCTATCAGAATTCGATTTATCATTTCAGAATTCGACATATTGTTTCCTCATGTCTTACTCATGTCATAGTTCGAAATACCATCGCATAGTAATTCGAAATATCGCGTCAGAATTTGATATCTCAGAATTTTCTATATTATCGTGTCAGAATTTAACGTATCAGTCAGAATTTGATATACGTCACAATTCGGAATATCATTATAAATCATCCCAGAATTTGATATATCTTGTCAGAATTCTTTCTACTTATTATGTCGAAGTTCATCTGTTTATCTATGAATTTAATATACCATATCAGAATTCCTTATATATTTTCAGAACTTATCATATTCAAATTTATATATATGTCACATCTGAATTATGTACCTATATCATGGAAGAATTTGAAATTTCATGTCAGAGTTCGATATATTATCTCAGAATTCGAAGCATACTATCGGATTCGATACATCTGTCGGAATTTGATTTATCATGTCAGAATTCTGTATAATATGTACATATTGTTTTCTAATCGACCATCGCAAGTATAGTGAAAATAATATCTCAGCGAAACTCATTTTTTCATCGTTGTGCGCAGCCAACAGTGAAGTAGTTAAACAAAATTAAAAATTCAGAGAAGGGTCGGCTGAGTAATATTTTTAAAGACAAAAAAAAATTAGAAATAAAGATATATGAAATTTGATTCCATTACATAATATAATTAATATTGGAAAATATTAAAAATTCTCATTATTTTATAGGTAAATTCTAAAATAACATGTGAAATTAAAAAAATATAAAAACACTAACAACACCACTGGATATGTAATGTTATACCCATTTAAGGTACGAACTAGGCATATTTAGAAAGAAATGTCATTTTTCGTGTTAAATCAAAACAATAAAAAAACTCGATTTTAAATTTCAATTTGTTCGAGGCAAACTAATGACATTAAAATTATCTTAAATGTTATCAAAAGTTCTAGTGCTAGTGTGTTATCTAAATTAAAATTACATTAATTATAGTGAATAAATTTGAGGAAAAACATAATTCAAAATAGAAAAATTCTAACCTCAAAATGTAAACAAATTTGCCTAAATACATCGCTGTGTTTACGCCATTTGTTTTGATGCGCGAGAGCTGTCAGAATTTCGCTGAGATATTATTTTCACTATACTTATAACAAATAAATTATAAAACCTATAAAGAACATAACTATACTTTTCCATAGTAAACTTGCGATCAATGATATAGGCAGATTTATCGATTATGCAGTATTATTTAATACGTGAAAACTGAGTACGGGATTCAAATAAATTATAATAACCTATAAAGGACATGGCTTAAATCTAAAGATGGCATTACTCGTTTTTTTTAAATTTTTTTGTATGTATCGAAACAAAAATGTAAATAAAAGCAAAAAGCACGATTAAAACTTACAACTAAACATGAATTATAAAAAAACATAATTTTATTTTTTATTTATTTACCAAAAATTAAAAATTGTTAAAGCTGACATCTTTAGAAGTAATCCCATACTCAGGTTTCACGTATCAAATAATACTGCATTATCGATATATCTGCCTATATCATTAACCGCAAGTTTACTACGGAAAAGTATATTTATGTCCCTTATAGGTTATTATAGTTTATTTGACGGGATTAAACATGGTTTCCACGATGGCGAGGCGAAAAAATTAGTCAAAGAGAAAGTAAAAATTTACCAATAGTACGATAGGGACAAAATACCATTTTGACAGAAAAATTGGGACGTCCAGTTTTTAATATTTTAATTCAGCACTCCGAAATTGGACGTCTAATCCGAAAAAAAGATGAAATGGATCATATTTTTTCGGATTAGTCGCTGATTTTCGGAATTCGTATGACAATTTGAAGAAAATTTTCGGAATGGAACAAATTTCAAAATCGAACCGTTAATTTTGATTTTGATTTGTAAAGGCAATAATTAAATATAACGCATTAATCCAGTAATGGATGTTAACAAAGTTAAAAAATGTAAGTTAAATTATGAAATGTCTCCAAATGTATATCAATCCAAACAAAAACAAAGTTATAGGTGATGAAATCTCAAAACGTCAAAAATAACTGAATAAAAATTCGGTGTAACGACTAGTTGCTGTTTCACTCATTCTCATGTTATTTTTTTATTCCTTCCTCTTTTTAGTTTGACTAATTTTTTCGCCTTGCCATCTTGGAAACCATGCTTTACTTCTAAAGATGTCATCTTTAACAATTTTTAATGTTTGGTAAATAAATAAAAAATAAAATTATTTGTTTTTTTATAATTCATGTCTACATAGTTAGTTGTCGGTTTTAGTCGTGTTTTTTGATAATAAAAAACTAAAAAAATTTAAAAAAAAAGCAGTAGTGCCATCTTTAGATTTAATCCATGTATCGCCGTTTTTTAACAGCATTGACCTTTATTCGCCTTTAAAGCACCGCAAGAGGTGCCACGATCGCCACGGTGAACAGCAATTCAGCGTTTATTTTTATGTGTGTTATTTTTGAATTATTTTGCTGCTGAATAAAGAAATATATCTTTCATGTGCAATAAAAGATTGTTTTGAACCGAAATCAACAACAAAATTGTCCAAATATATATTTTTTTTTATTGCTGTTCACCTTTAACTCTAGTTACAATATCGTCCACCAGATGTCAGCCACTTTGCGCTAAAACGAATAGGTACTTGCACAGTACGTGCAAAAATATGTCTCGGCTAAATGTTCGATTGGAATTTGGAAGTGGAACACATTACACACAAAAAAATTATGACATGAGCAAAACATAACCTCTAAATTTATAATTTACATAATACAAAAAAATAATGTGGTTGTGGTTTAATTTTTTAAATGTATGGTAATAAAATATTAAAATAAATACATATTTAAAAAATAAATTTTAGCTTTATTGTTGTAAATTATTATCAAACATCTACTTAGCGGAGAATGTTGACGTAACTGCTTGTAGGTTGGTAGCTCATGAAAAATTAAGGCTGATTTACATTCAATCGTTTCGTTCTTTTCCAAAACATAAAAGATCTACGATAACAAATAAGTTTTAGTATGATTTGATTGTATTAAAATCAGAAGGAATACTCAAAAAGTATTTTTCAATACTATTTACTGCAGCACTCAACTTTTTTTTTGGTGAAAAAGAACGGAAAAACCTGAAAAACATGAACTGGTTTATCTTTTTTCGTAAAAGTTGCTCAAAAGATATAAAATCCAAGTAACATTTTGAAAGGAAAAAATGAAATTTTGAATATGCCCGTCCCATTTTTATATATGGGTAAAATGTATTTGCCCTTTTCTTCATGATTCTATTCTTTTGAAAAAGAACGAAAAGATTGAATGTAAAAGGGCCTTTTGATGGAACACTTGTGAGCAGTTAATTTAGCAAAGACATGAACCATAAGTACTTGCGGTGGTTGATTGGAAAACCATTATTATGTCTGAATTCGAGATATGTCAGAATTCGATATATCATCTCAGAATTCGCTATATACTATCAGAATTAAATGTTTCTCTCAGAATTATGTTGAAATTTTACACATGATGCCAAAATTCGTTATGTAGTCTCAGAATTCGATTTAATATCTGAATTCTATACGTCATCATAAGGAATTCGAAACATCATGTCAAAGTTCGATATGTCATCTCAAAATTCGCTATATACTATCAGAATTCGATAAATCTCTTTGAATTTGATAAACCTATCACGTCAGAATTTTATATATTATGTCGGAATTCAAAATATGTTATATCACGGGAGAATTCGATAAACCATCTCAGGATTCGTTAGATACTGTCAAAATTTGATATATCTATCAGAGTTAAATGTATCCATTATCACAGACATGATGGGAAAATACATGTAGCTTTTTAAAAAACAACTTAATTTTTTTCATTTAAATCAACTTTTTGTTTTAAATTAGTTTGCTGATTATATTTAATTTATTGGATCAAATAATAATAAATTTTCCAGTCAAATTTTAAAGGCATTTGTTATAACATTTAAAATATTTTAAATTACATAATAATTCGTTTCCAACTATGCCTAAATAAAAAAAATTGGCGGTATTCAGTAAAAATGTTCCGACTTGTTAGTATTTTCATATCGTGATAATTCAGTAGTTGACACACCCATGTGAAGCGAAGTATGTTTTCCACTTTAAGATTGTTTCGACTTCGAAGATATGGCTTCTACTTGCTTCGGAAATTTAGTTAGATTGCATAAATCGTCGTCCGTAATTTCGAATCCGACTTTATCTCTATAGGAATAACATCCAATAAAGGCATACCAACTTAAATAAAGGATTAAATTGCATATAATCGATAAATATTGATTTAAATCATTCCCACCATGCCCAAAGCCCTAATTTCTTTAATGATTGGAAAATTCACAATTCCAATTAAAATTCACGAGGATTAAATTTTCACGTTAGTACGTAGAATTTTTTTTTTTTCACATTGGGCGATTTTTCATTTTAGATTTTGGGTGATGTAGGATTTCTTCTTTGGGCGATTCGTCTTTTTTTTCATTTTTGAGCCATTTGGCTTTGGACGAGTAGTTATTCGGACCGCCGTGAAAATGATGTAAAAGTTCATATATTTAACGTATCTGCCAAAATTGCTGCAAGCGGCAACGGTTTACTTTTTTAAGTTTCAAAATATTTAACTAGAAAAAATTATAAATGCAACAGCCAGCTATCTCCTAGGCTGTTAATAAATTGTAAAACATGTTAAGAAATGAACCAGTATAGAGCCTCTTACACTTTGAGAAGTTTGACGTTATGTAAAATTATGTATATCAATTTTCAAACTGTGTTTCTCATTACCGATGATATTTATGGCGAATAAAACTTTTTATGTTATTATGGAGTTACGAAACATAAATATTCTAGTAACGCAAAAAATTTGCAAACTTCTAAACTTAAGATTGAAAAGTTAGACAGAAGATGTTAAACCACAAAATAAACATTTTACGAGTTATTACAGAACGCCAACGAACTTTGAGGTAAATGTTTTATTTTTAACTTTTGGGCAGTAATATCATTTAATTTAATCTTAAATCTATACAATATGCTCGGAAATAAATGTAATTAAACTGTAGTTTTCATGTTTCAAGACAATAAACAGTTACAGCTTTATTGCTTACACATCGCTTTATTATAATTATTTATTACACTGGTACAATAAATTTCACTGCACAAAACAATAAATTCAGGTATTTTGAGCTAGAAAAATGCGTAGGTAATAAAAAAAATAATAATAATAAATATCAAATAAATGTTACGAGAGATTTTCTCATTCAAAGATAAACCTTAACTATGTAGTAGGAGGATGATTATTCAGCATTTCCTCATCGGAATCGGACTGATATCCAGAATCAAGAATTTTTCGTTTATTTACTGAATTTTTTTCTATTTTCGTTATGCTAGTTATGTATATAGATGATGTTGATTTATTTGTGATGGCATTATTTCGTTTCATTTGCATAAGGGTTTGAACAACATCTTCAATATCAGCCAGTTTATATTTTGTAATTCGCTCTAAACGTGAATTCCAAACATTCAATAAATTTAAATCTTGCCGGCCTGCGGCTATACAAGCTGATGCCGTTTTTGAACCAGGTATATGCATTAAATTGGTGTCTAAATAAATGAAAAATGTATTGAATTTTACTGAATGACGAGATGTTTCACGTTTTATGCCTTACTTACCAAATAAAATTAAATCTATAAACTCCAAAATTCGATCAAACAGATTGGCCGTTAATTCAGTCAAATTATTGGAATCCGTACATCTCATATCCTCAATTGCAATGGGTAAGAAAATATCGATAAAATGAGCGGCAGTCGGAATTATGATATTCCAGTCCATAAATTTTAGAATCATAAACTCTAGCTTATAGAAATCTATTACGGTGTACTTGTTACTAATTAGGCTACTCAGTTCGGATATTTTTGGGATTTTACTTTCCCGTTCTTCAATTACGGTCGCAAGCAATATACACACCAAAGCTACTAATTTAAGCCTTTCTTCGTAGATGTTATGATTGTCCATAAACACGTCTAGCAAATAGACACTTAGATGTACTGTGGTCCGATTCAATTCCTTGTATTCACCAACAGAAACCATAAATTCGACTAGACGACTACGATAATTAATCTGTGGTGATTTTAAATGGAATGCCCTTAGGTTTTCTTCCTTTTCGCGAAGCCCTTCATAAATATCTTTAAGATATTCCAAACACCACCACCACTTGGAATCACCAATATCTCGACAAGCAAATTGACCAGAATTCGTATCACTCTTAGCTAGTTTATTTGTTTTTTCCAAAATTTCACATTCATAGCTGCGCTTATTTTGACGTGGACAAGGACGCCAGTGATTTCCTGAGCCGGATAATGAAGAATCAGAATCTCCATCACAATCCTGATGCATGTCAAATTTGTGGTCTTTTGTTTTGCACAATTTTCTTTGGTATTATTTTAAAACAATATTATCACACACTAATTTATTGTTTAAAAAATTGATTTTATTAAAACTTTTAAAAAAATAATTAACGTAATATCGAGTAATATCTTTAGATAGCACACAAAGGAATTCAAACAGGTAATGGGAATATGGGGCGTTTTGTTTTGACTCAAATCAAAATGTAAATTTTAAATTTTCCCGTTAGCTGTCGATGTCGATATCTTGTTTTGTTTTTTTTTTTTTGTTTTTCGTGATTTGTACAATAGGGCTGCACAAAATATGTTTGATCGTTTACTCAATATTTTCCTTTTTATAGAGGATTTTGTATTGCGCAAATTTTGTTTGCTTAAGCTGCTGCACAAGCCGGATTTATTTTTATCTGAGATTATTGTAGTCTTACTTTGGGAATTTTACAACAGTAATGCCGTGTATTTTCATTCCAAAATGAATAATTTCATTCCACTGAGAAGTAGGTATAGAAAAATTATCTTACACACATTTTTAAATTTTTTTAAAAACACTTGTTAAATATTTCGCAAAATTACAAAAGGTTTAAAATTTTGCGAAATATTTAACAAGTGTTTTAAAAAAAAATTAAAAATGTGTGTATTAAGTGTGTTTCGCCAAGCGCCTACGGCAGAAAGTGTAAAAAGTAAAAATTATCTTCTTAATGTAGTTTTAGTGTTTACCACTAGAGTAAATGTATTAACCATTAAATGACACATGGGGTTCAGTGGACCCCAGACCTTTATCAAATGTTTACGGCGGAAATGCATCTCGTGCCCCCCTCCCCCCCCCCCTTGCTACAGTTGAGATATTGCACTACCTGTTTACGTACTCAGCGCAAGCCTTTTGACCGCTAGCAGCTGTTTAGAAAGGTCCAAAATCACGGTGGGGTCCAAAGAAAGCCAGTGTGTCATATACGTAGATTTGTGTGAAAATCGGAGTAATTTTTACGCATCTCAACTCTAGCAGACATAGAGCGCGAGAGATTCCTTATATCCCCGCTGCTGATATCTGTCTGTAAACAAATATCATATTCTATTGATTCACAAAACCGGAAGTTAGATCAAAAAATGCTGAACTGTAGAAATTCATCTCAGTTTAGTTTTTTTTGATCGAGATCCATTTTTGTGCGTCAATAGAATTCAACAAAAGTAATCCAATTTTCAAGAAACAAAGCCAGACTAATAGACCTTTAAATATATTTATTGTAAATATTATAGATTACTAATACAAGAAAAATGTGATGTGACTAAGGTCTCTAGGTGATCGAATTTGATAAAAATTGAATGAAAATATTTGTATTGTATACGAAATAATTTTTCAAAGTTGTTTTTACCGTTTTTTGTGTTGTTTTATTGTTTTTGGTCGTGAGTAAGACTGCGCTCGATGTTAAAATTTGTTTAGTTTATCATATTTTTTTTTGATTTTGACGTATGATTCGATGGGATATAATTTGCGAAGTCGAACCGTCCGAGAAGTGCTAGTAAGCAATGATGAGCATCGTGAACCCATCGACGAAGCATCTTCAGGAGGAGAAGATAACGTATTTGAGGACAGTAAAGACAATGATTCAGACTTTTCAATGTGCAGTGCTCCAGAGAGTGTCATGGAAGTAGACCAGAAAAATATGGAAGATGGTACTTTGGATCAACGGCTTTTGTATGTAGGAGAGCGTCAAGCGGCTGGCCAGAGTCGTGGTCGGCCATCTTCGACGATAACGAACAATTCAACGTTCATATTGCAAAATAAATACCTTTTTTTAAAGTTTCAGTATCGGACTTACTTTTTATCCAAAAAGATACTATCTCAAGGGTGCATCGCTAAATTTTTAGCTAAAAACATTGAAAATTAAAAAAAATACGGTTAATTTATGTAAAACAGCTATTTTCTTATTTTTTTCACAAACCTTTTTTTTTTTTGGTATCATAAAATTAAAATTTCATTAATGTAATAATTTGATCTCTTTTAGTAAGCTTTAAACTGTATTGGAAAAAATTGTTAAAGCTAAATATAGAAAAATTCAAGGAATAATAGGCAATTTTCATGCTGGAGTCTAAAAGACCCCATGTGGCGTTTAAGTGATTTTTCTTAAGTGTGTCATTTAAGGATTAAATATATTTAGTTATTTGAGTTGGTATTAAATACCAATCCCCAATTTTTCAATAAATCAAAATTTTAAATTTTGTGAATTATCATTTGAAATTATTATACTTTGTTCAATAATTTGTTATCAATATTTTACACATTTGTGAAAATTCTAGATAATAAATTATATTTTAGAGCTAGGTGCCAACTGTTGAAAGTAAAAAAAAATATTCTTGGCTCTTACTGTGAGAATGTCGTTTTCTTTCTAAATACGAATCTTTTTTTAAATTTTATTTCAGATGACCGGTTGCAATCATGTCAACCATCACAGCCCCTTTTTTACTAAGAATCAAAAATGATTTACAGAGGAAATCCTCTAAGCCGGAAACTGACGTGACCGAAAAAATGTCCGGCTATTAGCATTTTATCGTGTTAGTTAAGCGTGATTTACACGTTCCAACATTTTTTTCCAACATTTTTTTGAAAACAGAGCTGCACGCAATATAAAAAATGTGCAAGCGATAAAAAGAGAAAAGTATAAAACAAAAATTTCGGCATGCTATAATTTTTTGACGGTATAAAATCGACGATGTAATTTTGACGAACGATGATACCAACGGCAAAATTCTTGGAACGTGTAAATCATGCTTTAAAAATAAAAATCAACGATTTAAAAAAATATAATATGTAGGTATGTATTATAAAACCACTTTATAGAAGTGTTGTGGCAGGAAACACATCTAATTTTTGGATAAATTAATAATAATAAGAGCTTGAACTTACATAATGAAAGAACAAAGGCAATTTTGACATTCATTTCTATTTAGTTTTCGCATCCGAGGATTCCAAAATCATAAATTGGTATTGGGCGGCCAAATTATATTTGCACCGCAGTAGTATTCGCTTTAAAGGTTATTACTTCGAAATTAGTCTAACGGGGATATTTTTCAATGTTTTTTCGCCTCTCGCTTAATTTATCGCGATAAGTGATTTTCGGTGACACTTTCTCTGGTAAACTTATGAGGACTTCTACTTCATAATTATTCTTATTTCTTAATCTATATTATTGCTTCATTGTAATAAAATGTCATCAAAATTAATTTTTTCATTTTACTTCTACTTTTTATTACAAATGAGAAAGTAGCCGTGTTCAACAATACAAATATTAGGTTGATACACATAATAAAACATTTAATAATATTATTAATAAACGTACAATATCATTAAACAAATGTTTATTTTAAAATTGTCTGTTTATCCTCCATACCGGGTATCGTGTCCTCATCAGTTATTTTTTGATGTTTCTCAAACTGCTTCAATTGAAATAAAATTATTTGCAATACATTTTGCTATCGAACTTTTTGCTTTCTGTAAAAAAAAAACGTTTACTTCATGAAATAAACTGCCACTTCCAGTGTTCCAGGTTTTTTTCGGTTGAGATGCTTTAAGGGATGACAGACAGACAGTTTTTCTGACTCAGCAGTTATTTGTAGCATTTAAGAATTGTTTTTTTTATTGTTAAGAAACCACAATACATGTTCCTTGCGCTCGTAATAATTAAATATTTATATAAAACTAATAAACAAATAAATAATGGTATTATTAGGTCACACGAAAGTAAACTTAGTTTATTGATGTTTGGCTACAATTTCTTTCAAATACACGATATTTGATTGAAGGTCTTGCGATTATTATTAAGTTCAAGATTACGTGTAAATAATTGTTTTTGTTATCACCTATAAAGTGGGTTAAAATGTGGTAGATTACGAATTTTTATGGTTTGTAAAGATTTAGTGTATCTGTGAACCAAGTGAAGTTACGTCTTTTGTTTTCTTTTTAATGTGGAAATTTGTCGTCCTGATTAAGGTAGTTGAAATTTGTTCTATTTGGTAATGGGGCTGGAGAAAGCAGGTTGAAAAAAGCTGCAGTAAATTTCTAAACCTTCGGTTAAAATTAAATTTTAATAAAGATAAAAGAATTATAGAAATATAAAATTATCATGGGATACAGAGTATTCTTCATTGACTGCATGTGATCACAAATTTTAGGAATTTGAACAGTAATAATTTTTGACAATTGATAGTAATCTTTAATATCCACAACATATATGGTTTTAAATCTTAAAAGCTTAAATTTAAAAGACTAAAATATTTCCTACAGACAAGATAAGGAGGAAATTAAAAGGTTCTTCATTAACGTTTCTGAACTAAAAATAGCTGTATTAAATTGCCTGAATTTCAAAAGCCTCTGTAAATTAAAATTAAACCTTATTTCTACAAATTGGACAATATTTCTTTTAATTAGAATTACGGTTCCCACTTCACCGAGCGATTCAACTCACCTGTTAAATCGTTCGAATTATGGTTCTCGCTTTTATTTGAGTGCGTAGTATGCGCAGCGCCAAGTATTTTGGTGTTGTTAAGTTGATATACCGTACTTGATTTTTGACAATTAACGTTTAAATTTTTGCTGTGTTTATCAACAAGTGTTTTTAAAGAAATAGTTGTACGAGGCCTACCACATAGGGATATGTTCGGACACAAAATATTTTTCATGCATTTCTCAAATATTAATAAACCCAATTAACTTTACAATTTAATTTTTTTTTTATTATAAAGACACAATATTCTTACACTATTTTTTTAATTTGGTCCCAAGTATTTTTATATCCGAAAATTTTTGTATTTTTCTGACATTTAGCTGAAAACATGAATTTTTTTTCCGCATGTTGGCCAAAAAAATCGGAAAATGATGAAATTTGGTTTCCATTTTTTTTTTGTATCATTTTCCGATTTTTTTGGCCAACTTCCATAGTAAATCTTATAATAAGTCGGACATTATTGCTGAAAAAAGCCGGTGATGAAATCAGCTTTGTTATACTTGGGGTGTAAAGCAAAACGTAATAGAAACAAAATTTAAAATCGTAACTCATATTATCGTCAAACTTTGCCAACACATAAATATTCGGACACTGTGCTTTAGACTGTAAGACGTTATGCCACCTTTAGCCTTAATAACTGCTTTTATATGAGCAGGCATAGTTTTAACAAGAGCTTCCATTGTAACTTTTACGCAACTCAGCAATATTTCTCTATGGGTGATTCCTCAGTTCTTGCTTCATTTTATGCCATACTGTTTCGATGATATACGATAACTTATGATATTTCCAATGTTTCAACCATGAAAATTTCTGATCTACCAAGCCAGATAGATAAATATATCGGGGAAAGTACAGGTCGTCCATGTAAAGTCAGTCCCAGAATGCAAAGAACACTTATTCGGATTTGTAAATCTGGACGTAGTAACACTGTACGGGACATAACTGGTAAGTGGAATGATGAAACAAATATTAATGTTTCACGCAAAACCTGTTGACGATGGATACACAAATCAAACTTGAACTTTTATAAGTTTTGTTAACCTAAAAAAATTAAAAATTCTTGATTTGAGGGCATATTTATTAAGGCAAAAGAAAAGCTATTGGTTACAGATAAATGAAAGAAAAACCGATTAGCCTAGGCAAAGGAAAGAGTATTATGGATTACTGAAGACTGGAAAAAAAAATATTTGCCGATGATTCAAGATTTGATGTTAGTGTAGGTGATCATCGAAAAAGAGTTATCAGAGCAAAAACGAAGCATTCTTTGTATTCTGTCTAAAACGAACAAATAAGTTTCCAGCAGATGTAATGGTTTGGGGGAATATTTCTGAAAATGGTATAGAAAAGTTACATTTCATTGAAGGTACCGTCAATGCTCAAAAATACCAGGCAATTCTTGAAAATAACTTGTTGCCTTCGATACCGACCTTATTGCCTGAAGGAAATTTTATCTTCCAACAAGATGGAGCATCATGCCGTTCATCAAAAACCAAAAACTACTAAAAAATGGCTGCAAGATCATAATATTCCTCTTCTTGATTGGGCCGCATGCAGTCCTGATTTAAATATCATCAAAACAGCATGGCATAAAATGAAGCAAGAACTGAGGAATCACCCACAGAGAAATATTGCTGATTTGCGGCAAAAATTACAGGCTTTAACAATGCGGAGCTCTTGTTAAAACTATGGTTGCTCGTATAAAAGCATTTATTAAGGCTAAAGGTGACGTAACGTCTTACTAAAGCACATTTGTCCGAATATTTATGTGAGAGAGTTGTGAGTCATGCCTGAGTTATGATTTTAAATTTTGTTTCTATTACGTTTTTCTTTACACCGAATTAAAAAAATAGTGTAAGAATAATGTATCTTTATAATAAAAAAAAATTAAATTCTATAGTTAATTGATTTTATTAATATTTGAGTAATACCTACATGAAAAATATTTAGTGTCCAGTCATATCGTGCAAAATTTGAATGCAAAGTGTTGAAATCACCGGGGATTAAAATGTGAAAACCGTAATGCGGGCATTAAAGTTACGAAATTCTAATAAACCCTATTACAATTTTCTGAAATTCCGCAATGCTCAAACACCTCAAATTGGAAAAAATCGAAATTTAAAAGAAGTTAAATGCTCTCAAAAAATTAAAACAATACCTCAAACATTTGTATATAGGATTGAACTATTTTAAATATATGAAGAAAGGCTCCCAAATTTTCGGATATGTCTTTCATTTTTACGGTTGACGTAGGTTTTAATTTAATTCTTAATGCATTAATCGCAAATGCCAAAAGACCCCCAAAAATGTAAATGAAAAATTGCTCCATTTTAGTATTTAACAAAAAAATATAATTAAGCATCGAAATATAAGGTTTTGAGAGATCACCCCGTTGTTAGAAACAAACTTAATAAATTGTCAACAAATCTAATATTTGGGGCAAATTTATTAAGTGCTACTACTAATTGCTTCATAAACCATGTATACCCAGATCAAAGAGTTTTTATCGTTCTTACAGCTTCTGATAGTAACACAAATGTTAAAATATTTTCGTTAAAATAAGTACAATCGGTCCTTCAATGTAATTTTAATTCGCTTTATCCCTTAGATTATGGGGATGTCATCCCCAAAACCCCACTTTCCGAGAATATATATTGTATAATAAAATATATAGTTGATGTTTGATCGAACGTAAATACCCCAAATATTTTTTTTTAATTTTTTTATTTAATGACAGGACATTTTTGCATTAGACTGAGGGTAACTTTCCGTTTCTGTTTGGCGTACAATTTCATAATGCAAAAACACTCCAAATGTTTGGGATATTTTTTCATTTTAATCAATCAAACGAATTCGAAACTAAGTACAAATTTAAAAAAAAATAAAAGATCCGGATCTGAACTTTGTAAGCATGTTTATTGTCTACTGGACTATGTGGATTAGCTAATAACAAGAATAACTTGCACGAATATATTCCATATTCCAAAACATCATCTAAATTCATTTTACAATCCCATTTCCTTTGAAATGCCCGGTTTTTTGTTTCAATATTGGAACACGTCATTTTAACCGAGACCCGTAAAATGACTGTGTTGATTTCTTCGTCACATAAGTAATTTCTTTTTCTTATTTTTTCCAATTCTTACGTAACGGGCATAAAAGAGTTTAACTTCAATACAATTTTTATTTTCTATCGTTATTGTGGACACAGAAGGACGAACGTCCGACGCAAACTGAAACCATATAGCCTTTTTTAGCAAAAATTAATTTTGGAAAAATTTTTGAAACACTTTACAAATTTAGAAACTTTACGACAATTTTACAACTTGTAATAATTTTGTATTATTAAAATTGATAGGCAAACTCGAATATTTTACGGCTATCTCTTCCTGCTGATCCAAGCGGCTGGCTGGTCATTTAACTCAAGAAAATATTGCTTTAGGCTGAAATTCTCGATTTAGGCAGATTAAAATGAAATGCCTTAAAGCCGAGAGATGGAAGTGGGGTACAATTTGACATTTCAACAAAACAATTTCAATTTAGGATAAGCAATTTCTATTTGGGAATTAATAATTTCTATTTAGATCAAGCAATTTTAATTAGGGAAACAACATTAACATTTTCAATTTGGGAATTAACAATATTCGTTTTGCGAACAATTAACTTCATATTGGAAGATCATTTATTGCAAATTAATAAAAATATGTTAGAAGGGATAAATTATTGTATGTATTTAAATTATTTAAAATATAATAAATTACAAATTAAATCATCTTTAATGCTTCAGGTATAAATCTAATGTGACCGACATATTTGAAACAATTAACAACATTGAGTTGTTCCTTTATATTTCCATTTATGATGGTTTCTAGCCGTTGTAGTCAATATTCGGTTTGATTCATGTTTACTCTGGTTTCTCCGGCTTGAATATTTGGCATTTGAACCACTAACTCACTTTTAACATGATCTTTTAAACTTGACCAGGCAAAAGCATTAATAGTTGGGCTATACTGGCTAAGATTTAACAAGCGATGACCGAGAAATTCATCTTCTGGAAAAACATCTTCAATGTTTGACACCAAATACCATTGTATGTAACTACAGGCTTGCGGTTTTTATAAATGCAACCCACCTAACCTCAAGATGGATCAAACTCATTTTTACCAGTAAGTCCAAAACATGAATGTTAACGTTAAAAATGTTAATTTCCAAATTTAAAAGGTGTAATTATTTCTATTTTTAAGCTTTTTTACCAAAATGTTCAACTTTGGATACGATTTCCTAGCTGTAGAACAAACCATTTTTTTTTTAATATTTAGTAGTTTTAGAGTTATTAGCGAAAATCTTTAAAATGCGATTATTTGCACTTAAACGCCGAATTTTTCCCATTTTAGCCGAAAGCAACTTTTACTTGGGTTTTGCTTTTTTTCAACTAGAGGTTTTTCTAATTTCAAATTTATATTTGATTGATACTCCTGGATTTAACCCTACGAGAATACACCTATTTTTTGAATCACGAAGAACGCTCTGGGTCAAGTTGACCCTACACACTTTTTGATTGTATACCATTTTACATTGGTGAGTACGATGAGACAGGCCCAGAAAGCCTTGGTGGCTCTATTTAGAACTTTCAATAAATGTTGCTTCCAGTTCAGTTTTTGATCTAGGTTAACCCCTAGATATTTAACCTCTTTGGAAAAAGGAACAGTAGTACCGTTTAACGAGGGAGCTGTAAGCATGAGCTTTTCCTCCTCGTAAAAAGAACAATGACAGTTTTGTTTGGATTGACACTAAGTCCTTCCTGGTCACACCACTGCCATATTATATTGAGTGCATTTTGCATGCGATCAGAGATGACCTCATCAAACTTGCCTCTGATTATGCTACTCAGAAGGACCAGTAGTCTGTCAATAACCAATGACCATAAAAAAAGAGACAGTACGCCTCCTTGGGGGCAGTCCTTTATGACCAAGATGGTTACTAACTCACCACCTAGTCGGGCTGTAATCTCAGGATGTTCCAGCATGCAGCGGATCCACCTAATAGTAGAAAGAGGAACTCCCTTTTCCATTGCTGCCCTCTCTATCATCCCATGGGAGGTATTATCAAACGCCCCCTCAATGCCCACACAGGCACAAAGGGCAATTTATTTATATGCCACTGATTTTTCAATCTCGTGACGAGACCGCTAAGGGTCATCACAATGGATTTACTAGTTTGATAGGCAAACTGGTTCCGGTGCAGCGGATTTGTTTCAAGGATCTCACTTCTTATATGATAATCCAGGATTTTTTCCATCGTCTTCAATAGAAACGATGTGAGGCTAATTGGCCGATAAGCCTTGGGCTGGGTGTCTGGACGCCCCTTCCCTTTGGTATAAAGACCACATTTACTTCCCTCCATATAGTTTCGGAATATAGTTAACGGCATAACTCAGGCATTACATAAATAGATACGAGTTCATCGCACATCGGACGCAAGCAAGACAGACATTCCATTTTAGTTTTATCGAAGGATATTCGTCTAAGACAAACTTAACATCTTACTCTTTTTTGTAATTGCGGTCGATCATCTTCTGGTACAGCTGGTTTATGATCAAAAAAATGCTGAATGCCTTTGCATATTTTAGAACTCAACGTGGCATTTTTTAGTTTTTCTTCCATGTATGGAGTAAATAGGTAAAAGACAAGTTGCTTTTAACAGCCGTAGCAGACAAATTTTCTTCCGCTTCATAATTGCCAGCATACAAAATTCTTCCGTTTATTCTTTTCACGTTTTTTATTTTTTTTTTTGCTAATTCGTAACTAAAATTTTAAACGTAACAGAAATTATGTATTTGCCCTTGCATATTTTAGTCATTCAAAATCTCTCTCTGATACAGGTTTTACACTTTGTGTTACAAATAACTTAGCTATATCCTAATTGACTATATTTTAGGATTTCATCTAAAAATCATTTTAGAATCACATTTCCAACGCATATATCAAATTTTATCATAATCGATTAAGGAATAGCCAAATTCCATCCTACTTGGTCATATTCCACAACTTAACCTAAAAATCGTTTTAGAATCCCATTTCCAACGCACTTCTCAAATTTCACCATAATCGGTTGAGAAATCGGTAAATTTCATCATACATGACCATATTCCAGAACTTCATTCAAAAATCATTTTAGAATGCCATTTATGTACATCGCGGATGTCAAATTTCACTAAAATCCGTTAAGAAATAGATAAGTTCTATCCTAATTGGCCATACATATAATTTGCTAAAGGTTCAATTTGAAGTGTAAAAGCTGTAACGCCTCAAATAAAAAATGTTTTTTTCGGAGTAACCGATGTCTGATAAAACACAGGCATGCTCGAACTTCGAATGATGCCAAACGCCTACTGCGTGTTTCGCTTTACAAAGAGAGTACGTTAACGTGTAATTAGTACTCAAAACTATAGCTAGGGAGACTCAGGCCCGCCAATTCCCGAAATCCTTTTAAGATATTTACGATCGAATTTGGAGTAAGGGTCAAATTGGCCATGCCTGTCCTCGCTTCTCGGAGAAGTTATTGAGTAGATATATTTTTGTCTATCAAATGGTTTATCTTTTTTGGTCGACCGGTTAGAGCATTTATCGAACCTGAAGAAATACAAAAAATTTACAAATTTAAAGGATATAGTATTTTAAAACTTGATATTTTGGGAAAAAATTAAAAGAATTTCAAAAATTTTAAGAATTCAAAAAATTTAAGATTTGAAATATTCTATTTTAGAAAAGAATTGATGGATTTTCAAGAAATTTACATATTTAAAGGAAACCAAAATTTTAAGAATTCTTTGAGGATTACAAGAATTTGAAAAAATTCAAAAACTTAATTTTAATTGAATGCCAAAATGATTAGAATATTAAAAATGTAAATTTTTTCGAGTTTTATACATTTTTAAGAATTCTGCGGCCTTAATATTATTTTAAGAAAAGTTTTCTAATATTTCTAAACAAAATTTAATTTTTTCTGAAAATTCAGACATTTTAGAAGTATCGCGACTCATTAGGATTGAACTTAAATAAACCTTAATTATAATCGTAAAAATGTACGTTGTTTAAATCAGCTGATTTAATACAATTTTCCTGTGTACATCGAATATAATTGTTCAAAGTTATTGATTGAAAGGAAATTTAATCGATTAAAAATTGAATCAAATTTGTAATATACAGGGTGAGAAAAAGTATGGAAACCCCTAATAATCTCGCGGATTTCGGTCAAAAAAAAAATGAGCAAGGATTATTCTTAGAGAATTTTCAACAAGGAATTTAATGGTGATCTTGGTTGTGACCTTGACCTTCATCTTCAAGGTCATTTGAAGGTCAAGATCATTTTTTTTAATTATAACCACTATTTTTGATGATAGAATCGAAAATGGCGATCAATTGTACGCCCGAATATGTATTTTCCATGACCTCCAAAGGTCATCTGAAGGAATTTACATTGCGAAAAAGATGGAAGCCCCTAAAAATCTCGCAGAGTATGCCAAAAAAAAATGAGCAAGGTTTATTCTTAGGCAATTTTCAACAAGGAATTTAATGGTGAGCTTGGTTGTGACCTTTGCCCTTATCCCCAAGGTCATTTTGAGGTCAAGGTCATTTTTTTATAGGGAAACCCCTGTTTTTAACATCGAAATTCGAAAAGAGTAATCAATTGTACCTCCGAATATGTATTTTCCATGACCTCTCATTAATTCTTTATTTTAAAATTTAATTTTTTTGTTTTTTTTTATAATTTTCATAGCAACACAAGCATTATTACAATGTTCTGTATTTATGATTTCTTTAAATTTTTTTTTTAAATTTTCATAGCAATCCATTATTCCTTCAAGTGACCTTTGGAGGTCATGGAAAATACATATTTGGGCGTACAATTGATCGCTCTTTTCGATTCTATCATCAAAAATAGGGTTTCTAATCTAAAAAAATGATCTTGACCTTCAAATGACCTTGAAGATGAAGGTCAAGGTCACAACCAAGATCACCATCCGCGAGATTTTTAGGGGTTTCCATACTTTTTCCTCACCCTGTATGTATGTAAATAAGGGTCCCATTTGAAACCCATTATTTTTAAACGTGATTTGACAAAATGCGATATTTCAAAACGCGATACAGTACAAAACGCGATATGGTACAAAACGCAATATTTCAAAACGCTACAGGTACAATATCGCGTTTTGAAATATCGCGTTTTGAAATGTCGCATTTTGAGCGGATCCCGATGTAAATAAACTGTAACTTCGTCGTTCGATCCTGTCCACTCATAATTGTAAGCTGAGATCGTTAAGGCTTATTGTTTCCGCCGAATCACACGACTTTAACATAAAATGGATATGAATTTATTAATAATTGTTTAGTAATACAAGATCGTTGATCGTTAGCAATTTGTTCAGTGGGATAGTTTTTTATGTCTTGTGACTAAGAAATTGTAACACATATAATCAAACAGTCAAACCAATATCTGTCGCGCTGATCGTGTTGATTTTTGAAATTTTTCACTTTTAACTTTTTAAAAGTAGTACACATATTAAATACAAAAAATAATAAAATTACACTACTTTGTACCGGCAAGAATTTTAGTGCTTTTTAATAACCTAGGTACGAATTTTAGATAATTCTTTTGTTTTTGATGATAAAAATGGTTGATTAATATTTACATTATTTTTCAATTAAACAAAATTATCTACATACATTTATCTGTTTTTTTTAAGTGGCAGTAGTTTTTAGGTAAATTAAAATTTGTTTTTGCAATTGCGGCCTAAATAAATAAAATTTCCTATTTCTTGCACACAAAAATTGGCAAACAGATTGGTATAAGTTTTTAAGTGACGGCTTATAATAAATATAGATTTTTTTTTAAATATTTATTTTGTTTTTTATTACAATAATATAAATATTTTCTTGTGAGCTTCTTAAATTTTCTTAGGAAAATAAAAACTTATGCGCGTTTTCGGTTTTTTTTTTTGCTTATTTTATAATTGAAATTTATAGTAGTACCTATATTTTTCTCACAACATTAGGAGTGAGTGGAACATACAGTGGTGGCCATATTATTAAGGACACATCAATTCTGTTGGGGAAATGTTTGCTTTTGGCGACTTATGTATTTTACTAAACATTTTTATAGCCTAGCCATACGAAACTATTATTTGCTAAGGTGCATTCAAAATGCAAAGTTTTACTTTGTACTAAATAATATTTGTACTAAAAGTAGAAATACATTTTTTTAACTAAATTAGAAATATCTTAAAAAACACATTTCTAGCTGAGCTACCTCAAAATATTGAGTGGATGCACGTTCAGCATTATTGACTCTACATTTCTTTCATTTGGAGTTTTGTGCTATCTAGGCTAGAAACAGCTCTCAGGCAACTAAATAAATTTAGATTAATATGAAAAAAATTAGTACTAATTACAACAAGTAATTTTAGCCTTTATGATTTTTAATACACAAATAAAAATTACATTTTAAGTACAGTTAATGAATTTTCTCTTAAAAATATAACGTTTGCTCGTCTACTAAATACGATAAGTACTAATTAATACATCTACCAACAAGTACTAATTTTTTTCATATTAATCTAAATTTATTTAGTTGCCTGAGAGCTGTTTCTAGCCTAGATAGCACAAAACTCCAAATGAAAGAAATGTAGAGTCAATAATGCTGAACGTGCATCCACTCAATATTTTGAGGTAGCTCAGCTAGAAATGTGTTTTTTAAGATATTTCTAATTTAGTTAAAAAAATGTATTTCTACTTTTAGTACAAATATTATTTAGTACAAAGTAAAACTTTGCATTTTGAATGCACCTTAGCAAATAATAGTTTCGTATGGCTAGGCTATAAAAATGTTTAGTAAAATACATAAGTCGCCAAAAGCAAACATTTCCCCAACAGAATTGATGTGTCCTTAATAATATGGCCACCACTGTACATACTTTATTTTTTATTTATCTGTTTTAATTATTTATGTAATCTATGTATTGAAAAAATTTACAATTTTAAGAATTTAACTATTATTTGTACAATATATTAAAATTCAAAAATTATTTTTGTTGTTTAAATTGTTAGCAGTATTCATTTATGTTTATGTACGAGTGTATCTAAAAAACATTTTTTTTTAAAAATTGAAATTTGTTTATTAGACACATTTTCTTAGTAATTTAGTGTGGAATGCTGAAAATTATTTGGAAAATGTACATGAAATTTTGATTAGAAAAAGTGTTTCGTATACTCTATTACATACGTAATATACTGGGAAACTATCGTTTAGTTTAAAATATAAAATTAAGTTTCTATAACGCGGAGGAGGATTGTACATTTCTACAAGCTACACTCTCAATTCAATATCAACAAATATTGCCAAGTATATTACTCGTAAAAACATTACTACAAATCCTATAGATTTTATGTTTTCTCTATCAAAACAGATTTATTAGTTCTCTTGACACTAAAATATTTGCAATTATTTTGTTTATATCCAATGAATTATTTTCAACGCTTCCGTGAAAACTAAATTAGAGAATTTGATGAGCAATGATAAAAATTTGATGATATAAAAACGATAAATTGAATACTAAGAAACTTACATTAATCAACGCAAGTGTTGCCGATAAAAACTAACATTTAACGTTGCCTTATGATTGCGATGTTTCTACCGTTTAACACATTTTAATTTGTCATAATGATTTTGATGTGTCACGCCGTGTCGTCATTATAGCAAAATTTGGGTTGGGTCTTGCAAATTCTACAATGCTCTCAATTTTTATTTTAAATTAAAAAATGTAAATGGGTTGCAAGTAGTACATTCAAATTTTAAGCGAATCAATCAACATATCGATTTTTGTTATCTAATGCGATAACTCCCTTAAAATATCTTTTATACTGTGTAACGTTACGTTTTAGAAATAAAGGTATTTGTAACTGCCCGGCCTAAAATTAAAAGACGATTAACATCAATTGCCTCAAAATGCATTTTCTATAGTTGACATGTTTACTACGACAGTATAGTGAAGACATAAATTTCGAGTACTTATATCATTTCTCGCAATTCTGCAAATGCACGGATTTTCGGCTTGCTAAAGTATCGAGAATATGGCCCAACATCTTGTATAAGTGTATTTTATTGATGTATGTCTTGTTCTACTTAAGGTGTAATAAATCCTTATTTACTTCACATTTTTCCTCGTTAGGTAATTATTGATTTTAAACTAGCAAATATCGCGTTTTTTATAACCAAACATCACTGAACTAATTCAAATTATGTACAAATAATTGTTCCCCTTTAAGTTTACTTTCATGGCCTAATAGCTTTGTACATAGTACCATTTTCTATTTGTATTATTTAAATATTTATTCATTAGTTCATTACATACAAGACGTATTTACATTATTGCTACAATAAAGGTCACCACCGCATATTTAAAAAAAATAAAATGAAATTGACCGAGAACAAATAAAATGCGCGAGCGTCCTTTGTATTGTAAGGTTATAAAACAATACAAACAATTAAACGGTAAAAATAATTAAATAAAAACCATTACGGTTTTTCATCCACTTTTTTTCGTGAATAATGCACATTTAACGTTTATTTTTATTTTTGATTATGAAAATGAAAATTGTTTGGTTTTATTGTAAATTTATTGGATCGATTCGATTCAATCAAATTATTCTTAATCTTATTTTGAATAAAATTAAATGTACTCGTATATATGTAGTTTTGAATGATAAGAATTTTATTGTAAATATTTATTAAATTTAAATACATTTTTATCAATATTGTTACATAATGTTGCTATTTGCATAAAAATTATAAAAACAAATAAGTTGTAAGCGAGCGTTGATCAATTTACTGTCTGTGTACAAAATATGATTAAATATTGTTGATTTAAAGCTTGCTAATATATGATAAATAATATTCGAATTATGACAAGACAAACTGTTTCCGCAGTAACTCTACAGTTTGGGCAAAATAACATAATAAACAGTTGATATCCGTCGACCAATAACATTTTATTTCCGCTTATGAAAATTTTTTATCGCGGTTTTTTATTTTTTTAAAACAAAAGAAGGTCACGGGCAAACCGTTTAACACATCTTATCTAAATAACGCGTTATCATCACACACAATCAAATATGTTTGTATTTTATAGGCGTGAAATTAAAAATTTCGAAAGGTAATTCTTCGACTGTCAAATAGGAAATTTGGTTATTTGGCGAACTTCCTAATGTATGGATCTAGTGGTTTGGGTAAATGTTTACTATTCACAAACAATACAATTATTTCCCACAAATTGTCTGCGGTAAATAGACACACAACAATGTAGCAAATGTTTGCGGTAAATAACGAATATTTGTATCCATTCACATTTTCGTGTTATCAACACGAATTATTTTACTTAACATAAGGCTCAAATATTTGTTAATCTGTGCAAGGCTGAATGTATGACGATCAGCGTTGTTCCTCTACGCGTAATATATAAAATTTTAAAATTTATGTCGACAAAGCGTAATCTTTGGTTTTGGTGTCGACTATGTTGTAAACTTTGTGGTAAATGTCGACTAATATGTAGACTATGTTGACCATGCGAAAATAATGTAGATATTTCAACATAATTAACCTACATATATATAAACATTGTGTAATATTAGCTGCATTTCTTGACGCATGTCGCATAGTGATCCGGATCAGATCAAAATTTATATGTGAAGCAACAACAAGACTTGATCCAACATTCATTTTGGATCACAAATGGTGATCTAAAAATTAGTTCAGCTATTAAAATGTAGTTGAACAATATTTTGTAAAGCGACAAAGAATAACACAGCATTCACAATGAAAATCTTTTTACTTTTGCCTTCCAGGTTTGTATGAATTTCCAACTTGACGAATAAAAATTTTTGCTCGTTATGTTGGAAATTCATACAAACCTGTAAATCGAAAGTAAAAAGTTTTTGCATTGTGAATGCTGTGTTAGATGAATACAGTACGAGTATGAAGAGGAAGATTCAAAACAAAACGAGACAGAAAATTGAAATTTGATGTTTGTATTGTTTACGCATTTTGGTGTCGTTTCATGAGACATGATCTGATCTGGGTCAGATCAAACGTCAAGAAATGCGGGTATTATTTCATTAATCTCTAAATTTAATTCACAAAATATTGACGAAAGTCAAGCAAATTGCCAAAAAAAAAAACCGAGCGAGTGAGTATGCTCTTACATTAATTTAGCTCGAAAAATAATTAACCGTGAATACCTACATTATGTCAATTCGATATTGTTGGTTGTGTTTGTGCGTGAATGTAATACGCATTATTCGAAAAACTATTTTGAAATTAAGCCGAGACGACCTAAAAATAAAAATTTTGACAAACTAGCATTTGAATTAATGAAAATTAATAATAAATATGTCGCCTTGTGTAATGTGTGCAATAAACATGTACAAAATACTGCAGAAAAAAGTTTTCAGGGACATTGGTAAAATTTTACAAAACATTTCTAACCTGTAAAAATATTTTTTTTTATTTTGCACAGAAATGTTTGCAAAGGAAAACCGATAAGCGGGCCAAAGGTTGGCGAACCTAATGTGCTTAGCACAAATATAGACGCAGGAATTTTTGTGGGTGATACATCTCAGGAGGAAAATTCTTCTCAATGCGAAACTTTGGAAATTTTAACTCTTCCGGACACATTAAATAATTCATTATGAAATGTAAGTGAAATATTGTATTTAATACTCATTAATATGTATTAAAATCAAAATGATACTAATAACAAAATATATTGGTTTAGAGATTGGATTCGTCAAGTTATGTCGATGAGTGTATTGGTCAAATTGTTGAAGATCTGATTATTTTACCTTTAAGTTCGACATCTTCATCGTCCAAATCGTCCAATATATTTTCAGATCTCAGGCCAACATCTGTATACAGCTTTACACGAGCAAGGACCATGTTCCTTCATCCATGCTCCTTAGTCCCAACAACTATTATTAACGTGCGCCGACACCGATCTTGAAGTGTTTATGGTAAATTTTACAGACATACTAAGTAATCAAGATGAAATTGAAAACGATGATGTTTATGGCTGTATGATTGAGTCGATTTATTTTAAACGTTTTATTAAAATAATTCGTCCAGCTTATAGTGATAAAGCCCCCGGAAGAAAACTTCTGTCTACTACGTTACTTGATAAAGCTTACAATAAACGCCTTACAGAAGCCAAATCAGATATTGGCCCGGAGTTGGTATTACTAGTCGATGGATGGCGAAATGTTTCAAATAATACTAAAACGGTCGTTACACTGATTCACAACGCGAACAGCGAGCAGGCTTATCTTCATGCTAGAGATATACCAAGCGAGTCGGAAACCGACGATAAGATCTCAGAAACGGTCTTAGATTCAATTGATATCGCGAAAAAATTGTATTTTACAAACGTTTTTGCTGTGGTCTTAGACAACGCAAGTGTGAAAATGGCGAACGGTGAAAAGGATTTATTAAATAAAACTATAACGGATAAAGTTACTTCTATTTGAAAAGTGTTTAAACAACCGGATTTTGAGAGATATCTTATGTGGAAAAAGGTGAAACCAGAGTCAATGTACCTTGCGATACGCAATAGTTCTCGTTCAGGGATTCCTTTCTTTGCCTGATTTTGAATTTAAACTACATGAAAATAATTGCAGCCGATCCAAATGTGAAAAAGATAAAGCAAACTGTAACCAAGCTCTTATTTGATGACGATTTTATAGAAAACGTAAATCGTTACATAAGAATATTTGATCCTGTGTTGATTCTGGAAGCCCGAAAGAAGCAACCCATCAATATTTATACTTTAATGGCTTATTATTTTCATCCGCAATACGATAATCATAAATTGAATAATCAGCAAATGAACAAAATTAACGGGTGTCTATTTAAACATCTCAATGCAGATGGGTTAGCGGAATGGGATAATTTTAGAGAGCGCAAATCCTATTTTAATGCGCTATATAAAAAAAATATTAAAAAACCAGGAGTCGCGCGGATTTTGAATAATTATTATTTTCCAAAAAAATTATTAAAAGATGTTATAGATTGAAATTGAATTTGATAGTTTCTTCAAATATTTAGAATCAACTTTGTTTTAATTCTGGTAAAATTTTAAAATAGAAAAAAAATCGCGGTGCGCGAAAAATAGCTGTGACAATGCCTTTAGATTTTTGTGTAATACAATTTTTGTTTACAACATTAAACACCCTCCCGGAAGTGCCTGGACAAAGAGTGGGCGCTAAACATTTTGTTGTGTTCTATTGAGGATTAAAGAAGATGTGTGCCAAGTTTAAAATATTTTATACTTGAAAAATTTGGAAACAAAGCTAACAAATTTTATTCGCCGTGTAAATTTATCATTAAGAAAAATATTAACTTCAGAATTTGGTTAAGGCCCAATAATATCATCCAAGTTTCTAAAACAGAAAATAAGTGTAGGTTTAACCGCAAATGCTTCCAAAACCTTTAGTCTCAATTTATTCAATCGGTAAGTTAGATATTGAAGGGTAACTTGTGAACCCGTCGGTGAACCAAACACTTGGTTTAATCGTTTTCCATTAAAACTACTTACTTACTCTTACTGTAGGGCCATGTGGGCGTTAAGCTAACTCACACTGCGACCTAAAAGATCTTTTGCCCAGTCAATATTCAGGCTCTTAATGAACTCTTACTTACGAGTTGCTTTTTTACTCTTACTTACGAGTTGCTGGGAATGGTAAGTCGCCTGTAGGTCACCCAGCTATACTACAGGAAGGCTAAATAAAACTGGAGGATGCCTGGTATCCAGAGTCACATCCTTGTCCGGACTGATTAACCTATCAGCCATTCATCCATCGGCATATGCTGCTCCACCTTAGATTAGGGTTTTTTGTCAAGGGTTTCTCCTTTAGCGCCGTACTTTAGCCTGTGCCAAATGGTTCAGTTACCAGTGGCTGCCACGAGGAGGCAGCACGTACACTTGCGAATTTTGACCAAATTACCCCTACCACAATTGTACCCATCACGCTTCTGCCTGATACAAGATCAAAACAGCTCACGTGATGCGCACCCTACTGGAAGGTTACGGAGGTGGTAGATTAATCTACTCAACTTTAGTCCCCCCTTCCAATAGGCGCCAAACCACCTCCATTAAAACTAAATTCAGTAGAATCACGGACCAATTTTAACGCCTCTCCGAAAAAATTAAAATCCAAATTTTATAACATTTCGTAATTTGTTAATCTACTTTAAAGCTATATTTGACGCCTCATCGAAAGTAGTTCTACTACGAAACTAGTATATAATTTGGTGGCAAACTAAAATGTTTTCGGAGTATACACATTGCGCAGGGTACTGGAATAGGATCTGAATCGCTGAATTATCCTTCAGATATCCAAGTCGTGGAATTACTGTGGCTTCACAAACAAAAGTTTGTTCGTCCAGGATTTTCGGATAATTTCAATATAGTTTTTGGGATAGACATCCCTTAAATTTGCCTCACTTTATTATATTATTACATAAGTAAAATAAAATTAACACTAGAAATGATCACTATAGAAGGCAGTGCTCAATGGCGTTTAAATATTGAAAGTTTGAGTAAACTTTTTAGTAAACTTCCCATCCATAAACAAATTAAGAAAACAAGAAATTTATTTTCAGGAGAAATCAAAAAGTGCCTAAAATTAGTTTAAGGCTTGAGTTTGGAGATTTTTTGTACATCAAGATCCGAATCAAAGCATCTTTGGCATCTGAAGCCACATCAACAGATTATCAGCTAAGATATTAGCGGTAGTGTAACAAATGTAATACTTTTAATATTGAGTATATCATTCAGCACAGAAAACCGAGTTTTAAATAATTTATTGAGAAGTTCCTAATTGCGCCTTTGTTACATACATTTATCGATGGTATGTAGCTTTACATTTGACAAAGATGAATTTTGAGATTAAAGTTCATCATAAAGAAATTGTAAACTCATATATTACATAGCTGCATTTTATGACGTTCGATCTGATCCAGATCGATCACGAAGTAACAAAGAAATGCAAATCACTTCGGCTCAAAATTTTAATCAAAAACAAAAATTTGTTTAATTTTTGGGGTTGCGTTCAACGTTATCTTTGATCTGATGCGGAACACTACGTATCAAGAACCATTTTAGAGATTATTTTTACGCAGTAAAACACTGTTTCTATTCACTCAGGAAATTGAATAAATTCCAAGATAAAAATAAAGAAAAGGTTCCGGGATATAAGATGAAAACCCCGGGAGTCGGATTTATATACAATAACTTTACCTATTTTCCCGGGAAATTTGTCCCAGGAATTTCCGGATCCAACCCTCTAAAGCTGAACTATTATAGCTCTAATAATTAGCCTACTTTTCTAATTTTTGCAGCCTTAAAGATTTTTAGAGTTAATCTTTTTATGATATCGAGTATACAGTACCGAGAATGGATAGTGCAACAGCCATAAAACATACAAAAAGATAGTATATCTTGCAACTATTACGCTTGATAAAAAGAAATTGTTTTAGAAGTTGTTCTTTGTAGTGTAAGACACATTTTATGATGCTAAATTGTTTTATTGTTTTTAAAGCCATTATAATTTGTTTAACCTTTTCCGACAAAACTAAATTTGAGATTCAAGAACCGGTAAAAACTGTTGTCACATTTTATTGTATTGTTTTCATTTGTATAGTATAAACAAAGTCTTAATGACGTAATAAAGCGTATTTTTAATATTTGGTTGGCCCGCTTTTGTTGGCAATTACAGCTGCAATTCTACTTGGCATGGAATCAATTAAATTTTGCAGATACTAGAGGATCAGTCTGTTACACCACAATTCTTCTATTATTGAATTGAGGTTTTTGGATGATGACGGCATCTGTTTATTGGTTTTCATCCCAATTACATGTCAAAGGTTTTCAATGGGGTTCAAAAATCCGGTGAATTTCCAGGCTTATCCAGTGTGGGAATTGCGTTTTTCAATATAAAAACTTCAACCCGAAGAAAAATAATAATAATTAATTTTTTCTTTTTTTTTTATCGTCTTAAAACTAAAATCAAGTAACGAAAAAAAATGTTGCTTACCGATTTTGCACTCAATAAATGCATTTCAATGAAAGGGAACAAATGGTCTTTTAAAATTTGTTTGTAGTCTTCTGTATTAACAGTTCCTTTAATAAAGGCCATTTCTCCAATTGCATGATAAGACCGGATTTGCGCCTACCGCCGACCCAGAAAAATTAAATTTACTCTCGTCGGAAAAAATAAATATTCGCCATTGCTGTAGACTCCAATCAATGCGACTCGGAGCCCATTATAAACATTTTTGCTTCATTTTAGTCGTAAGGAACGGCTTTTTTGCATAGGACTTGGCCATATATCCTTGTTCCCGGAACCGGTTACGAATCATATGGATCCCGATTTCTTTGCAGATGTCCGCCTTGAACTCAGCCCGAATATCCGTAGCAGTTCTTAAGCAATTAGCAGTTGACATTATGGTTATTTTTGAATTTTCTCATGCAGTTGTCTTTCTTTTTAGGCCGGTTCTCTTTTTGGGTTCCAGTATGCCATAATTCGATTTTTAAGAGCCCTCCTCAATTGCGTGTATTTTGAAATTTTCAACAAATTTGAAAAGGATAAGGGACAATTAGCACAACTTTACTTGAAAAATGTTGGTGTTGCACTTTCCATTCTCGCTACTGTAGTTGCATTTGTCAAGTTTTACAAAAAGCGAATTTTTTCTCTAATCGAGTCTGTTCTTGTAGAACAAGGGTAAAATAAAACGATATTTTGAAATGTTTATGTTAAATTGTATAAATTTAATTAAATAGGCAGAGGTAAGTGTTGTGGCCTCTCGTCTATATTTTGATATAAATGCTACTTCAAGACTAATTTCTTATAAATTTATTTTAATGAAAATCACAAAAATACGTAATAAATCTAAACTTTGACTCATTTTGCTGCTGGGAATTGTCGACGTATTGTCTACATTATCGATATTGTCTACATTGCCGACGTCATTTTTTGGATTGTCTATATACATTGTCTACACGAGTAGACAATTGATTAATTACTTCATGTAGACTACGCGGCACAACACTAATGACGGACGATACATGTTTGGCAAACAGCAAGTTTTCGATGAAATTACAACCGCATGTGTGGTGCCGGCTTAATATGTGCTGTACCTGTCAGTCGCAACATTTTTGATTTTTTGTAAAAATGATGTTATAGTTATTTACCACATAGAGAACTCAAGGAGAATTTTCATTTTTGAGAGTCGATACATTTGTATTGACTCTGGGGTAAAGTAAAGAGAGGGGGGGGGGGGGAAGAGTAATGATATTTCTATTTTTTTCCAGTAAATATATTGTGAATGTCATTACTACTAATATATATAATCAAATTTGATTAACAGGCAATTGTTTAACTTCTTAATCGGGTTTTTTGATTTTAGTGAATATAATTCGCTAAGTCAGTGCGTTCTGCTTGATACTTAAGGTATTAAGCGAGAATTGTATTTTTGTAGTTTGGTCGTAGCTACCTGATGAGTAGACCGAACTTTTCACTACGAAACCAAACTACCACATAGAGAACTCAAGGAGGGTTCTCATTTTTGAGATTCGATACATTTGTATTGACTCTAGGGTAATGATATTTCTATTTTTAGTATGCTATTCAAGTGAAATGAAATTTTCACTTGTCTCCAAAAATAGGAAGATAAATCTGTTATGAAAATTTAGTTTGGCGATTCTCGTAAAATGTTATATCAGATAACTTCAATTTGAAATTTAAAAACAAAATTAAAATTGAATGCAATTAGTGATTGAAAAATAAGAAACTCAAATGATAAAACATAAAAATTTAGCTTCACATTTATCGTCCGGGAATATAAAAATGAAGTGAAAAATACGAAACGAAAACCCCCATTTCGGTAGCTAAACAAAGTGAAATTCAGCAGTGAAATTTTCATTTTCGTTTTCGCTTGTGTCAATTTTATTTGAGAAATTTCATTTCAACAAGTGATAAATCAGAATTAAATTTTTCTGCTAAATGCCGGATTTTACTAAATTTAAACTTTTTCACATTTCACTTTTTTTGTGAAAACAATCAAAATCACAATGTATTTAAATATTATTGTAAGTTACCACACATTAAACATCATAATCATGCCTAAATTTTAATCACGTACGTACTGTATAAATATTCGCTTATTTATAACCAAATCAAATAATTTTGATTTATCACCATTTCCAAAAATACTTGCTTTACCTTTAATCCTACATGAAATTAGAATGACTAAGGTTTTACACTAAAATAAATAGAATAAATAGAAACGTAAGATAAAACCAAGTTTTGCAACCAACCCAAAAAAAAACACACAACATTTTTTTTTTAGAAATGCAAACTAATTTTGGGGCTACCAGTTTCTGAATCTAATGAACTTTATCAGGTATTCTTTTATACGTATGTTATGTGTGGGCAAATTAATATTATCTTTTAACTCAACATGTTAGTGATGAATTTTTGTTTTATCAACTGGTCAACTGCAGGTATAATGATAAATTGGAAAAACACCCAAATTACCCCATTATGTACTTTACTAATAATTGGTTAACAAAAAACACGGTGAAACTCTTAATCTTAGAATGCACGCACCGATATATATATATACATACTTATATAGGTTAATGCACATTTATCGTTTTTATGCAATATATTAACAAATTTAGGGGATTTTAATCAAAAAGTGTTAATCATTAAAAAATATGTTTAGTTTAAACACTGTACTAATTGGTTTTATATTGCAAAGCTTTCAGCAAACGACAAAAATTAATTAAATTTAATAACGAAGCACACCTGACTTAGTCTAGTCAAAATTGAATTTGCGCCAAACTATTAAAATTTTAAAAGTATGTACATATGTACATATATTAAAATTGTACTTAAATAAAAATTTAATGTTTTTGGTTTTATACTAATAATAAAAAATAAAAAAACAAAACAAAACCATTAATTAAATATAGCGCGGCAAAAACCAAAAAGCACGCAACTAAAATAGTATTTGCCAGACATAACACACTTTTAATATGTCAACAATTTTGTTATTTTTTTTTAGTTTTTTGTGTTTTCTTTATTTTAGTTTTTCTAATATTATAAACTATATTATGTTTTAGTATGCTAGCAACGAATTAATGTACGAGTTTGTATTGAGATTAGTAAGTGTTATGTTTATAAATATTGTATATGTCATGAAAAATGTGTGTAGGTTAGTCTGAGAGTATTTGGAATTCATAAATAAAAATAAAGAGTAAAACTGTATAGAATGTTACACGTAGTTTAAATATGCAGTGAAGTTGAATGTATCACGGCGCCGCGCAGATTAGTTTGCATTAAGGTGAATGACTGAAAGCTTTAGTTAATTTTTTTATTTTTTTTTTTATTCGAGTTTCGTGTGGGAAAACCGACGTAATTTATTTTAAATTATATTTTAATGAAATTAAATCTGAATTTTGAGTTAATCATATTTTTTGTATGTTATCTATTAGTGCAAGTAAGCCAAACTCATATTTGTTTTGGGACCGATATGAAATATTTCTTAGAAACAGCAACTAAACTATGTTATAAATGAAATTTCAAAGACATTAACATGCACAGCTGATTGAAGTCACGTGACAAAAGCTGGATTTGAAAGATTTCACAGGCTTTTTAAATCTTTGCTGTGAAATTGGCTTTTGTTGCAATGGTCTTTGCAAATTTATTCATGGTTCGACCAATTTTTGAACAATTATAAAAAGAGAAGTTTGTCTGTGTATTCAAATCAATAAGATTCTTTCGGCTTTTTATAGACAAAATATATAACGTTTTATGCCCACACAAATAATAGAAAGAGACATTTTAACAGAAATGAGGGTTTTCCTTGAGTTTTTTGATTTAGTGAATATAATTCGCTAGATCAGTATGTTCTTGCCTCATACTTAATGTATGACGTAAGAATTGTATTTTTATAGTTTGGTCGTAGCTACCTGAAGAGTAGATCAAACTTTTTGTACGTGCAAACTTTTCAGTACGAAACCATACTACCACATAGAGAACTCAAGGAGGGTTCTCTTGGATTAAAGTACGGGGGGATTTTAATATTTCTACTTTTTTGGTAGATACAATATAAATGATTGGCCTCTTCATTTTTTCTGATTAACAAGTCGAAAAATGTTGTGAATGCCATAAGAATCTTCGATGGCTTCATAAATGTTTGTCGAAAATATATGTATTTTAATAATGTTCATTGAGAATTTTGAGGATAACTTTTTAAATAGAACCTTGTTTAATAAATTTGATCACGTTTTGATTGATTATTTTTAAATTCTGTTATTACTTAAAACTTGCATTTTAGTCGAATTGGTGGCAAAACATAAATATTTATCCGTTAAAACCAGTTTAAAATTTGGAAATTCTCTAAACATTACAGAATTTAATTCTTGAATCTCAAAGAAGGAAAATATAGAAAACATTAAGAATTCTTGAATCTAAACAACTCAATAAAATCAATCAAAAGCGAAAACTTTGCTTACTTACGATAAATTTAAATTTATAAGGTAAGTTCTTAGGTTAGGTTAGGTTTAGGTGGCGGTCCACTAGGACCAGGCATAGACACAAAAAGATTCGTAGCCATACGACAATTTCAAAATGTTTCCTCCAACTCATTGAAACCATTTTGAGCTTGTTACGAAGCGCTGGATACTCCTAACGTCCATCCTGCTGAGTTCCTATGAGACATTGTCCCGTAACCACTCCAACAACCACACTGATCTGACCCCGCTGAAGTGAGATCAGCTGTTTGGATCTCGCCAAGTCGAACTTTGGCCAAACTATTACGCTTGAGGTACTATTTAACCATCTGTCATACGTCAACTTACTGGCTTCCTCCTGAAGCAGCAGTTTACATACCGCAAGAGGCATTTCAATATCCTTTTTGCTGTTTGAGATGTGGCCCGTTGTACCACGTCGAGCCAGTTCATCGGCTTTTATATTCCCTGTACTAATGAAATGTCCTGGCACCCATATAATATGAATGTTGAACTGATCTGTCATCTCGTTAAGAGGAGAGGTAAGTTCTTAGTAAGTACAATAATTTTAAGGATTTACATAGTCAAAATTTTAACATTAACAAATTTGAAACAAAAATGAAATTTATAAAATTACACAAAATTTTGAACTGATCTATAAATTTTCAAATTTTCTTATCCAAATATAAAAATTGCATCGTAAATTTTACCATGATTCTAACGATAGTGTAAGTCGTGATCCTCACCGACTTCATTCGAAAGCATATATCGATGATGATTTAATCGATGCTTTTGGGTTTGGATTCGCTGTGGCTTTTGGTAAGTACTGCTAAATGGCACGATCGTCGTCCAGCCAAAATTCCTCTTTAGAAGATGATTTGGTTACAAAATTACCAAATTTTAAATCTAAATTCAAGAAGGAAATTTCGGCTCAAATTCGAACAAATTTACGTTCACGGACAAATTTGAAAAGTTAAAAAAATTTCTCTCGACCAAATCTAAAAGTAGAATACCTTCGTTAAACGGAGAATGTTTATACCAATTAGAAAATTTGATGACACAGCTTTGAAATGTCTTTCGAGTTGTAAATTATTTAAATATTGGTCTCCATCGAAATTTCACCAGGGAATCTCGGAGAGGATTTCCTCAAAAGTACTCGTATTTGACTACTATTTGATTTATGGAGACAGGCCTGATTGATTCATCAACCTATCTGTTTACAACTCTGTTTTCCTCCTTTTCTAACGTCGACAAATCCCCAAAATTTACCAAATTATCAATGAGTTCCCGAAAGTTACTCAACGTACAATTGGCTCTTGTGGAGTAAAACATAGTGTTACACATCGTTTGGACAGTATGGGACGTGATTAAGCCGATTTCGAATTAATGATGCCACGAGAGATTTGTAGGAACAGCAATAGTCCAATTCCCTACATCTGGTCAAAAAAGAGAACGGATATGGGAGACCCTACAGGAATTACCGTGCTTTCGAAATCCAATTTTTCACCTCCAAGATTGTAGCATTTTTCTTTCGGACTTTTCGAACTTTGTAAAATAACTTTTGGCCTCGGGAATGCAGCTCATATGTTCCAATGTTTGATACATTCTGTTTTGTTTCGTCAAATTTCTTTTTTTTTTTGTATCTTGACGATTTTGTCCTATAGCTCCAAAATCGATCAATGAGCATTTGAAGCACTTCAATGTTGACAAATACATGTTCGCAAATTCAGAAATTAAATACTTTTAGGTTATGCGGTAATTGGAGAAGATATCTTATCATTGCGAGAGCATGTCGACGCTAAATAGGAATTTGAATGTCCAAGAATTACTTTTCTAGGAATGTTTCAGTTTTGTTGCTCTTTTTAGCTTGGAGTGCTGAATCTATTAACCCTTATGCTATATAATCTTTTAGTGCATCCTTCGTACACGCAACTTCACAGCATTTTGCAGAAATTCACCTCGACATCATCAGTCGGTTATCGGTTTCTGAAAATCAGTGATATTGCCTGACATTAATTAAAACGTTTCAAAGTAAATTATCCGGCCCAGCATCAAGACACAATTCGGACAATTTTTTTATTAGTAAAGGTTTGAGCACAAGATCACGTATTTTTAAGAACTGATTCCTTACATAAATTGCTACAACAACCTTATTCTGGTCCTAGTGATGTAAACGGTAATATTCTAATTGGTAATATTGCCCAAAGTGGTGTTACCTTGGTAATATCGATAACATAAATTAAAAACGTTTTTTCCCAACAACTCTATGTGGAAAAAACATCACCTACCTACCCCAACCACTATTTTAACTAGAAAAGTGGATACAACGTCTTCATTAATGAAAAACTCCAGTATGCTGGAACTTCGTTGACAACATGATACCAAAGGAGCAACAGTTAGTGATGAGCTATTAGCCCGAGCAATTTTCGTTTCTGGTGCTCCATTAAGCTTAACCACAAATTTGGCTTAAATTGATTTATTCAAGAAATCGCGACCGTCCTATGAAGTTCCTTCGCAATACCTGGCCCTTGAGTACCACCGCGTCGAAGAGCGAGTCTTGACCACAAACTGCCGACGCATCTGTACTGACGTTGCAAACCGATGCTTGGTCGAATAACTGCAGATCTACTCACACTAAGGAAAATCGCCATATATGGCTTTCTAAGTTGCTTTTCGAGGAAATTGAAGCGGTGTTGAAAGATGTCGGGATTTATAAATTTATTCGACTTATTACTGACAATGGAGCGAACATAAAAGCGGTCGGAAAAATGGTTAACAAAAGCTATCCCTATAATACTGAGTATGGATGCATCTGGCATGGCCTTAATTTGTTCATTGTCGATATCTTTAAGATTCAGTCTATCAACAGATTGAAATCTTCAGTCGTACGGATTGTTTTGGACATAAAAAACTTACACAGTTTGACACGTTGGAATACGATGGAATTCTTTTGTAGTCTTCCTTCCCTCAGATACCTCCTCCGAAAGACAGGAAAGCAATTTTGTCTAAAGTGGTGGACTGTTTTGTTAACACAAAATAAGCTCTTGAACAAAATTAAAGTGCCAATTATGAAGAACTTATAAGTATCCTCAAATCAAGGGCCGAAAAATGAACCCCTACACATTATGCTGCAAATTTGTTTGAACCAGCTATTCGAGGGAAGAGTCTTTCGAAATCACAGAAACTTGAAGCGATTGAGTTTATTTTTAATGTCGCAGAAATTCATCCAAAATATAAGGACGGCAACAAAATAATTGAGTTTTTGGCGTATAAAGTGAACTTTTCTCACGACCGTTTGTGTGACCGACACACCTCAAAACGTAATCACACACGTACATTTGGTGTTCAAAAATCATTGATTGACAATTAGAGATGTTGGTGACATCACAACAAATTTGGGCAGACAACTCTTGGTTTTTCCATCACGATAACACGCCGTCTCGCACTGCGTTGGTTGTTCGTGACTATTTGGCCAAAAATTCGACCCATATTGTTCCGCAACCGCTCTTTTCACCAGACATAACTCCACCTGACTTCTGGCTATTCCCGAAACGCAAAAAACCGCTCCGGAGACATCGCTTTGATACGATTAAAGAGATTCAAGCCGAATCAAAGAAGGTTTTGAAGGCTATTCCGGAAATCAACTTTAACAACTGTTTCGAAGACTGGAAAAAACGTTGGCATAAGTGTATTCTACTCGAAGGGATGACATAAATTTGAAGGAATAATAATCCGTTTGTATTTTATTTAAAAAGTCTTCCTACTTTTTGATCACAGTGTTATGGTTAAATGCACATGAAGTAGTCTCATTGTCAGACAAAATTTTACTAGTGTTACCTATTTTAAATAATTTTCCTAATTTAAGTAATATACCGGTAACATTACCAAATTTAAAAATATCAGAAATTTGCAACACTATCTGGTCCATATTTAGTTACTTATATCTCGCTTGAAAAAATCCTTTGTTATTGAAATTGTCGGAAACAAATTAACATTTCTACAGATAGATTAAAACTTTGCCAACTGGAGAATCAGACAAATACATCCGTAGAGGAAGAATACTCATGGTAACGAAGTACAAACTGACGAAGGGACGCATCGACTACTGGGTAGTTTTTTCAAGTTATTGCACCTAGAGAGATGACCTATCTCAACTCAACTATAAAGACCACAACAGGAGGGACGCCGAAGCTCGACGAAGCTACGTTCCTGAAGAGGAAGCTGGAGTTCTAACAAAAAAAAAATCGAGCTTTTAAAACAGGAGGTGGAATTAACAGCAACAGCAATACCTCCAACACCATCCCTATTGCCCATTTTAGCGGAAGCTACATTGAACTCAAATACGTTAGAAACAAGTCGATGCATACTCTCATTCCAAGACATCGAAGGGTCAATGGACATGGAGGACGCTGCAAAAACTTACAGTTGGCAAAGAAGGCATTACGTACCACAGCATACATCATCGTGGGGAAAGCTGCAAACATTTTTTTTAAGGAGTTCAGCCCAACAGGCACAACAATCCACAGGCAAATGGCAACACGAAAGAAAATAACGGAAGAAAGCTATCTGAGCTACCTCATATCAATGATGGAGTTAAGCAAAGCAATCGATATGGAGGAGGAGGCAATTATCGAGTATTGCATTGGAGGGATTGCGGATTATGAACCTAATAAAGCCGTTCTGTATGGCGCTACCACAATTGACGCGCTCAGGAAAAAATTAGTTTGCTACGAGAATATAAAGAAGAAAATCGTGACCAAAACAACATTCCCGATTGGTCAGAATACCCAGCGGATAAGTAAGTCAACGGGAAGTCAAAGAACCGAAGAGAAGAGGGTAAAGTGTTACATCTGTGGCGAGGTAGAAATGCGGCGAAATGTCCGGAACAAAATGAGAAGCTATACTTGTTAGATCAATATCAAACCAAGAGCAAAGTGCCCTGTTCGCGGTGGAACACCAGAAACCAAGTGAAGCTAGAGAAAACAAATGGAAATCCATTTTTTTATTTTATGTAACGAGGTATGAGTTGACCATAAAGTTGACTTAACTGTTTTTATTGTAATAAAACTAGTACTTATCTACCAAACATAAATAATTAAAATGTGAACCCGAGAGTACGAGGATAGAGTGAAAAGTCAGATATTTTTTAAGAGATAGAGTTTCTATGGATATGGAAGCTCGCCCCAAATTTAAAACCGATACGATATTTAGTTTTGTTTCGAAAACTATCGAAAGATAGCGAATCTCGTTGTTTATAGACGCAATAATTGCGTGCAGAAACTATTACGCAAACCGAAAAGTTAAAAAGAATGGAATGGTGACAAACTCCAAGATATCATACTGGCCGATCGCCGTGTATTGATTAGAGAGATTGTTAAAATGCCAAACGTCTTAAAAGAATCCGTACAGAATATCCTACATGAGCGTTTGGGCAAAAAAAGTATTTTTCCAAAATTAACGAATTACGCTATGTCCCTGGCACCATATCCAACAAATTTAGTCCCTTGTGACTTGTGTTTGCCTCTTTTGCAGAGTTCGACAAATGGAATTTTTTAGATGATTTAAATGGAATATCATTGGGTCTAGGCTAAAAGAAAGCAAAAAGTAGCTATAGTCGGTGTTGGATACCCTACTGAAAACTGAGGCAGTAGGAACAACCGAATTGAGTGTTTTTAATTTTCTTTAAGTCCAGTGGTGTTGTTTCTCGAGAAGAAAAACTCAATGGTAAATAAAAGGAACAATACTTATAGACTCATTTAATCATTGCAAAAATCAGAAGTTAGTTACTTAAGTACGTATAGTAAGTTACAAACAAAAAATATTGGAAATCTTAATTTTTAAAACCACAAACCCTTTGTGTTTCGCCCAGATCGATTTAAAGATTTAAAACCGGGCTGCAAATTTATTTGACATTTTTGTTGGCCGATTTTATCTAAAAATCGATAATATTCGAGTGCGGTTATCGCATGACGAAATAAGAAAACAACTTCCACCATCCGCATATTCGACGCATAATCGTCATCAAAGAAAGTTGGTTATTGCTGTTTTAACTGTATTCTAATGATATACATAGTATCATGTAACATCGAAGCTATGGAAGGTATTTTGACCTGAATGAATGAAATATAAAGTTGAACTGTTGTCAAGATTTCCATGGAAATGCATGCAAGTTTTACTTAGTGAAGGTAATCGATATTTACCTGCAGTCACAATTAGCGGATAAAATAACGAACGGTATTTTCTCTATCGAAGAAGTACGAATAAAATAGACATTTTGTACTAATAGACAACAAGACAATACTTATGTAGAAAGAAGGCAAAAAAAAAGTTTTTCAAGGAAATAAACTTAACAGAGAGCGCTCGATAAGAACAAAGAAAATAAAAGTAAGTATGTAAAACAAAACAAAAAAAAAATCGTACACTACATACATATTTCTATTTTCAGAAGTAACAATGTAACAAAACAATCTTACCTTGCATTTGAACTACATCTTATAAATAAACATGCAATTTTATTTCCTCTGGACGAACGTGAATAGAAAGCCTCGAAGCATTCTTTTTCTATATCGGTATACTGCCATTCAGCATGTTCAAACAGCTTGATTGTGAATTTTGTGTTCGATGTTTCGTCCGATTTGAGTTCATAAGATGGTTCAGGTGGCAAAAAAGCTAATTTTGATGCAATACGTCCCGGACATGGTGGACAACAGAACAAACAGCATAAATCACTTATAGTCAAACCATTCATTTTCACAAAACAACAACACTAGAACACAGGAATATTTTCCTAGATAAGATATTTTTTTTCTAAACTTAGATAAATATTTTTTTTTTGCTATTAATTTTTTAATCAATCACAACACATTTACATATATAAATATTATATCACAAATAAGTAAATATAATTAAAAGATTTTCTTCTCAGAAAAATTTTATCACATACTCTCACTCTAATTTAATAAATAATATATATTTTTTAATTTATTTTATTTTATAAAAATTAAAAATAAAATTAAAAAATAATAAACAACAAGACTTCTACTTGCTCTACATAACAATCTGACAATCGTTCTGTCATAAATTTTTTAATTATTTTTGGTGCTCGCTACACAAATTCACCACAAAACACAAAATACTTCTTGTAGTTCCGGTGCTTAACGGTAGTAATAAATTTAAAAGGAAATTCAATTTTTTGTTACAAGATATCTTTAAAAAGTAAATTGTTGGCCGTTTCTGAATTGAATAAAAATAATTGTTCCAAATTAATATTTTGAAAGCAAAAAAAAAAAATTATTCACCACTAAAAAAAATAAAAAATGTTAAGCATTTTGCCTGTTGACAAGAGTATTGTAGTATTGTCATAAACGGAATTACAAAATTTTCCAGGTTCCGGATTTTAGAGGTTAAATTAAATGTGACCCTTTTTTACAAATTTTATCATTTTCATTAGCAGTTTATGGACAAAACCTTATTTACAAAAAATTCACCACTTTTATTTTGTAATTCAATGTGAAGTTTTCTATAAATAACTCCACCTTTGAAGAATTTGGGTGCGAAATTATTGCCCTACAAAATAATTTTTTTTCCGTGTCAGGAGACTTACAACGCAAAAACGTTAATTTGCATTCAAATTAGAATGATAGGACAAAAGATCGATATTTTGACAGCTAAAATATATTAGATTAACCAAAAGCAGTTTATATGAAACTATCGTAAAATGTTGCAACTTAATAAAAATGAACCCCAGAAAAAACTCAAACGGTACAAGGTTTAACCTAAAAAAATTACCGGCTTAGCGTAAAATAAGTTAAATGAAACATTTCAATTAAATCTTTATTAAACAATTTTTTATAAATGTCTGTAATAATTAAAATAAATTTGCATCTGTACCACTTCATACAAAAGATTTGAACAATATTTTGACGTTCAATTTGTTTTTCTTAACACAAAAAATTACAATGAAATTATCCAGTATTCAAGTTTCCGTCTTTCACGAGTTTCCCAGATAAATAAACAGATTCCGTCTTTAAGAGAATATTTACTGTAGTTAAATTTTGTTTTATACAGTTTATATTCACCACTCTTCCATTTGCAGAGCGAGCTCTATTGGCAGCAAATTTTTTTGAGTCAAAAAAGTGCGCCTTTAAAATTGTCAATTTCAATACTGTTTGTTACCGCTTGCCGGCCTTTGTGCTGTTATTGATTTTGATTGTGTTTCCAAAAATATTTCAAGAATTAATTTTAGCAAATACGCCAATATGTTTAAAAAAGGTAGCCCAGCCCAGGGTAACACACTTTTTAAATATTTTGCTAAATCGCCGGCCACACCAAAACAACCCACTGCGGCGAGTAGTTCTACCCAGCCGGATTTGGGAACTCCAAAGAATTCTAATATAAAATCAGGTATGTATACTTTAAGTGCATAAGCAATTGAGAACTAAGAAATAGAACCAAGGCGCAACGATTTTAATCCAGCGCCATGATCCAAGCACAACTATTTCACTTGTAGGATTTGGATAGCTTTACGATTGCATCAAACAGTTTGGTTTCAAAGATTTTTAAAAACGATGAATCCATTTAATATTAGATACTATAAAGTATGTACTCTCTGGATTCCTATGATTTAAGTAAAAAATCGTGTAGTGATGAGTCATAATTGAATTTTTCCTTTATCATATTTGGGTCCCTATGCAAATCGGTAGTATCAGTTGCTTCTTATGTTTAAGATTATCGTTTATTCCGGACACTACTTGTTGGGTTGATATTGATTTGTTGCTAGCGATTGCTTCAAATTTTGGAAACCTAAAATTGGCTTGTTTCTTGAAATTCTCTTGGTTTTTCTACAGAGCTTTCGTATAGACGTCGTGACTCGTTGAAAGCAATAAAAGAGCTCCATGTTTCGATTCTGATGCCTTGATTTCTTATGAGTATAAACGTTGAGTCATGTAAGCATTTGATCGCAGCAGCGGATTCTGTGTTCAATAAAATGTTCGGCTGACTAGATACAAATAGTCTTCTGTTGAAGCGGTTTTCTAATCTCCCAAGCTATATCGTAGTTACCTCCAGTGGGTTCCAAATGGCTCAATATTTTCCCAGTTCCCCTCTACGTGACTTTTAAGGCAGTTCATTATATCCGTCATAGTGTTGTCATGGACGAACCATTTGAACGAATCTGGGAAACCAAACCACTTTATGTAGTCCTCGTGAAAATGTTGTGAATCTCGTGAATTTTTCGGATGTTGGTCTATTTTTGTGTAGTTTTCCACCACTTTTTGTACTAACGACACAGTAATAGTCTGTTCTATTTTTCGTACCAACAGAAAAACGTGCCAAAATTGAAGAGACTACTCGGAATTATTCAGACGATGAAGATCAAATTATCCAAAAGAAGAAAAGACGTCGCATAATCCTCACCGAATCGGAAGATGATGATGATGATGAAGCCACAGATACGAAGAAAAATGGTAATTCTTCTGGTACAGAATCTCCCGTTCCAATAAAACACAAGCTTAAACTAGAAGACACCCCTAAATCAACCAAAAAAATTAAAGTTGCAAGAGCAGATTCACCAAATAAAAGTTCTTTCGAAGCGAAACTAAGTACTTTAAAAACCGAAAAACTGACTACTGAAGTACCGGATGAGGATGCTAATGTTTTAATCGATGAACCAACTATATGGCCACATACGAAACTAGAATTTTTAAAACCGGCTAATATTAAAGATAAAAAAGGTCGTCGCCCCGATCATCCTGACTATAATCCTCGAACACTGTTCGTACCGGAAAGTTATCTAAATAAATTAACTCCAGGTGTACGCCAATGGTGGATTCTTAAATCAAACCACTATGATTGTGTTCTCTTCTTTAAAGTTGGAAAATTTTATGAATTATATCATTGGGATGCAGAAGTAGGAGTCAAAGAATTAGGATTCACGTATATGAAAGGTGATTTTGCTCATTCCGGATTCCCAGAAAGTGCATATGAACGCATGTCAACCACTCTAGTAGAACGGGGTTATAAAGTGGCACGATGCGAACAAACTGAAACTCCGGATATGATGTCAGAACGTTGCAAGACTATGAAAAATTGTACGAAATTTGATCGGGTTGTCAATCGTGAGATTTGTCAGGTGACTAATAAGGGTACTCAAGTATTTGGCCAGCAGGTACATATCACCCTTAAACATCAACCAAATTATTTACTGTCTATCGTAGAAACGCATACAAATAGTAAAAGTCGTTATGGAATTTGTTTCATTGATACTTCGATTGGAGACTTTAATTTGGGTGAATTTGATGATGATACCCAGTGTTCCAGACTGTTAACGTTGTTGGCCCATTACACTCCAGTTTTGGTAAGGAACTACATACTTTTATTTTTTATTTTTTACAAATATATTTGCTTATATGTTTTGCCATTTATCTTACAGGTTCTTCACGAACGAAATGGCAACTCTCCGAGGACGAATCAAATTTTTAAAACAATGCTTTGTAATGCAATTCGTGAATCACTTGCAAATGACTCGGAATTATGGACTGCTGGTAAAACATTAAAATTTTTGGCAGAGAAATATTATTCTACTGGAACAGAAGGATGGCCAAAAGTTTTAAAGTTAATGCAGGATGATTGTAAGTATACTTATAGAAATAATTCAAGCCTGTTTGTAAATCCTAATATATTTTCCAGCCGATCATCTTGGATTATCACCCGTCGAACACTTCACTCTTGCATTGCGGGCGCTCGGCGGTTGTATATGGTATCTTCAAAAATGTTATTTGGATCAACAAATTCTGGCAATGGCGCGCTTCCATCTCTACAATCCACCCGACATTATTGATGTCGATTCGTACGAGATTACAAATCGTAAATTGTTTAATAAACACATGGTTATCGATTCGATCACAATTTCAAATTTAAAAATAACTGGTGAAGAATACTCACTACAAAGTACACTCGATTATTGTTGCACTAAGTTCGGGAAACGATTATTACACTACTGGATTTGCTCGCCAAGTTGCGATATTGATGAAATTCGAAATCGTCAGGAAGCTGTAACCGAACTCTACGAAAACAATGAATTACTTCAGGAAATTCGTGCACTGCTCGGTGGCCTACCAGATCTTGAACGTTTAGTCGCACAAACTCATACATTTGGTAATAAATCTCGACTTAAGAGTCATCCTGATGGGCGAGCTATATTTTTCGAAGAAAAAACTTACAGTAAAAAGAAAATTAATGATTTTATTGCCACGCTCAATGGATTCAAAACATGCTCACAAATTCCAAAAATGTTCAATAATTGCAATTCTGGATTTCTTAAACGCATTACACAATTACCCGATAATGGGATATTCCCTAATGTCGTTGAAGTATTAAAATTCTTTGAGACCGCTTTTAATCACGAAGAGGCAAAGAAAGAAGGAATCATAGCACCCGAGAAGGGGGTTGATGCCGAATTTGATGCGATCGGAGAAGAAATCGAAGAGATTCATGATGAACTCAAAGACTATTTAAAAGTGCAAGAAAAATTCTTTGGGTGTCGTTTAAATTATTTCGGTAACGATAAAAAACGATTTCAAATCGAAGTTCCTGATTCCCATGCGAAAAAGGCCAACAGCCGTTATAGTTTAGAGGGCCAAAAAAAAGGATCAAAGCGTTATTATACAGATGAATCTAAGGAATTCCTAAAGCGTATGTTGTCGGCCGAGGAGCGTCGAAATTTGGTTCTAAAAGATTTAGCTCGTCGTATTTTTGAAAAATTCTCGAATAATTTTGAACTCTGGCGACAATGTTACGAACTCGTTGCTACCTTAGATGTCATCGCTTCACTCGCCGAATATGCTAGAAACCAAGGCAATACTTGTTTACCAGAAATAGTCGATCCAGAAAATGGTAAACCAGTTTTCGAGATTGAAGATGGATATCATCCGTGTATGAATGCTTCCGACTTTATACCAAATGGCATTTTATTAGGGGACCAATCTGCACCATTAGCCCTACTCACGGGTCCTAACATGGGTGGTAAGAGTACATTAATGCGACAAGTTGGATTAATTGCAATCATGGTGCAAATAGGTTCAAGAATACCTGCAGAACGTTGTCGTATGTCACTAGTTGACCGTATATTCACTCGATTGGGTGCACAAGATGATATTATGGCGGGTCACAGTACATTTTTAGTTGAACTCAATGAAACGTCCGCAATTTTAAAACACGCCACTATTAATAGTTTAGTTTTGTTGGATGAATTGGGACGTGGTACTGCGACTTATGATGGTACGGCAATTGCAGCTGCGGCCGTCGATTTTTTGGCCGACTTAAAATGTCGTTGTTTGTTTTCAACACACTATCATAGTTTAGTCGATAATTTCCATGAAGATAAACGCATCAGTTTAGGCCACATGGCTTGTATGGTTGAGAATGAGGATGATGAAGATCCTACCCAAGAAACAGTTACATTCCTTTATAAATATAGTGAGGGGCCTTGTCCAAAATCCTATGGTTTTAATGCAGCCAAATTGGCTGGAATGCCACATCAGATTATTAGACGTGCACATGATTTTTCTAAAAAAGTCGAATCGATTGCTCTCAAAAGGAAATTATTTTCAAATATGTTGTTGAATACAGAAGTCGCACAGCTTAAAGATCTCGTTATCAAATTAAGAGCTTGCACTGTAAAGTAATTTGTAATGTTAAAATTTTGTTTTGAATTATATTATAATACCTTCGAGTACAACTATAGAGTTTTATGTTTTACTAATTATTTTCAGATACCATTTGTTGAAATATGGATTGAAGAATTTGACCATTTCTTTTCCGATTTTGTTAAAATTCAGCATACACGGAAATTACCATTTTAGTATCTCATTCCCATCGTACAAGCTAAACATCAAAATCAATTATAGGAAAAGGCCAAGTTCCTTCCTAGTTCGCCATATTTCAGAACTTCATCTGAATTTTTTTTTTGAATCCAATTCCCACGTGCATGCTGAATTTCATCATAATCGATTAGGAAATAGACAAGTTTTTTCTTACTGGCCATATTCCAGAACCTTATCTAAAAATCATTTTAGAATCCGATAAGAAATGACCAAGTTCCTTCCTAATTGGCCATATTCCAGAACTAACTAATGCTCCTAGAAATGTATATCGGTGTCCGCTCTAATAAAGTGCCAGCTGAACTAAGGGAGGTTTTCATGGTAAATCTTCAGTTTTGCATGGTACTTAAAAGTGTGTCCTTTGTAGAGATGTGTCCGTTGAAATGAGGTTTCACTGTATTGTGGATTAGTTTTAAGAAATTTTCAAAAGATGGCATAATTAGTACTATATCCCCTCGAGTAATGTCGTTACTAACTTCATGTTATATTGCCGAATTTTCAAAGACGTCAATTTGTGGAGCGTTGAATGTCGAATTGTATGTCAACAAATCGCAATTTGCGGGAAGCTTTATTTTTTGCTTCCATTTGAAGAAAAGTGCTGCTAAAATTCAAAGAATGCTGTTGGAAGCTCTCAGGCGTTTAAATCACAAGCAGGATTCACAAGCAAGGAAATTGGGTGCCGTACAAGTTGAAATGGTATCATGACGGGTGATTTAAAATGGATAGGAGAATAGAACCATCAACATGACGGGTGGCGCGAATAACTCCCGAGATAAATATTGCGATGTCGGTATCGCAATTACAGGAAATGATTGAATCGCGAGTGCAATAATTAATTGTGGCTGAGGCTCGAGGCATGGACCCGGCGGCTGATGGTAAAGTTCCTAGTACGACATCTACTGATATCTGTTTATCACGATTAAAAAATACCTCTTCCAATACAAATCAAGTCGATACTATAAATCCTCACCGGAAATTACGCATATTGCGTTCTCAACTTGTGTGGTTCGAAATACTCGAACAATAGTTTTCAGTGCTTTGAACACGAGGTTGCATGACTAATCCGTTGGGCTAATTATAGATGATAAAGGTACCATGCCATATTATATGTTCAAGCAGGAAGTAATTAAAATCCTCAGGGAGTCCTATAAAACTAAATTGCATAACTTGTTACATGGTCTTACTTTAGGCGACGCAAAACCATCTCAGTTGCTCGTTAAATTTCGGCTTAATTCGGGTCACACCCAAAGATATTGCAGCCGGGATCCGAGATGAGTAAAATGCTCAGGTAAACATATTACCCAGGTATGTACAATAGGGAGAGATGTGCCAGCTAAGTGTATAAATTGTAAGAGTCAAAATCCGGCCAATTATCGAGGCTGTGAGGTTGCTAAACAACTACAAAAATTAAGAGATAAAACACGAAATCAACCGCAAAATCATGAAATTAGAAGGATTTAAACATTAAAACATATGGATCAAAATCCACAATCAAGCAACGCAGGGCAAAGAAGACCATTTGCTCAGGTAGTGAAAGGTTCGGGTTCAACCAAATATATGGGCTCCGAAAATAACCGAATTATGGAAAACATTATGAACAGCATCGAAGCTTTTACAAAGCGGCTAGATGGCAAGTAATCTGAACAATATGGTTTTTGATCAACTGAAGAAACTGCAACTCCCAAAATGTTAAGTAAGAACACAACTTTCATAATAGCAATCTGGAATGCGAATGGGTTTATGCGATATATTCCAGAAATAGAAATATTTTTAAATACATAGAAACAATCACATTTCCCTAATATCCGAAAGCTATTTTGTTAAATCTTCGTTTGTTAAAATCCGGGGTTATAACTTATATCATTCCATTCATCCAGTGGAAACAGCAAGAGTTAGTTCGGCATTACTAATAAAAGAAAAAAAGCACCATGTGTAGAAACAAAATTCGAAGAAGAAACAATGCAAGTCGCTACTGTAAGGGTTCACATTAAACACAGATAGCTACTGTCTCTGCAATATTCTGTCCTCCCCAGCATAACTTGAAAAGGGAGGACTATGTACATACATCAAAATATTTAAATCGCTAGGACGTGATTTTCTTATTAGAGGTCACTTTAATGCGAAAAACACCTATTGGGGATCTAGACTTACGACGTCAAAGGGCAAATAATTGTTTCAAGCAGGGTAGACATCAAAATGTGTATTTTATTCTGTTGGTTCACCAACACACTGGCCCAGTGACGAAGCTAAGATACCGGACATAATAGACTTTTATGTAGCAACAGGTGTATCTCACGACTACATTCACATTGAAAACGGCAATTCTCTAGTATCGAATCACTCATCGGTTATCATTACAGTCAGTGAAACGGTAGATTAACAGATTAACAAATTCAAAAACAAACTGATAAGAAACCGATACGAAATTTTCAACAGTTTGAAACAGTTGGAAGACGAATTGGAACAACTCAATGAAATAATTCACTATGGTGCGTTGACAAGCACCCCATTATACAAAATAAGAACCCGTTTAACATATCCTACCCAATGAAACTTAGAGAGTTGGTGAGAGAAAAACGACGGGCTTGTAAAACCTGACAAATTAAACGAACACCGGAAAACAAAACAATTCTTAACAATTTATGTAACAGAATTAGGTAAATCCCTTCTTAAAGAAGTTAAAAATGAATAAATCAACAAATATCTAGTTAGCCCAGCTGATGAAAAAAATTCTGATTACTCACTGTGGAAGGCGACGAAGGGACTTAAAAGACCCAAAATGCAAGTGCCTCCACTTAAAATGGGTCATGGGATCTGGGCAAGAGGTCACATGGAGGAGACTGATCTGTTTGCGGAGTATCTCCAGGAAACCTTCCAACCACTACCAAGACAAACTGCCAATGAAAATGTAATGTCAATTCATAAGCTATAGATCAGTTAGACATACGGCCAGTAACTCTCAAAGAATTAAAAGAAGAAGTGAAAAGTTGAATGTTAAATGTTAAAAAAAACCAGGACTTGCCAAATTATCAAGGCTCTATCTGACAAAGGATTCCGTAAGCTATTACACATAGTCAATGCGACCCTTCGGTTAAAATATAGTAGAAGTAATCATGATACCAAAACGATAAAAAATCATACAGGTCAATTTCATTGCTGCCAATTATGTCAAAACTCTTTGAAAAATTATTACCAAAAAGACTTAAACCAATAATTGAGGACCGACAACTTATTGCTCCACATCAATTCGGATTCAGAGAAAATCATTCTACAACTAAACAGGTCCATAGAATCACAAACATAATTGAAAGAACGTTAGAACGTAAAAAGTATGCTCAAGCATATCCCTGGCCGTCGCGCAAACATTCGATAAAGTTTGGCACAGTGGTCTGGAATATAAGCTGCATAGAGATCTACCGAGGCAATTCTATGCCATGCTAAAATCTTGTTTATCTTTAATATGAGGATGAATACTCTGAGCTAAAGGAAATCTCTGGGGAATGTCTTAGGACCAATCCTGTATTTACTATATACATGGGACATATCAACCACAAATGAAGGAACCATAGCCACCTTTGCAGATGACACATCAATTATGGTGATTGGAAGTAATGTCGCTGATACAACGAGCAAACTCCAGATGATGACCAATACGGTTTGTAACTGGACAACCACGCATATTAACTTTACATATCAAAAGGCTTACCATCTACCTATAGAAATTAACTCGCGACACGTGCCAAGCTAAAGTGGGTAGAGCATGTCAAAAAGTAAAAAGAAGAACTTAACTTAAAGTTCAGAAAAATGTATTGGCTCATAGGTCGAGGCTCTGAGCTTACAATTCACAATAAGCTGCTGCTATATCGGCAAATTCTGAAGCCGATATGGACCTACGGTTTACAAGTCTGGGGATGTACCAAGCAAACGAACGCCAAAATGATACAGACGTTTTAAAACAAGGTCTTTCGTAGCATCGTCAATGCTCCGTGGTACACAAGAAATGAAGACCTTCACAGGGACCTACGGATGGAATACATCAGAGATGAAATAAAAATCCATGCCGCAAAACACAAAATAAGGCTCCAGGAACATGGAAACCCCTATATTCGCCATATGATAGATAACCCTGTCGTTGAAAAAAGACTCCAACGAACGAGGCCACTTGACCTAATGAACTTACCAAACTAAAATTAGTAAATAGGTTTAATTAATTATGGGACTAACCAGTGCGTTACACCCAGTACCGGCCCTAGAACACTTTGCGCCCTAAGCAAATATTTTCGTAGGCGCCCTATTTTTTAATTAAATGGTAAATAGAAATTACTTAAATTGCCAGATAGACTTCAAAGCATTAATGGTGGGATAAAAGTTATTAAATTTAAAAGCAAAACAAACAAAGCGAGTAAATATTGATTAACAATTCAATAATTTATTTGATAATAAATAATATATGTACTTGGACAATTCAGATACAAAAATTATATTTCACAACAATATTGTGTTTAATATTAAATAAAATTTAGCTTTTCTTGCCTTTAAAGTAGTGAATTCATCAATCATATGACTTAAATCGATTCGATTGTCACTAATTTCATTTTCAATTGCTATAATCGATAATCCAACCAACCGTTCCTGAGATATACTTGATCTCAAGTAGTTGATATACATATGTATACTTGCTATGGAAACTGGAGCACTAAAGTATTCGCAAAGCAATCGTTACGTTCAGAAATATATTCTTTAGTGCATTCGAGTGTCCTTTAAAATCTTTAATTCGTTAAATAATAATCGGTTAACATATTATCTAGCTCGCCATAATGTGGTTTTAGTTTCTCGTTATTCGATTTACAAACTCCTTCAAAATCGGATAAAAACGGAAAATTATTGATATGAGCTTTTATGACCTCAAACTTTTCTTCTAACGAATAGTACAGTAACGAAAATTTAAACTTAAATTTTGGATGAGTGGGAGTTTCGTCGTAGCACTCGTAATCAAATACCATTTTTTTACATCTTCGCAGAGCATTATCTCTAAATTGAGGGATAATTTCTAAATAAATTGCTAATTCTTTTGCTGTTTCTTGAACACGATTGAAACGTTCATCCGTTCGCATTTCTTTAATGTACCCCGAAAAACAAAATACAATTTTGGTAATTTAATTTGACCGTCCTGAGACTGAGAACCGTGTAGTTATTTTTCGGACTTTTTTGGTTAAAAAGTACTCAAAAAGACCGTAACTTAGCAGACCATAGCGCGTTATAATGTCTGTATAATCAGTCTAAGCCGAACATCAACTAGTAGTATAGGTAAAATGGACTCACATAACGAGATGTGTGAGTAGTAACTATTCGTTATTTAATACTCGTTACTTTTAACTACCCGAAGTAACGATTCCTTCGGTTAAAAAATATTCGTTACTTTATACCTACTAAAATGAAAACAAAACAAAACAAAAAAAAATTAGTTCGCTTCATTGAGTTGAAACGAACGTATATAATCTAGTTAAGTCTCTTTTTCTCCTCTAGTTATGTCTCTTTTTCTGCTTACCTTTGTGTTTTTACGTACAAAACGAAAAATGTTTAATAAATTATATGGAGTAGTGATTACTTTGTACCGAGGAAAAAGTAACGAGTATTACGTCAAAAGTAACGAGTACCCGTGATTACTTAAAAGTAACGAAACTGCACATCTCTAGGTGACTTAAGGACAATCGTTTTACTGAAAAATAGGCATTATTTGAAGCTAACCGACTAAGTAAAAAACGAATACCGAGCATTTTACAGATAAAATCAACTGGCAAAAGTGTGACTTTTAAGGATAAACATTCCACCAGCAAATTGGCATTGGCTTGGCACTGCAATTAACCGACTGAAGTACGAACGAATATCGAGCATTTTACAATAAGATTCTTTCGGCTTTTTATAGACACACACGAGACACCACACGAACACGACACTCAATATATAACAAATAACAATATACAAAATGTATTGACTCTAAAAAATGAAAACCTTTCCTTGAGCTTTCTGTGTGGTAGTTTGGTTTCGTACTGATAATCTCAAAACAAAAAATTCAATCTACTCATTCATCATCAGGTAGCTACGACAAACAAACTACAAAAATACAATTCCAACTTCATACATTAAGTATGAGGCAAGAACGTAGTGACTTAGCGAATTATAAATTCACTAAATCAAAAAAACACAAGGAAAACTTTTCATTTCTGTGTGTTTCATGCCCACACGAATAATAGAAAGACAGACAATAAACTTCTCTTTCTAGCATTTTACAGGTAAAATCGACTTGTATTTAGTATCGGGTAAAGATCGTGTTATTGTTGGTGCGTATTCGTATAATCATTCCTTTATAATCTGTCGGTAATCATTCGTTTAACCGTAACTTTAATCGTTTGACCATCAGATGACTGTTAGTCTGTTTTGTCAATACCGCATTTTAATAAATTTTTTAGAGTCGTGTGAAGATCGTGGTACTTGGGTATATATCTGCTCGGACAATCTTACTATTTTATTTACATTCATGTAATTGTATCTTAAATCGTGTGATCGTCAAGCGACGGTTATATGGCATTACTAGGTTTTAAATTATTTTAATGTCGCGTCGAATAAAGATCGCGGCACATGGCTGTGAATTTCTTAACAATTCGTTCATATCGATGAACATTCGGGTGATAATTTCTTAAAATTTTAATTTTTTGTTGTCATTTTGTACCGACCATTTACACACCTCTAACCAAGCGGTTAGAAATTGTTTTTCGGGTACGTTATTAACTTATTTAAGTCGTTGATTGCCTCATTTATATTTCGGTGGGATTTTGAAAAATTTTATCTCTACTCACAAGTCATAAAATCTTATATCGACATAAGACAAAATTAAGTTAACAGCAGAATTCAATTTACTATAATATCTTAAGTTGCTCCTTACTCTCATATTTCTATCACTCTTACTTTTTGATTTATTGAGTCGATCAAAGTTGCGTAATTCTAATAGTCACATTTTGTATAACATCTTAAGCCACTTACTGCTACGTGTTGTTTTCGCATACCTATCTTAACTCTATTTAAGATGATATGCCCTCTACAAAATAAATTGTTCAGCCTTTTTTAATATTTTTGTATATGAGTATTGTCAAAGCAGTATTTAATAGATATTGATGGAAATTTTGCAAAATGAATAGTAAATTGACAGTAGAATCCAACTAACGGTAAGTTTTCGTTTTTTTCATTTTTATGTTAATTACACTAAATATCATTCTAGAGATGAATAATCAAACATCTCGTGGCGCTCTAATGATGGATTTGGTCTAGGCGAAACTTATTTTGGAAAACGAGGGTCAAACAAAAGTAATAATGACAGATTCGGCTAACATATTTAACACAAAAATAACTTATGATCTAGTATCCAGCGTATCTCATGCAGCGCAATTGAATTCTGTAGTTCAGAATAATGATTTTGATACAGCAAGCAAACGAAACATTCTAGAATACATTTTAGAAGAATCTGATTTTGATGATTCAGACAAAGACCCCGGTCCCCGATTACACGCCATCTATCAACGACGTATCAATGGCTAGTGAATCAAAGGATATTTTAGTGATAAATGTCATAGAAATGCCAACTCAAAATAATATTTCAAATGAATATACCGGTTGCTAATGAAGTGCAAACTGTCATAAAAGTCAAAGAAACCTCAAAATCGAGGAACCAAAAAAGAAATTCGGGAAACGAATATTTAACGAAAAACGGTAAAATAATAAAACAGAGATCCTCTAAAGAACTCGAAAATTGCCGCAAAAAATGCAAAAATGTAATAACCTATGATGTTCAAAAAGCGATCTTCGAAGATTATTGGAATCTAGGTAGCACTAGCCATTCTGCTAGATTACAATACTTAAGTGGGATGATTGAAGTAAAGCCGAAACAAAGTAAGAGACTCCTCAACGTTGCGCAAAAAACTCGGAATAGCACCCACACCAATTTGTACTATTTTAATATTAGGGATTCTAGAGTGAATATTTGCCAAAAATGTTTTTTGCTTACCATTTGTGGAACTGAGCACATATTAAAGACCATTACTAAGAAAAAATTAGAGTTAGTATCGGGATCTGTTGCGGTTGATCAACTGTGAGCTCTCAGATCACCAAATATAGGAAATTCGTGGCTAAATAAACAGCTTTCCAGCGTACATGAAAGCCACTAGACCAGGGAATGATCATCGCAAAAGTACGTTTCAACGGATCTCACTATATATTATATATTGAATCCAATTGCACGCCAGTTTCGTATAGCAAATACTCTGAAATTTTTCAAAGTATGGGAATTAAATTTAAATCAACGAAGACAGATCATTGCAAGTGATCATTAGGAATGAGCGAATTTTAAGAGACAAAAGAAAAGCATCATAAGGAGGCCAATAACACATACACAGCTAAAACAAATGGTAAAACATTGTCGAAAGAAGATAAATCGAACATAGTGCTGATTTCGACTTACAGAAGTGTTTTCCGACTCCTTTTGAGAATCCTCAGTCTCTTTCTGCAAAAGGTTTTTGCGGGTATATAACTTGACAGTTCATGATTGTACTACAAACGAGCCTATGTGAATGATGTGGCATGAAGGTATTGGTCAGCGCGGAGGCAACGAGATCGCTTCATGTTTGCTACAATATTTGAAGCAAATCCCAGAATGTTGCAAATACTTCACTTTATATAGTGATTCTTGTTCACATAACATTGATGTCATAGATTACAAGTTTTTGGTGCCAGGTCACACGCCTATGGAGTGTGATATCGATCACTCCCTCATAGAACGGAAGTAAAAGAAAACACACGCTTCCACTCACCACCCTGGGGATTGGTACCAGTTTGTGAGGTCATTCGGTTCTAAACGACCTTTTAAAGTGGAAGGAAATAAATTGAATTAAAAATTATCTTATGTTTCATTATAAAATAAAATGCACTCCATACTTCCGATATTAATTATTCATGAGGTTTTCATGAATAAGTAATATCATCTTAAGTGACTTAAGTATCTATTTATAACCAATTCATATTATGTTGTATATTCTTATGTTACAAATGCTCGATTAAATCAAGAACGGTTAGTGTCCGGTGAATGTTAATTATACTGGACTATGGCTAACATTTTAGCGATCCTTTTAGTGTGCCAATTGTAAGCTAAGTCTTTACCACATTTTTTAATGAAATATTTTCGCCTTTTTTTGCTCACTTGAAAAATTGCAAAAATCGGCATAAGATCAGTCATAACTTGTGAGTAAAGGTTTATTCTACTCAAGATATCATATCAAATTATAACCGAAAAAGTAAATTCATATTCTTTAATTTTCTGTGCTAGTGGCCTTTGCGTCATATTTTGTGATGTTGTCGAATTGAGTACTTTGTACATCAATTAAAGCATCCAAAAATGATTCCAAGCTCATACCTAACAGGATAAAGAGCATTGCTAATAAAATATATTTTTTTAGTAGAAGAATTTGTTTAGAAAGCGTGAGAAGAATTGTCGGCGCCCCTATATGCGAGGCATAATCTGCTTAGTGGGTAAAGCCGGCCCTGGCTTACACCCCAACAAAAGAGAATATTACTAGAAATATAGAAATTTGTATTTGAAAGAAAAATTGCTAGGTGAGCGCATTCTCAGTTCTAATAAATAAGGGGCGGAAAAAAAATTAAAGTCTCAAATATTAATAGATTGCTACAACAACAAAAAAGGAAAAACAAAGAAAAAATAAAAGAAAACAAGAGGAATTTCTAGTAATAAAATAAAAATGAAACAACTTGTTCGAGAATGAACTGTACACTTGGTGTTTAGTTATGTTTAATTAGCTAAACACCAAGTGTACAGTTCATTTTCAGAAAAAAAAAACTGGACATGGTGTCGTATGCCTCCGAGGTACCGTACAGATATATAATTTTTTAATTATGAATTAAATAACTTTATTAGATTAGATGTTAAGAGCGTGTTAGCCTAGTATCGTTAATTGTTTTGTGAATGAATATTTTTGTTTTTTTTTTTATTTGGCGTATTGTTTGTGGCATTTTTGAGGTTGAGCTAAAGATTGCCTTAAGACGATTAGTTAAAGATTGATTGGGAAGTTGAATTAATTTTCAAAACCGAAGCTCTGATCACCTGTCATGAGGTTTGAGCCCTTTATATTTTATTTTAAAACTTACTCTGTGTGTCATCATAGACTATGACTGTAGTACTCACCAGTATTTTACCCGATTTAAATATTTTATCTCTGGAATTTAGGGTCAGCTACAAAGACCACCTACCTTAATATATACCTAATTATAAAATTTGAATCTTAAATATCGTGTATTTCAAAAGAAATTCCATCGGTCAATTTTTCGGTTCCGGAAATATTTTGGAATCAAATAACATATTCAAGTGATTTTCAATTCAAATCAAGTTTTTTAATATTTTGCTTCAATTAAAATAGTTTATCTCACAACAAAAGGGCGTCTAAAATAAAAAACAACGTTCTTATCATTTGTATTCTTCAGTCAAATAAAAGTTTATTTTGTGTCTTTAACTTGTGTGCTTTTTTTTCATTTTCATTTAAATTAATTAAATTATGACTAGTTTTTTTTAATTAATTAAATAGATACTTTGATTACATAAAATTTAATTGTTACTTTTTTTTGTTGTAATAATTCTATATTGTACATTATATAAATTTAGCTTTATATATCATTAATTAAAAGCTCTCTAAAATCAAAGTATCTACATATGTATGTACGTACGGTAATTATAATATTATGTATAGTTATTACATATACGAAAAACATAAAAAAAAAAATAACATTAAGATAACATTCTTGTTTTTTTCTCATTTTCTTAATTACTAATTAAAAATACCAAATAAAATGACATGAAATCAGAAAAAAGGAATTGTCCGTGTAATTTACATATTAATTAAGAATTCAACTAATTTTTGCGCTAACAATATAATAATAATAATTAATAATAACTAAACATCATCTTTAATTGTATCGCTGCGAGCTTGGTAATTACGCCACGATCCATTTGTACAAACACCAGTTCCTCGCCACCATTCATTTACATCTGCATAGAATTTTGATAGTTGCATTGAATCCTCATCGTGGAGCATGGCACAGACACGACACCAAAAATATGTATTAATTAATTCACCTGTACCTTTCCATTTAAAATATGCATTGTATTGATCGTCATTCTTATCTAAAAAATGTAAATACTCTGCCAACTCTTTGGGTGAACTAAATTCATCTACATGAATAAAGGATTTATATGGTGCGCTACGCTCATAATCTTCGGGCCGTGCACCCATCACAATCGGTAGTATATTACGAGTTAGTGCGTTTACAAAAAATTTCTCAGTTATATAATCTTTACAATTTGAATTTTCAAATGCTAAATAAAATTTATAGTCATGATCTAGCAGCTCAAAACATCGATCTTTTGTGCTACGGGAACATTTATAATTACCACAACCGCCATAAATATCAACCTGTAACGACATAATATGTAGGTAATTAAAACATTTTAGGGTCTTGTATTATTTCTTCGTATACTTACTTCAATATAATTCTGCAATTCATGTGCATATTGCAATCGACCATTCCGTGCCCCACAATTCGACACAAACCATGCAACTTTTTTTGTTTTATTTAAGGCATAATTTTTCTCTTGCTCTATTTGTTTCACCTTCGGATCAAAGTATTCCCATTTTTCATATGGGGCGACCACATCACTATCCATACGATATGTTGCGGTCCAATTGAAAACATCCGGATATTTCATGTGTTGCGTATGGAATGGACATTCTAATAGATATAACATATAAATTTGTCTAGGCCGTCGCCATACTCCAGGCGGTACATAGTGATCTTTGAATAGAATCATATCAGCTGTTGTTGCAGTTTCACGATTTGCCGTTATCGTACACGTTGATACGGGACATTTTTGTGAGGTAAATAGTTCACGACCTGCTTTTACATTCCATGGCCCCAGGCCATTATACAATAGAATTGTTTTATATTTATGATCGGCTTCTAGCTGCTCATAATTTGGTGGAACATACATTAATTGATTTGTTATTCTATCCGTTTGTGGATCTTCCCACGGCAATAGTCGTGCCAGCCGTTTTTTTGTTTTGCGATTGATTCGAGTTTCTTTGGGTAAACGTACACCATTTGAAAAGTACCATGGTTTCGAATTATAATTTTCATTTATTTGATTTGGCGATTTTCCGTCATCGGGTACTATGTCACTTTGTGTTGTCTGTGAAATGTCGTCCTGGAAATAAAAGAAATATGAAATTATTTTATTTAAATACTTTGCTAAAGCAGCATCTCGAAATACTAAAAATTTAACTAGTTTACCTTAATACAATTTTTTAAACTAGGATTACAAATTTACAAGTGTAAATGCTCTGTTTTAAGTGACCTGTTAAATTTACTTACATTTTTAATATTTGGAAGAGTTTCTTTTATCGATATAAATACTGGCTTCTTTGTACCATCATCACTATCTAATTTATTAAAAAAACTATTTGGTTGTGCTTGTTTTGGAGAACTCCATAACAAATTTTCCCTGTAAATAATAAAAAACAAAATAATTAATTTAATAATTACTTATGTACATCCAATAACTAATTTTTATTGTCTAAGTAATAGCTTCTCAAACTGTGGGCCCCGTAGGGAGCCATAAAGCTGTGGCCAAGGAGCCTTAAAACCTCGTCTTAATATATCTAATATACCGCAAAATTGCCTCGCACCTAAATTTCTGAATCTGCCAATTATTATCAATGATCGCTGCGGTTTTCTGTGTTAATGATTTTTGTAAGATATTTGTACAGCGAGTTTGGTCGTAAAATGAGGATTGATTTGAGGATTACCGGAAGACAATTGACGATTGGAGCATCACGGATTCCACCTAGTGTAATATTTTTAAACTGAGCTGCCTGATAATTTGACGTTCGAAATTGTTGTAAATAATTCCATTTTTGATCTGTAAACACAATTTGTACTTGCCGGATTGCTAATAACTGTAAATAATTCCAATTTTGGACTATAAAAACAATTTTTAATTACCGCAATGCTAAATTTTATTTCGTCGCATTTGTGATAAATGTCATTTTATCAGGTGCATCATTTTAACTATTGTCCTCGAGAGGCGCTTTCTTTACTTTTACAATCGTCAATAGTATTGGTAAATTGTATTGAATGGGCGTTTTTTTAGTTTTTCATGATGCAAAAAGAGAGATAAAACTACAAGAATAAAAGGGTATAACATTATACAAATAAGATAAATAAGCTCAGAAGAGAACGATCGAGAGAATATAGATCATGTTTTCCGGAAGGGGCAGCACGATTGTTGAAAAAGTACAGAGCGTTTTCCAAAAGAGGCAGCACGGTCAAAAAAGAAGTACAGAGCGTTTGCCACTAGTGTCACTACATAATCAAAAAAATATTACTGACGTTTTTCAAAAGGGGAGAGATAAAATCAATTTAATTATCACGTATTATTAATAATCACTGGTATAGCACGAACATACTTTTGTTTATGTTTACAAAATGCACACATCAAAATTTCATACAATTTTTGACAGCAAATATTTAGTGACACCTAGTGGCATTATGTGAAAGTTGTTTGTATTTTCGGAGTTTTCCGAAAGATGGTAGATCTTGCGGTTGTTGAAAATTTGACATTTAAACATGTTCTATATTAAAATATTTGTAGTGCTCCATTGGAAACAATTTGCTACTGCCAAGTACTTGTGAGTAGATGTCCAATGGAATGCGAATTTTGGTGACAGTAGTAAAACACCATTCTGATAGTGGCATTCGTGCAGTAAAGTCAAAGTTAGAATAAACTATTTTGTGTATTAAAAATTTGAAAAAAAAAAAAAATAATATTATTAAAACAAGGAAATTAAATATTTTAAATATTTCTTGGTGGAAAATAAAACCACATAAGGACAGGTAAGTCCTAGTCTAGAAATAATTATTCTCACAAGCGCAATTCGAGATAGGATTGCCATTATATCGAAGAATTAGAAATGCGCGTATAATTAATCATATAACCAAAGTCGATTATTTTTTGATAATTAATGTTGTTGTTGTGAAATTGAGAAGATTCATTCGTATAATTATATTTAATTCATACCGATTATTGTTAGATTATCTTGGTAATCCAGAGTTGGTCATTTTAAAAAATAAAGTTTTAAGAAAAAACGTGGTCGATTACTTCCTAAATACAAATGGCGTCTATACAGTAGGTACTAAGACATTCGCCAGTATCATCAAGGATAGACCAAATCAAATACAGGAATCTTACGCAATTAAGATTAGTTTTAAATTTATAGTGGAAAGTGATAAAATAATGGGTAAAGACAATAAAAGGAAAATAATCAACAGTGACCCAAGCATAAACAGTAAAAAGAAAACGGGAGATAACCACGCAGGATACAAACATCCAGAAGAGTTGATAACAGATAATTTAAACGAGAGTTCAGGTGTAGATACGATAGACGAGTACAAAATGGATGGAATAAGTACGATGAATGAGGTTATAGGAAATTTACCAAGCAAACCAGTAAATTTATACACAATTCAAGATTGCGGTCCATATAAAGTAATCATGAAAAAGGAGAATCAATTGAGAAAATATTAAAAATTAACAATATCACTAGTATCTTGGGCATAGAGCAGTTAAGCAAAGAAATGGCTATGGTAACATTCAATACCTACAGTGAAGCTAATAAGTGCATTCGCAATAAATTGGTCAAAGATTTCGACCAATTTGACTGCTTCATTCCTAACAATTTTAATAAAACCATAGGAGTAATAAGAGAAATTCCCACAGATATCTCCATGGAAGAATTAAAACAAAATATCAAAGCGAAATTTGAAATTATGAGTCTTGAAAGAATGTACACATGGGATGTAGCCAACAATTTGAAAACTCCGTTAGAACTGGTTAAAGTGACATTCAGAGCTAATAGTATCCCGAATAACGTAGTGGTATATGAAAATATATTGATTAGGGTAAATTATTATTTCCCCAATCCAATGTATTGTAAAAATTGCCTCAGTTACGGTCACACAGTTAAGAGATGTAGAACCAAAGAGGGAAGCAGATGCGGGACATGTACTAGAGTAATGGATGAACCACATTTATGCGACCTGAAACCAAAATGTAAGTTTTGTGGTGATGGCCATGGGACAAACCATTCTAGTTGCCTGGAGAAAAAACGACAAAGGAAATTGGTCGAATATATAACCATTAATAAGAGTTCATATAAAGAAGCGAAAGAGAAAGTTTTTGGGATAAGGAAACAAGCACCAAACATGTGGGAATATAAAAGCCTAATGGACAAGGATAAAGAGGAAAACACAACTCAAAAAGAAGGAGGAGTTATTAAATAATATTAGCAATAAAATAGCAACAGTCAGCTCCGAAGGTGATGGGATGATGAGTGCGGACAGTGCTCTATTGGATATTTTAAATTTTATTGAGAAAGCATAATTCATGACAGAAGTTATTAATATGCTTCAAATAAATATTAGGAGTATATCCAGTAACAAACTACTATTGGAGGAATTTATAAATAAATATAATATTCACATAGTCATATTATATGAAACTTGGTCTAGGGATGATGAAATAATAAAATTTAAAAATATGGATTACATTGCAAAAAATAGATTAGATGGTTACGGGGGTGTAGGGTTTTTAGTAGATAGGAAAATTTCATATAAAATTGTAAATGTCACAACACAGTTCAACAGAATTGAACAATTAAAAATAAACTGTATAAAAACATGAATATTAATATAACGTCTTTTTATAACAATAGTAATGTGAGCCCGTTGGAGGTATCAGAAGATTTTGTAAAGCTTTTAAATTGTAATTTAGGAATAAAAAATATAATCGCAGGGGATATCAATGCCCATAATAATTTATGGGAAGTTAACTCTAAAACAAACAAGTTGGGCAAGTTAATTGCAAATTCCATTACAAACAGTAATTTCAGAATATTAAACGATGGTAATCATACGAGACAAGATACAAGGCACCATTAAACATCAGCACCGGATATATCACTTTGCAGCAGGGAACTAACTGATGACCTATCTTGGAACACTTCTCAGGACACAATTGGGAGTGACCACTTTCCAATTATAATGACCTACAATCTTAGGAAAATTACCAATAAAAGGATCACGAATTGGGGGAAAGTAGTAGAGGATTTCAACGGACAAGATTTGGATGAGATTGTAAACCTCGAAGAAAATCTGGAACAGCTAATTAATAAAAATTCTTCCATAATCAATTCAAAAATAAGTTATTCTCCTAAGGCATGGTGGAACAAGGAATTAAAATTACTATGGGACATTAAAAAAGCAAAACAACTAATCTACAACAGGAAAAAAAACTTATACACAGCGGAGGAATTATTAGTTGCCACTCAAAAATTAAAACAAAGAATTAAAGTCGAAAAAAAGAAAAGCTGGTTATCTTATTTAAACAACATCAACAGAAATACGAATTGCGCCGATTTTTGGAGCAAAATTAATAAAATAAAGAATAAAAATTCAAGTAAATTTGCGATCCTAGAGGATAGTATCACTGCGAAATTTTTTTTACTAAATAACTTTCCAATTTCTATAGAACAAAATACATTACCTTTTTCAAAAGAATCTAATATGAACATAATAGAACTATTTCAAGTAGAAGAAGTCAAAGAAAATAATTAAATCTATCGATAAGTCAAATGTTAATTTTCTGGAATGTATCACAAGGCACTTGAACAAAATATGGCTCAATCAAACATTACCAGAAAAATGGAGAGGAGCAAAGGCAATAGCCATCAAGAAGAAAGGGACAAATGATAGGGATCATGTAAACTACAGACCTATATGCTTACTACCAGCCATCTCTAAAATCTTCAGTAAATTATTATTAACAAGAATAAATAAACATCTAGACTCTAGAAATTTGATAAATTATAATAACTACGGTTTCAGGAAAAACAAGAACATCAATGACTACATGGTAGAGCTTTTTAATCACATTAAAACAAATAAAGCAAATGGTTTCAAAATGGTACTAATTAATATGGATATTAGCAAAGCTTTCGACAAAGTCAATAAGAAAGTTCTGTTAGAAATAATGGAAAAATTAAGTTTCTCAAAATTCATCATCAATTGGACATACTCATTCCTAACAAACCGAAAAATTTTTACTACCTAGCTCTACTCTGGAAGATGATCATTATACGAATGAAGGTATACCACAGGGCAGCTGTCTAAGCCCCACACTGTTTAATATATACTCTCACGACATTCATAGCTTAAGCGATTCTTCCACAAGGGTATTTCAGTTTGCAGATGATATCTGTATTGTAGTTAAAGGAGAAAATTTTGAAACGTTACAAAACAACATAAACAACACAATCACCAAACTTGGTGATACTAACAAAACGCATTATTTGAGATTATTTACCAATATAAATAACAAAAACAAAATAATAATAAAAATAGGTAGTGAGAAGATTGAGGAAAAAACTACAACAAAAATTCTAGGTATAAATATGGCAAATAATCTGAATTTACATAAACATTACTTGAAGTTAAAGAACGAGGCTCAACATACGATAAACATGATAAAATCGTTAAAACACAAAGAAGGGGGTACACACCCTGATATTCTATTGAGACTATATAAATCGCTGCTAAAACCCAAATTGGAATTTGGATTCATCATCCCAGACTTGAACAACAACAGAATCAACAAAATCTGCCAAAGTATAAACAATGCGTGTCTTAGAACGTGTCTTGGTCTTGCTAAGACTACACCAATACCAGTAATACTAGCGGAAGCCACAGAGAAAAGTAGTCCGCTAAACAACAAAATTAAATCGCTGAAATATATTGCCAATCATCTCTTCAAAAACACTTTAATTGGAACTAACATTAAAAATGGTAAATCACTAGATAAACTCAACATTTTGTACAAGGACAATCCATACCTCAAGAGTATAAAGCCAGTACATTACAAAAATACGACTCAAAACAACCTACAAATCATAACAAAAATTAAAGGGCTAAAGAATATCAATACGTTAAACAAAGACGTGATGAGGGATTTAACCAAAGCTTCCTTGGAAGAATATTCAAACTGGGAGAAGATTTTCACAGATGGATCCATAAAAGATAAGGTGGCTGGAATAGGCATATTTATTCCTGGAACAAATAAAAAGTTTTCAATAAAACTGAATAATTGTACAGATATAAAAAACACTGAAACTATTGGTATCATGATTGCTGTAATATTAGCGCAACTGTGCAAAAGTAACAACATTCTAATTATTACAGACTCACTTAGTGCTTGTAAATCTATTATAAAGGCGAAAAATAATAACACAGAGAAAAACTACGAAAACCACATTCTTAATTTTGTAGGTCATAACAAGAACAAAAATATAACAATCAAATGGGTACCTGGCCATATAAATATAGAGGGTAACGAAGAAGCAGATGAATTAGCCAAAAAAGCCACATCAAATATTATTATATTCCCACATTTATAATAATAACCCCACAACAAATGACATTTTACATAAAATAAACAACACAATAAAAGATGACTGGGATGCACAATACAGTTTATTAATGGAAAATAAAGGAAATTTTTATAAGAACATAGTAAACACATCACAGAAAGAAGTTTGGTGGAAATCATCAAAATTAAAAGCTTCGGAAATTGCTTTAATAACCAGGATAAGAACAGGGTATTCATTCGACAAAAAATTCAAATTCACTATAGGATTGGAGGATAATTCACTTTGCGATTTTTGTGGTGTGACTGAAGATGCACTACACATAATTAGTAACTGTACCAAATTTGATAATATAAGAAATAAATACAATTGTTTGAGTGAGTTTTCCCTGTTTCACATGATCGGTAACAAAGATGATAGGCATCTCAAAGAAATAATCGATTTCTTAAAAGACATCGAATACGCGTTGTGAGTGTTTCTGGCCTGAGACTTGCTTGATGGTAGAGTTGATTTATTTAGTCGTTAAAATTAAATTTAAAAAAAAAAAATGCCACAATCAGAATTAGAATTTGGAATAGGATTATACTGGGCGATTTTATATAGTTGATAAATTTTTAAGATATGTAAGAAAAGTAAATTACAAGATGTAAATCACTTTCATTCAGACAATGAACTAATGATAATTATATTAAATGTAAGGTGATGGGTAGTATTAATATTATTATTAAGGATAACATCAAAGTACAAATCAATGATGTTCAATATATAAGACGAATAAGTAAGGGTGGCGGAAGATCATTATTTAAATTACATTACATGTTGTAGAGTTACGGAAATTTAAGAGATTATTTTGCTAAGATAAATACAGAATTTCTAATTATACATAATAAGAAATAAAAAAAAAAAAATTTATATTAAAAGGAATTATAAGAGAATTAATGATCAAGTTAAATTAATATATAATTTATAAGAACATTGATTTATATTTATAAAAGTTAAGAATAGATTTAGGAATACAAAAGCGAAAACCACAAATTTAAGTAATAGATTATATTAGTAAGAAGCAACAAAAGCTAAAGTAAATATCATATAATTCGAATCACAAACTTTCCAACAATAACCAATTAAATACAACGTAAATTTAAAACAGCAATTGGCTCATTTTAGTAATAAAGTGGGCACATATTGCTATAAATTTTAACACCTCAATGCTACAGCACTTCCCGTGAGGAGTTTTTGGAAGCACTAGATGAGGAAACGAGGAAAGTAGGTCATATGACTGGGAACGGCCGACCATAACAAATCGAAAAAGGAAAAAAAAAAAAAGTAGTAAAACATAACCTCAATTTAAATAAAACTGGTAGATTTTGACAAAAAAATGCGTTGTTCCATTAATAATAATTAATAATAATAAGTAATAAAACAATAAAATAATTAAAATATTTTTGCGATTTAAAAATTGCCGTGTCGTATCACAAACAAACACAATTTTTTTTTTAACCCTTATTATCCAACCAGCATATTATTTTTGTTATATCAGTAAATTCAAATTCTAATCAAATAACTTACTAAATGTTTGCAAAGAATGCCAAGTACGTTGTATGTTATGTATGGAAATGTTTAAAAATAAAATACATACAAGTTTATAACTAAATTAACATTATTTTAAAAATCGATGCATTTATCAAATGAGCCAAAAGGCACACCTTGGTTGGATTACGACTAAAAAAATGACATTCCACACAAACAAAATTGATATAGAGCCATCTATTAGAATTTTTTAAACTACAATCGCTCTTCCGTAAATTTTGTGAGTAATTACTTCTAAACTACACCATCGTTTGAGCATATAGTTGCGAGTAGATACAAGTACTTGTGAGTAGTTTACTCCCAATGGAACACAGCAATTGACTACACTATATTATGTTCTTATATACTCCCACACATAACTTGGAAAGAAACAACAATATTCAAAATTAAAAAAAAAATTAAAAATATTACGAATGGGGCCGGCAAAGAATGCATAAATTAAAAATCATTTATTTATGTTGCTTTTTGTTTTTTTTATAGACGAGATATTTTTTTGTTTACGTATATGTATTTTGTTTTGGTCTTTTATTAATGAAACCAAATGAATGTCGTCGGTTACAACAGCGATAGAGACAAAACATGAATTCCTCGTGTAAGAACAAAGGGAAAAATTACTCAAGGCGAGCGTAAGCACCAAAAATTTGAACTGATTTCACCCGCTTCACTTGTTTTTGATACTTACACTATGAGAAAACGCATGAGAAAATAAACTAAACAACGCAAATATTTGACGGCACACAATAGCAAAATGTATATTATACACCGTGTACATAATACATATTATATACAAAATTCTGAATCCTCATTTTGCGACCAAAATCGCTGTCATGTATATAAATTCCACAATCACGAGGATTTTGGTAGGCAAGTTCTTATTCTATAATTTTCTACGAAAATTCCAGTATTCTAATGCCGAGTTTTTTATAGGGAATCCAATACCAATTTTCCGTAAAACCGTTGATTACAGAAATTATTGTAAATTTTTCGAATACTTAACGAAAATGTATCCTCAGATAAAATGCCTATAAAACACAAATTAATAATAAGTTTTATAAATTTGTCGAAACCTTTACTTTGGTTTTACACATTAAAATGTCATATTCGTTATTGGCGTCAATCTAATTTTTCGACTAGAAATCTTTTGATTGATTTGCAAATCTACGCAAACCTACCAAATTTAAGGAAAATATTATAAAACATGTTAGAATCCCATTTCCAACACACATGTCAAATTTCATCATAATCGGTTGAGAAATAGGCAAGTTAATCATACTTCGCCATATTCCAGAACTGTATCCGAAAAACATATTAGAATCCCAGTCCCAATGTACATGTCAAATTTCATAGCAATCGATTGAGAAATAGGCAAGTTACATCCTACTTGGCCATATTCCAGAACTTCATTTAAAAATAATTTGAGAATCCCATTTCCATTTGCAAATCGGATAAGATATAGAATCCCAATAAAATTTTTATAAAAAACAAATAACAAATTCTCAGTTTAACGGCTCACTAAACCCTGATCCAACTTTAATCCAACCCGCAAACGGAACTCAACTCAACCGCAAACACTATGCCAAACTCAATCCTCAAACCAGCAAAAAAATCATCCTCAATCCTCAAAAAGTTGGTTAACTACATCCTAATTCAATCCCAACTCAACTTAGACATCCAGACAGACGGACGGAATTTTTTTTTTTTTTTTTGCTTTTTCAGACTTACACAGCATTTCACAATGAAAAACTTTTTACTTTTGCCTTCCAGGTTTGTATGAATTTCCAACTTGACGAATAAAAATTTTTGCTCGTTATGTTGGAAATTCATACAAACCTGTAAATCAAAAGTAAAAAGTTTTTGCATTGTGAATGCTGTGTTAGGGACATCGAGAAACGTTGAGAAAAGTGGTTTTGAACCAACCAAATTTTTCGTCATTTTTGACAGGATTTCAATACTTTGATCTTTTTAGACCGACATCATTAACGAAAATCGGTAATTCAAAAACTCAGTAATTTTCGGTTCCCTAGTTCTTTAGGACCAAAAAACTGATCTAATGAACAAAACTGAACTAGGTACTATCATCTACTGAGGTATCATTTTCTATATACAATGGCGAGTTCCGTTTTTTTGTTTTGAAGAACTCAAATTTTCAATATAAAATTGCTAAGCGGGCTAACATTGAAAATTTGAAATTGAGAATATCTTGAAAATCGTTGGATAACTCAAATTTGGTCTTAAATACCTATGTAAAAACCATTTGATGCTAAAATTAAAATGTAACGAATTTGAATCGGGTTGCGGTCGAATTAGAGAAACGTGCAACAATTAAATTTTAACAGATCCAGAATAGTGAGCTCAAAAATGCTTAGCTTTAACATTTTGGATAGTCATTTTGTTATCTGTTCTGCTCCACTCATATGTATACTTAAAATATTTAGTTCTGGAGTTTTTACAGTTACATCCAATTTGTTTTTAATAGTTCCTTATGCCGAATCACTTTATATTTTCAAAATGTTTGCGCGGGACATCTGAGATCCTTGAACAAGAATGTCCAAAGTGCTTAGCTGTAAATTCATTATTATTGAATAAAATATTTGGGGGCTCTGGATTTCATTTTTCTGATTTCGGGGGCCGCAGTAAGAAAAAGTTTGAGAAGCACTGGTCTAAGTGATATTATATGTACATACTATCATATCATATGTTAGTGGATTCGTAATTGAAGTTTTAGTTATAATTTGTGTATTTATGTACGAAATCATTAATTTTAATTAAACTTTTCCGGTAATTACTGTTTATAATAGAAAAATAATTTTTAATTTTTTTAGTTTTGTCAAATATGCTGGTGTCGTTCACATTTTTTTTTTTTTTTTGGGGATAATTGTTTAATCTCACATTTAACACTTAGAATTAAAGAACAATAATATTGTGTATGGGATGATTGAAATATTCAGATGACTAAATCAGTTTGTGTACCGGCAAATAAAAGTTTATTGACCGAAATGTTCTGCGCCAGTGAATAATATGAATATAAATTGCGTTTACGCCACGGTACAATAATATATATCCAAAAACCCCTTCAAAGACTAAATTAATATTACAGAGACGTCTTAATTTGTTTTTGCTTTTGTTGTACAAAATCCTCACAAGTCAACTTTTGTTTCTCATTTTTTTTCCTTTTTTTTGTTACTTCCAGTTTGAATTACTGCGGCTAGTGGCACCCGCTATGTTGATTGGCACCCTATAATTGAATCATTTTTTTAATTCTAATTGCCAGTCCGAACTTGTCTATATACAAAACCAATAGATTTTTTGCGCAAAAATGAAGAAATGCATTATTTAACTGAGAAAGTTCAGTGGGGCTATTCCTGACTACGATACGAATTCGAATGTATAAGATTCGTATTTGATTTAAATAAGAAACGAGCAAATCTGATTCAATTCAAATAAGAATTTTATATTTACGTATTCGTATCGTATTGGATGGATATCTTACAAATTAATACTTTCGCTGCCGCATATGCTCCGGTGCATCATGCATATTTTACATATATCAAACCACTGCGGCACCTACACATCATGCAATTTTTGAATTGTTGAGGTTTTGTTGAAAAACAACATCTCTGATCAACTTCATTCTAATGTAATAGCAGGCAACCCTGCTTTATTATTTTTGACATTTGTTTTGTGGTGAATAAAATGATTATTCGAGTGAAATATATCAAAGACTAAAGTCGTGTTTTATAATTTCAACAGGTTATGGGCCCAGAATCCTTTAGATTCTGCGTCATCTGGCTAAATAAATAATCAATTATAGTTTAAATTTGTGCAAAAGGATAAAATAATTAATTTGTGAACTGTAATCGTGAAATCGTTCTTGAATTCTTTAATGACATTGATTTGGTTTTGCGAATTTCACTCACAATTTTGGCTCTAATTTGGGATTGCTGGGACCTTGTTTTCGACCGTTTTTTCGTAAATCCTTTACCGTACCATGTTCCCCAGACTTATTAATTATTTTTCTCACTTCATTTTTACTTTTATTTTCGCGCTTAGCTAAATTTCTAAACGAAACGCCGTTTTAAATGCAAAATTTGTGCAAAATACATTTACGCACTTCTTCTTTAATTCGTGACAATATTACAACTGGGTAACAAATTGTAAAAATCACACGCAATATTTACCTACAAAAAGCTATTCTATCTAACGGCACTTTTCCGTTACAATAGAATTAGAGCAAGGCGAAGAAAACTAAATTTTTTTGTGGCTACTTTCTTTTCGATACAGTCCTTATTTAGTTTTAAATGTTGAAAAATCGCTCTATCCATTGGTGAAGAAACGTGAAACACCAATTGTCGCATGGAATACATTGCGTGCAGCATGTGAAGACAAGGGAGTACAACATTGTGTTGGTTTATTGCATAAATTTGTATCAATTAAGCCTTAACTAGGTTAGTAATTTAGTCGAGTAGCGAGTATTTTAGTAACTAAAATCGATGAACTGACCAAAAAACGTTCGCACTACAGTCGAGTAAAAGTTACAAGTGAGAAGTGAGTGAGCAGTGTTTCGAAATGAAGAGAATACGCAACGAACTAAATACACAACCATGTTCTATATATTTCGTTGTTTCTTCGCTCCAATGAGACGACATCTTTACGGCAACTAATGAACTCGACTAAATCAACATGTTCGCACTTGGTTTATTTTGTTTTTTTTTTATTTTGTTTTGTTTTGAAGAGTAGTTGGGGCTTTACTCGACTAAAAAAAATAGAATAAATTGGATCGACTCGACTAAATCATTTACTAATCAACTCGACTAAAATTTTGCTGTTCAGACACAGTTATAGCTACTAAAATACTCGCTACTCGACTAAACTACTAATGTAGTCTGAACAAGGCTTTAGACTGGAAAATCATGATTCGATGCAGTCGTTTTATTGACGAACTATTGCACATAAAAAGCAAGTTAGAGGATTTGGATTTCCCAGTTGGTGACAAATGGTTGACTGGAATTATGTTATTGGGTTTACCAGAAGAATTCAATACATTCACTCTGGGTTTGGCTGGTGGTAAAATGGAGTGGACACCGGATCAATTGTGGTTAAAATTATTGGATTTAAATTATAGTGGAGCTGTGAACCAAAGTGCGTTTCTGAGTAAAAATAAAAATCATTTTCAGACGAAAAAGAAACAGCATCAAGGTTTTTTTCCTTTCAAATGCAATAAATGCAATGCAAAAGGCCATAAGGCAGCCGATTGTCCGAATAAAAACTCGAATGACACAATTAAGCCAACAGTCAATAAGAAACCAAATTCCAAGAAGGCATTTCTTGCTTTCGCATCAAATGATGGAATGAAGAACAAATCAAGTGACTGGTTTATTGATAGCGGCGCGTCAATACACATGACACCAAATGAAAATTTGATCAAAAATCGTGTCACGTCTACAGTAAATCAAATTACAGCAGCAAACAACTCAACCATGAAGGTAAATGGAAAAGGCAAGGTGAATCTCAAGGTAAATAATTTTGATATTGAAGTAGATGAAGTTTTATATGTTCCTGAATTATCGGCGAATTTACTATCAATATCGAAAATGGTTGAGAAAGGAAATACAATTACTTTCAACAGGCTGCACCCGTCTATGATGATCAAATGTGTTCTTTGATAAATTGCAAGCCAATTGATGGTATTTACAAAATTGATGGTGGTGTCGAAAAATGTATGTTGACGGCGAAACAAGAAAATTCTATTGTTTGGTATAAGCTGCTTGGGCATATAAATCACAAAGATTTGTGTAAAATGAGAGATGGTGTGATTCCCGGAATAAAGTTTGCAGACGATATATCGATAATTCAAGCTTGCGAAACGTGTGCATATGGTAAACATGCACGATTACCATTTAAATCAAGGAAAACCCGTAGTAAAAATAAACTGGATCTGATTCACTCAGATTTATGTGGGCCGATGGAAAATAAATCAATCGGTGGTGCCAGATATTTTCTGATTTTCATTGACGATTTTAGCAGAAAATGTTTTGTTTATTTTCTGAAGTCTAAAAAGGAAGTTTTTACAACATTCATCGAATTTAAAACGTGGACTGAAAAACAAAGTGAAAGAAAAATTAAAATTTTACGTACTGATAATGGAACCGAATATTGTTCATGTGAATTCATCAATTTCTACAAGCAAAATGGTATTGAACATCAATTGACGAATGTTTACACGCCACAGCAAAATGGTACAGCGGAAAGAATGAATAGAACGATAGTCGAGCGGTCTAAATGCTTGTTAATTGATGCACAATTAAGTGTCACATACTGGGCTGAAGCGGTCAACATGGCTGTTTATATAATAACAGATCAGTATCATCATTGTTGGTTGATAAAACTCCGGAAGAAGTATGGAGTGATTCTAAAGTGAGGGATAATGCAAGTGAAGTTAATGACACAGATGAGCAAAACGAATCATTATTGGAAGAGGAAATGAGTACGACAATGTCAGATGTACAAGCTATATGTCAGTTATTGGTTCTAATGATCCAGATTACGATTCAGATGAGTCAATAACACCATCCAGTGAAGTTCGCCGTTCATCAAGAACACCAAAACCAAATCCAAAATATGTTGCTCAACTAACATGCAAAACAATGATCAACAATCAAGCAGATGATCCAGTCTCGGTTAATCAAGCTATGTCGGGACATGATGCAGTAGATTGGAAAAATGCAATGCAGGATGAAATAAATTCATTAATGGAAATTGAAACGTAGTCATTGGTCGATTTACCGTCAGGCAGAAAGGCTATAAAATCGAAATGGGTTTTTAAGATACATTCCGATGGTAATATTGTGAGACACAAAGTGAGATTGGTTGCCAAGGGTTGTTCTCAGATTTATGGTCTGGATTATGAAGAGACATATTCACTCCTGTAGTAAGGTATGCATCGATTAGAGTATTGATGGCAATTGCTGTGAAACACAAGTTGAAGGTTCATCAGATGGATGCTGTTACTGCATTTCTTCACGGTGAACTTCGTGAGGAAATTTATATGCAGCAACCTGAAAAGTATAATGATGGAACCAAGCAAGTGTGCAGGCTAAATCGGGAAATATACGGACTAAAACAAGCTGGTAGAGAATGGAACATGAAACTCGAAGCAGCACTCAAGTCATTTGGTCTTGAGAAATCAAAAATGGACCCGTGTGTTTACTTCATCAAAGGTAATCACTTAATTTTGGCCATTTATGTTGATGATATACTTATTTTTTGGAAGGACGAAGCTCAATTGAAGAAGAAAAAAAAAGAGGCTTTGAGTAGTGTTGGGACACATGGGACCGGCTAAAGAATGTGTTGGCATTCGCATAACTCAAGGCGAAGATAAAATTCAATTCGATCAATCTGCGTATGCTGAAGAAATATTCAAAGGTTTTGGCATGCAAGAATGCAAACCGATTTCGACACCGGCTGATCCAAATCAAAAATTGTCATTAAATATGCCGATGAGTAAAATTAATGGCGAGGAAGTCAAAAATGTGCCATATCAGGAGGCTGTGGGCTCATTGCTCTATTTAGTTCAAGGCACTCGTCCAGATTTGGCATTTGCGGTTAATGACGTCAGCCGATTTAATACGAATCATAGTTTGGCTCATTGGAAGGCAGTCAAAAGAATTTTTCGATATTTAAAGGGCACTATCGATTACAAGATAACATTCACAAATGAAAGTGATAGTGAATTGGTTGGTTATTCATATTCGGACTGGGGATCCGACATCGATAAACGGCGATCGTGCACAGGCTATGTATTTAAGATGTGCAATGGGGCAATAACGTGGAGTAGCAAAAGACAACCAACGGTTGCTTTATCAAGCACAGAGGCCGAATATATGGCATTGGCTTCGACGGGCCAGGAAGTAATATGGTTGAAACAATTTTGTTCAGATTTTCTTGATGAACCAGGGAGCAATTAAATTAGCCGAATTAGATGGGTTCAGACAACGTTCTAAGCATATTGATATCAAGTATCATTACGTGAAAAAGTTTAGGATTCAACCATTAACATCAAGTATATTTCGACTGACGAAATGGTTGCTGATGGTTTAACGAAGGCACTCACCAAAGACAAGCAATTTTTTTGCAATAAACTCATGAATTTGCAATAAGATGTGATTTATGTTTGATCTAATTTAGATAAATCAAGTAAAATCTGTTTATTTTTCTTAAAGTTTAATTTACTGTATATTGTTAAATTAATGTAATATTTTTTATTGGTTAAAATTTAAAATTTCTTTAAGATTTGAATTAACGATAGTTTGTTAAAATAATCTGAACATCTTTGATAACTTCATTCTAATGTAATAGCAGGCAACCCTGCTTTATTATTTTGACATTTGTTTGTGGTGAATAAAATTGATTATTCGAGTGAAATATGTATATAAAAGACAAAAGTCGTGTTTTATAATTTCAACAGATAATATTATGCCTGATAAATGAAGCCTAAGGGCCAGCCTATATAATCTTATACACCTATCCCCCGCTTTACACGGCGCTCGTTTAACACTTGTTCGATCTTACACGGTTTTTAAAATCAAAATTTCAAAAAAAAAAAAAAAAACTGTCAAAGAGACAACTTTTGATATTAAACACATTTATTTCTACTTAACATTCGTAATGTAAAACAAACTGTAAAAAAGAATAAAGAAAAATAAAATCAGAATTTTCGATTAAGACGATTTTGCCACGAATCTATCTTCCGTGTAAAGCGGGGGATAGGTGTATTTTAATAAAAGGTAATGCTTATTATTGATGTGTAATTGCCCACTGCCAAGGGCAAAATTTCAAAAGTATCGCTCACATTCCGGATGTAAAGCTCTAAAGTTTAAGACGTTATAACGTTAAAAACGATTTAATGCGACTAATAATGTTGTTTTTTTGCAAAATGTAAGTAAAAGCATTTACATTTTTTATTCTTATGTTATATACAATTTAGCTAGGGAGAGGGGACTGAAAAGTGATTGTTCATAATATAATTTAGATTGAAGTGCATAAAATTCATGGACAGAACAATCTTTTAAGACTTTCGTCTGGTAACGAGCAAAGCAATGTGCTATTATGGTGAACTTAAAACCGATTACAAACAAACAATTGAGGTTTATTTATCGACAAAATAATTCCGCGGCAGATTTTTCGGAACCGCTAACTTCAAACACTAAACAAGTACTTAACTTTTACATGAAATTAAACTTTATCAATGTTTTGGATTACCTACACAATATTTAGTCGCAATATAGTAAGTAATCATAACGATCAACATAATAAGGCACATGCCATATCATTTAAATTATTTAACTTAATTAACAATTATCCCGGATAAAACTATATGAAGTTACTTTAGAAAACAAGAAAATTTAATAACCGCTACAAATACAGTAATTTTTAAATATTTTTTGTTATCTAAACAAATTAAGATGATTGCCGTTGAAATAAAAGAGTAATTAATGTAATTAAATGTACATATGTATGTACATATGTACGAAAATTATGTATACTGACAAAATAAATTGTGTTCATTGATTATGTTCGATGCTAGAAAAAAAATCAACAGTTATTTATCACCAATTCGTATTAACGCCCATTAACGATAACACCAAAGTATAAAAAAATATTAAACCCGTATATTGTTAAATATTTAATATTTTTTGCACTATATTTCCAAATGTTATTAATTATAATTAAACTTGGTGCACTTACCTTGCACTAAATACAAATAATAGTATTACGGCAAATCCTATTGTAAAAATAAAACACCGTTTAAGAGAAAGTTTTGGTAATCTCATAGCTTCTTTTATTTGCTTCCAAAATAATTCTCGTTTGGCATCATCTATGTTACATTTTTTCTATACTGGTTGATAATTCTACAAAGATACAAATTTAAAAAAAAAAATAAAAATAAAAATTAGAATTAAACAAAATTCTTGTATTGTCTAGTTGGAATTTAAAACTGTAGTGTTTAAAATATCGTATGAACGTTCAATTCAAACTATACTGATGTACGAGTATTTTGCATGTTTTTTTTTTTTTTTTTTGGTTTATTTGTTAACTTAACACCACTGAGAAGATTATACGAGTATTTAATATTAGCTATGTACAATAGAAAAAAAAATTTGTTATCCATTTTTATTGTTGATGATGTGATTTGTTCGTCACTGATTAGGCAAATTAATATACGTATATACTCGTATGTCTGTTTAATTGAAGTATGTTCGTTACACTTTTCACTTTTATATCGCATAATTATTTTATGTAAACGTTTAATTGGGGGCTTGGGAATATTATTTATGTATAATTAACTCTAAACTATAGTGCTATAGTATATGAACAGATAAAAATACAATTAAGTTAAATCAAATTCAAACTTAGGGTCGGAATTTGAACAGAAATTTACAAATCTAATCAACAATGATGTTATCGCCAAAACCACATTTTCTGTTAAACACTAAAAACCAATAAATTCACAATCTGTAAGACTCATTTTTCAATCTTTATCAGCAATTTTTTATCTATAACTAATAATTTCTTAGATAAACTTAAAACTTTTATGAAAAATAAAAATACGTTTGGGTATTGTTAGATTTGAACTCATACAGAAATTCGATAAGATGAATCGATTGAGGATTTATGGTTATATAGGCTCGCTTCTCGCCCCATGAATTCTGCACTCTCAACAGGGTCATAAGTTATGATTATCGTTATCTTCGATCGTAATCAGATGATGAACAATAAATTTTGTATGCTGCCTCAATTGGCATTCGAACCAGTTTTAACCACCGTGCCTTTGCATGCATTTTAGTGCTAGCCCTGGCCAACTCATCAAATTACATGTTTCTACGATCTGTTTCTGACGAATGATGATCGCTGAATATCCCTACATAAAGGTTGATGTATGCGTTTGGATTTAAATCCTAAGGGTATACATTCACTCCAATCAAATGACAAAAAGTACCACCCCTTTTTCTATTAATGAATTAATTTAGCTAAAGCTAAAATAAGTAAACCGTAGCAAAGGAATTTTGATACTGATTCTCAAAGCTTATACCATAGACATTCATACTAGATTTCTCATTTCATAGTAACTAAAGGAAAAAAACAAAAACTTCTGATAATTCCAATGTATCGTTGTGTTGTGTATTTTATAAGGCAATGATTTTAGAATGCGTTGCAAATATAATACGTATACGCAATACACCGATAATATTTGAATGGAAAATTTTTGTTTTTATTTTCTGTTTTTAGTCAAATGAGAGATCTAGTATGAATGTCTATGCTTATACCATAGACATTCATAATAGATCTCTCATTTGACTAAAAACAGAAAATAAAAACAAAAATTTTCCATTCAAATTTTATCGGTGTATTGCGTATACGTATTATATTTGCAACGCATTCTAAAATCATTGCCTTATAAAATACACAACACACCGATAATATTTGAATGGAAAATTTTTGTTTTTATTTTCTGTTTTTAGTCAAATGAGAGATCTAGTATGAATGTCTATGGTTATACTATACAATTATAAAAATATTAAGAGAAATTTGAAAATTATATTACCTGAAATTTTTCAAAATTCAATAAAATATTGAACTTTTAGTATTTTGCTAAACATATATTGGAACTTAAATTGTCTTTTAAATCTGAAATATTAAAATTTGTAAAAATCGAGGTAGAAAAATTGGTTGAACACGAGCACAAAACAACAGAGACTAAAACAAAACTGAATAGTATACGTGTAATCACGTAGCCTAATGTAAATAAAACGTTAGTAAAGACGTCCTTATAATAGTTAATACGCATAAAAATCAGAGGGTTGCTTTTTTATTTAATTTTTCCTATCAGATAAAAAATTCACATGGGTTTGCCAACATTTTACGGTACATTGTACCGCAAAATGAGAATTGGTTTGCGAATTACCAAATATTACAAGGTATGCTTGACAGCTGAAGGCACGTGGAGCGTGACGTCACTCAGAATAAATTTGGATATTTTGTTGCGAATTGGTATTCGCGATTTTCAACAAAGTAGCTGACATCTGGTGAAAACAATATTAACAAAATTTAACCATACAACAAGGGGGATTAGAACTGTCAAATAGTTGAATTTGACAATACTCGTCCCCTTTGCTTACATAGAAACCAACGCCGACTACAGTTGATGGGAGTCGCCAATAAGAATATTTTTAGGTTTTGAAAATGGAAATAAATTTCAACGATTGCATACTGTTATGATAACGTAATGTGCTTAGGGTAATCTGACAACCTTATATATTTTATGTAAAAATATTATCTTGTGTTGTAGTTGTAGTTAAAATTAACACGCTTTTAATTAACACTCACAACACAACTTTATTAATATATATAACTTCTAATTTACATTTACTTTATTTTAACCTCACTGTATGACAGCCAACAACACAGTATATCGTACCAAGATGTGTGTTGTCAGAACCGAGAACTAACTCAGGGTTGTACAATGAAATATTATAAATATATTATATTCAGGGTTGCAACATCTCCCCCTAATAAAGTAGATATAGCTCCAGGTATCGAGGAATGATGTTATCCCGTGTAGAACGTCTTAACTCGGTTGGAACTGATGGAGATGGAACTTGTTCCTCGTTGGGAACTGATGAAATTTGTTGCTGTTGTGGACTTAGATGAGGTACTTCAAAGTCATCCAGTAATATCTGAAGAGGTAATGTATCCTGTGCTGGTGAGAACGGTCGATGTGACGATCTTGATATTAATTGATTACCATGCGATCTGATAATTTTGTTGCCATCATCAAGAATAATTTTGTACATGACACGTCCTATTTTGGAATGGATTTTTCCGGGAAACCATTCAAAATTATTGTTTTTATAAACCTTGGCTTGCACCAAGTCTCCAACTTTGTAATGCCTTGGTTTAGTTCTGTGCTTTTTGTTGAACTGTTCATTCATCGAATTATTCCGATGATCTGCTGCGTGAGGTTGCTGACTTGGTAGTAGTAAGTCCAGAGTTGTTCTGATTTTGCGATTGAACATAATCTCGGCTGGAGACAAAGACAATCCAGAAGGTGTATTCGGATTTGGTGTAGTACGATAATTTGATAAGAAAATGTAGTGTTTCCTCTATTAACTCTCCTTTCCCTTGAATTTTCTTCAACGCCCTTTTCAGCGTATCGACGAACCTTTCCGCCTGCCCATTTGATTGCGGATGGTATGGGGCACAACGGAGATGTTATATGCCGTTCCGCTCACACATTAGTTGAAATTTCGCGAAAACGAACTGTGTTCCGTTGTCTGAGACGATGAGTTGTGGTGATCCAAAACGAGCCAAACTTTCTTCAATGATAGCTACCGGTTTGGTTGCGGTGATAGTTGGTGTAATGAATATTTCTGGCCATTTCGAATATGCGTCAACAATGACCAAAAAATATAATCCGTTTATTGGACCGGCATAATCAATATGAATGCGCTGGCATGGACCCTCGGGTATCGACCATGACTCCAACGGTACCTTTGTAGAGGTCTTTGCAATACTGGTGCATTGATTACATCCCTCGACCAAATCTGCAATATTTTCGTCAATTCCAGGCCAGTATACGTAGCTGTGTGCAATAGATTTCATGCGTTCTATGCCTTGATGTGCTTTATGTAGTTGATGCAACACTTTCCGTTGATACACGTTTGGAATTACAATTCTATCCCCGAACATCAGGCAAATCGCCGACAACTGATAATGATTGTGATCGTTTTAAAAATGCTCTGACGTCCGTATTGGAAATCGATTTTGGATTTGGCCATTGAGAATTGACGTAACGAATAACTGTTTGAAGTATTTCACATTGCCGAGTTGCCTTGATTATCATCGAATGCGTGATTGGCAAATGACTGACTGTATCTACCTGTGAATTGCGCAGATCAACTTCCAACTGAAGCGATGCTATTACGTAGTCCTCGTTCCGGTTTCAATTGTGCACTTATTAAACGTGAGAGAATATCGGCATAGCCGAATTTATCCGTCGTGACGTACTCAATGTTGAAATCATACAGGAGTAAGGTACATGCCCACCTTTGAAGTCTATTCGCAGTGTAGACAGGAATTCCCTTCTTTGAACCGAATATTTTTAGTAGAGGTTTATGGTCCGTTTGTAAAATGAATTTCCGGCCATAAATCATCCGATGAAATTTAGTAACTGGGAATATCAAGCCTAATGCTTCTTTCTCGATCTGCCCGTACCCCATCTCGGCTTTCGTTAGTGACCGAGAAGCATGGCTAACTGCCTTTACCGAACCGTCTTCATACCGGTGATATATGCAAGCACCGATCCCAGTCTGACATGCATCCGCTGCTACCACTATCTGCTGATTTGGGTCATAATGGGTAAGCATGAGATACTTAAGTATTTGTTTGAAACGTTCGAATGATTTCTGACAATCAGTCGGCCAGTCCCATTTAGCGTCTTTTTTAAGTAGGCATCAAATGGGCGTCTTAGCTGATGCATATCTTTGATGAATTTACCGTAGTAATTAATTGCTCCCAGATATGACTGCAACGTCTGAATGTCCTTTGGTGGAGCCATGCGTGTGATTGCTTCCACTTTCCCTGGATCTGGTCTCGTTCTGTTTTTATCGATAATTCGACCCAGATATTTAATAGATTTCATAAAGAAATTATATTTATTGATTTTGATGATGAAGCCAAAATCTTTAATACGCTGAAGTGTTTGGTATAAACGATTTTCGTGCTCTGCTTCTGTTCTACCACAGACGATTAAATCGTCCATGTACGCTGCTACCCCTTCCAGGCCTTCCACCATAGTGCTCATTATTTGCTGAAATGCACCTGGCGCAGCTTTGACACCGGGTGGCAATCGATTAAATTTGAACAACCCACGATGTGTGTTGATTGTAAGCAATTCCCGTGACTTTTCATCGACTTCTACCTGAAGGAACGCATCACACAAATCTATTTGACTATAAAGACTGTGCCCCATTTGCCAGTTTTGAAAAAATGTCATCGGGTAGCGGTAATAGGAATTGATGAGGCTCGAGTGCATCGTTTAGACCTGTTGAATAGTCTGCACAAATTCGAATCCTACCGTTGCTTTTTTTTACACAAACTATTGGTGCGACCCATTCGGAAAAATCCACTGGTGTGATGATACCCAGTTGTTGGAGACGATCCAGTTCATCATTTATTTGTGTTAATGCCGCGTACGCCACTGGTCGTTTCGCTCTGAATACTGGTCTTTTATTTGGTTTGACGTGCAATGTGACTTGTATTTTCGTGCACCGTCCGAGAGTATCTTTGAATACATCCGGAAATGATGAAATCAGTGTTGTTATCAGCTGCTGGTCTGAACTGATGCTGTTAATGGATGAAACGTTGTATATCGATCTGAGCGGCACATCCCAGATGTTGAATTTATCAATCCAATCTATTCCGAATAGATTCAGATTGTTATCGCCTGATACAAAACATTTCCCCGTAATTATTGTAGTGTTATTGAATTCCATATCACATTGAAATTCCGCTAACAATTCAAGCTGTTACCCAGATGCACTTGTTGCTGATTGATTTGTTTTTTCCAATGTGGGCTCACCAATTTCCTGCCAAATTGATTTGGAAATAATGGTAATGTCTGACGCTGTATCCAGCTGCATATTCACTGAGACATGGTTGATTCTTACATTGATGAATTTGCGCTTTGCAGCCATATATCCATTCACTGCAAAAATTCCTTTTGATTGTGGCACATTTTTGTTTTGATTTTTAATATGAGCTTGTTTTCTGTGTTGGGTACTATAACAACCGTTATAACCTTCCTTATGCCCCACCTGTTGGCATTCCCGACACCGATGTTGTTTGTATGAACAGTCGGCTGTGAAATGCATGCCGCCGCATTTCCAACATGGCTTACTGGGTGCTGATTGGCGTTTGTCCGTGTGATGATTCGGATTGGGCTTATTTTGGTATTTGTTTTGACTGTTGAAATGTTTTTTCTGATCTGTCCCTGCATTATGATGGTGACTGTTGAAATGGTTCTTCGGATTTGCCCCTGAGTAACTGGCGTTGACTACTGATTTTTGTTGATAAGAATGATTGTCACGATTCTCAATCATTTTTGTGTCTTTTTTGAGGTTAATGAGCTGCTGGGCTTCTGTTATCAACTTCTCTAGTGACATTGTTTTGTCTGCATCGATTCTCGACAACAGTTTTGTTCGGATGTCTGCGTCACATGACGACCTTAACCCACTTGTAAAAATAAGGCATTTGAATTGATCTGCTGTCAAATTCTTCAGATCGAAATGCTCGCAATGCCGGTTTATACAGCCCGCGTATGCCACAAAATCCTCCGAACTTTTCTTCTGCTGCTGTAAACACTCGAATCGTAGATTGAATAATGATTTTTTCGGACCGAAAATGTCTTTTAATTTTGCGACAGTTTCGTCAAATGAGAAATCACGAGGGCTTTTCGGTAAAATGTAACCCACGTATTTATCATGATTCGATGTATGTAGTTTACGTAAAAGCAGCCTCGTCTTCACTCCATCGTCCAAATTTTCACCATCTACCTTGAACAAATCCTCAAATCTTTCATACCATGTGTCGAAATATTTGCCGTCCTCCGGATCATGGTAAAATTCAACAATATGATTCGCAAGATTAAGAATTTGTTGAATATCGTCATTTTTTGTACTTTTTGCCAAATGTTTGATTATGACGTCGTGTGATTTGAGCATTTCGGTGATGGAACTCAACATTTTTTTTGTAGCTTCGTCCATCTTGTTTTTTTTATATATATTATGTGTATAGAAAAAAATTGCGAACACGTTTTTTTTTAATTTTATTTTTATTACTCCGTTATCCTCGTCGCCAATTCTGTTGTAGTTGTAGTTCAAATTAACACGATTTTAATTAACACTCACAACACAACTTTATTAATATATATAACTTCTAATTTACATTTACTTTATTTTAACCTCACTGTATGACAGCCAACAACACAGTATATCGTACCAATGATGTGAGTTGTCAGAACCGAGAACTGACTCAGGGTTGTACAATGAAATATTATAAATATATTATATTCAGGGTTGCAACATCTTGAATAAAATTAATACGCATCACTCGCTCGTACAAAGTATATGTAGATCAGAAAATTTAACATGGTGTCAATGGTGTAAAATTAAATTTATAAAAAAAAAAAAAAGAAATTAAAATAAATTAATAAAAATGGCTGAGAATCAACCAAAAGGGAAGCTGAACGAACTTAATGGAGATGCAAAGAATCTCGATAACCTCAAAATATTTATGCAGCAATGGAAGAACTATTGTATTGTTAAAAATTTATCGGTTCAAACAACGCAAATACAGTTTGCATATCTAGAAAATTGTCTTGATGGAGATAGATTATGGTTGTACAACTTGATGACTGAGAAATTTACTGTAGCTGAAAAAGAAAATACAACCAAACTACTGGAAACCTTCAAACAACGCTTGTCACCTAAAATAACATCCAGGTATAGTTGTTATCATATTTATTTCAACATATCACCCAAAATGAAAGTGAGAGCATCGAAACATACTTAAATCGACTACTATCCATGGCGAAAGGCTGTAATTTTGTCAATCTTGAAAATAAAATGATATGCAATCAATTTAATTTTGGTTTACGCGATGAAAACTCGAAATCAACTCATGAAACATGTGGATGAAGACCTAACCTTTAAAACAGCAACTGATATTGCAAAACTAAATGAAATGTGTAACACCCTGTAATTTTATTTTAACAAACTAAAAAAAATTAGGTTTGTCCTTTTCTATCATTTTTGATGTATCTGAGTATCTCATTCTTTCTAAAAACAAAAAAAAAATGATATAACGGAAAATTTGATGTAAAAGAGGAAAAAACCAAAAAAAATGAATTATCAAGTTAGTTGTATTTTGTAAAATCAAGGAATCCACTCCTATGGATTTTCTTAATTTTTTATATTGAATAAACAGTGTAAAACGTTAACGATTTTCTTTTCCTTGGCTTAAACCCCACATAACCCAATACAAATTGGCGCCCAACGTTGAAGCCAAGTGATTATATATATATTTAAAAAAAAAGCATTTCTTCGAAAAATTTGGACATTTTTTTTTTGTGTTCGTGCGAGTGATTTTTTTTTCTCATTATTTACTGTTAGAAAGTCGATAAGAAAAAATGCCTCCTAAAAAGGATACAAATACAGCGAATAATGAAATGGATTCCGATACGGAAAATAATTCGAAGCGGCAGGTGGTTTTGACGAATGATCAGTTCCAGGAATTAATTCGAGCAGTCACCAAAGTTCAAGTTGCTGGTAATAATAATCAACCAGTTATGAGTGAAACCACACCGTTACAAGGGAATTTTTCGGGATGTCGCGCAAGTTTTAGCGGACATAAGGATGAAAACGTGGCGGCTTTTATCGATTCAATTAACATTTATAAGGATTGTGTAAATATCTCTGAAAGAAACGCATTAAGAGGGTTACCTATGCTTCTTCAGGGAAGTGCGGCATCATGGTACCAGGGTATTAAGCATACTGTGACTACATATGAAGGTGTACTCAACTTTCTCCAAGCTGCGTTTGGACTGGACAGACCAAACCGCCACATAAAGTGCATCAGGAGATTTTTTCCATGAAAATGGAAAAAGGTATAAATATTGATAATTTTATTACGAGAATACGTTCATTATATTCACAGATCCCTGCTGGAGACCTGTCCGAAAAGGTGCAAATCGACATGATTTATGGAAATTTATCGACAAAGGTTAGAGAAAACATCAGGAGAAGTGAAATAAAAACATTTGACGAGCTAATTGAGAGGGCGCGTCAGATCGAGGAGTTTGTTGAGGAAAACACTAATCAATCGTACAGGAAGGTAGAGCAAGACGGTAAGAGAAAGTTTTGTAATTATTGTAAGGTCCCGGGACATGTGATTGATTTTTGTGAAAAAGGAAAAATTAGGCAGACGGAGGTTCGCGACAATGGTCATTTCAAAAATTCTTTTGCTTCAAAATCGGAAATTACTGACACTAAGTTAAATTCAACGTCGCGACAAACGTATGAGGTTTCATGTTATTCCTGCGGTCATAAAGGGGTGATCAAATCGAACTGTCCTAGTTGCAATCCTAAACCAGTGCCGCGTACGTCATTATCATATATGGAATTTGATACGGTTAACGAAATAGATCAGGGTTCTAGACCAATTTTAAAAATAAATGTGTTTAATTCTGTGGAATTAGGGGTGGTGGATACAGCTGCTAAACGTAGTGTTGCTAGCAGTTCACTTTACAATCTGCTTAAAGAAAAAAATGTGAAATTCAACACCAGTACCAAGTCCGTAACATTAGCCGATGGTGATCGAAAGTGGGTTAATTTTAAAACTGCTAAGATACCAGTGCTTCTAGAGAATAGACCGAGTGAGATCGAATTTTTAGTTTTTCCTGTGAATAAAAATGAAACAACATTATTGGGAATATATTTTATTCACAAGGCAGGGTTGGTTCTGGATTTTTGTAATAAACATTGGAAATTTGGAGATGAACATAATTATAGATCTTTGGAATATGAAAGTTCTGGGGACGCTCATATCCTATCCTTGGATGTTTTCCCCCGTGGTTGGATTTACGATCAATCATTTTCAAACGATACGTTTTCGAACCACGACTTCAATGTTTTTGAATATCCGTTTGATGTGGAGGAATTCCTTACTCCAGATTCTGTTCTAGGCCGGTCCGAGACCGACGATTGTGGCCTTTCATCTGTAGATATCGGTTAAGATAAGCTTGTTCCTTGTTTGAGAAACAACGAGGGAACACAATTAAACCCCAGGGAGCGTGAAGTTGCCAATTCTTTATTACACGATTTTCAAACTATTTTCCATCCAGGGGGAGGGCCAACTCCGTTCGCCAAACATTCAATCAAAATGGTTGATGATACAGCTCCTATTTCGGTTCCGCCTTATCCATTGCCTAATTACAAAAAAGAAGTTTTGAGACGAGAAATTGATCAAATGCTGGATGCCGGAATAATAGAAGAGTGTGAGTCCCCTTGGGTTGCTCCAGTGGTGATGGTTCCAAAATCAAATGGTACGATGCGAGTGTGCATCGACTATCAAAAGTTGAACTCTAAAACAATTTCGGACAAATACCCTATACCACGTATCGACGATGTTCGTCATATTCAAGAAGAGCTGACTATCATGTCTACGATAGATTTACAATTAGGCTACTGGCAAATCGAGGCTTTGATATGTCCTCTCGGTCTCTATCGATTCATCAGAATGCCGTTTGGCTTAAAAAATGCACCCGCGACTTTCCAAAGACTCGTCAATAGACTCAAGCATGGTTTACTCGAGCTACATATTTTCATTTATTTAGACGATATTTTAGTCATATCTTCATCCTTCGAAAAGCATGTCGAGGATGTGAGACGAGTGTTCGAGAGACTTCAATTGTTCTTGCTAAGAGCCAATCGTCCCAAATATTCATTTTTTAGATCATCTGTAAAGTTTCTTGACCATATCATCAGTAAGGAGGGCATACATACCGATCCTGAAAAGGTTTCCGCCATTAGGAATATGTCTCGTCCTAGACCGGTGAAACATATTCGCTCTTTCATTCAAACGTGTAAATGGTATAGACATCACATACCTAATATGGCGGAGATTGCCAAACCACTGAATGTAAAACATGTGAGATTTAAATGGGACGAACCTGAACAAAACGCTTTTGATACACTTAAAGATTTAATAACGAAAATTCCAATCTTACGACAGTCCGATCCAGACCTTCCGTATATCTTGCGCACTGATGCAAGTTGTTATGCACTGGGGGCTGTTCTTCTCCAGGGAAACGGTTTCGATGAGCGTCCAATTGAGTACGCTAGTAGGTTATTGACTAGGGCAGAGAGAAATTATAATACCACAGAGAGAGAGGCTCTCGCAGTTGTGTGGTCTCTTTCGAAATTCCGATCGTACCTCGATGGTTCCCCGAAGTTTTAGTTTGTACTGACCACCAACAATTGAAATGGCTTATGTCGTTTCGATCTCCGTCTGGTAGGTTGGCCAGATGGCCTTAGTAATTCAGGGGTATAATTTAAGGATAGATTACAGTCCCGGAAAGGTCAATTTAGTTGCGGATACTCTTTCTCGGCCTCATTGTACGGAGGTCGCGAAGATCATAGATTTCTTTGAGAAGCCAGATCACCCAGATCTTGCAAATTGGACAGGCAGGGGGTATCTGATGAATGGCGGCGTTTTATTTCGTTACGTTCCTGATAATGACCAAGAAAAAGCACAACAAGTCGTGCCTGCGGATAACCGAAAAGAGATATTGCAACAGTATCACGATGCTGCTACCGCTGGCCATTATGGCGTTGATAAAACCTACGAAAAAATTTCAAAAAAATATTGGTGGCCAGGTATGAGAAAATTTGTGGCCGAATACATCAAATCTTGCATCCATTGTCAAAAATATAAGGCATCAAATTTAAAACCAGCTGGCTTGTTTAAAACTCCAACCATGGCCCAACGATTCGAAATTTTATCAATTGATCTCTTTGGACCAGTGGTTGAAAGTAACTCCGGAAACACACAGGTGTTAATCGTAATTGATACTGCAACAAGATGGGTGGAGTTGTTCGTCCCAAGATGGGTGGAGTTGTTCCTGTGCGTGAAGACCAGCCGATACTTGATGATGAAATCGTCAAAGTCCTTAGATTTGTTGAACACATCAAACCATATGAACACAGTGAAGGAATTGAAAATCAACAAATTGACGAAATTCGCCATGCAACTCAAGCTGTCATAACAAGCAATTTAAGAGACAAATATCTCAATATTATTCATTACGGTGATGAAGGAATCCAAGCATGTCTACAAAAATGCAGACAAACTATTTTTTTGCCTAACATAACACAAGACATCAAGCGTAAAATTAGGTCATGTTATGTTTGCGCCATATACTCAGATCAACAACAGAAATTGCCTATGATAACACACCAAATCCCAACTTATCCGTTCCAGGTTATTTCTATGGATTTCTGTGAAGCTATGTACATATAAAAACAAAAAATCTTAGTAATCGTAGATTATTATTCTGATTACATCGAAACAATGTTCATGAGAGATATAACGGCAAAAGTCGTGATACAAGCCTGGAAAATATGTTTTTCAAAATTTGGCATTCCACAAAAAGCAGGTACTGACGGTGCACACAACTTCAAAAATAAGAAATTCATCGATTTCAGTAATGACTGGAATTTCACGTATGTCAACTCGTCAACGGAAAAGCAGAGTCCGCCGTCAAAATAATAAAACGAATTATTAAAAAATGTGAGTCATCAAATCAATGTTTTTGGAAAGCATTACTTGAACATCGGAATACGCCAAACGAAATTGGTTATTCTTCAGTGCAACTGAACTCATGTCAAGAAATACTAGGTCAGTACTTCCAAGGCTAGAAAAGAACCTTAAACCACAAACCACTAAAGATGTCAGCAAGAAAATCGAACAGCGAAGATTAAACTCAAAAAAATACTATGGTAAATCAACAAAGCCGTTGAAGGATTTAAAAATTGGAACTGGTGTTATGGTAAAACTACGTCCCGAAGACAGCCAGAGAGCTTTTGCAATCATCAAAAATCAACTGTCAAGCCGTACGTATGAAATAGATGTCAATGGTAAGAGGTATATTCGCAATCGCCAACAAATGAATGAATTTAATCATCCGATAAGTAATCGAAATCAACAACAATAATCTACTCTGGATATATCGAATATTCCACAACCAATATCAAGTAGTCAATTCACATTAGATTCAGCATCACGACCTGCCCTTGATATACAAGTAGATCAACCAAAGCTAGATGTGCGTCAGAATCATCCAAGAATTGACAAGGTCGGTAACAACATAACAAAAGAAGTTGTTCATGTGCATGCAACCAGCCTAGATAAAAATTATAATGTCACAAGTCATGAAAGTAACGCAGCAAATAGTATCATACCTAATGTTGAATTAAACGAAGTCACTCTACCGTCAACATCCAATGATTATGTATATTCAACGTAAAGAGAAACGTTAACACACTGATTCGAACGAAGCGACTTCAGCAATGATTAGACGCTCTCAACGGTGTAAGAAGCAACCGGCCTACTTAAAAGACCATGAGCAGAATTGTGATGAAAGTCCTTAATCCTGCGTAAATCTGTATTTATATTTTTTTACTTTTTTTAATGTTAGGAACTTTTGAAGTAGTTCATCAATGAATTTATGTTTAAATTCTTGAATCAATTTTTAATGAAGTAACAGTATTATGTTGCTTTTTGTGTTTTTTATTGACGATCACGAGAATTTTTATTGTTTACGTACATGATTCAATAAATACCAGGTTAGCCCGATTTTTCAAACCACGTGTTCGTGACGACCTTCACCTCTTCGATTTCAATTTGTTTGTTATAATCGGGTTCCTTATAAAAAATAAGAAGACCATTTCTTTTCCTTTTTTTTTACCTTTGGTTGTCCCGTTATTTGATTTTTTAATTTTGATAGTTTTCAAATTCTTATTTTTGACTTCTACATAAATGGTTGTGTCTTCGGTTCTGTGAGGAGTATTTTCAAAAGCGATACCATTTTGGAAAGGTATTAATTTAACCTAAATTCTATTATAATTTATTTTTGAAAAGTACCGTTATCTAAGGAGTTATGAGCACCAACCAAAGTATCGAAAAACGTAATATAGCATTTGATAGATAATAGTTCAGCCTTTCAAACAAGTGGTAAATCGTTTTTGGGCGGGTACCTAGTTTAGCCGCTAGGTAACTCCAAAGTTGAAAAAATGTAATTTTGATCATTTTTTTACATTACGATTTGTGTTAAATGAGTAGATAACGCTACCAGTGGAATTTTCAGTTCTGAATTTAACAACTATATTACAGAAGCATACAATCGCGAGGAAAAATATGAGATTCGCGTATTCTTGTTATCTTTGTTACCAGAGAATTGGTCAACAGTCAGAATTATGAATCAATTCAAAGCTACACAATATATGTATGGTACTAAAAGCAAAGAATTTAGTAAAACAGAATGGATATGGTAGCTTTCCAGGCCCAAGACAAATGAGACCGGGGATTTCTGTCGAAACAATTAGTTTCGTCGAGGAGTGCTACAGATGTATAGATATTAGCCGACAGCTTCCTGGGGCTAATGATTACGTTAGCATTCGTGATGCAAATGGTGCTCGAATTCGTAAGCAGAAACTACTTGTTTTATGCAGATTATCTGAGGTATATAATGCTTTTTTGGAAAACCATCCAGCTGAATCCATAGGATTCTCTAAATTTGCAGAACTCCGACCAAAAGAATGTATATTAGCAGGAAGACCAGGAACACATAATATCTGTGTTTGTATAATTCATAAAAATAATAATTTATTATGTCCAGTGATATCAAAAATTATACAGCTGGATATTAGAAGTGAAAGGTAACTGCTACAACGAGTTGGAGCTGCTGTGAAGGTAAAATTTTAAAATGTAAAAAGTAATTTTACAAATTTAGCTAATATTATATTCTTATTATTTTACAGGTGAATGTAACAATGCAATGCACAACAGGATACATTTATTGAGAGACTTAAAACCGCTGCAGAAGCTGAAAATATAGCAGAAGTAACGTACAGCTATTGGATATCTGATATTAATACCTACAAATTGGAAAAAATTACAACTTCAATTGAAGAAATTATCGCAATTTTATCAGATTCTTCAACGTTTTGTTTAGCAGCATTACGTAAACATGATTTCATTGCTATACAACAATCAAACTATCTACAGATAGTAAAAAGTAATCTTCAAGATGGGGAATATGTTGTAGTTTTGAATTTTTCGGAGAACTATAAATTTGTCACACAAAATAAAATACAAGCAGCACACTACTAAGGACTGTATCGAAAAGAAAGTATCCACAAAAAAATTTAGTTTTCTTCGCCTTGCTCTAATTCTATTGTAACGGAAAAGTGCCGTTAGATAGAATAGCTTTTTGTAGGTAAATATTGCGTGTGATTTTTACAATTTGTTACCCAGCTGTAATATTGTCACGAATTAAAGAAGAAGTGCTTAAATTTATTTTGCACAAATTTTGCATTTAAAACGGTGTTTCGTTTAGAAATTTAGCTAAGCGCGAAAATATAAGTAAAAATGCAGTGAGAAAAATATTTAATAAGTCTGGGGAACATGGTACGGTAAAGGATTTACGAAAAAACGGTCGAAAACAAGGTCCCAGCAATCCCAAATTAGAGCCAAAATTGTGAGTGAAATTCGCAAAAACAAATCAATGTCTGTCAGAGATTTATGAGGGTGGTACTAGCATAGGAATGATCCAGCGGGTAAAATAAGGCGTGACTTGAAGACATATAAGAAACATAAAGTTCCAAAACGAAGTGAAAACAAAAAATTGCATGTTAAAACCGTGCAACTGCCCATTAATAAATTTGGAGCTGTTAAAAATCCACTGCATCACTTTTGTGGAAAAACAATAAACTCCGCCAAATTCACCAGAACTTTGACCAATTGGAAGATATTGGGCAATTGCGAAGCGTTACTTGAAAAATAATGGTAAACTAGCAGAAAATTTAACAAAGTTCAAAAAGTTAGTCCAAAGCAACCAGACAAATGAATAAAACTACTGTGCAGAATCTAAGTAAAGGCATCAAATTAAAAATTCGCTATATATTTAGAAAATAATTTCTCAAATGTTTTAAACATAAAATCTGCTATTTAGAAGTCTGCTTTATGATAAAACATCATTTTATAATACTTAAAATTGGTTTTTTTGTGTTTAAAATGGCTTTTTTTTGTGGATACTTTCTTTTCGATACAGTCCTTATTACACAACAATCTACATTATTTCCAATCGTTGCTTACTACAAATCAGCACTAGATAAACCTAATATAATTTCTTATGCCATAATATTAGAAGAAGAAACACATGATACTGATTTCAAAAGAAATTTATTGAATTTCTAGAAAGCAAAAAGCCTGTATATCCTGCTCCAAAAAAATTTATTATTTTTCGGATGGTGCTGCATTACAGTTCAAGAATAAAACAAATTTTGCCAACATCAATCATCATGAAATGGATTTTAAAGTTGACTGCGAATGGAACTTCTTCGCTGCAAGCCACGGCAAGGGGCCATCAGATAGAGTTGGCGGTATCATTTAATGGTATTGCTGAGCGGGTAGTCCAAAATATCAAAAGTAGTTCGCAGAAATATTTACCGGAAAATGGGCAATACTCGACAGCAGTAGGATTAAAAAATGTTGACCTCAAATTCATAATCAGCATCTCACAAAATCATTGGTTACAAAGTTTAGTGCAAAATTTTGAAATACTTGAAGAAATATCCACTTTCATGGATTTCACAGCGACCATATTTCCTAACCTCAATGGAACTGTTGCTCTATAATGCTTATGTGAATACAGTTAACTCCTCGAATTAAATTAGCTAAGTTTTACTATAAAGCGGCAGCCTTATTGGATTCGACATCGTAAATTATAAAATTTGGACCATAAATTCGTAGTCAGCAATCCAAAAAAGCCTGGGAAGCGAATTTCGTTTCATAATACTAATTCTTAGGCGAATTACAAATTTTGTCATTTTATATTTTATATTGAATGACTTGAATGGTCATGAAGGGCAATGTTGTATTAGGTAAAATAATGCCATCTAGTCAATGGATGATGGCCAGAATTATCGAAGTATTTATTGGAAGAGTTGACAAAGCGAGAATATGCAAGGTAAAGACGGAGGAAGGCAAATTAGTACGACCAATCAATCAATTATGTTTACTTCCAATGAAGAAAGGAGCAGTCACAACTGATGCTGGTTTTCCTTAGGTTTTTTTTAATGGAAGTTTTCCCTAAGGTTTTCCCAGTGTCCTAGAGCAAATGCTGGATGTTGATTATGGAAATTTGTATACGAGACGATATGGAGAAGAGCATGTTTGTACCGCTCTATTTGTATGGGAATAGTAGGAAAGAATTATCTGATAGAATCATTCAACATGACGATCGATGGGAGCCATTATGGGGTCACCTTGCTCGTCCAGCTGGCCAGGATGTTACGGCCATCGTAATGAATATCAACTGGACGCGCCTTATTTTATATTATTTATTTTGTTTATCTTGTAAATTATTGTAATTCAGCACCATATATGAAAGAGTGCTGAAAGAGGTAAAAATATTGTATAAAATATACTCATCCGTGGTTCCAATATTGAACACGCGGATAAGTGGGAGCAAGAGAGATAAAAAGGAAAAGAAAAAAGTAAAAAGTTTAATCGCAATAAAGAAACCGAACGAATCGGACGAAAATATATACATATATGCGGCCGTTCGTTGTTAACCATAGTGGATCCCATCGCTTCTAAAGATTGGAATCTCCTTTACAAAAAACTAAATAATTCTGTTATTAGATGAATTTCCCTAGGATTTGATATGTTGCTTTTCATACAGCCTACTGGATTCTGGACCTAGTTTTCTGCTTAAGATTAAAGCTTGTAACGTAATTCCTAAAGATTACGTTAGCAGACACAAGAATAGAGGTCTGGTGCGGTCTGGTACCTGGCTAGAGCTCACGGTCCGGCATGGGGTTGTCCAAACATATTCCTGTGCTTGAATAACCGCATGAAAAAAAATTGAAGGGAAGGGAGAATTAAGACTATCTTTGCCACGTCCTCAGTAGCTAAAGAAAATCATAAACCGGGTGTGATCGTCCAGGAGTGATAACTTCAATCCCCGGCGATCACCGTCATGACTGCCTATTGGGCCCCCTTATCGTCAGACCGCCTACCGGGATGCTGTTTCCAACGCCAATAAGGTATGGAAGGGCACCCTACAGACAGACCTAACCGAGAGCCTCCAGAATAGAAACCGTCACTCCCGCACGATCAACACATATGGCATGCCCGGAGCTAACGTAGTCGCCCAACCCAACACACAGCCATCCCTCACCACACCTGATCACACGAGGAAGTTAATTATACATGAATCCATCAAATGGAGAACTTACATTGAGGCGGTTGATATTGTGGAGCATTTCCCAGCAGATTCTGTGTGCACCGCTGATAATGATAGCAATGAATTGAAATAATTTGGTTGCCAAAAGTCTAGGGTTGTTGTATCTGGCTTGTAATATTTTCCAAGCTTTCCCATAGTTGTCACCCATTGTTGCTAGATGACTGATTAGTTGAGCTATCCCTTTCTGTAGGCGCGATTTTAAATACGTCATTTTTACCGTATCTGATAGCTGGTTGTTTCGGTGGTTGAAAAAGCTCCAATGCTCATAATCCCCATCAAATGTTGGTAGTTCGACTTTGGGCAGCTATATTTTTGTTGTCCTGATCCAGGTTGTTGATTCGGTCAGTATTTCTTGTAAACGCACTATCATGGAGTTCACAATATCCTTAAGTGTACCATAGTAGTAGTTTTCACGGAAATAATCCGATGTCTACTCATCTTAAGGAGGCCAGCTACTAATGTATGATGGCTGTTGAAGGTTTTGGATGCTCCTTGCTCTCTCCTCTGGTGGTTGATTTCTCGGGTTGTTCTGTAGCGTTGTTGTTCCTTTCGTAGCTGGTTGTTGTTTGGAGGGTGTTGGAAGTTGAAGGTTGCTCTCTGGTATATTTATTGTCGTGTATATGTGTCAGCAACTTGTTTCTTCACTGTAATATATGGATGCTGCGGTTCTAAAGGCGGGTCCACCTCTTGGATATCCTCATCGATAGCTAAGTATTCGCTATATAGTTTTATTAGTTTAGCGATTCTGTTTTCGAGATAGTTTATGTTTTTCTGCTGTCTCCCTTTTTGTGGTAATTTGTGTTCATCTGAATCAGCTGCTTCTTCTTCTTTTCTTGTTCTCGTAGTAGCTTCATTCATATTACACTATTTTACAATGAAAAGTATAACGTCTATAATAAGCATTAAATAAAATTGACTTGGCCAGAAAAAGGTGTTGTGTGAAACGACACAAATAAACAACAAATTATTAATGGATAAATTTGCATATGGTTCTGTTGTATAGTTTATTCATGTTACCCAATGAATTGGTAACAGCAAACGGGCTTTAAAATTTTATTAATTTTAATATCAATCAATTAACCTATGATTTCATTATCATTTTGTTTTTAGGCATTTTCACAAATCTGTCAATAAATTTTTCGTGTAACTTATAAATTATTTAATTTAATATTTTATTTATTTTCCTCCTATTTATAAATGAACCAAACAACAATAACTGCAGTTGGGGATATGGCCAGCTCATTTGTAACAATGGCCTATCTGTTAAATCGAAAAGGATACAAATATGGCAAGACGGAAGATCTGGATTCATTTCAGTCGATATTAGGGGATTTAGTAAGATACATTTACTTGGAAAGGACGTAAGTTAATACAACGGAAAATATATATTTTGGTAAAATATATTTCATTTAACTTTGTATTTTATTAATATAATAGTAGCCCTACGACAACGCCATTTGCTGAAGAACGGGGCTCACCAGGAAGAACATCTCCAGTACTATCACCGCCCGGTTCGCCAAAATTTAAATCATCACCCGATGCAGCTGAAAATAAATCTGGATCATTATGTAAGACACAAGCTACAGTATCGCCCAATGTGACGCAAACTATATCTGGATCACCCTGTGGGACAGCAGTTATACCATCGCCCAATGTGACACAAACTAAATCTGGATCGCCCGGTAGGACACAATCACAAGATATACCTGGATCACCCTGTAGGACAACAGTTAGAACATCGCCCAATGTGACACAAACTAAATCTGGATCGCCCCGTAGGATACAATCACAAAATATACCTGAATCACCCTGTAGCACAACAGGTACACCATCGCCCAATGTGACACTAACTAAATCTGGATCGCCCCGTAGGATACAATCACAAAATATACCTGAATCACCCTGTAGCACAACAGGTACACCATCGCCCAATGTGACACTAACTAAATCTGGATCGCCTGGTAGGAGACAATCATCAAATATATGTGGATCACCCGGTAGGGCAATAGTTCCACAATCGCCCGATGTATCACAAAATAAATCTGGATCGCCTGGTAGGAGACAATCACCAAATATATGTGGATCACCCGGTAGGGCAATAGTTCCACCATCGCCCGATGTATCACAAAATAAATCTGGATCGCCCTGTAAGACACAATCACAAAATATACCTGGATCACCCTGTAGGACAACAGTTAGAACATCGCCCAATGTGACACAAACTAAATCTGGATCGCCCCGTAGGACACAATCACAAAATATACCTGAATCACCCTGTAGCACAACAGTTACACCATCGCCCAATGTGACACTAACTAAATCTGGATCGCCTGGTAGGAGACAATCACAAAATATACCTGGATCACCCGGTAGGGCAAAAGTTACACCATCGCCCGATGTATCACAAAATAAATCTGGATCACCCTGTAGAACAACAGGTTCAACATTGCCGGTTGTGACACAACAGAAATATGATCCCGCCTGTGCTTCTAAATTGCCAAGAAAAGCACCGGGTCGTAAACTTCCGTGGATTCCGAGTCGCAATTTGCAAACATTTAATAGAGCGAGTTCAAATCCTGCTCTCAAACTGCCATGGCAAGTAGGTAAATCTCAAAGTAAATTACCTGTGCCATCAAACCTCCGATTAAATGAAAATGCATGTCCAGGAACCTCAGGTGCTAAAATTAAACCCCCAATTCGAGCAAATTTAAAAACATGTCCAGCACCTCAATCAAAAAAGTACACAGGTGCTATACCTAAAATTGCAATTTCAAGACCTGAGCAATTGGAAAAAGCCAACCGTAAATTAGCTGTGCCATCAAACCTCCGATTAAATGAAAATACATGTCCAGGAACCTCAGGTGCTAAAATTAAACCTCCAATTCAAGCAAATCTGAAAACATGTCCAGCACCTCAACCAACAAAGTACACAGGTGCTATACCTAAAATTGCAATTTCAAGGCCTGAGCAATTGGAAAAAGCCAACCGTGAATTAGTTGTGCCATCAAACCTCCGATTAAATGAAAATGCATGTCCAGGAACCTCAGGTGCTAAAATTAAACCTCCAATTCAAGCAAATCTGAAAACATGTCCAGCACCTCAACCAACAAAGTACACAGGTGCTATACCTAAAATTGAAATTTCAGGACATGTGTCAAACACAGCAACAGCAGCAGCTCCAAGGCCTGAGCAATCGGAAAAAGCCAACCGATTAGATGTCCTATCAAAATCGAGAAGTCTATTACTAAAACTTGGATTAACCTATGATAAACTTATGAAAAATTCTGAAATTATTGCGGAAAAACTGGAAAAAGCCGAGTGCATCGCATCCAAGCTTAGCGAAGCCCAGCACACCACAGCCCAGCTCACCGCAGCCCAGCCCACCGCAGCTCAGCGCATCGCAGACAAGCGCGCCAGAGCGATATGTGAAGCGCAAAGAAATGCGCAAGAGCAAGAAGACCGATGCACCGGAACAGGATCTACAACTGAAAAAGCCCAGCTCAACGCAGCCCAGCTCACCGCAGACCAGCTCACCGCAGACCAGCTCATCGCAGACAAGCTCATCGCAGACAAGCGTGCCAGAGCGATATGTGAAGCTCAAAGAAATGCGCAAGAGCAAGAAGACTCGTGCACCGGAACAGAATCTACAACTGAAATAAATGCGCAAAGGCATGCGCAAAGGTTTGCGCAATTGGAAAGAGCCAAGCAATTAGGAAACCAATCAAAACCGGACGAACCATCACCAAATGTCAGATTAACTCATGAGCAACTTTTGAAACAAAATAAAAAAGGCAAGCACGCCGCAGCCAATCGAGCCAGAGCGAAACGTGCAGCTCAAAGAGATGCGCAAGGTCAAGGAGACCGGTGCATCGGAACAGGATCTACAACTCAAACAAATGCGCAAAGGCATGCGCAATCGGTAAGAGCCAACCGATTAGAAATCCTATCAAAACCGAGAAATCCATTACCAAATGTCAGATTATCTCATGAGCAACTTCAGGAACACAATGCAAAAATTGTGGAACAAAATAAAAAAGACAAGCTCGCCGCAGCTAACCGAGCCAGAGCGAGAAGTGCAGCTCAAAGAGATGCACAAGGCCAAGGAAACCGAGCCAACCGATTAGAAATCCTATCAAAACCGAGAAATCCATTACCAAATGTCAGATTATCTCATGAGCAACTTCAGGAACACAATGCAAAAATTGTGGAACAAAATAAAAAAGACAAGCTCGCCGCAGCTAACCGAGCCAGAGCGAGAAGTGCAGCTCAAAGAGATGCGCAAGGCCAAGGAAACCGGTGCACCGGAACAGGATCTACAACTCAAACACGAGAAACGGCATCAAATCAGCAAAGGCAAATATCCAGACCAAATTTAAATCGTACTAAGAGTCCTAATTTGCCAAAGAAAAAGTGTTAATTAAAAGCCCCGGCCCGGCGTACAATAATCGAATGTGGTTATAGCACATTATATCTACGCAGCAAGAAAATAGTTGCTAGAATCATTTAAAAAGGATTTGAGATTTGTAATAGACTGGAGGTGTCCATAATTCTCGCGCGATGTCAATCGGATTATACAAGGTTATACCAAACTTTAAAATTATGTGTCGTTGAATTAATCGTTTAATATGATGTTTTTATGTGATATTTATAATATTTTCGTTTTTATGGCATTGTGATTTTTATTAAATTGTATTAGTTTGAATTACATTTAATAAATTTTTTAATTTTATTTTACGTATCGTACACTTTCCCTTAGGTTGCGTTTTATTACAAAAACATTTATGTCACTTGTGTCTGTGAAAAAAACTGAAAAGTGTTATTTTAATGTTTAGTCGGCTTTAAATCAAATACGGGTGGTAATCACTTCGATCGACTAAGAGAATACCAATTTTAAATTGAAGTGACACGACTAAGGGAATATTACGTTATTTACGTATAGGTAACAATCGTGATAAAACTTCCACCGGTAGTATGGACCACATTATTCAACCGGGCGAATCGAAATCCTCATGAAATTTCGGCCTTAAATAATCCTAGTGGCCATCCTCATAAAGTACCCAATCAAAAGGATGGGTGTGAAGTTTTTCTCATTTTTTTTCTCAGATATACGTATACAAATCCTATTGGAATAAACAAAATTCTATTGGATTCTCATTGAATTTCGCATGTGTTGGTGCTTATTGTACACTGTTAAGAATTCAAAATGTTTCTTTGTACAAAACCAACACAAATGTCTTATACAAGCCATATTATTGCCATACAAACACAAAATAAAACCCATGATAAACCAATTAACGTAAGGGCGAAAAAACCTCTTTGATCTGTATCTGCAAGGTTCACGAAGCTAGGGTAACCCATATCCCCAGAAACAAATGTGCTACGAATTTTAAGCTTCAAATTGCGGTTTAGCAGGAATTTGATTAAGGGCCATTAATGGCCATTGCCAGAGATTTGGACTCAAGTTGTGATACTTCACGAAATAGCTGATAAAATTCCCCATCCATAGAGCTAAGAAGGTATTCCCTAACCAGAGAAATAAATGTGCTACGAATTTTAAACTTCAAATTGCCGTTTAGCAGAAATTTGATTAAGGGCCATTAACGGCCATTGCCAGAGATTTGGACTCAAGTTGTGATACTTCACGTAATAGCTGATAAAATTCCCCATCCATAGAGCTAAGAACGTATTCCCTAACCAGAGAAATAAATGTGCTACGCATTTTAAACTTCAAATTGCGGTTTTGCAGTAATTTGATTAAGGGCCATTGCCAGAGATTTGGACTCAAGTTGTGATACTTCACGAAATAGCTGATAAAATTCCCCATCCATAGAGCTAAGAACGTATTCCCTAACCAGAGAAATAAATGTGCTACGAATTTTAAGCTTCAAATTGCAGTTTAGCAGAAATTTGATTAAGGGCCATTAACGGCCATTGCCAGAGATTTGGACTCAGGTTGTGATACTGCACGAAATAGCTAATAAAATTCCCCATCCATAGCGCTAAGAAGGTATTCCCTAACCAGAGAAATAAATGTGCTACGAATTTTAAGCTTCAAATTGCGGTTTAGCAGGAATATGAATAAGGGCCATTAATGGCCATTGCCAGAGATTTGGACTCAAGTTGTGATACTTCACGAAATAGCTAATAAAATTCCCCATCCATAGCGCTAAGAAGGTATTCCCTAACCAGAGAAATAAATGTGCTACGAATTTTAAGCTTCAAATTGCGGTTTAGCAGGAATATGATTAAGGGCCATTAATGGCCATTGCCAGAGATTTGGACTCAAGTTGTGATACTTCACGAAATAGCTGATAAAATTCCCCATCCATAGAGCTAAGAAGGTATTCCCTAACCAGTGAAATAAATGTGCTACGAATTTTAAACTTCAAATTGCGGTTTAGCAGGAATATGATTAAGGGCCATTAATGGCCATTGCCAGAGATTTGGACTAAAGTTGTGATACTTCACGAAATAGCTGATAAAATTCCCCATCCATAGAGCTAAGAAGGTATTCCCTAACCAGAGAAATAAATGTGCTACGAATTTTAAGCTTCAAATTGCCGTTTAGCAGAAATTTGATTAAGGGCCATTAACGGCCATTGCCAGAGATTTGGACTCAGGTTGTGATACTGCACGAAATAGCTAATAAAATTCCCCATCCATAGCGCTAAGAAGGTATTCCCTAACCAGAGAAATAAATGTGCTACGAATTTTAAACTTCAAATTGCAGTTTAGCAGGAATATGATTAAGGGCTAATAACGGCCAATGCCAGAGATTTGGACTCAAGTTGTGATACTTCACGAAATAGCTGATAAAATTCCCCATCCATAGAGCTAAGAAGGTATTCCCTAACCAGAGAAATAAATGTGCTACGAATTTAAAGCTTCAAATTGCAGTTTAGCAGGAATATGATTAAGGGCTAATAACGGCCAATGCCAGAGATTTGGACTCAAGTTGTGATACTTCACGAAATAGCTGATAAAATTCCCCATCCATAGAGCTAAGAAGGTATTCCCTAACCAGAGAAATAAATGTGTTACGAATTTTAAGCTTCAAATTGCCGTTTAGCAGAAATTTGATTAAGGGCCATTAACGGCCATTGCCAGAGATTTGGACTCAGGTTGTGATACTGCACGAAATAGCTAATAAAATTCCCCATCCATAGCGCTAAGAAGGTATTCCCTAACCAGAGAAATAAATGTGCTACGAATTTTAAACTTCAAATTGCGGTTTAGCAGGAATATGATTAAGGGCTAATAACGGCCAATGCCAGAGATTTGGACTCAAGTTGTGATACTTCACGAAATAGCTGATAAATTCCCCATCCATAGAGCTAAGAAGGTATTCCCTAACCAGAGAAATAAATGTGCTACGAATTTTAAGCTTCAAATTGCCGTTTAGCAGAAATTTGATTAAGGGCTATTAACGGCCATTGCCAGAGATTTGGACTCAGGTTGTGATACTGCACGAAATAGCTAATAAAATTCCCCATCCATAGCGCTAAGAAGGTATTCCCTAACCAGAGAAATAAATGTGCTACGAATTTTAAACTTCAAATTGCAGTTTAGCAGGAATTTGATTAAGGGCCATTAACGGCCATTGCTAGAGATTTGGACTCAAGTTGTGATACTTCACGAAATAGCTAATAAAATCCCCCATCCATAGCGCTAAGAAGATATTCCCTAACCAGAGAAATAAATGTGCTACGAATTTTAAACTTCAAATTGCAGTTTAGCAGGAATATGATTAAGGGCTAATAACGGCCAATGCCAGAGATTTGGACTCAAGTTGTGATACTTCACGAAATAGCTAATAAAATTCCCCATCCATAGCGCTAAGAAGATATTCCCTAACCAGAGAAATAAATGTGCTACGAATTTTAAGCTTCAAATTGCCGTTTAGCAGAAATTTGATTAAGGGCCATTAACGGCCATTGCCAGAGATTTGGACTCAGGTTGTGATACTGCACGAAATAGCTAATAAAATTCCCCATCCATAGCGCTAAGAAGGTATTCCCTAACCAGAGAAATAAATGTGCTACGAATTTTAAGCTTCAAATTGCGGTTTAGCAGTAATATGATTAAGGGCTAATAACGGCCAATGCCAGAGATTTGGACTCAAGTTGTGATACTTCACGAAATAGCTGATAAAATTCCCCATCCATAGAGCTAAGAAGGTATTCCCTAACCAGAGAAATAAATGTTCTACGAATTTTAAACTTCAAATTGCGGTTTTGCAGTAATTGGATTAAGGGCTATTAACGGCCATTGCCAGAGATTTGGACTCAAGTTGTGATACTTCACGTAATAGCTGATAAAATTCCCCATCCATAGAGCTAAGAAGGTATTCCCTAACCAGAGAAATAAATGTGGTACGAATTTTAAACTTCAAATTGCAGTTTAGCAGGAATTTGATTAAGGGTCATTAACGGCCATTGCCAGAGATTTGGACTCAAGTTGCGATACTGCTCGAAATAGCTGATAAAATTTCCCATCCATAGAGCTAAGAAGATATTCCCTAACCAGAGAAATAAATGTGCTACGAATTTTAAACTTCAAATTGCGGTTTTGCAGTAATTGGATTAATGGCCATTAACGGCCATTGCCAGAGATTTGGACTCAAGTAGTGATACTTCACGTAATAGCTGATAAAATTCCCCATCCATAGAGCTAAGAAGGTATTCCCTAACCAGAGAAATAAATGTGGTACGAATTTTAAACTTCAAATTGCAGTTTTGCAGTAATTTGATTAAGGGTCATTAACGGCCATTGCCAGAGATTTGGACTCAAGTTGCGATACTGCTCGAAATAGCTGATAAAATTTCCCATCCATAGAGCTAAGAAGATATTCCCTAACCAGAGAAATAAATGTGCTACGAATTTTAAACTTCAAATTGCAGTTTAGCAGGAATTTGATTAAGGGTCATTAACGGCCATTGTCAGAGATTTGGACTCAAGTTGCGGTACTGCTCGAAATAGCTGATAAAATTTCTCATCCATAGCGCTAAGAAGATATTCCCTAACCAGAGAAATAAATGTGCTACGAATTTTAAGCTTCAAATTGCGGTTTAGCAGGAATATGATTAAGGGCTAATAACGGCCAATGCCAGAGATTTGGACTCAAGTTGTGATACTTCACGAAATAGCTGATAAAATTCCCCATCCATAGAGCTAAGAAGGTATTCCCTAACCAGAGAAATAAATGTGGTACGAATTTTGAACTTCAAATTGCAGTTTAGCAGGAATTTGATTAAGGGTCTTTAACGGCCATTGCCAGAGATTTGGACTCAAGTTGCGATACTGCTCGAAATAGCTGATAAAATTTCCCATCCATAGAGCTAAGAAGATATTCCCTAACCAGAGAAATAAATGTGCTACGAATTTTAAACTTCAAATTGCAGTTTAGCAGGAATTTGATTAAGGGTCATTAACGGCCATTGCCAGAGATTTGGACTCAAGTTGCGATACTGCTCGAAATAGCTGATAAAATTTCCCATCCATAGAGCTAAGAAGATATTCCCTAACCAGAGAAATAAATGTGCTACGAATTTTAAACTTCAAATTGCAGTTTAGCAGGAATTTGATTAAGGGTCATTAACGGCCATTGCCAGAGATTTGGACTCAAGTTGCGATACTGCTCGAAATAGCTGATAAAATTCCCCATCCATAGAGCTAAGAAGGTATTCCCTAACCAGAGAAATAAATGTGCTACGAATTTTAAGCTTCAAATTGCCGTTTAGCAGAAATTTGATTAAGGGCCATTAACGGCCATTGCCAGAGATTTGGACTCAGGTTGTGCTACTGCACGAAATAGCTAATAAAATTCCCCATCCATAGCGCTAAGAAGGTATTCCCTAACCAGAGAAATAAATGTGCTACGAATTTTAAGCTTCAAATTGCAGTTTAGCAGGAATATGATTAAGGGCTAATAACGGCCAATGCCAGAGATTTGGACTCAAGTTGTGATACTTCACGAAATAGCTGATAAAATTTCTCATCCATAGCGCTAAGAAGATATTCCCTAACCAGAGAAATAAATGTGCTACGAATTTTAAGCTTCAAATTGTGGTTTAGCAGGAATATGATTAAGGGCTAATAACGGCCAATGCCAGAGATTTGGACTCAAGTTGTGATACTTCACGAAATAGATGATAAAATTTCCCATCCATAGAGCTAAGAAGGTATTCCCTAACCAGAGAAATAAATGTGCTACGAATTTTGAACTTCAAATTGCGGTTTTGCAGTAATTGGATTAAGGGCCATTAACGGCCATTGCCAGAGATTTGGACTCAAGTTGCGATACTGCTCGAAATAGCTGATAAAATTTCCCATCCATAGAGCTAAGAAGATATTCCCTAACCAGAGAAATAAATGTGCTACGAATTTTAAACTTCAAATTGCGGTTTAGCAGGAATTTGATTAAGGGTCATTAACGGCCATTGCCAGAGATTTGGACTCAAGTTGCGATACTGCTCGAAATAGCTGATAAAATTCCCCATCCATAGAGCTAAGAAGGTATTCCCTAACCAGAGAAATAAATGTGGTACGAATTTTGAACTTCAAATTGCAGTTTAGCAGGAATTTGATTAAGGGTCTTTAACGGCCATTGCCAGAGATTTGGACTCAAGTTGCGATACTGCTCGAAATAGCTGATAAAATTTCCCATCCATAGAGCTAAGAAGATATTCCCTAACCAGAGAAATAAATGTGCTACGAATTTTAAACTTCAAATTGCAGTTTAGCAGGAATTTGATTAAGGGTCATTAACGGCCATTGCCAGAGATTTGGACTCAAGTTGCGATACTGCTCGAAATAGCTGATAAAATTTCCCATCCATAGAGCTAAGAAGATATTCCCTAACCAGAGAAATAAATGTGCTACGAATTTTAAACTTCAAATTGCAGTTTAGCAGGAATTTGATTAAGGGTCATTAACGGCCATTGCCAGAGATTTGGACTCAAGTTGCGATACTGCTCGAAATAGCTGATAAAATTCCCCATCCATAGAGCTAAGAAGGTATTCCCTAACCAGAGAAATAAATGTGCTACGAATTTTAAGCTTCAAATTGCCGTTTAGCAGAAATTTGATTAAGGGCCATTAACGGCCATTGCCAGAGATTTGGACTCAGGTTGTGCTACTGCACGAAATAGCTAATAAAATTCCCCATCCATAGCGCTAAGAAGGTATTCCCTAACCAGAGAAATAAATGTGCTACGAATTTTAAGCTTCAAATTGCAGTTTAGCAGGAATATGATTAAGGGCTAATAACGGCCAATGCCAGAGATTTGGACTCAAGTTGTGATACTTCACGAAATAGCTGATAAAATTTCTCATCCATAGCGCTAAGAAGATATTCCCTAACCAGAGAAATAAATGTGCTACGAATTTTAAGCTTCAAATTGTGGTTTAGCAGGAATATGATTAAGGGCTAATAACGGCCAATGCCAGAGATTTGGACTCAAGTTGTGATACTTCACGAAATAGATGATAAAATTTCCCATCCATAGAGCTAAGAAGGTATTCCCTAACCAGAGAAATAAATGTGCTACGAATTTTGAACTTCAAATTGCGGTTTTGCAGTAATTGGATTAAGGGCCATTAACGGCCATTGCCAGAGATTTGGACTCAAGTTGCGATACTGCTCGAAATAGCTGATAAAATTTCCCATCCATAGAGCTAAGAAGATATTCCCTAACCAGAGAAATAAATGTGCTACGAATTTTAAACTTCAAATTGCAGTTTAGCAGGAATTTGATTAAGGGTCATTAACGGCCATTGCCAGAGATTTGGACTCAAGTTGCGATACTGCTCGAAATAGCTGATAAAATTCCCCATCCATAGAGCTAAGAAGGTATTCCCTAACCAGAGAAATAAATGTGCTACGAATTTTAAACTTCAAATTGCAGTTTAGCAGGAATTTGATTAAGGGTCATTAACGGCCATTGCCAGAGATTTGGACTCAAGTTGCGATACTGCTCGAAATAGCTGATAAAATTTCTCATCCATAGCGCTAAGAAGATATTCCCTAACCAGAGAAATAAATGTGCTACGAATTTTAAACTTCAAATTGCAGTTTAGCAGGAATATGATTAAGGGCTAATAACGGCCAATGCCAGAGATTTGGACTCAAGTTGTGATACTTCACGAAATAGCTGATAAAATTCCCCATCCATAGAGCTAAGAAGGTATTCCCTAACCAGAGAAATAAATGCGCTACGAATTTTAAACTTCAAATTGCGGTTTAGCAGAAATTTGATTAAGGGCCATTAAACAACAATGCACAGCCGTAATTGAAAATATTTCAAATAAAATATAAAAAGAATTGTTGCAATAATAAACCGCTCATAACAATTCAAAATGGAGACGATGGCATTCGCAACAATTCAAAATGGAGACGAATGCAGAAACTCATGGATCAAATAGCCGAACTCCTTGAGGAAATTTGTATGCTAGTTAGTGATAAACAAGCACAACACATAAAGTATCTCACCGAACAATAATTCGAGAACATTGATAGACAGTATCAAACTATCATACTTCAAATAACCACATACGTAGAAGTAACGGAAAAAAAGTAAACCAACTAACCAGATAATGGACATTTGGCTTCGGATTCAGTCAGCAAGCTGATCCATGAAAACACACAGATCAGCGACACCCATAAAATCAACTATTTAAAGAGTCAGGCACCTCCAACCGACAGAAGAAAATTACCAGGCCGCTTGCGAAATTTTGAATACCAAATATAACAATACAGGAGACTGCTGATTTCAACAATATTTAAATACGTTGTTGGGTCAGACAAATATAAACGTATATAGAGTCGGCCGAAGCGCTGAGAAATCTTCGTTTGTATGGAATCTGGAATGCGGGGGTAAATATTGAATCTTGGAACTCAACAATAATCATCACCTCGTCTAAAAAACTGGACAACGAGTCACTCTATGAAATTTCATTGGCAAATGGAAAAATTATTATTGACAAGGCCCCCCCCTTGTCAATAGAAAAATTATTTTTTTACGTCAAGGCCCCCCCCTTGTCAATAAAAAAATTATTTTTTTACGACAAGGCCTCCCCCTTGTCAATAGAAAAATTATTTTTTTACGTCAAGGCCCCCCCTTGTCAATAAAAAAATTATTTTTTTACGTCAAGGCCCCCCCTTGTCAATAGAAAAATAATAATTGACGAGGCCCCCCCTTGTCAATAGAAAAATAATAATTGACAAGGCCCCCCCTTGTCAATAGAAAAATTCTTTTTTCACGTCAAGGCCCCCCCCCCCCCTTGTCAATAGAAAAATTATTATTGACAAGGCCCCCTTGTCAATAAAAAAATTGTTTTTTTACGTCAAGGCCCCCCCCTTGTCAATAGAAAAATTATTTTTTTACGTCAAGGCCCCCCCCCTTGTCAATAAAAAAATTATTTTTTACGTCAAGGCCCTCCCCTTGTCAATAGAAAAATTATTATTGACAAGGCCCCCCCCTTGTCAATAGAAAAATTATTTTTTCACGTCAAGGCCCCCCCCCTTGTCAATAAAAAAAATATTTTTTTACGTCAAGGCCCCCCCCCCCCCCCCTTGTCAATAGAAAAATTATTATTGACAAGGCCCCCCCCTTGTCAATAAAAAAAATTATTTTTTTACGTCAAGGCCCCCCCCCCTTGTCAATAGAAAAATTATTATTGACAAGGCCCCCCCCTTGTCAATAGAAAAATTATTTTTTCACGTCAAGGCCCCCCCCTTGTCAATAAAAAAATTATTTTTTTACGTCAAGGCCCCCCCCCTTGTCAATAGAAAAATTATTATTGACAAGGCCCCCCTTGTCAATAAAAAAATTATTTTTTCACGTCAAGGCCCCCCCCTTGTCAATAAAAAAATTATTTTTTTACGTCAAGGCCCCCCCCCTTGTCAATAGAAAAATTATTATTGACAAGGCCCCCCCCCTTGTCAATAGAAAAATTCTTTTTTCACGTCAAGGCCCCCCCCTTGTCAATAGAAAAATTATTTTTTTACGTCAAGGCCCCCCCCCCTTGTCAATAAAAAAATTATTTTTTTACGACAAGGCCCCCCCTGTCAATAGAAAAATGATTTTTTTACGTCAAGGCCCCCCCCCCCCCTTGTCAATAGAAAAATTATTATTGACAAGGCCCCCCCTTGTCAATAGAAAAATTATTTTTTTACGTCAAGGCCCCCCCTTGTCAATAAAAAAATTATTTTTTTACGTGAATGCCCCCCCCTTGTCAATAGAAAAATTATTTTTTTACGTCAAGGCCCCCCCTTGTCAATAGAAAAATAATAATTGACAAGGCCCCCCCCTTGTCAATAGAAAAATTATTATTGACAAGGCCCCCCCCTTGTCAATAGAAAAATTATTTTTTCACGTCAAGGCCCCCCCTTGTCAATAGAAAAATTATTATTTTACGTCAAGGCCCCCCCCCTTGTCAATAGAAAAATAATTATTGACAAGGCCCCCCCTTGTCAATAAAAAAATTATTTTTTTACGACAAGGCCCCCCCCTTGTCAATAGAAAAATTATTTTTTTACGTCAAGGCCCCCCCTTGTCAATAGAAAAATTATTATTGACAAGGCCCCCCCTTGTCAATAGAAAAATTATTTTTTCACGTCAAGGCCCCCCCCTTGTCAATAGAAAAATTATTATTGACAAGGCCCCCCCCTTGTCAATAGAAAAATTATTTTTTTACGTCAAGGCCCCCCCCTTGTCAATAAAAAAATTATTTTTTTACGTCAAGGCCCCCCCCTTGTCAATAGAAAAATTATTATTGACAAGGCCCCCCGCTTGTCAATAGAAAAATTATTTTTTCACGTCAAGGCCCCCCCTTGTCAATAGAAAAATTATTATTTTACGTCAAGGCTCCCCCCTTGTCAATAGAAAAATAATTATTGACAAGGCCCCCCCCTTGTCAATAAAAAAATTATTTTTTTACGACAAGGCCCTCCCCTTGTCAATAGAAAAATTATTTTTTTACGTCAAGGCCCCCCCTTGTCAATAGAAAAATTATTATTGACAAGGCCCCCCCCTTGTCAATAGAAAAATTATTTTTTTACGTCAAGGCCCCCCCCCCTTGTCAATAAAAAAATTATTTTTTTACGTCAAGGCCCCCCCCCTTGTCAAAAGAAAAATTATTATTGACAAGGCCCCCCCCTTGTCAATAGAAAAATTATTTTTTCACGTCAAGGCCCCCCCCTTGTCAATAGAAAAATTATTATTGACAAGGCCCCCCCCCCCCCTTGTCAATAGAAAAATTATTTTTTTACGTCAAGGCCCCCCCCTTGTCAATAAAAAAATTATTTTTTTACGTCAAGGCCCCCCCCCTTGTCAATAGAAAAATTATTATTGACAAGGCCCCCCCCTTGTCAATAGAAAAATTATTTTTTTACGTCAAGGCCCCCCCCTTGTCAATAAAAAAATTATTTTTTTACGTCAAGGCCCCCCCCTTGTCAATAGAAAAATTATTATTGACAAGGCCCCCCCCTTGTCAATAGAAAAATTATTTTTTCACGTCAAGGCCCCCCCCTTGTCAATAGAAAAATTATTATTTTACGTCAAGGCCCCCCCCCCCCTTGTCAATAGAAAAATAATTATTGACAAGGCACCCCCCTTGTCAATAGAAAAATTATTTTTTCACGTCAAGGCCCCCCCCTTGTCAATAAAAAAATTATTTTTTTACGTCAAGGCCCCCCCCTTGTCAATAGAAAAATTATTATTGACAAGGCCCCCCCTTGTCAATAGAAATTTTTTTTTTTCACGTCAAGGCCCCCCCCTTGTCAATAGAAAAATAATTATTGACAAGGCCCCCCCCCTTGTCAATAGAAAAATTATTTTTTCACGTCAAGGCCCCCCCCTTGTCAATAGAAAAATTATTATTTTACGTCAAGGCCCCCCCCTTGTCAATAGAAAAATAATTATTGACAAGGCCCCCCCCTTGTCAATAAAAAAATTATTTTTTTACGACAAGGCCCCCCCCTTGTCAATAGAAAAATTATTTTTTTACGTCAAGGCCCCCCCTTGTCAATAGAAAAATTATTATTGACAAGGCCCCCCCCTTGTCAATAGAAAAAATATTTTTTCACGTCAAGGCCCCCCCCTTGTCAATAGAAAAATTATTATTGACAAGGCCCCCCCCTTGTCAATAGAAAAATTATTATTGACAAGGCCCCCCCCTTGTCAATAGAAAAATTATTTTTTTACGTCAAGGCCCCCCTTGTCAATAAAAAAATTATTTTTTTACGTCAAGGCCCCCCCCTTGTCAATAGAAAAATTATTATTGACAAGGCCCCCCCTTGTCAATAGAAAAATTATTTTTTTACGTCAAGGCCCCCCCCCTTGTCAATAGAAAAATTATTTTTTTACGTCAAGGCCCCCTCTTGTCAATAAAAAAATTATTTTTTTACGTCAAGGCCCCCCCCGTGTCAATAGAAAAATTATTATTGACAAGGCCCCCCCCTTGTCAATAGAAAAATTATTATTGACAAGGCCCCCCCCTTGTCAATAGAAAAATTATTTTTTCACGTCAAGGCCCTCCCTTGTCAATAGAAAAATTATTTTTTTACGTCAAGGCCCCCCCTTGTCAATAAAAAAATTATTTTTTTACGACAAGGCCCTCCCCTTGTCAATAGAAAAATGATTTTTTTACGTCAAGGCCCCCCCCCCTTGTCAATAGAAAAATTATTTTTTTACGTCAAGGCCCCCCCTTGTCAATAGAAAAAATATTTTTTTACATCAAGGCCCCCCTCCTTGTCAATAAAAAAAATATTTTTTACGTCAAGGCCCCCCCCTTGTCAATAGAAAAATTATTTTTTTACGTCAAGGCCCCCCCCTTGTCAATAGAAAAATTATTATTGACAAGGCCCCCCCCCCCTTGTCAATAGAAAAATTATTTTTTCACGTCAAGGCCCCCCCTCCCCTTGTCAATAGAAAATAATTATTGACAAGGCCCCCCCTCGTCATACGGAGCTGCGCAGAAAAAGACGATTTTGAAACGTATCAGTTTATCGTGCCATATATGTACCTACATACATATATTTAGTGTTATTCATTTTAATTGGGACAATTTAAACGGGCATACAAGAAAAAAATGTTGGCAACAAACATTAGCATCAAAAATATTAAATTGGCGACAAATATAATATTTTGGAACAGAAAAAAATTATTTTTAGTAGTAAAAAAAAAAAAAATTCGTGACAAAAAATTAAATTTAATCGATACCTATTTAATATTTGATGGGGGATCGATATAAAATATTGCAGTGTCATTAATAGATTCTATATAATCCGCTCCTACGTGCGGCACGCAGTGCGACATGTTTGCTTATCTCGGCTCCTACGTCCCTCGAAGTTCAACTCTAAAGCCCCTCGGAGGGCTAAGCGGGGGGAGCGAAGCGACCTCCCGCGTGCCTGTGAGAGTTACCGAAGCCGCTAGCCTCTACAATTCTAAGTTAACCCTTTAATGCATATTGTAGCATATCTGCATCATGTTATTCTAATTTGAACTGCATCTACATTTGAGCATATTTTTTCTGTTTTGTTTCGTATAACTATCTGTTGTTCATTTGTTTTTCTATCTCGCTTCACACATTTTTTTGTTTTTTTTTCTGCGTTTTGAAAATAAAATCGCCATTTAGAATTAGTTAGTCGATGTTTTGCATACAGTTAGTAGTAAACATACATTTACATATGTAATTTTTTATAAATAAGAATATTGTTTTTGAATATTTATTTTAATTTTGAACGAATTGCCTTTTTATTAAGAAGCGTTATAAATGGAAAAATATTTAAATTGTATACCACAAATGCATAATGATGCAAATAGGCATAATGTCATAAAATCAATTTTCCGCGAAGGTCTAACTAACTTTATCCGCGAGGTTTCAAAGTTATTTTGAAATTTAGTTTGTGACAATGAACTTTGACACCAACAAAAATGGGCACATTTGCAGCATTTAAAACTTGCAGATCCACAATACAATAGTCCAGTAGCATCGATGTCATAATAGACGTTGACTACTATCGCTTATAATTCTGAACAATAACATCAATAGAGGACGCCCGCAAGATCCAATTGCCCAAGTAACTGAACTTAGACTGGGTCATAATGTAAAGCACAGGCTGCAGCCAGGAGGTCAAAAGTTCAATGTGCACCACTAAACCAATTGGGTAACAATTAGTTTATTAATAGAAAATGATGCCATCCCGCAAGAGAAAACACTTACTCAGGAGGAAGCAGGCGTAGAAAAACTATTTACAGAGACAACAGCGCGACTAATTGATGGAAAATATATTGCCCCGTATTCTTGCACATTAAAGTCTATGTTATGTTATTTTATTTCCCCGCATCCTATATGAATTTGTATTGAAAAAACAAAAATAACATAACATAACATAAAATTTTAAATCCCAGAATACGGCCTATTATAGCACGGTTACTGCAAATCGAGGGAAATTTCTGAGGGATAAGCCATTCTTCAAACTCTATCACGAATTTATGGAAGATTAACTAAGGCAAGGCCATATACAGCTAATGGGAGATGAGCCAGGTGATAGTCCGACATACTACATACATACCACATCATAGAATGATCAACCACGGAACTGAGAGTAGTATTCGATGCATCCAGGAAAACCTCATCGGGGCTATCCCTGACCGATATGATAATGAATAGACCCAAAATTCAAAGTGACCTAATTGATTTTACCTTGAGGTGGCGAACACAAAAAATCGTATTAACAGCAGATGCGAATTAATGTTCCAGCAAATCTGGATGCACCATAGTCACCAGAACCTGCATCGTAGCGAACAAATTATTCACAACCAATAGAATACAGACTAAAAACACGAATAAAGATCATGGCAACAGATTTTTACGTGGATGAACTACTTACTGTGGGGAAACAGCGCTGAAGAAGTTGTAACCATTCAACAAAAAATATGGCAAGATTTGCAAGATCAGAGGATTTGTGGTGGATCAAACGCAAACGCTATCACACAAAATTAACGGTAAAATTGATAATGTGTTTGAGTGTTTGACGTTCGTTTGACAGCAAGGTAAAGTAGGCACACAGAAATAGATATGCTAAATTCATATGGAAAATCAACGAACTCTCTATAAATAAGGAAGAGTGTTTTTCCCTAAAACGGAGCACGTCTTAAAAACGGAAAAAAAAATTCCGGTTAAAACAATAATATGTAAAAAGACAATTCTGTGCTCGAGAATTAAAAGGGCTTAAGTCGATTTTTATAAAAAAAAACTCTGCGCATTTTCTGTTTAATTTCCTATTAATACGTTTTCATTCCAATTTATAAGGTTATATCAAATAGAGTAAAAATCTTACTCTCTTTGATATTACCTTAAAAATTGGAAAAATTAAAATATATTAATAGAAAATTAAACAGATAATGCGCAGAGTTTTTTTTATAAAAATCGACTTAAGCCCTTTTAATTCTCGAGCATAGAATTATTGTTTATGATTTCGATTTCGACATTACATCAGAGCGGACGTATATCAATACTAAACGCGCAAGATACAATAAGCAACCGCCTAGGAAATTATAAAACTATAAGACGATCAAGTAGTAGCCGTCTACAAATAAAACATATTCAACGATATAACAAATAAAACGCATTGGTATCGTGAACCTCATTTATCACACACCGATCCCCCAAATAAAATGGTGACCCCAAAGTGATCGGGAAGGACCCAGGAATCGGGAAAACCCGATATTATCGGCAGAAGCCGACGGGATTGTGGAAACAAACCCTATCCAAAACACGCAACCAGCAAGAGAAAAGTAAGCAGTACAACCACAGGAACGTCCTGCAACAGTAATACGGTCAAGAGAAATATCCCCAAGTAACCGTAAAACCAGGAGAAAGTACCATCCAGACAGGCAGATACGACGCTGTATAAATTCAACCCAAACCGGACAAACAAAGCAGAGCTTGGCAGACCAGGAAACGGGTAAGCAAAAAAAAACAATTCTTTCCGGCAAGAGCCCCCACCCGTGGTAAGCTCCCCGGAAAGAATCACGCAAAACCAATATTATTGTTCGAATAAGAGCCCCGCCAAGCCCCCGGAATAAGAGTGGGCAAACCACAAGGTGTGACCAGACGACATATCAGTGATCGCCATCCGAAGGCAGCCATATTTACAAGCAAAATAAAAATTGTAAAAGACGTGCTGCATTTTACGGCAAAAGGTAACACAAATTTTTTTCCAAATCCATTTTAATTTAATTATAATAAAATTTGCAAAGAAAATATTTTTCGACCAATATTTCTGTGTGTCGCTTTACCTTGATAGAAATCGTTTGATATCCACTTTGAAAATTCCACCTTGTAAATTTCGTCATCTCGTTTTATTTTTATTTACCAGTGAGACCAGTGGAACCAGTGAGACAAACAACGAGACAACAGTGACAATGACGACGGAACAATTACAGGCATACGTAGACGCACAGATACAACAGCGACAAGCAAACAGCGACCGACCGGACGAACACAGCACCGCTAGTGCACCACAGTGGAGTAGCCAGATGAGTAACGAGGCAGCAAATGGAAGAAACATCGCGCATGTCACATTCAAACCACCACAACCACTATATGGACAAAACCCGAACGTATGGTTTAATATATTGGAACAATCGTTCCAGTTATCCAAAGTACGCATGGAACAAATTAAATACGCACACGGTCTTGCGGCATTAGACGCCAGGCATCACGACACATTCGCAGACCTAATACTACGCGATAAAGGACCTCTATCTTACTCGGTCTCTAAAGAGGAAGTATTAAGGATACTACGGGAGTAAGAGAAAACGAAATTAAACAATTTGTTGCATGGACTCACACTAGGGGACCAAAAGCCGTCGCAATTACTAAACAAGATGAAGATGAACGCAGGTGGAACGTTCGACGAGAACACTCTAAGGCAGGTGTGGATAAAAAGGCTACATCCTCAGATTCAGATGATTCTCACCACATTCGAGAAGGACATACCACTGTCAACATTATCCAATCGAGCGGATAGCATCTTATAAATGATGACGCAGAGTCACATCAATGTGTTGACGAACACGACATCAGGCGCAACCGGAGGGAGTTCAAGCAACACCCCGGTTAAAGAGCAGGACGAGACAGACAGGAGATTGGAGAAATTAACAAGGGTAATAGCCGAACTCTGTACGACCATCAAGGATTCACGCTCTCGAAGTGAGGCCAGAGGAGCCAGCCACGAGAGAAAAGCAACGAGATCAAACACCCGAGAAACCGCCAAATTTTTAAACCCCCATCAAAAGCTAGCGGCATGCATTGATGGGCCCGCAACCAGCCGACTAATCATTTTCGAAAGGCATTCTAAATTAAAATTTTTAATAGATACGGGAGCGGACGTGTCCGTCATTCCCGCAAAATTCTTAGAAACAAAACACCCAGTGTCCACGAGTAGCTTATACGCGATAAACGGCACCCCATTGCAAGCATATGGCACCAAGACGATGAAGCTATTCCGTTGGGAATTCATTATTGCAGGCGTTTCAATGCCAATGAAAGGAGCAGATTTCCTGCGACACACGGATCTTTTAGTGGATATTTAAGGACAAAGGATCATCGATCCATTAACTAACTGCTTCACCAAGGGCGCCATCACAAATGGGAACAACCCTACCTTGTTAATTTTAAATAAATCAGCAACAAAGCCAGAAATTGCAGAATTACTGAAAAGATATCCCGAGATTATCAACAGCGGACTCAGCACGGCACGGATTAAACATTCCGTCACACACCGACTAGAAACGCAAGGACCACCGATCTCTTGCAAAACGAGATGGTTGGCCCCCGATAAGCTGAAACTAGCATGGGAGGAGTTCGAAAGCATGTTAGCGCAAGGAATTTGCCAACCAAGTAGCAGTCCTTGGTCCAGCCCACTGCACCTCATGGAAAAGAAAAACGGAACTAGATGAACAAAATTTTAACTATTTTGATTGGTTTTTTTTGTTTGTGTTAGTGAGTTGCGATACAAATGATTTGATCATACAAATTTTATAATTCAGGATGGTGGATATAAAATAACCGTTGTAACCTATAGTTAAGCAAAGTTCCATAATTATTCAAAAAATTTATAAAGGTCGAAAAAATTAAATTCAAAATGGCGGCTAGCTGAGTATATGATAGAACTGAAACGGCTTCTCAGAACTTGTGGACTTTGAATTAATCTATTCCAAAGAAGTTTTTGTCAGACGGATGATACCTTACCATTGAAGATACATGCAGGACAGCTGTTAGTTAAGAATTACCTACCATAGAATCCAAAACCATAGTGATAGCTCAGTTTCAAAATTTGTAGTTCAAAGCAGACACATCTTAATCCTAGTGTAGTAACCAATTATAATTAAAATAACAGAAGGTTCAATACCAAACTATGTGAAAAAAAAAATTAGTAACACTAGGCAGATTCGAAGTGCTTATCAAATTGAGTGTAAGAATTATTTATTGAAATTGGTTGTAATAAGAGCAAAACAATTATTTACAACCCTTATAGGGTGGAAATGGTTAGATAAACTAATTCCGAACTGGCGTATATGGCATTCGAAAAAATAAGTAGGAGGCCATAGTTTTGAAAGTAAATTTGAAACCCATATTTTGTAAACCATACACACAATGTGTTACGGCCACCGTAATGGAGATAAACCAACGGACATTATTTGAATTAACGGATATTATTTGAATTATATAATTATTAATTAATGCCATCTGTAGTTCTATAGTATTACTAAAAATAATATTTCTCTTTAATTGTAACTAATGCCATCTCTGGATGGACATTCCTATTATTAAGAAAACTGAACGTATTAATTGCTGTCAAGTAAGAAGATGAAATAAAATAACGTTTAATCGCAATAGAACCTTTGTACAAACAGGCGGTGTTTTATTTTTCGTTACTTTTAATTATTTTACTTTGTGCTGAAAAAAAAACACAGTGCGCCATATGCTGTAAAGCCAAAAGTCGAAGAAGAGCTTCATAAAATAGTAGAAGCCGGTGTTACTTTTCCCAGTGAAATATAGTCAACGGGCTAGTCCTATTGTAGTCGTACCAAAAAAGGATAATGAATTACGAATTTGTGTTGATTTGAAAGTCAGTGTTAATAAGTGGGTTGAATTCGAACACTATAGCTAAATTGTAAAGTATTTACGGTACTGGACCACTATCTGGACCGTATCAATAGCTAAAAAAGTAGCAGAAAATTCCGGTTCCTTATTCATTACTAACATTCACTTGGGGCTATTTCACGCGCTTAACCTATGAAATATCAAGTGCACCGACCGTTTTCCAAAGCGTGATGAATCAGATATTGAAAGGTATACTAAAAACCATGTGTTATTTCGATGAGATTTGGCTGGCTGTCAGATTATTCGAGTTAACTTAAATAAATGCCTGTTCTTTCAAAATCAAGTGCCAATAAGGGAATTTTACAAAGTTCAGAGAAGGTTGCTGCTATCGAAAAAGCTCCAGTTCCCAAAAATGTAACAGAACTAAAGTAATATAGTATTATGATCGTAGTTTAATTGGAACAGAGCATGTGAGCAATCATTCCGGAGATGTAAGAAAATGTTCTCTAATAGTAATATTCGTTGTCACTAAGATCGCACAAAGGAGATATATTTATCGTGTGATCCAAGTGCGTTTGCCATCGGTGCTATTTTAATTCGCTTAATAGATGGGTTTGAAACGGCAGAAAAGAACTATTATCAATTAGAAAAAGAGGCGCTCGCGATAATATTTGTTGTGTAGAAATTTCACAAATTCCTGTTGGGTCGCGTATTTTTTATAATTATGGATCACCAACCCTTGGGGTCACTTTTGATTCGACGTTGAAATGGATTGATGTGTATTTAACGAGCTCAATAACAACAAATGATGTCATACAGAAGCTGCCACAATCGTTTGCTATATTTGGATTGCCACAGGAGCTAGTAACAGAAAATTGTCCACCTTTCGGTTCTATGTAAATTACAAAATTTTGTCGAAATAATGGAATTGCTCCATTGAAGAGTTCTCTTTACATAATACAATGTAATGGTATTGCTGAACTACCCGTAAAAAAAATCAAAAGAAGTTCGCAGAAATATTTACCGGAAAATGGGCAATATTCGACAGCAGTAGGATTAAAAAATGTTGACCTCAAATTCATAATTAGCATCTCAAAAAATCATTGGTTACAAAGTTTAGTGCAGAATATTGAAATACTTGAAGAAATATTCACTTTCATGGATTTCACAGCGACCATATTTCCTAACCTCAATTGAACTGTTGCTCCGCTGAATACGAATTTATCATTATAATGCTTATGTGAATACAGTTAACTCCTCGTATTAAATTAGCTAAGTATTACTTTAAAGCGGCGGCGTTATTAAATTCGACATCGTAAATTATAAAATTTCGACCATAAATTCGTAGTCAGCAATCCAAAAAAACCTGGGTACCGAATATCGTTTCATAATACAAATTATTAGGCAAATTGCAAATCTAGTTATTTTATATTGCAATCAAAAACGAAAAGTTGCTAACCAGTATACAACGCAGAAAAAACAGTCACTGGCTAGTGGCCTGTCGGTATACCATACAGAATAATTCACCGAGGGGCCAGTGTACCATAATTTTTTTAAGCCTCATCGGCTGGTGTATACATTCGGTATGACACGCAGTAAAATTAGTCCAGTGGCCATTTCCTAGTATCATTCTACTGTCGACATTCCAAAATATGTACGTTTTATGAACGAAAAATTTGGAGTGTGAATTTCTCAAATCCATTTTGAGTGACATTAGGCCTCTGGAAAAAAATCTCTCTAATGCTTGGCCGTACATCTTAAATCAATCAATCAATCAATTTGTTTTTGTAAAATTGTTTGAATTTGTGAATCAATAACTGCATATAAAAATATGTAAAACTATAGGCATGCCTTTAACGCGGAAAACCCACTTATTTACCACAATTTTAATGTAAGGGATCATTTACACGGCCCTGTGCTCGGGATATCCTCATGTCACAGAAAATCACACCCCAATAACCATTGCTTGTGATACTGGGCAAATAAATATTTGAAACCTTTCAACTAGGTGCTCTCGTCTAGTAAAATTTTCTTAGAAATGCATGCTAAAATATTTCTACCGTCAGGGTCAATTGTATAGCAAACGAACAAATTCCGACTATAAAATACCGGCTAAACGGCTACCATGTCCACAAGGAGTGTTTGTGGCGTGTTGCACGATATACGTTACGTACTAAATTAAAAATGACAAATTTGACAGCTAATGACAGAGTAGCCCCGAATTATCGGCTCCTTTTATTTACCTCAGCGAGCAACAATGCCATCTATCCGCCGGTCAGAGAAGGGTTGATTAGTCGGGAAAATATATTAGTAGTTTCAGATTTTTGCCGAATCGATTAGCCAATGCAAAGAAAACAAATCGATTGGTATAAAAGCTTTTTTCACAGAGAAAAAAATAACAATCATCGCACGACGTCGAGGACACAAACCACGTCGCCACTCGTAATAAGAAGGCAATCAACTATAAGCCGTTGGATAATTCAATATTCATATTTAAATTACCAACGGAGTTTTATCCGAATTATAACGATCGGCCGATCGGTGTCAATGTTTTAATTATTTATTTCACCGAAGTCCATGCCATATATGGTTCCTGCGTAAGCCTTGCAGCTCCGCAGACTCCTACAGAAAAAACTTTATGGGGCAAAACACAATCCGCCATTCCCTATATGTTCTTCATTTTTTGATCATGGCAAAGCAACAACGGCAAAAATGACGATATAAAGCATCGTTATCAGGAACTACCTAGTCAGTTTCAATATAACTTTCTTAAAACTGAAACTAGTTAGAGCGACATCTTTTATGGCTTTTACACTAGCAGAATGAAAGAGTCATTTTGTTGCACTAGTACAATTTTCAGATTTTGTTGGCCTTAAAATCAACGAGCACAAAACAAAATAGGTGACCCGTAAACAAAATAGATGTCCAAAGGATAGCGAATACACTGGCTCGATCATATTCTTTGTGCTAAACCGGAACGAACGGTTCATAAGCGCAGAGGCCGGTCTTTTGGTATAGGCTCAGAGGTTGTTGTCGGAAATAATTACCTCTTGGCTTAAAGAATAATTTTTCGCCAAAGGTCTGACACTGTGTCTAATACTATCTACATTATCGATTATCGTCAAGGATATTTAAATTTCAATGAGAATTTATTAACAAACATTTTTCTCTACAGCGAGGCAGCGACATAAATTTATTCCGAAACGAATACCAAAAAACAATAAAAAAATGGGGCTTACATAAATATATGGATGTAGTAAGGTAGATTAGGTACATTTAAATGAATATCTCATTAAAATATTATTTATAATAATAGAACATGGGAAACACATCGTTTATTTACCGTGTCAGTTTAATTTGAATATTTTGAAATATGTAAATTGTAATTGTAAAATAAAAAATATTTTATATACCTTTCAAAATTTATAATTTCTTCTTATTATTTTACATAAAATCGTTGCACTTGTGAGATTAGAATATTGGTACTAGGTAATGAAAAATATAGATTTATGGTACACGTTAAATACATACACAAGCTCAGAAATGTCTGATTAGTTTTTATTTTGCTATTTTACTACAAAATCGTATTACATACTTCTTCATTGGAATATCGCCGCCTTCTATAATTTATTGTATTTATTTATACGAATTTGATTTTTCTACTTTGTTATGCTGTTATGGTTACTGATCAGTTTCTGGTTGCTTAGATGAAACAAATTAACAAATTTTTTCAGTGAATATTACTGTATATAAAAATCATCAATTTTAAAAGCATTGCTCCATGCAACTGTTGTCGATTGGCATTTAATATCAACAAATCCAATTGTTGGCCCAATTGTTTCACCTGCTGTACCAAATTAACCCTTTCAAACGCCATTTAAAATTGACTTTCTTCCAAAAATAAAATACGTAGCACAATTATGCACTGCTATTATATGGGATTGCTCATAAAACTGTAGTGTGAACATAAATACATAAGAGAACGATCACACAAGAGAAATGAGACAAAAATTAAAAATTACGGTTGGTCGAAGCGATGAAAGCTGATGTACAATATATTGTACAAGGCGTTTGAGAGGGTTAATAAAAAATAGTTTGAGTCTATACAAATTGTCCATTAGTCATATCAAGAAACTCATAGAACTTTTTCCGAACTGTAACAGAGCCAGTGTTATTTTGATTGCAGTATATGACAGTCACTTGTTGTGAATTAATTCGTTTCTCACACTTAAGGGCTTCTACCGATCTCTGGTATGTTCTTAACAGCTATAAGAGCTTATTTGGTCGTATGTTCCACATAACAATAATTTTAATTTAATAAAATTAAAAAAAATGTTTTAATTAATAATTTTTAATAAACTTTTATATAAAAAATTAGCTGGTAAATATTAAATATTTGTGGGATCACCAAAATATACCTAAACTATAGCGGGTGAAAGTTTATGAATGAAAAAGACATTTCAACCACTTTCTGAAAATGTATTTACCCATTTAAAAAAAGGCCGCATTCTGGAACTTTAAATTTTATGTTAAGTTATTTTTGATTTCCCAATGCAAATATACTTGACAAACCTGATGAGCATTTAGCTTTACCATCTTCTTATCAAGCTGCCTTTCTGGCTAATCTTTACCTTATATGTTCACCATTCGTCGCGTTCTCAATGATAAATGGCGAGCCTCCATAAACCTAGCAAAAGTTTTCGATACGGTAAACCTAAATGCAGTTGCTGAATGCCTTCAACAGTTCATACCACATCACTTGGTCAAACGCATTATCAAGACCAGCTTTTGGAAGCACAAAGCCATCAAATGGTTCAATGTCTTCACGGCCAAGGTGATGAAAAACAAGGGGGTTACACAGGAGTGCCCACTCTATCCCAGAATTGTGCTGGCTTAGAGATCAACCGCCACAAATATACCATTCTCATCAGAGATCCATCTTTTACCCGCGTCGATTTATTGTGATACTAGGTGTAAGGTGTCGTCTAAGGTGTCATCAGGCAATTGGCATCGCTCGGCGGATACAACATTTTATTAAACTATACCTAAAATAACAAGTGATTTGGGACCTAAACTAGTCAAATGGTTTAAATCTACACCTAAAGTAATCAAGAAAGAGGAAACAATAAACAATAACTATTGATAGCTGAATTAACTCTTAATTTCCAGAAATAAGTCCAGAAAGATGAAATAGTAAATGAAGAAGGAATTCCATGGGCTGCTCTTGTCCTTCGTTGGAAAAGAATCAAATATTGAGTGTGAGCTTATGAGACATGATTACCATGAGATGAGAGTATGATACCCTCATGATTCAGGTAATTGACTTCCATATTTATAAAAATGTTTCCCTCAAGTTCATCATTGTCTCAACTTTCTTGCTCTACAAGCAACGATAATTCCTGCGCTGTTCTTGAAATTTTTTTCTTGAAATTTTTTTGACATGATTCCAAAGGCGGATTTTAAGAATGATAACGCTGACAACAATAATAATACATTCCGTCATAGATTTCACAATCATCACAATCACCATTTCATTTCAATATTCATCATCATCATTGGGCTTAGGATTTTTAGGTTCTAAAAAATTAAAAATATGTTCCTAAAATATGTAACTAAAATTACAAATGATTTTTGGATGAAGTTCTGGAAATCGCCAAGTATGATGGAACTTGCCTCTTTGTCAACTGTGTACTTTCGGTATAAAGTACTAGAATACGATTTTTCGAGTTAAATTGGTTGCCTGTACCCGTGTTACTGAAGCTTTTGATCTATTTGGTTGTTGTTGTATAAGTATATGTTGGTTAAAATAGAAATCAATACTGTTAAAACTGTCACACTAACTTAATGACACAGGTGAATGCTATCCCAATTGAAGACACCAAAGAGGTTTCAGCCCTTTATTTTTAATTTAAGTCGTCGTCATTCTTGGTTATATTCAATTACAGTTTAGAATTCATATTCCACATCGTGCTGATAGCTACTAAATAATTTTGTTATTTTATTGAAATCATGTTTCGTATTGCAATTTTTACTAATTACAATTAAAATTTAGTTTGGAATATCAAATTTACACTTCTCGAATCATTTTAAAATGAAAGCTGCAATTGAACTGCACATTTTTATATTTTAAATTTCACTTAAAATTATAACTCAATTCCTCCTTCAATTTTGTTAATTTTGTTTCAGTCGAGTTTGGGACCAAAATTTTGGAATTTAAACTCACTAAACCTAAAATTTTGCTCAAATCAATTTGATAATTGCAACTTAATCTGTAATTTTACTGCTTACTAGTCCAATTCGAAACACAAACTCAACTTTTGTACTAAAAACTAAATTGCAGTTATTTTTTTTGCTCAAGTCCAAATTACTATCCAAATTCAATTTCTACTCAACATTTTATTCAATTACTGCTTAAAATTCAAATACTTCGATACTTACTCAGATTTTTGTTCAAAATTCTGTAAAATTCAATAAAACTCAAATTTTTCTTAAATGCACTTGCAACTAATGCTGAAGTTGTACTCCAAATTTCTAATCAAGCACATTTAGACTTTGTAAACATAATATAACAAAATTTCTAGCTTAATTTCAATCATAATTTTGTGTTAATTAAATTTGGGATTCAAACTCAATTTTTAAATTGCATCCAAATTTTTGCTCAAACTTTCGATTGGATCGAAATTGAATTTTTAGTCCAGACTTTGTTCATATCTTGTTTTAGCCCGTTCTAAATATAAATGTTGCTTGAATAATTTTAATTAAATTTTTAATATTCCCTCAAACTATTATTAAGGGCAGTCCGGATTCCAAACTTAAGCGTTTAGCTATAAGCTCATGTATTTACTTAAATCAAATTGTAATTTAAACTTTATTTCTAATGTAAGTTCCTACTTAAGATTTTATTAAATTAAGCTTCTATTATAATACAAAAAGCATTCAGATTTTTGCTCGATTTTCTAGTTTACTAAAAAATTTGTTGAAATCGTGTTTAAAATTTAAACTCAGCCACATAAAGTGCATTACATATTTTGCTAAAATGGTTTTCAAAAGGTGTTTCCCAAATGCAATATTAGGAAGACAATTTCTACTTAAAATTTCACTCAAATTCATTATCTAGTTTAGAATTCAAGATAATTAACTCCCTTTAAAATTTTGTCCTCTAAATCAATTTCCTCTCTGTCGAATGCAGTTGACCAATTTAGACTAGATTTCATATTCTCAACTTCGAAAACAGCTTGGAACTAAGTTTCTGACTAAAAATCTTAATTTTTTCGAATCCATTTTGGTTTTAAACTAGTTACTAGTCTGAATATCATTCACATATTGAAAGGAAAAATTAATCAATTAGTAGAATACCTAAATATTTGTTTAAACTTTAAATTTCACTCAAGCTTTTATTTCAATTTAATTCAATGTGCGTGATCAAAATTACAATCAACATTCAAGTACAGTTTGGAAGTTTAACTCAATTTCGGATTTAAATGTAACTCAAAGTTGGTTCAAACTCAGATGAAATTGTAATCTAATTTTGTTCTGGATGCATCCAAGGTTTTATTCGAATTCCTTAACACTATTTTCTTTTCCAGTCTAATTTTTTGGTCCAATTCAAATTGGTTTCCCTAGACATACATGCATATATATTCTTTGCTCCACCTAATTTGTTCTCATTTTTTCCCACTCAGTACATCTATTGTGCAATGTAATTATATTTCTCTCAAAACTTTGTGAAATCAAAAATGTCGCCAAAGATTTTAATTGGTTTGAAATGCCAAAATCATTTTTTAAAATTTTAAACTTCACTCAAAATTTCCGATACAAATTTAACTAAATTCAAAGGATATTTTGTTGGTTATTTCTGTTTGAGGTCAAATCTCGTATTGCAACCCAATTCTTACCTAATTGCAATTAAAATTATGTTAAAATCTAGTTTGGAACACTAAATGTAAACTCAAATTTTTGCTCAAAACCAAGTAGTACCAAGTAATTTAATCCAGAAACATTTTCTTAATTTTTATTTTAAATTTCACTCAAAATATTGTTGGCATCGTGGTTCGAATTGTAACTCAATTAAAATTGTGTCTGTTTAATTTTAAACTGAACATTTTGGATTTAACACCGAAGGATTTTTTTGAAAACCACTCAAAATTTTCTCAAGCGTTGCTTGGAATTTGTATTCAAAGATTGGAATTCTATTTATAACTAAATTTAAATACAAGATGTTGTTAAAATCAAGTTTGTAATTCTAATTCAATTTTTAAATCTAATTTAAGTACTTTCTGAATAATTTACACAAACGTATGTTGGCAAACAATATGTTGACTTTTCTCACGTAAATGGCACTTAATATTTTACTAAAATTCATGTTTGAATTCTGAGTAAATTTCATTTCGAAATTAAATTGAAAATTTTATCTTCTACTTAAAATTTCATTCACAATCATCATGTCTAATGCAGAATTGAAGCTAATTTTGTTAATTTTAGATTTCGTTTTAATTTGGTCAAATTCTAATCTAACATTTTGGTCAAATAATGCAGTTAGTAATTCACAATTAATAATCACTTTGCATTCAATATTTCCCTCAAACATATTATAATAACTTGGAACTTTTTGGATTAAAAATTAAGTCTTGGTTTCGACCGCAAAGTTCGTTGTTATTTTAACAACGGGAAATATTTGTTTGTATGGTTGTGTGGGTATTTCGTTTGGATATGTATTTCTACTTTTTGACGTTTGAAACCGTTTGATACAATTTTGGACTTGGTTGTAAATGAATGACACAAGTTTAAGGTTGAGTAGAATTGCTGCTTGAAAATTCTTGAGATTCGCTCAAGCTATATTCTGAATTTATTAATTCAAAATTGATTAGAATACTTTAAAAATATACATCTATAATTAATATTTTATTTATAACTTTGAGCCGCCATTTTGGCATATTTGTATTTGGCATCATCATCCGCCATGTTGGCATTTTGTAATATTTTCGATCAAGACATTTGGGTAATCACCACAAATTTTGGCGCGCAGCTCGCCGAAATTTAATTTAATTATCACGAATCACATTTTATCTGTTACAGATGGTCATGCTTAATCCTATAAAATTCCTTAAACCTGTTCAAAATGCGAAAATAATATTGTACATGTCGTATTAATTCAAACATTCAATAAACGTCAAAATAAAAATGTGTTTACAATATAGGGTGGTTCAATAATTTCGTAGGAGAAATTTTGTATTTTAGTACTAATGTAAAAATAACAACCAAAAAACATCTAGGCATTAGTACTTTTTGGTTGTTATTTTGAATGTTTTTTTTATTTGTGTGGGTTACAAATTTTGTGTCGATACACATTTTTTTTGTATATGTATAGTGTGAGAAGCGTTGCAAAAATAACAACGAACTTTGCTGTCGAAACGTACACTGTAATTTTAACGCTTGTTTGATTCAGTTAAATTTCAATGATATTCCCGTTTCTATGACATTGGCATTTCTGACATCGACATTTTTGTGACGTATTATTGACATTTTATGACATTTTAATGATTTAAATTTCAACGACATGTTGATCGATACATTATTTGTGAATAGTTTTAATAATATCGCCTTTAAAGGTATTATTTCTGAGTAATAAATTCTCTTGGTATTCAAAGTCGTATATATAACTCCTAATAGGAAATTACTATGGAAGGCTTAAAAATAATATCACGCTATAGACCTTTTTCCTCCAAAAATTTTGACAGTAAATTCATCGTAGCCGTAGGGCAATAAACTAAGAATTATCGCTGTAGATTAAATAAATAAGAATTATCGTTTAAGGAAACAACCTCAAACCAATATAAAAACGTTTCTAAAGTTAAATCTACCGTAAAAATTTAATTTTTTGGCCTAAAACACAGAAAACAAGAAATCAAGTTGAGCTTTTCCTACGCCTTCGGCAATAAATTTACATCATTTGACGTTTGAGGAAAAAGGTCAATTATGCTGGATTTGTGACATAGGGATATAGGAAGATTGGAAGATTGACACGACCAACCAAATTATTTAAAACTTCACAAGTCCCGCCTATTAGTTCCATGCTCTAGTTGAAAAATTTCTTACTTTTGATCAAAGTAGGCTAGTAGGCGGGCGGGGCTGGTTAAATAATTTGCTTGGTCGTGTCAATCTTCCTATCTTCCTATGTTCCTATATGTCATAAACGCACCATTATGGTGGCGCAGGTTTTGGAGAGCTGGGAGATACATAAAATGAAATGCTATTAGACAAGGAGGTGGGATTCGGTAACAAATGATAATTAGCGTTAATTTTGATTTTGTATTGTTTGTGTTTTATTATTTTGTATTTTCGAATGGTCCACAGCGATGCCCCGTCCAGACTGAAGAACGTAAAGAATTATATAGGCCAATTCTCACGTTGCTCACATAATATTGTGACGTAAATAAACGGCACAAATTTTCAAAAAATAAATTTTTGAACATTGTAGATGCTCTCTGAATGGTGTAAAATAAATTCTTAAGGACTTTCGACGGTATACTAGAGATGTATAACTAGATCTAATTAAAGGTCGAAGATGAAAAATGGCGAATGCGACTTTGATTACTGCTCAACACGTGTCAATTCTAAATAATCTAATATTATTTGTGAGTCTGTGATTTGGCGGTATGAGAGTAGAAGTTTCCATTGACTTGTGGCAGGGAGCAAAGTTCTGTTCTATACAGAGTTCAGTCAAAAAAAAAGTTTTGGGGTTTTTCATACATGGTTGTTGGATCTTTGATGCCAATTAAAGGCATGATGAACAGCTAAAGATACAAATCGATATTGGAACACCATTTGAACAAAGAACTTGAATAGTGACAAGCCCAAGTAGGAGCAATTCTTTAGCAGGACTCTGCTCCCTGCCACAAGTCGAAGGAAATGTTGAAATATTTCTAGTATAAGGAGATAATTATTCTAGATTGGCCATTTTCGAAGTAAGACTGTGCAAAATCAACTGCACTACAAAAACAAAGTTGATAGAAGTGGTAATTCAGGTTTGGTAACGTGATGAGAGTTTATGCAAAAATGAGTAAAAGCAGTTATTGAATCCAAAGGGGGACACATACTTCCTATTAATTAGCGTAATGGTATAGTTGTATCATCTTGTAAAAATATTATTTTACTAGGAATAAATGGTTTTATCATAACAATTTTTTTATGTTGTAAAATTTGTACAATCTATATTTTAGACTGATTAATGTAATATTGCCGGCACTTTAATTACTGGCAACAACCTTGTATAGGTACGTGCAAACACTCAAATTTTATCTTGTCACAAAATCAATAAATCAGTAACCCAGCTTAAATATGAAATAATAAAATCAAATAATAAATGCAAACAGCGATTAAAATTAAATTCCATTTTTATACTGCCATGTGTATTCTTACTCAAAATCGCGTTTTTTTTTTGTAATGCCACCGTTCAATTGACACGAAATCATAAAATATTATTATTGTCGTATAATCAAAAAAAATTATTATTCAATAAATAATCGTCTAAATTATTATTATTCACCATGATAACGATTTTGAAGAAAATATACTTTCGGTCGATAAGGATTTTTAACCAAATTTTTTGTGTATAGACAGCGACAGACATACTTATACACACATGTACTCAAACATAATATATTTCGTAAATTCGGCTACTAAAATATTAAAAAAAAAAATTGCACCATAGCACGATTACGTGACAATTATGTTCGGTTGGTTTTTTATTAAATTTTTCAAATAATTTTTATATTAATGTCATGCGGCAGGCGTGTCTAGGGCAAGCAAGCAAAATCGATTTTTAACAAAATCCATAAGTGTTACAATGTTAAAATTTCACTTTTCACATGTACATAATTATATTGTTTCATAATTTTGTATATCGTAGCAACTAAAAAATAAAAAAGGATTAAAAGCATATCAATGTATGTATGTATGTACATACATGTATGTATCGTCCAAGGCCCCTTATTTGAAACAACAAATTTTTATCTATCACTAGATGTACAAAATACTATTTTGTACTTAATTTTCACACCTAGTAATCATCTAAATTAACGTTAATTATATATTTTCGCGTTATTCTATTTGCTATAATCCGTTCGTGAACCTGAACTTCCGTTTTTACGTTTAACAATATGTATCTATATGTAAATATACATATATTTTTATATTAGATAAATATTTTGATAAGTAAAATTATACAAGCTTGCATGTTGTTTAATTAGTTTGAATGAAAAATAGTTGCATCCAATATTTTTTTTAATATTCGATATAACTGACTTTAACCCAATCATATCAATCAAATTCCCACTTGAGGATGAATTTTGGTGTAATTTGGAGTCGATGTTGACCAAAAAGAAAAAATTCCACTTGGAACTGTTTTTTTTTTTAATTGCAGCGAAATTCGCAGAATGTGTCCCTATCTCAAATTTGGGATTTTAGATTTGGAATTTGAAATTTGAAATTTGAGATTTGAAATTTGGAATTTACAATTTGAAGTTTAGATTTGAAATTTGAAGTTCGGAATTTGAAATTTATAATTTGGAATGTGGGATTTGAAATTTGGAATTGGAAATCTGAAGTTTAGAATTTAGATTTTGAAATTTGGAATTTATGATTTGGAATTTGCAATTTGGAATTTGAAGTTTGGAATTTAAAGTTTGAAATTTTAAGTTAAAATTTGGAATTTAAAATTTTGAATTTGAAATTTAAAATTTAAGATTTAAAATTTTCAATTTGGAATTTGAAGTTTGAAATTTAGAATTGGAAATTTGGAATTGGAAATTTGGAATTTGAGATTTGGAGTTTGAAGTTTGAAATTTGGAATTTACAATTTGAAATTTGGAATTGAAAATTTGAAATTTAGGTTTGGAGTTTGAAGTTTGGAATTTGAAATTTGGAATTAACAATTTGAAGTTTAGATTTGAAATTTGAAGTTTGGAATTATGGAATTTGGAGTTTGGATTTTGAAATTTGAAATATGAAATTTTGGATTTTGGGATTTGGAATTTGGCATGTGGGATTTGAAATTTGAATTTTGGCATTTGAAATTTGAAGTTTAGAATTTGGAATGTTTGATTTGGAATTTGAAATTTGGAATTTGAGGTTTGAAGTTTGAAATTTAAAGTTAAAATTTAAAATTTGGAATTTTTAATTTGGAATTTCAAATTTTTAATTTGGAATCCGAAATTTGGGATTTGAAGCTTGGAATTTGGAATTTGAAATTATAAATTTGAAATTTACGGTTTAGATTTAAAATTGAAATTTTGAATATGAAATTTTGGAATTTGTTGAGATTTGGGATTTGAGTTTTGGAATGTGGGATTTGAAATTTTAAGTTTAGAATTTAGAATTTGAAATTTGGAATTTATGATTTGCAGTTGGGAATTTGAAATTTAGAATTTGAAGTTTGGAATTTGAAGTTTAAAATTTAAAGTTTAAATTAAAAATTTTGAATTTAAAACTTGGAATTTGAAATTTGAAGTTTGGAATTTTAAGTTTGAAATTTAGAATTTGAAATTTGGAATTGGAAATTTGGAATTTGGGATTTTGAGTTTAAAGTTTAGAATTTGAAATTTGGAATTGGAAATTTGGATTTTGGGATTTGGAGTTTGAAGTTTGAAATTTGGAATTTGAGGTTTAGAATTTACAATTTGAAGTTTATATTTGAAATTTGAAGTTTGGAATTATGGAATTTGGAGTTTGGATTTTTAAAATTGAAATTTGGAATATGAAATTTTGGATTTTGGGAATTGAAATTTGAAATTTAAAATTTGGAATGTGGGCTTTGAAATTTGGCATTTGAAATTTATGAAGTTTAAAATTTAGAATTTGAAACTTGGAATTTGGAATTTGAAATTTGGAATTTGAAGTTTGAAATTTGAAGTTTGAAATTTAAAGTTAAAATTTAAAATTTGGAATTTGAAATTTCAGATTTAAGAAAATTTGGAATTTGAAATTTCAGATTTAAGAAAATTTGGAATTGTTTAAAATTCGGAATTTACAATTTCAAATTTGGAATTTGAAATTTGGGATTTGAAGTTTGAAATTTGAAGTTTGAAATTTAAAGTTAAAATTTGGGATTTAAAATTTGGAATTTGAAATTTCAGATTTAAAATTTTGAATTTGGAATTTTCAATTTGAAATTTGGAATTGTTTAAAATTCGGAATTTTCAATTTCAAATTTGGAATTGGAAATTTAAAATTTGGAGTTTCAGGTTTGGAATTTTGAATTAGAAGTTTGAAATTTGGGATTTGAAGTTTGGAATTTGGGATTTCAGATTTTAAATTTGGAATTTGAAATTTGGGATCTGAAGTTTGGAATTTGGAAATTGAAATTTGGAATTTAGAATATGAAGTTTAGATTTAAAATTGAAATTTTGAATATGAAATTTTGGAATTTGCAATTTTGGATTTGAGATTTGGGAATTTGGGATTTCAGATTTTAAATTTGGAATTTGAAATTTGGGATCTGAAGTTTGGAATTTGGAAATTGAAATTTGGAATTTAGAATATGAAGTTTAGATTTAAAATTGAAATTTTGAATATGAAATTTTGGAATTTGCAATTTTGGATTTGAGATTTGGGATTTGAAATTTGGAATGTGGGATTCGAAATTTCAAGTTTAGAATTTAGAATTTGAAATTTGGAATTTATGATTTGGAGTTGGGAATTTGAAATTTGGAATTTGAAATTTGGAATTTGAAATTTAATATTTAAAATTTTGAATTTGGAATTTGTAGTTTGAAATTTGGAATTTGAAATTTGGAATTGGAAATTTGGAATTTAGGATTTAGAGTTTGAAGTTTAGAATTTGAAATTTGGAATTGGAAATTTTGAATTTGGGATTTGGAGTTTGAAGTTTGAAATTTGGAATTTGAGATTTGGAATTTACAATTTGAAGTTTATATTTGAAATTTGAAGTTTGGAATTATGGAATTTGGAGTTTGGATTTTGAAAGTTGAAATTTGGAATATGAAATTTTGGATTTTGGAATTTGGGATTTGAAATTTGGAATTTGGGATTTGCAATTTGAAATTTGGCATTTGAAGTTTAGAATTTGAGATTTGGAATGTATGATTTGGAATCTGAAATTTGGAATTTGAAATTTGAAGTCTGAAATTTAAAGTTGATATTTAAAATCTGGAATTTAAAATTTGGAATTTTGGATTTGAAGTTTAATTTGGGATTTCAGATTTTAAATTTGGGATTTGAAGTTTGGAATTTGAAATTTGGAATTTGAAATTTGGAATTTATGATACAATTTGTAGTTTAGATTTGAAATTGAAATTTTGAATATTAAATTTTAGATGTTGGAGTTTTGGATTTGAGATTTGGAATTTGAAATTTGGAATGTGGGATTTGAAATTTGAAGTTTAGAATTTATAATTTGGAATTTTCTGGAATTGGGAATTTCAAATTTGGAATTTGAAGTTTGGAATTTGAAGTTTCAAATTTAAAGTTAAAATTTAAAATTTGGAATTTGAAATTTCAGATTTAAGAAAATTTGGAATTGTTTAAAATTCGGAATTTACAATTTCAAATTTGGAATTTCAAATTTGGAATTTGAAATTTGAAGTTTGAAATTTAAAGTTAAAATTTGGGATTTAAAATTTGGAATTTGAAATTTCAGATTTAAGATTTTTAATTTTCAATTTGAATCTTGGAATTGTTTAAAATTCGGAATTTAGAATTTCAAATTTGGAATTGGAAATTTCAAATATGGAGTTTGAGGTTTGGAATTTGGAATTTGAAGTTTTAAATTTGAGATTTGAAGCTTGGAATTTGGAATTTGGGATTTGAGATTTTAAATTTGAAATTTGGGATTTGAAGTTTGGAATTTGGAATTTTCAATTTGGAATTTGAAATTTGGAATTTGAAATTAGGAATTTACAATTTGAAGTTTAGATTTGAAATTGAAATTTGGAATATGAAATTTTGAATTTTGGAATTTTGGATTTGAGATATGGGATTTGAAATTTGGAATTTGGAATGTGGGATTTGAAATTTGATGTTAGAGTTTAGTATTTGAAATTTGGAATTTATGATTTGGAGTTGGGAATTTGAAATTTGGAATTTGAAGTTTGGAATTTGAAGTTTATAAAATTTAAAATTTGGAATTTAAAACTTGGAATTTGAAATTTAAGATTTAAGATTTAAAATTTGGAATTTGTAGTTTGAAATTTGGAATTTAGAATTTGAAATTGGAAATTTGGAATTTGGAGTTTGGAGTTTGAAGTTTGAAATTTAGAATTTGAAATTTGGAATTGGAAATTTGGAATTTGGGATTTGGAGTTTGAAGTTTGAAATTTGGAATTTGGAATTTACAGTTTGAAGTTTAGATTTGAAATTTGAAGTTTGGAATTATGGCTTTGGAGTTTGGAATTTGAAATTTGGAATATGAAATTTTGGATTTTGGAATTTGGGATTTGAAATTTGGAATTTGGAGTGTGGGATTTGATATTTGAAATTTGGCATTTGAAATTTGAAGTTTAGATTTTGGAATTTGATATTTGGAATTTATGATTTGGAATTTGAAATTTGGAATTTAAGTTTGGAATTTGAAGTTTAAAATTTAAAGTTAAAATTTGGAATTTAAAAGGTGGACTTTGAAATTTCAGATTTCAGAATTAAAATTTTGAATTTGAAATTTGGAATTTGAAGTTTAAAATGTGGAATTTAGAATTTGAAATTTGGGATTTGGAGTATAATACTTTCAATATGCTTTCCTTCAAATCCATTAGCAGAACAAATTATAAAGATGCGATGACAGAAGACATATTACATCAAGCTCGCAGCAAGACAATACCAGTCATGAATCAACAGCAAAAATACGTTTACAATACTATTATGCAATCAGTTAATGCAGAAAATGGTGGATTATATTTTCTAGATGCTCCCGGAGCTACGGGCAATACCTATTTAATATCGTTAATTTTAGCTTCCATACGAAAAGACAACTTTATTGCATTGGCCATTGCCTCCTTTGGAATTGCAGCCACTTTGTTAGATGGTGGAAGAACAGCACATTCAGCATTAAAGTTACCTTTAAATATGCACCTAACAAAAACACCAACATGCAATATTCCCAAAACTTCCGGAATGGCAAAGGTACTTCAACAATGCAAGATTGTTGTATGGGATGAGTGGACATTGGCTCACAAAAAGCCGTTAGAAGCTTTGGATCGAACATTGAAAGATTTACGCAGCAACCAACAACCATTTGGGAGTGCTCTTATATTATTGGCAGGTGATTTCAGACAAACATTACCAATCATTACAAGATCAACCCCAGCAGATGAATTAAATGCCTATTTGAAAGCGTCGTATTTATGACTTAAAATGACTCATCAAGCCTTTTATTTTCTAAAGAATTATTGGATGTTGGAAATGGAAAAATTAATGCAGATAATACAACATGAATGATACAATCGTTGAATCCAAAGACAATTTAATTTCTAGCGTATATCCCGATATTGCAAATAATTATACAAATCATGAATGGTTAAGCGATCTCGCAATATTAGCCGCCAAAAATAAAGATGTCACTGAAATTAACGTTAACATTCAAAACACAATTATACAGGCCAAATAAAAACATACAAATCGATTGGTAGCGTTATGGATCCAGAAAAAGTTGTTAATTACCCAATTGAATTTTTGAATTCACTATAGACTTGCCTGGAACTCCACATCACATTTTACAATTAAAAATTGGTGCGCCAATAACTGTATTACGCAGTTTGAACCAACCACGCCAACAATATCATTGAGGCCACCATATTAATTGGCCAATACAAAGGTGAAAACATATTAATTCCACGTATACCAATTATACTCCACGTATACCAATTATACCATGCCTGGCATTTGCTATGTCGATTAATAAATCTCAAGGGAAGTCGCTGAAAGTATGTGGTTTAAATTTGGAACCGCCATATTTTTATTTTAGGACATTTTTGAAGAACCTGAAATAGATTTCCAGGAACTTAAGCAGCAAATGAACTTGAAATTGTATTGTCTTGTGCTAATTAATTGACTTAAAATACACTGCTAACAAATTTACTAATTATCAACCACTTATAGGTGTCTGTAACCGGGTTGATTCTTTGGTACTAACATAACTTTCCTTTTCTTCGATTTTGGTTATGTGTAAAGGGTGTACGAATGGCCCGGTGTCATCCAGGAGTTTTGCTTAGGCTTGGTCGTACATTCTGACCAATCAATCAATCAAATAAACCATAAAAATTGCTAAACAAGCTTTACAAAAGCTTTTGTAAAAACAAACGATCATATTATAAATAAACGAACTTATTACTATTATTATTAACACTCCTAACATAGTAGAAACCTATTAAAAATTAATCATATCACGTATCACTTTTTTTTCCAAAATGCACTTTTTACCTAATTTTCACGATACACCCAAAAACTTCACGTTACAGCTGGCTTTAATCATTTCGATATTCTAATAAATCACTATCAATTGAAATTTAATTGGCCTTAATATTAATTAAAATTCAAATCAATTGTATTTGTTATCTCTTGCCCTAACGAATTACTAACGATTTTTATTCAATAAACACCTGTTGAAAGAAGGCTACCGAAAAAACTTTCTGATTGGTTACGAAAATCAGATAAAATTTGATATCAGATAAGAGATACCCGAACAACGTAAATAAAAATTTTTAAATTGATTTTAATTTATATAAACGAAAGTTTTGTGCGCACACGGATCCACGTCTTCCAGGTTTAGATTTAGGTTATAAAATAAAATACATACGTATAAATCAAAATTATCACAAATTTATGTTGCACTAGTTACACTACGAGTATTATAATATTTAGTAGAGCTGCACTGTCAACTGTCACTCGATTATTCGAAGCCACTATACATGCTATTCTAACGCGTTCAAAATTTAAACTGGCTTGGCGAACAATCGCATATAAATTATAACAAATAAATTATAAGAACCTAAGCAAATAAAAAAAAAACTTGAATAAATATTTTATCTATCTCTAGCTATATGTAGACCTAGATACCAATAATAAAAATTTTAATTTTCAATATAATATAGAATGGAATATATATGGCTTATCAAACCTAACTTTTTTAACTATACTCGGCTCAGATATTAAATAATGGAATTTTGGTTCACGTATAACGAACAATTACCGGCTTTTCTTATCAACATTATTTTGTGAATTTTTTTTAATAAAAGTAAAAAAATATTATTTGATATGTGCACTATACATATGCTTTGATTGTTTAAATACAGGTTGGGATTTCAAACCATGAAGTAATTTAGTCCGAAGTAAAAACAAAGATTTTTTTTTTGTTGTCAAAAAATTAGGTCTATATGACCCTGCGGACGACATTTAGCATTATCTTAAAAAAAAGTCGTCTTATATATCGCCAAACCAAGCAATTATATTTTACAATAATGTCATGCGATTTTAGAGCTTGTTGAAGTGTTAATTACCGATCTAGATCGATTGGCACTTTCATAAGAAACAGCTCTATGAATTTCTTTTAGATATTCAACTTACAAAACAATATTTAACCATTTTCTGTAACTGTTCCATTGATGGTTTTTGTTGCAACTTGAAAGCACTGTTGTGTATGCTTAAGAAAAACTAAGTAGATTGGGAGATCTTAATATAAATATTTAAGATAGCAATGAATTTTACAATTACCAAACAATGTTTGTCAGGGTTTTCCAGTTCATAGAGTCCACCGGCTTATATATGTATCAATTAATAAAATAAAAATAAAATTTTAATAAACAAGAAAGACGACTAGGCGCCACTCTAAACAGTGAAAAAAAAATACTGAAGCGGAATCAACCCAGAAAAGTCAGGAGAAGTATCGACATTGCTGCGCGAATAAACGATGGTTCGTCAAATATTTTTGGCAATACTTGTAATAAAACTGTGGCGAGTGCAAACTATTTGATAATAATCCTTTACTTATCCCAAAATTCTGAGTTTTCCCAAAACGTTTTTGATAAATGGGGAATTTACGAAATTCCACTATTGAATACAGTTAAAGTCTACTAATTATTACAGAAAATAATTTTTTTTTTGTTTTTGTTTGATAACGTGATGATTGCTTTTCGATAAATTGTGAAATTCCATTATTGAATATAGTTAAAAAAAATTGCCAAGTTACGTAATTATTGCATTAAATATAACCCGAACAGAGATTTTTCAAATACGACAGATGAAGAACAAATTACTAAAATTGAGATAACTCTCCAGTTATTACGCATACCAGACGCAATAAAAGACATACCGCCATTTGACGGCAACCGAACAGACTTAAACAAATTCCTTACCCACGTTGACGACATTGCGGCAATACTAAAACCTGCATTCGACAAACAAGTTCACGGAGACATATTGCTCCGTGCAATACGAAACAAAATTATAGAAAATGCCAATAAAGCATTGGAAATGTATAATACAAGAAATGATTGGGTAGAAATTAGGCGCAATCTTATCTCACATTTCGCAGACAAAAGGGATGAAACAAGTCTCATCAGAGATCTGCACAATATACATCAAAGAAATGACCCTGTAGAAGTATATTTTTCGCGAGTATTACAAATTATTAATGCTCTCAAAATCTGGGCATCGTTAAATACAAGCGATCAGAACGAAACAAAGTTTAAATCAAAGTGGTATGACGAAATGGGCTTAGCAGTATTCGTCTCAAATCTTAGAGATCCACTAGGATCAATGGTTAGAGCCATGAAACCCGCCGATCTACACAGAGCAAATACAGCTCACAAAACCAACTGTACCACTACGTTTACAGATGTATAAACCTAGTTACAATACAAATTTTCCTGGACACATAAACAACAATCAGTTCTTTAATCCTAATAACAATTTACAGACACCGCGTAATAATCATCAATATTTTAACCATCGACCATTTACCAAAACCTGATCAAAGGAAATTCGAACCCATGGATACAAGTTCAAACAGCAACAAGTATAAGCAACCTACATTCGCGCAACAGAAACCTACTAACCTTAATAATCCACGTCAATACAATTTCAACACGAATGGACCGCCCAGATTCCAATCAAAGGAATTGTACAGTATTTCCACCAATCCTTATAATCACGAAAGTGATCATTTTTACGAATCATATGATGAGAATGTACAAATTGAAGATTATGAAGAAACGTATGATCAACATGCAGGAAATACACCGGAAGAACCATCCCCCATAATTGAAATAGAAGATGAGGATTTTCACCAAACCCCATTGGAGGATACGGCTACTTGAGCCTACTAACTAACCAACATCAAACAGGGTATCAATTACCTTATATAAACTTAACGTACAATCAAATTACAAATTTTTAATAAACACTGAATCCACTAAATCCTTCATTAGCCCCGACATAATTAGTAAAAAATACATTTAAAAAATCAAACCCTTGACCATCGCTACTTTGTTCAACAGTACCATTGTCGACCAAATGGTAGTATTAAAGGGCCTAAAAGAATTCGAAACAACGGAACCATTACAATTTATTTTATTCAAATTCCATGACTATTTTCAAGGCCTAATCGGAATGGAGATTATGAAAAAATTAAAAGTCACCCTGGAAGATAATCACACCTACCATAGAAATCCCAATACAATACAAATTAAATCTTATCTTAGCGACATACAGTGTAGCACCAAGGAGTAAATTAGTTGTAAAAGTTCCAGTGCCAACGGAAAACTGTAGCCAACGGAGAAATCTATTAAACCTGAAGTGTTGAGAAATAACCTCATAATACCAGAAGGAGTGTATACAAGTATCAATAATTTCGACTACGTAGAAGTAGTAAACTACAGGCCTCAACAGAAACAATTCGCTGTAGAACATCCAATAGAATGCGAAGAATTTGGAGCAAATCACTTAGAAATTCATAACATTGAACCAATTTCTACAAGAAATGATAGCGAAGACATCACTCAATTAATACGGACGAGTCACCTTAACAACATTGATCTTAATGACGAGAAGCCAATCTTCACTAAAAGCTGTCGGTATCTATACGTTCACAAACAAGAGGTTGAATCACAAATAGGTAAAATGTTAGAACAAGGAATAATCCGACCAAGCTTTTCACCATGGTCGTCACCAATATGGATCGTGCCAAAGAAGAAAGATGCATCAGGACAAACCAAATGGAGAATGGTTATAGACTACAGGAAGCTCAATGAAAAAACCATTGAAGACAGATATCCACTCCCTAACATCACGGATATCTTGGACAAACTAGGGAAATGCTTCGGGATTTCACCAAATCGAGGTAAATCCAAAAGACATCCAAAAAACCGCTTTTTCCGTTGAATTCGGGCACTACAACGTACTTGGTGAACTACAAGGAAAAGTCTGCCTGTGTTATATGGACGATATCATGGTCTTTTCTACATCGCTTCAAGAACATGTGAAAAGTCTAACCAAAGTATTTACTAAGATACAAAACGCGAATCTGAAGGTTTAATTGGACAAATCGGAATTCTTATATAAGGAGATAGCCTTCTTGGGACACGCAGTCACGTCGAATGGAGTAAAGCCCAATCCGGATAAAATTAAAGCGATACGAAATTTTCCATTACCCAAAACAGAAAAACAAATAAAGAGTTTCTCGGGACTCTTAGGGTATTGTAGGAAATTCATAAATAATTTCGCAAAAATTACAAAACCAATGACGGAATGTCTAAGAAAAGATGCCTCTATCATAATTAACGATAAATACATAAACTGCTTTGAAGATTGCAAGGAATTACTCTGTAATCAACCTATCCTGCAGTACCCAGATTTTTCAAAATCTTTCCTCGTCACCACGGACGCCAGCAATATGGCTATAGGAGCAATACTATCGCAAGGACAAATCGGACAAGATCTACCCATTTGCACGCTTCTAGAACATTGACAAAAACGGAAGAAAACTATTCCACGATCGAAAAGGAATTATTAGCCATAGTGTGGGCAACAAAATACTTCAGACCGTAAGTCAATAACACAGAAGATTCCTCCTCAGTAGAAGATACAACTAGGTAGCATGCTCTCTACTCCTGATGATTTAATACCAATTACAAAAAAATTCAGTTAACACGTTCGACAAATAACTTATAATCCACCTGTCGGATACTCTAAACAGTCCCTTGGTTAAAAGTGAAATATATTTTGGGACAAAGAAAAGAGTAACACTACAATTACCTAGAAAACGTGGGATTAAAACAGCCATTAGCGAAGAGCTGCGATAATTGTTTGGGAGAACCCGAAATCTGACAGACAACCACCAAATCTACAGTTAACCTTGAGTGAAACACCAAAACACCCAATGGAAATTATCCATACAGACCTATTGCTATTGGATGGGAAAGTATTTCTCACCATAATTGACAAATTCAGTAAATTTTCTGCAGCATATCCATCAACAGGAAAAACTAATAAAGCAGTATCGGAAAACCTCACACACTTTTTCAGTCAACATGGATTACCAGAAAAACTAGTAGCTGATTCAGAAATAGGAACTGGAAAAGACGTAAAAAACCTACTAGAAAAACATAACATCCAGTTACACGTTACCACACCATATAATTCCACAGGAAATTCTCCAGTCGAGAGGTTACACTCTACACTCAAAGAGTTATGTAGCATTATAAAATTGCAACGATCAGATGATCCTCTAGAAGTAATTATAATGTCAGCAATACTCGCATACAACAACACTATACATTCAATAACACAGATGACTCCATTTAATCTCTTAAAGGGACATTATGCAAAAAGAGTGATCGAATTCAATAATGAATCAGATTATGCAGCCCAAAGAAAGGAGTTATAAGTTTTATACAAAACACAATACAAGCGCGAAATAAAAAGCTAAAACCTCCGGTACCTATATTAAAACTGAAAATTATCAAAGGTAATGGGATAACTATAGATACAAATGAAGGAAAAGTGCATAAAAATAAAGTTAAAAAACTCTTCCAGGTACCCCATGATGTACACACAGGAAATCAAACTAACAACACTCAGGGATAACAAGGGAATCATACCTCTAAAAATAGGAGATGCAAGAGTTTATAAAAATTACCGGAAAATGATTCACATAATATAACTTCAACCATACGAAAACAACCAACGAATCAGCAAAGAGTCAATACACAAACATAATAGATAATAAAAGGATAATAATTCAACACAAACTTGACAACCTGAAGAAACTATATAAGGAGTTGTTACCAAAAATGACCAAAAGAGGCCTAATAAATGGTTTAGGAACTCTCATCAAAGATCTGACAGGAAACCTCGATAACCAGGATCTTACGAATATCCAAACAACCAATAATTAATCACAAGAATGCGAGACGTTCAAGAATTCGTCAACACAACTCTTGCACGGCTACACTTTGAGAACAGACAAATAACTGACAAAATAGATAGGGTAGAATTACTATTAATTTATATGACCACCATTTTTACAAAATAAACCACCAATAGACATCCTACACAAAAATATGGACGAAATTTTAGATATAATAACGTTTTCACAACAACAACTATTTTCAAAACATTATTACTGAGACAAAACGAAACAACATAAACATTAAATTTACTGAGACAGGACGCCATTCGCATACAAAACGACAATCTCATTTACAGCCTATTACAGCTTAAAGGGTTCTATGATAGCAATAAACAACTAATTTTATCAGAATACCAATTTTCAATAAAGAAAAATTCGACATATATCAAATAAAAACTATACCATTTAACAACAAAACCCTAAACCCTACGGACCGTTGCACATTTCAGCTAAGCTAAGCTATGCGATGTAAACTATGTGCATAGCTTTCGGTTGTAAATAAAGAGTTTTAATGGAACGTTGCACACTTGAGCTAAACCATAGACAATCATAATAGATTTCTCATTTGACTAAAAACACAAAATAAAAATAAAAATTTTCCATTCAAATGATATCGGTGTATTCTTCTTCTTCTTCCGCTGGCGCTACATCCCATGAAGGGATTTGGCCGCCTCAACGATGCTCCTCCAAATAATTCGATCCGCCACAAGAGAACGCCAAACACGGTGACCGAGTGTGTTTAGGTCCCACAGCTAACATCGCTCACATATACAATGGCCGGTCTCCACTTGTATATTTTTCTCTTGACAAAAAAAAATCTAGTCCATTATTTTTCTCGTGACAATTTTTAGTACATTTTTCAAAATACATAAACAAAAATGGTTTTGAGCATGCGCATTGAAATTTTTCAAGAGAGGAAAAGATTAGAATATTCAATATTTTTGTCATGACGTTGTGCCAATTGAGCATAATTTGTATTTTATGCTCAATTTCTTGTCATTTTATGTTTAATATTTTGACAATTAAAATGAAATTTTTCTGTTTTTTGGGAAAATTTTAGCTTTTTAATAAATTTTAAGTGAAAATAAAATAAAAATTGTCTTAATAAATTAACATACATAATAAATTGTAGAATATAAATATAATATTCCAAAAATTTTATTAAATCGAAAAAGGAACCAAATTTAAATGTTTTTCTTATTCTCAAAGAGAGAAATTGGTTATATTCTTCATGTTAGTAGTTGTAGAAAAAATGTCATGAGCCGAATGTCGTTTATTTTTTGTCAAAAGAAAAATACACAAGTGGAGACCAGCCATCACTTTCGATTCGAATTCGATAGATTTTATGTCTCATGTTTCAAGAATAAAATTGTATTCTATTTCGCTTTTTGATTACGCTTTTCCTATTGTGATCTCTTTTTGTTGCGTACTTTTCTTTTCCTTCAAGCCGCATACTACAAAAAAAATTCAGTAACTTTTATGGTAATTTCGCAACAGAAGAACTTGACGGACATAAACTTTTCTCAACTTTTGGGTAATTTTTTTCCCCTCCATACCAACTTAAAAAACATAATTTTTTTTTCTCGTATGAAAAAATGAATTATGTTTTTTTTAAGTTGGTATGGAGGGGAAAAAAATTACCGAAAAGTTGAGAAAAGTTTATGTCCGTCAAGCCACATACTACAAAAAAATTTCAGTAACTTTTTTGGTAATTTCGCAACAGAAGTACTTGACGGACATAAACTTTTCTCAACTTTTCGGTAATTTTTTTCCCCTCAATTCTTTTTTTCATACGAGGAAAAAAAATATTTTTTAAGTTGGCACGGAGGGGAAAAAAATTTACAAATTATATGAGAAAATTTTATGTTCGTTAAGTTCTTCTGTTGCGAAATTACCATAAAAGTTACTGAATAATGTTGTTTTATTCGAGCAAGCTGAGATAGCAAGAAAAAGAGAATAATTGAAAAACGAAATATAATAAAATTTTATTCTTGAAACATGAGACATAAAATCTATCGAATTCGAATAGAAAGTGATGTTACAACATCCCACCAATATTCAAAATTTTTGTCATGACGTTGTGCCAATTGAGCATAAATTGTTTTTTATGCTCAATTTCTTGTCATTTTATGTTGAGTATTTTGACAACCAAAATGAAATTTTCATGTTTTTTCGGAAAATTTTAGCCTTTTAATAAATTTTAGGTGAAAATAAAACAAAATAAAATAAAAATTGTGTTATTAAATTAAAACTTAAATAATAAATTGGGGAATATAAATTTAATAGTCAAAAATTATATTAATCGAAAAAGGAATCAAATTCAAATTTTTTTCTTATTCTCAAAGAGAGAAATTAGTTTTATACTTTGTACGCGTCCGAAGTTTGTAATAATTATTTCAGCTGTAATAATTATGACAGAATTTTGTATGCAACCAAATTATTACAGCCACTACGTGTAATAATTTTGACGTTTCTGTAATAACTTTTGTTGATTTTAAGACGCGTCCGATTTCTGTGAGAAATAATTTTTCTGTGATAAATTTGACATTAGTGAAATAATTTTCTTTTTCATATTTGAAATAAGTTCATTTGCTGTCCGAATACTGAAATAATTTTGACATAATAAATTTGACAGAAAATACTTGGAGAATCATCCAATAACACTAAAATAGCGCCTAGATAATTTTTTTTTTTAAATTTTAACTCCAATAAAGAAATCTACGGATCACCGGCATATATTCACCATAAAAATTAATAAAATTTGAGGCGCGCTAAATGAAAATTTAGCATTTTTAAACAAAATTGTTAGTTGATCAACAACATTTGCTGTATATTAATAATCTAAAAACCATCATTTAACGATGTAATGGCAATGAATATAGGAATTATGTACTTATAAGAAAAAATTAGGGCTTGCAGATTTTGGTACAACACAAAAACGAATAAATTGCTCACAAAATGATTAAAAAGAACAGAATAAAGGCACGAATGATCTCTTTTTCGAACGATTATAAATTTATTAGTCTTAAATTTAATTTCATCAATACAAACATCTTGTTACTAAAATCAACATATACTTCACTGGCACAGAAATAAGAATTATTTCGGTCATGTCAAAATTATTACACACCGGTGCTGTGATAATTTGGTTGCGTTCAGGTCAACATTAATTTATCACAGAAAAATTATTTCTCACAGAAATCGGACGCGTCCGTAGTAAAAAGATTTCTGCCCTGAAGAAATTAAATTTACGACCAATAAATTTATAATCGTTGGTAAAAGTGATCATGCGTGCCTTTATTCTGTCCTTTTTAATCATTTTGTGAGCCATTTATTCATTTTTGTGCTGCACCAAAAATTGTGTAGCATTGTATCAGCAAGCCCTTGTAATAATATTATCAGCAAGCCCTAATTTTATCTTATAAGTGCATAATTCCGAAATTCATTGCCATTACATCGTTAAATTATAGTTTTAAGATTATCAATATATAGCAAATATTGTTGATCAACTAGCAATTTTTTTTGTTTAAAAATGCTAAAATTTTGTTTAGCGCGCCTAAAATTTCATTCATTTTTATGATAAATACTATGCCGGTAATCCGTAGATTTATTTATTGGGGTTTTATTTAAAAGAAAAATAAATCTAGACGCTATTTTAGTGTATTATATTATTCTACAACCATTAGCTGTCAAAATTATTACATGTCAAAATTATATCAGTATTCGGACGCAAATGAACTTATTACAAAATATGGAAGAGCAAATTATTTCACTCACATCAAAATTATTACAAAAAAAAAATATTATTTCAAACTTCGGACGCGTACTTTATGTTAGTAGTTGTAAAAAAAATGTCATGAACCGAATGTCATTTATTTTTTGTCAAGAGAAAAATATACAAGTGGAGACCGGCCATGAAGTTTTGTGTATATTTTATTAATAACTCGTAGGCTACTTAGTTGTATTAGGTATCGTGTCATAAATCATAATAATAAGAATTATGCAAAAACTACAATGAATGCGTGAGCGATGTAATTAGCTAAAATGTGCAACGGAGCGAGCTAAGCGGGCTAAACTATGCTAATATAAACTACGTTTCTCGCTTAGCTTAGCTGAAATGTGCAACAGGCCTAAACCTCCAAAATCCATTATCCTAAATAACCTTTATTATCAAATATATGCCACAAATTGTAAAATAATATACAACACACATTACTGCGAAGAAACAAGAATGGAACAAATTAAAAAATCATGTGCCCCGGCAATCATCAAACAACAACCAGCTAATTGTGAAAGTCAATATATAACTCCCCAAGAAGAAATAGGCTACTTCAGCTATGGGAAATTATACATTCATCCCAAATCAATCAGTGGGATGTAATACCGAAGCCAGAAACACAAGATACACTTTTGATAGACAATACTAAAAATGAAATTATATCATCCAATTGCGGATCCAGCAACCGTATATTAACTGGAAACTTCATAATATCATTTTTCAATTGTACACTAACGGTCAAGAATAAACAACTCCAAACATATGAGATCAGAAGTGAGACACATGACATACAACGGTCGCTTCATAATCTTTAGACAGTCCGCAACTTAGTCACTTGCATCAATATCAGTTTAATTAATAATAAAAAAAAGGAAACAAATAAAAATAACACAGTTGCAAGTCAAACAAGAAGACGACCAAAACTGGATATATGGACCATATCCGGAGGATTATCCTTTTCATCATTAGGTATTATTGTATTGTTCATTTATATTTATGTATTTTACCACAGTACAAAAGGGAAAATAATGGGGCCAAGAAGGGCGTGCTCCGAAACATTAAAAGAATAGGATGTGAAACAATGTTCATAGATATTAAAGTAAATCAACATGGCACTTAAACCAAAGAACGAGGACGTTCATTCTTCACCTCTTCGGGAAGAGTTACATACGTATCTCATATATACATTGTATTGCTACATTCAACCTGCACTCGCGATATGTTGTATCATATGCATTTTTACACATTCGTGGAAACTGCACACATTACATTCTGAATCGAATAAACTACGTACATATAGCCATAATGCCATAAGCATAATATTATTTTTCCAAGTTTATTATAAAAGCGGTTGAACAGTAGATAACATCGACTGTGGTTTCCTTGGCTATGACATATATCCACTGGTTTGGGGTGTAAAACTTGATTCAGTGGTTGGTTCTATTTACTGCTCTGCTATTGCACACGGCATTGATTTCCTTTCTCCGCTGTAATATACCATGGCTCCCTTATACCATGGCTCCCGATACCGAGGTTCGTTTCTCACTGAAGAGAAGCTCGTTGAACAAAAAAACACTATCGTTCAAGTCTCCTCCTCGCTCTAGAAATACCCAGTCCGAATCGACAAGAAATTTGTTTAAAGAAATGTAATCATAGCATATCTAAAATCGAAATGAAAAGAATTACTAGAAGTGCACATAGTATCACAATTCTCTTGAAAAATGTATATCATATAATTGGAGTATGATGTATGCTCGTACATCCAGTGAAGTCCTCACACGGCGAGAGTTCCAAATACATAAGGTCAGTTGAAAAAACCAAATCGAGGAATTTCCCTCGACTATTGCTTATTCGGTTCACCTGCATCAATGCAGTGCTAGCAAAATAATCAGTGACTGCTAATCCTTTTTGGTCGATGGAAGAGGCCGTGAAAACTCCGTCAACATCAATCCCAGTAATATCAGGAAGATTGAAGTCACTAGTAACAATTAGTTGTTCACCAACTCGAACCAATGGCACAACAGCAGAATCGATGAAATTAATAATTCCAAGATAATATTCCAGAGTAGATCCGCTGGGAACATATGCAGCAACCACGATGATAGAGGCACTGGCTATATTAATACGTACAGCAATAACATCATAAGTTGGATGGCATGCAATGAGCTCGTTAGAAATAGAACATTTAACAGCGATCAACACACCTCCCCCCTTCAGGCTGGTACAAAAATCATGTCGATCATTCCAGTGAACGACGTAGTTAGGTGGGAAAAACTCCGCCGAATTGAAACTTTTAGTAAGCCATGTTTCTGAGATAACGATCACATCGTAATAATTGTCCAGCACGCCAAGTAAGAATAATTTAGCTTTACCTCGAATGCTAGAGGCATTATGGTAGTACATCGAGGTAAAAGAGGTTTGTCCGGAACTTATAGGCGGAAGTATCCTGCCTGAAACTACATCACTTAAATTACGAGTGAGTTGACTGGTACAGCTGGTATCCGAAATCTCACACTGCAGGTTATTACTTGGGACAAATTTACTACTTATTAAGCTCTTATAATTTATTCTGTTGACTTGTTTAGAGCAGCAGTTGTTCGAAACTTCACCCGTGGAGGCAACGTTGTCCGAAAATGTTTATCGTAAAACTCCCGAATGTGTACACCGGTTGGCCAAGTATTATGGTCTAGGGCCTTAATACATACATCAGCTTTCATGCCCAATTTGAAGCATACAAACTCCAGAGATACGATACTACGTAGTTTAGGAACCAGTTTGAATGCTTTACAGTCTTCAATCTCCAAACAAGTTCTAGCCATGGACGCAATCTCATTTTCAGAAGTATCCGGATCAAATTTCGAGACGTGTAGCCATACCGTCGGTACAATGGCCTTTACTCCAAAATTTTCCGAAAATTGTCTGACGCTTGTTCCCAACTGCAGGCACGGCAACACTGGGGCTCATTAAAGAAGAAGTCACCACATCAGAAAAGATCCCAGTAGAGGCCGGAGGTCTTTGCCTGGCTGGTTGTAAGACCGCAGGACTAATAGGAATAACAGCAGGTAACCCAGCACTAGGTATACCTTTTACGATTTTATCAGACGTTATTTTCTTGAGAGTAGAGTTTTTTTCTTCATCCGATATAATTCGTGAAGCTGAATCTTTAGTTGACCTTGAACGAGAACTTAAAGGCGCATAGACGATGTGGTAGTCGTGGCTGACAACTCAGGCAGACGATCGAGGATCATGCCAAGTTATTGTTTGAGACAGGTAATCTCGTCAAGCAGCTTCTCAACAAAGGGCTGCGGAGCAGCATTGGCGCTAAAATTACAGTCCCTCATTACCTGAGGGAATGACTAATTCTTCATAAGGTCCCTGCAGTCACAACAGAACCACATAATGTTTGAGCATTTCCGCATTTGGTTATACGCTACGCGGTCCACTTCAGCACAACCATAGTGGAACATTTTGCTACAAAAACCAGAGCAGCTGATCGTCTGGTTGTTTGTAAATGCCAAGCTGGAATCTAGGAACGCTTGGCTGAACGAAAGCGAGAAAAGTTGTACAGAAGCACGTGTTGCACGAGACAAAAGGCGGACAAATAAAAAGTAAGATAATTATTTTATGGTGCCAAGTGAATGAATTACGATAAATTACTATGAATGATTTTGACGAAGGCGTGTTGTGTAGTGGATGATACAATTTGGCCTGTTGATAGATGGGAGTGATGGGGCTAGTGAGTTACTGTGGCGGTTTATCGCTGCTCATGGTATAACGGTTCATCACTGTGAAGATAAGTGGTATGGTGTAACGGTATATCATTGCTGCGTGGTGTGGTTTCGAATAACGGTAAAAAGTGACAAAGAAATAGGTAATTAGAGAGCCGATCAACGATCATTTTTGTTTTGTTTTCAAGAGAGGAGAGAGTGAGATTTGCGTTGAAATTAAATATGAGCTAATGTGGTGTGATGTGAATAAAAATACAGTTAGGTCAGAGGCTGATACGGAAGACGTACCATGTTGGAAATTGAGGAACGTGATTACCTAACAATTAAGTTACAATATAATTGATGATTACAATTTTGTGCGATTTCGCCGAGTTTTAGCGCTTAGTTATAATTGATGCTTATCAAGGAGAAATGAATCTAGTGACAGTGTGACCATCAGTGATCGGTGGTTCCATGAAGAGTGAGTGATCATGTGTAGAATAATTACACTACCCTGCAAAATTTTGCCCCTGGACAATGAATAGTTGTTTCCAAAGTAATTTTTCACGCTGAATCCGAATATGGGATCAGAATTGCTCTATCACGTCAGGTTTATGAGCTATTCTAACCTAAAAGTGCAAAAAACACTGTTTTATGATATATTTGAGGTTATCTAGCACCGCGATTTTTTTTTTCTTCAAAACTCCATATGTGGGATCTTATAGTACAAGTCTTCTTCTTTCAAATGCTGTTGAGTTTGCTCAAATATCTTTTTTTTTTCACCGAGATATCGCATTTCCAAATTTGCATGTTCGTGAATTCTCTCTCTCTGGTATGTTTATTGTCGTATTTCCTCACTGTAATATACGGATGCTGCGGTTCGAAAGGCGAGTCTACCTCTCTGAATCAGCTGCTTCTTCTTCTCTTCTTCTTTTCGTAGTAGCTTCATTCATATTACACTATTTTACAATGAAAAGTATAACGTCTATAATAAGCATTAAATAAAATGCTCTTCTTATAAATAAAATTGACTTGGCCAGAAAAAGGTGTTGTGTGAAACGACACAAATGAAGAACAAATTATTAATGGATAAATTTGTCATATACATAGTTCTGTTGTATACATGTTACCCAATGAATTGGTAACAGCAAACGGGCTTTAAAATTTTATTAATTTTAATATCAATCAATTAACCTATGATTTCATTATCATTTTGTTTTTAGGCATTTTCACAAATCTGTCAATAAATTTTTCGTGTAATTTATAAATTATTTAATTTAATATTTTATTTATTTGTCTCCTATTTATAAATGAACCGAACAACAATAACTGCAGTTGGGGATATGGCCAGCTCATTTGTAACAATGGCCTATCTGTTAAATCGAAAAGGATACAAATATGGCAAGACGGAAGATCTGGATTCATTTCAGTCGATATTAGGGGATTTAGTAAGAAACATTTACTTGGAAAGGGCGTAAGTTAATATAACGGAAAATATATATTTTGGTAAAATATATTTCATTGAACTTTGTATTTTATTAATATAATAGCAGCCCTACGACAACGCCATTTGCTGAAGAACGGGGCTCACCAAGAAGAACGTCTCCACCTCCAGTACTTTCATCGCCCGGTTCGCCAAAATTTAAATCATCACCTGTTGCAGCTGAAAATAAATCTGGATCATTATGTAAGACACAAGCTACAGTATCGCCCAATGTGACGCAAAATATATCTAGATCACCCTGTGGGACAACAGTTGCACCATCGCCCAATGTGACACAAAATAAATCTGAATCGCCCGGTAGGACACCACAAAATATACCTGTATCACCCTGTAGGACACCAGTTGCACCATCGCCCAATGTGACATATACTAAATCTGGATCGCCTGGTAGGACACAATCACCAAATACATCTGGATCACTCGGTAGGCCAAGAGTTACACCATTGCCCGATGTATCACAAAATAAATCTGAATCGCCTGGTAGGAGACAATCACCAAATATATGTGGATCACCCGGTAGGGCAATAGTTCCACCATTGCCCGATGTATCACAAAATAAATCTGAATCGCCCGGTAGGACACAATCACCAAATATATCTGGATCAGCCGGTAGGGCAATAGTTCCACCATCGCCCGATGTGACACAAAATAAATCTGGATCGCCTGGTAGGAGACAATCACCAAATATATGTGGATCACCCGGTAGGGCAATAGTTCCAACATCGCCCGATGTGACACAAAATAAATCTGGATCGCCTGGTAGGAGACAATCACCAAATATATCTGGATCACCCGGTAGGGCAATAGTTCCACCATCGCCCGATGTGACACAAAATAAATCTGGATCGGCCTGTACGACACAAGCTACAAAATCGCCCAAAGTGACACAACAGAAATTAATGCCCTGTAGAACAGTAGGTTCAACATCGCCGGTTGTGACACAACAGAAATCTAATCCCGTCTGTGCTTCTAAATTGCCAAGAAAAGCACCCAGTCTTAAGGCTCCGTGGATTCCGAGTTGCAATTTTCAAACATTTAATAGAGCGGGTTCAAATCCTGCTCTTAAACTACCACAGATAGTAGGTAAATCTCAAAGTAAATTAGCTGTGCCATCAAACCTCCGATTAAATGAAAATGCATGTCCAGGAACCTCAGGTGCTAAAAGTAAACCTCCAATTCAAGCAAATCTGAAAACATGTCCAGCACCTCAACCAAAAAAGTACACAGGTGCTATACCTAAAATTGCAATTTCAAGACCTGTGTCAAACACAGCAACAACTAAATCAAATGTACCAACATGTTTACCATCTCTCCAACCAAAGCAAACAGGTGCTATACCTAAAACTAAACAATGTCCAACAAATGCAGTCTCATCCGCTCAAGTTCATCAGCAAAAGCAAACAGGTACTACATGTAAACTTCCAACTCTAACAACTAAGTCATCTACACCTACAGCACAAACAAATGCGCAAAGGCTAGCAAGCCGGCCCGCCCCAACGGCAGCAGCTCCAAGGCCTGCGCAATTGGGAAAATTCAACCGATTAGAAACCCTATCAAAACCGAGAAATCCATTACTAAAATTATCTTCTGAGGAAGTTAGGGAACAATATGAAATTAGAGCGGAAAAGATGGCAAAAGCCGAGCGCCTTGCAGCCAAGCTCGCCGAAGTCCAGCTCATTGCAGACAAGCGCGCCAGAGAGATACAGCTAGCTCAAAGAAAGGCGCAAGGGAAAGGAGACCAGTGCACCGGAACAAGATCTACAGCTCAAACAAATGTGCGAAGGCCTTCGCAAGTGGAAAGAGCCAAACGATTAGAAAACCTATCAAAACCGAGACGACCATTACCAAGTGTCAGATTAAGTCAAAGAGATGCGCAAGGCCAAGGAGACCGGTGCACCGGAACAGGATCTACAACTCAAACAAATGCGCAAACGCGAGGAACGGCATCAAATCAGCAAAGGCAAATATCCAGACCAAATTTAAATCGTGCTAAGAGTCCTAATTCGCCAAAGAAAAAGTGTTAATTAAAAGCCCCGGCGAACAATAATCGAATGTGGTTATAGCACATTATATCCAATGTAATGTATGCAGCAAGAAAATAATTGCTAGAATTATTTAAAAATGGTTTGAGATTTGTAATAGACTGGAGGTGTCCGTAATTGTCGCGCGATGTCAATCGGATTATACAAGGTTATACCAAACTTTAAAATTATGTGTCGTTGAATTAATCGTTTAATATGATGTTTTTATGTGATATTTATAATATTTTCGTTTTTATGGCATTGTGATTTTTATTAAATTGTATTAGTTTGAATTACATTTAATAAATTTTTTAATTTTATTTTACGTATCGTACACTTTCCCTTAGGTTGCGTTTTATTACAAAAACATTTATGTCACTTGTGTCTGTGAAAAAAACTGAAAAGTGTTATTTTAATGTTTAGTCGGCTTTAAATCAAATACGGGTAATCACTTCGATGACAATAATTGTCACGTCGAATGAAGTGACACGACCAAGGGAATAGGGGTTTAATATTATTTACGTATAACAATCGTGATAAAACTTCCACCGGTAGTATGGACCACATTAGCTAATTCAACCAGGCGAATAGAAATCCTCACGAAATTTTGGCTCATTGTACCCAATCAAAAGGACATGTTTTCATGGATTGTGAGAAACTTATAATGGGCGTTAATAGTTTTCGATGTAAGGAAAACTCTATCGTGAGGCTGCGAGTACCTGGGGCGAGATCTCAAACGAATATGAATCTGAGCAGCGAAACAACGAACACCTTTACCAAAAGAGCAACGTCCAAATTTTGGGCGGGAATGCTTCCAAATAAATTCTGTCAAACCAAACCTAAATTATGTAATCGTTTCGAATAATTCTACCAAAATTTACCACAATCTGGACACACAAACCCTGAAGTACCAAACAAATATATCGCGCACGTAAATATTGGACCCAGCGTAAAGCCCTAAAACAAACTATCGCAAAAACCTTCATCAATCTAGATAACCACGAGTGTTCAGTATGAGCAGCGTTAATCTGAATATATGGCTACTATGCCATCACACAAACCATATAACGTTATTTTACTCTCTGGTAATAGTGAATAAAGATAGATTCAAGCTGAGGTGGAATCTACCAATGTGGGTCTTCGAACCAATCAACAACTGGCGAAAAAGCGTTGTCAAGGCCTTCAACATAGACATTATAGAAAACAAATAATTCATCTGTCGAGGTGAACTGTGAACAACAATAAATTGCACAGCTGTAATTGAAAATATTTCAAATAAAATATAAAAAGAATTGTTGCAATAATAAACCGCTCATAACAATTCAAAATGGAGACAATGGCATTTAGCCAAAAAATTAACAACCCGACGCTGGAGTTCTTGTCGAGACTGGGACAAAACCGGCAATGAAACTTTCACTTGCAACAATGCAGAAACTCATGGATCAAAAAGCCGAACTCCATGAGGAAATTTGTATGCTAGTTAGTGATTAACAAGCACAACACCTAAAGTATTTCTTCAAACAATAATTCGAGAACATTGATGCCTCAGATACAGCGCTTGGGGCTGTGGTACAGCCGTACACCGACGGTATTTGGCGAAATGCAGAAACGGTACAGTGCTTATGACAGAGAGTTTCTTGCAGCTTACTCTGGCATTAAGCACTTCAAACACTTGTTGCAAGGTCGCAATTCACATTGTTCACTAACCATAAACCTGTAACATACGCATTCCAACAAAATTTCATCGGCCAATTTACTACCGATATACAGCACATCTCCGGCATAAATAATGTCGTCGCAGATACCCTCTCGCGCATTAATCAAATTTCTATCCCTGAAAGTATTGATTATGCGGCAATAGCAGATGCTCGCAGACCAATAACAACGAACTCCTAGAGCTACTTAGTAATAACTAAACTACATCTCTGCAACTCCTGCAAATACCCCTCACGTTCAACACAAATAAATCAATTTGTTGCGACGTATCAACAGGTATACCAAGACCGTTCATTCCAATTAATTTTCGGAAAACTGTTTTTGAAACTTTACATAATCTTTCACGTCCGGGCGTAAAAGCTTCAGTAAAACTTTTAACAAAAAATGTTATTTGGCCCTCAATTTCCAAAGATTCAAAAACAATGGCTCAAAACTGTATAGACCATACCAAAAATCAAAAATTTCAAAACATATCAAATCACCTCTCGGCTCATTTAAAGTTGCATCGCAACGTTTCGCAGAAATTCATCTTGATATCATTGGTCCTCTTCCGATTTCCGGAAACAACCGATACTGCGTGACGTTAATTGATCGCTATTCACGTTGGGCTGAAGCGATTCCAGTACTGGATATAACTCCTGTCACAGTCGCATTCGTCGCAGTCGCAGGGCGAACAATTTGAATTACAGCTATTCGAAGAGCTGTCAGCCTTACTCGGATTCCAGCACCGGAGAACAACAAGCTATAATCCCAAATGTAACGGATTGCTAGAAAGGTGGCACCGCATCATCAAAGCTATTATGTGGTACAATAAAAAAAATGGATTGGGCAGAACTACTAACATCAGTCATGCTGAGATTAAGAACGACGTTCAGCGAAGAGCTAAGAACGACACCAGCAGAGCTAGTCACAGCAACGAGAAAATTTTCATGGCCAAAGATTTGCACCCTTATTCCCTTAGTCGTCTCACTTCATTTGACGTGACAATTGTCGTGTCAATTCAGCTTATACCCTTATTCCCTTAGTCGCGTCACTTCATTCGACGTGACAACTGTCGTGTCACTTCAACTTTAAATTGGTATTCTCTTAGTCGATCGAAGTCACGTGACACTATTGCTAGATGCAGCTAATAAGCTCCTAGCAATATGATTTGCCTCACTGTGTAGACCTAGTCGACAAGGCTCAGGCATTCGTGCACATTAATTAACACTGAAGACATTTTATATTTTATATTTATTATATTTTTATTGATTATTGCCGTACTGTGATTGTTAGTCGTATGCTCGATAATGCTCTTCGAGTTACGTGACTGTTGTTCACTGATTCTATGTAACGACTTTTTTTTCCAATTATTTTTTCCTTATATAGAGGGAATTGTTTTTCTTGGACACTACAATTGCTCTATCGTCCGCTACAAAATTCACCACGCCTACCAGTTCCGATATCGTACAACAGATGTCACTCAAGTCTCTGTGAGGCAAATTTGGGAATGTTTTGACAAACGTCGAAACGTCAAATACTTTGACAAGAGTGCTTGTGCGCGTAATTAGATGGACCGGGCTAGTAGCTGGATAATGTTGGAGTTTAATAATTGAAACGAATTGACTTGAGTAATTTTGACAGTGCTTTTATTTTCTCTAATTTTATTATTTGAAAGAATGCTTATTGTGTTGCGTCGCCTTTGTCGCCGCCATAATTTAACATAAATTACACTACCATAAACATAAATTATATTTGAATTTGTATTTGAATTTAGTACTAAAATTATTTGTAAATTATTGGTAACTTCACTTTACTCCTGTGCATTATTTTTTTTGTATTCCTGTACTGTCAAAATTTATAACGGAAAAAAAATGTAAATAAAAGAAACTACATACATAGTATGAAAAGAGAACAGCTGAAGTGAACAACGACGGAAAGAAATAAAAAATTAACCTTAAACAAAAACTCAACAACGTGTTTATTAAATATTATACTTTTATGTTGGAAAAATTGCGGTGGACGATTTGAAACTGTACAAAGTGCATAGTGGAATCGTAGGCAGAACCCTTTTGCGGGAAGGCTACTAACCGGCTTACTCAAAGGTCATTTCACCTTAAGATATTGTCTTAAGAACATGGGTCTAAGTACGACAGATGGATACCACTTCTGAGACAAGTAAGTGGAATCCGCTGAATTTTCCGCTAACTGCTGAAACACTTAGGTGGGAAAACATAGAGCCCTACCAGAGTGATGCAAGATACCATCCAGAGATATTATTAAGTTTATTAGGAGCCTGAACATCGATCGACTGGATTAAGTAGGTTCCAGAGTATAAAATCACTATATATTTAGGTAGCAGTGCTTGGTGGCTTTATAATTTAATTAATATTAGTTTAATAAGTTTAGGTTGCTTTCTATAATATACAAAGTACCTAATCAAGGGAATAATTAACTAAAATTGCAAAACTCTTGATAATTTCACTCTTCGAAAAGAAAAAAAACATTTTGTATTAAATTTTGTACACGATAGTGATCACTGAACTACTTTTATCCATATTTTCTTATTATCAAACAGTCATTGATTTTAAAAATCATAAATTGTTTTTTTTTTTCAAAGTTCGTGCAATTTATTTAACATTTATCTTAAATTTTTTGTGAATTAAAAATTATCTACAAAGAAAATGGCTGGGCGTCTTTTCTATCATGATCTAGTAACAGAGCGTCATTTATTCCACCGAAACAGGGTAATGAATCAACGAAGGGCGTCGTTACTCGCTAGCAATTCGTTAACATTTGCCCTTGTATTCAGTAAAAGATTGTTGAAAGAAGGAGAACGTACGCTTATGGCCTTCGAGCTTTATAAATTTAATAAAGAGCTTCTGAAATTAACTTCAATCGAAGAACCAGTAGAACCAGAGGGACAGGTAGGAGAAAATAAAGGAGATACAGAAGAAGAAGAATGCGACGAAAAATCGGACGATGAAAGTGCATCTTCGGGCACTTTCGAAGAAGGTTCCGATATACACGATAGTATAGCATATAAATTTGAAAAGTCCGGTCATTGTGGATAGTAAAATAAAAAAAGTTGTCTACTTTAATAGTATGCTGATTTACCTGAAAAAAAATCGGAAAAGCTAACTCTTTGTTATTTATGGAATAATTTAATTGTGTGGAATATGTTCAGTAATAAAAAACAAAAAAAAAATCTACAGATTCATACACGATAAACTATGCTTTTTAATGTTAGTGTTTCATTTTAATGAACACCCCTGAATAAGGAATTTTATTCGCGGATTTATTTATCCTATTTTTGAAAGCTTTGTAACAAGTGCATGTAGTTTAACCACAACCATGCACTTTGTTCTGCCAATATTATTGGGACAGCTTAGTTTATGTAATATACATTTTTTTTGTGTCGATTTAAAAGCAGGTGTGAAGTTACTCGGGGGATTCAAGTTGATACTTGCTGTCAGCTCCGTAACTTGCAGCTTCCGTAAGTGCTCGTGTTAACACCACGCGGTGATCACTGGTAACTGGATTGCTGATTTTTCGGCTTCTAGACCAAAACACGGCGCTAAAGGAGTCAACCTTAAACAAATCGCTGGGCTGGGTTAAGGTGTCATTCGTACCGTGTCGATAACCGACCAGACTGGGGGCCCAGTTTAAAAACTAGCTCAGTCGCTAACAGTGGACCCGGATACCTGGCGCCCTCCGGATTAAGTAGCCTTATCTGTGTATTGCGGATCTCTACACAGATAGACACTCTGTTCTCCGCCACTCGTGGGGCCTAACATGGAGAAACTAAATCAAACACAATAACAAACAAAAGAGTCCGGCTCTCTTAGAAATCCGGGAAATCTATGGTCTGTAGGCTTGCCTCTAAGTCTACAACTAAAACGCGGGACATAAGCTCAATCGAAGCTGGTCCCTTCACTCGGGTCACCAAACCTGGGACAACAAAGTGGAACCAATGCACGAAGAAGGCTGGTTCCTCAAGACCGTCGTATAATACTAGAAGAAAGGCTTGAAGGGCCCTAGTCAAAGTAAATAACATCTCGCCAGAAGATAGGATGGAGAAGGACAAAGCCATGCTTGCGTGGACGGAGAAAGTCACTGAACAAAAATCGGAAGGCTGTTCAGCTGGCTCACAGCCTATAAGAGCACGATCACAGAAGGAAAGTCCTAAGATCGCCAAGAAACCGAAGCTCCACGCTACCTGCACGAGGCCTTTTAGCGTGGTACTCACTCGGAGCCAGCCTTGCTGTTATTGATAGGAGGAGATACCCTGCAGACCAAGAGCTAGGATATACATCCCTTCGGAGCCCAGTGATGCGAAGGTGATACTCCAGTTGTTGCAGGTTGGCAACTCGGATTTGTCAACGCACAACTGGAAAGTTGCCAAGCTCGAAGAGACAAAGGCTGACTATAGGTCAGCTGTCATTATCTTAAACAGGGATTCACTGACTGCACTGAAAAAAACCAACGGTTTAATCAACTTATGATTTCAGTGCAGTCACACTCAAGGTGTACAAGAAGGAGGTGGACAAGCCGGAGGCTCCGCAGTCAGCTTCAGACACTGTCACGGTGCTTGACAGCTCTTTTGAGCGCGCGGGAGTAGCGGACAGTCAAGCGGAAACTATCTTCACGGACACGGAGATGTCAACGTCCATGGGATCTACAATGAGGCTTTCAGAAGACTTCTCATCAGAGGAAGACTCTGAAGTTACTGTGGTGGAGAAGAAGCTGTAGAGATGACATTGACATTTCTGCAAGTAAACCTTCACCACTCTAAGGCAGCATTAGCTGCTCTCATCTTAAAAATTGGGAAAGAAGGGATAGATGTCGCCCTGATCCAGGAGCCTTGGGTCACTGAAGATTTCGCAAAATTTTTCGGTTCCAACATGGGGTTATACTTCAGTACCTCCATCTTTTATAAATTCGAATAACTTACAAAATCAAGGGGTAGGACCACAACAACAACTTCTCGTCTTTGCTACTCCACCAGTTTCGGCGTGTATTGCGAATGATAGAAACCGCAATTATCGAACTGGAAAATTGAATTTAGTGGAGCTCCGGATGGTGTACCAGTGGAAAGATTTCTGTTTACAGTAAAGCATTTGGTCTCCGTAAAGCATGGATCGGATGACCCCTCATGAATTTCACGAAAGCGTTTTCGTGTATCTGGATGACCTCCTAATTGCTTCTAAGACTTTCGAAGATCATTTTAGGTTGCTAGCAATTGTTGCCAAAGGACTGGTGGATGCGGATTTAACAGTAAACCTTGAAAAAAGCCACTTCCTCCTCAAACGTATTAACTACCTAGGTTATGTGGTTGAGGACGGAACCCTTTCAACAAACCCGGATAAAGTAAAAGCCGTCCACAATTAACCAATACCAACTACTCCTAAAAGACTTCGTCGTTTTTTAGGAATGACGGGACGGTATTGGCGCTTTATTCCTTCGCTCGCTTCTCCTGTTGCGCCTCTAGCCGATCTTACCAAGAAGAACTCGAAATGCATTTGGTCTGCGAGAGTACAGCAAGCGTTTGAGAGTGTCAAATTGACTCTTTCAAATGCTCCAACCGTGAAAATCAATCCGATGCAAACATAGGCCGCGTAGCTTTCAAACCCCCAAAGCCACTTTACGCGCAAAATCCAGCAGTGTGGTTCTGTATTTTGGACCAACTATTCAATGTTGCTGGAATTATCTCGGAGCATACGAAATACTCCCACGCAGTTAGAGCGATAGATTCGCGCTTGCATAATTCGTTTGCGGACCTGATCCTGCGAAACAAGGGAGATACCCCGTATACTACGTTCCGCGAGGAGGTAGTGCGCGTGCTCGGCGAATCAAAGAAGACAAAAATGAACAACGTCCTACACGGATTGTTCTTATAGGTGACAAAAAACCCTCACAGTTGTTTAGCGATTCAAATTAAACGCCGACAGTGAGAAAACATTACAGCAGTTGTGAATGTCGCGTTTACTCCGCAACAGGTCCTGATGGTTGTGACGCCGTTTGCGAATGATCTGGACCTCAAGACGTTAGCCAAACGGGCAGATGCCCTTATGGAAACATTCTCACATATTCGATTAAATGCAATCGGGGATATTCCGACACAGGAAAAACAACAAGCTCAGCCAGCAGCTCACAAAATTCCGAGGTGATATTGGCTGGGTTCCGCATAAGTTTAGTGAATGAAGTAAAGTAATTGATCACAGCCGGAGGTAGCCATTCGAGATAACTCCAGAAATCGGAGACATTTCAGACGTTCAGGGTCCCAGCATAATAAATTAAAACCAGGTTCGGATGCATGTTACTACCACGAGAAATTTGGTGACAGCGCATTCAGATGCGTAATTGATTGCAAATTCTGGCAGAGTAAAGCGAGCACTGCCTCGCAAGGTTCAAGCACAGATGCTGGCAGTTCGTCTCAGCTAAAAACAAATTTTTAAGCAGTCAGTAGTCGTCTGATAATTTTTGACTATCTCAGTCGTCTAAAATTCCTAGTTGACATGGGCACTTATCGATGGTCCCTCTAAAATTATCTAAGCCAACCAAACTTATTTCGGCATTAAAACTTTACGCAGCTAACGGCACACAGTTGAATGTCGGATTGCGTTGCGAATCCCGTTGAGAATTTGTCATTTTGGACACCGATTATTTTAAATTCGCAGGCCACATCCTATACATGCGGAGACGCAAGATCGTTGATCCGGTGACTTCACTATCTATTACGGCATACCACACACATATGCAGACATCAAGTCTGTCATTTATCAATAACGTTACAGTACCCAAACAAATCCAGGATTTAATCAGAATGTTCCCGGAGGTCACAAGCCGTTCATTAGGTAGCACTACGGTCAAACACAACGTTACGCACCGTTTGGCAACAATAGGCCAGCCAATTTACGCAAAACGTTTGGCGCCTGATAAGTTCAAAATAGCGACAGCAGAGTTCGAACACATGATGGCACAGGGTGTTTGTTGTCCCTTCACTTCGTGTTAAAAAAGAATGGAGACTGGAGGCCATGCGGTGATTATCGCGCACTAAATCGAGTTACGATCCCTGACAGGTACCCAATACCGAATATACAGGACTTTTCGTTTCAACTCGCAAGTTGTACAATATTTTCGACTATTGACCTTGTTCAAGCGTACCATTAAATCCCGATCGAACCATCAGATGTCGCTAAGATAGCCATTCCACACCCTTCGGTCTTTCTGAGTTCACAAAAATGACATTCGGGCTAAGGAATTTCGACATCTTGATTTTATCGGTCAATACACAACCGATATTCAACACATCTTCGGCGTTGACAACGTCGTTGCAGATACCCTTTCACGTATAGATCAAATTTCTCTTCCTGAAAACATTGACTATGCACAAATCGTGGATACACAAACCAATGATGCAGAACTACGAGAACTTTTGCATGATGACAATATGGCGATTAAACTCAAGCATGTGCCAATAATCTTTAATTCTGATAAACAAATTTATTGTGACATTTCGGCTGGTACACCCAGACCCTTTATTCCGTTAAACTTCCGGAAACAGGTTTTCGAATCATTTCACAACCTTCCACATCCTGGAATTCAAGAAGGATTCGAAAAAACTTACTCAATAATGGTCTAATGCCAAAAGTCGAAGGTTTCAAGGCATTCCAAATCACCTCTCGCAAGTTTCACTTTACCTTCGCAACGTTTTGCAGAAATTCACATCGACATCATTGATCCTTTACCGCTTTCTGGTGATTACCGTTACTGCGTTACGCTCATCGATCGTTACACATGTTGGCCTGAGGCGATTCTGGTTCCCGACAGCACTGCTGCCACTGTTGCGTTCGCAGTATTTTCATCACGGATATCCCGTTTTGGCGTGCCAGTGTCCATCCTTACAGACCAAGGCACCCAGTTTGAATCTGAACTTTTCGCTAGTCTGACATATTTCTTGGGTTCCAGCGTGTTCGAGCCATGGCTTATATCTCGAAGTGCAATGGTAACCCTGTTTTAAAAATAATAAAGGCAACGAATTATTGCACAGCAAGTGCTGCCGGTCGGGCACTAAAAATAGATTTGGAGTCGGATAGTGTATGGAGTGGCTTCTAAACTATATACCCAATATAACTAGAGAGCCCATCGATCTCTTTAAATTACCTCCAAACTTTCTCAATTTGTATGGCTGAATTGCAAATAATTCAGATGGTTCGAGATGATTAACTTCATTTCAAAGGGTGGGGTATACTTCGGAGCTTTACGACACAGAAGGTAACAAAATTCGTCTTGAAGGTTCAAATATGCAGCTATAAAAGGACATCGAGAGTCATGAGGGCACCGCGCCGGCTTTGTGAAATAATATACCTACTTTTGTACAACAGAAGCATCACTGAATTTATTATCGTGTCTTCCAGTTCGATCACATGGTCATCGATTAAAACTAAAAAAAAAACGAGTTTGTTTTTTTTGGACATTCGTTCAATAATAGTTGTTACAAATTTTTTGTGAATAATAAATTATTGTTTATTGTTACAAATTCGAATTTGCAAAATGACGTTCGATGAAGAAATAGATCGCCAACAAATTGCCTTTGCCGGCAATATTTTAACGTATGCCCTTATATTCAGTAAAACGCTAAAGGAAGCAAACCATAGTGAAATATCCGATAACCTTTATTCCATGAATAGGATAACTTTGAAGGACATTTTTGATACACCGTAAGTATAAAATGTGAAATTTTTATTTTCTGTGAAGAGATTTTAATTTTTAATCAACAGTAAAGTTGGCGATCAAACACCGGATCAACGATCACAAATTTCATCAGGCACAAAGCGTTACAGTAGAGCGAATAAATGTACTCCTAAAAAACAGCAATTAACAAATGCCCCATCAGTAAAGCCACTTCCTCCAGCAGAACTGACAGAATTGGATAAAATTGGTATAGTTCTTGGAAAGATAATTGACGACTTTATACAATTAACGCCGCAGCAACAAATTCAAGTTATCGAAAATTTTAGTAATCAGAGTGGAAAAAATCTGGAGATTAAAAAGGTTACAGGGGATGATGCTGGGGATTGTATGAATGACGATCAAACATCTGAGGAAGATAAATACGAAGAAATTAATTTCGAAATAAAATGTAAACTGAGACCACTCAAAGGTCCTTCTACTCGTTTAAAGCCGAGTGGCAATGGGACACAGAAGGCTGTAGCAACAATACAAAAAATATTAGAAACGTTACGCTGCATAGCCCCGTCAACGGAGACGGCTACAAAACCGGAATCAAACTATTCACCTGCAAAGCTGCAATGTACAAATTCTAAACGAGCTTCCCGACGAGGTCGACACACTTGTTAGTAATCGTTTTTACATTTCTAAATAATTGTTCACAAAAAATTATTTGATGGAAAATATAAATAAACAATGAAAACAACATTGATTTTAATTTACTGTACGTAAAGAGCCAACCAGTGAGAGCTTACTATATAAACGTAAATAAATTAACAAATCGGTAATCTGTTGTTTGATTACGGGGTTGTGAAGCCGTACCAATTACCCTTCAAAGTATTTTCTCCCATACAAATTGATGTATCTCGTTAAGCTTGAAAAATGAACAGCCCCAAACTTTAGATCTCCAGGTAATCTTTTGTTATCCTCAAATATGGTTTCGTGTATCGCTGATCAATATGCCATCAGGAACATCTGTATATGTCAATCCTAGTTCCGTTAGTTTTTCTCCACTACCTTTGCTAGATATTCTTCTAATATGCTATTGAATCTTTCCATACCATCGGAATGTGGGTATAAAGGCGTTTTTCTCGTTTTAATTACATTGAGCATGTGACTTACTTCTTGAAATACCACCGATTCAAAATTCTTTCCTTCATCTGTATGAATCTCCATCAGCATTTCAAATCTACTAATCCAGCTGTTGACCCCGGCGTAACAGCTATTGTAGTTTGCTCCTGATCGGCTATGGGGAATATCTCGAGCTATTTGCTGAAATAACCCATTATCAAAAGCTCATATCGATGGCCGATCTCGGTGTTGGGAAATGGCCCCGCTATATCCATTGTAATTCTCTGGAATGGTGCTCCGACGTTATATTGTTTCATGGTATCACTGACTGCACTTGTCCCGCAGTGTAACTGTTTTAGGATTTCTGCAATCCAGTGCTTTGGTACCACCAGCAACAATTGTTTCACTTTACCAACCGAACTCGATTCGAAACTTACGCTAAATTCCTTAGATGTTCTTCGAAATCCTTGCTCATGACGATGATGCAAACGACTTTCGTGAAAGTGAATATGGAAATCAGAATATATGGAATACAGCAGGGCAGCGCGAGAGATACCAGCTTATCCAATAATGGGCGCAAGACATCATCAGTTCAACCAGCCACAAATACACACTACCCCAGTACGTAGACCAACATTTAGACGAGCCGATATGAGGAATATCGCGGCTGTTGAGGTGGTGCAAAATAACTCCCCCCATACCAGTAGATTTGCCAGAAGGCAGCAATCGAGCAGAAATAATTCGAACATAAAATGGTGGAATTGCTTACAGATGGGACATCGTCATTTCGGTCGTGATAAACCCAGACAAAGGACTTATTGTTGGTGTTGTGGAATGGATGGATTCCAAGCAGACAAGTTCCCTAGAAATCACCAAGGTGGAGGTTTATTTACTTACATGGATGGACCGACACAAAAATCATCAAATCAGCCGGAAAATTCCAACCTGGAAGATTAGAGGATCTCGTCATCGCAAATAATTCAAAAATGATCCCAAAAAAATGGAACCAAAGAAGTGCAGACCGAGATTCTTCATAACGCAATAAGTAACGATTTCCAGTACTCCGATATAATGGTAATGAACAGAACAACAATCAAGACGCACAGAGATTATCAGTAGGGGACATTTTTTTTTTTGTCTCTATCTCTGCAATCTTTTCTGGGGCTCTAGGCACTCCCAACTCTTTCGCAGTTCCCTTTTAACGTCCTACCTTACGCCGTTGCCAGCCAACTCGAGGACGTACGGCTATAGACCCGCTTTCGTTTAAACCACCTGCACATTGCATTGCTTCATGCCAGCCTATAGTACTGACATGAAAGGTGGGTCGGCCCATGGATTCCGCACTCTCAAAAGGGGGTCATAGATGTGTTCATCATCATCACCGATCGTAATCAGATGATGAAAAATCCCTTTTGCATCCCGCCCCTATAGGGATTCGAACCCGGTACCTCCCGATCCAACCGCCGTAGCTTTAACCACTGCGCCGTTTGGTCGGTCCATAGGGACATTTGTAGAGCGAAATATGCAATACCGTCAAAAGGAAAAAGGCGACATGTAAGGGCGATAAAAAGTGCGGAAGGTATAGATTAGGATGTGCAGAAGAGAAAATCCTTGAAGCTAATCAAGACAAACTTGGTGAAAACAGTAATGAATTACTTGGTATACCACAAATGGTTGAATGTATGATAAACATTGAAAGAGACAACCAACCGCATATAGAGGGGGACATTTTGGGGTACGGCGTAACTGGGTTGCTGGATTCAGGGGCCAGTTGCACGGCAATGACGACATCTATGTGAGGTTCGAGAATCTTGGTTTAAATCTGATTCCGGATGATTCCCGCATTAAAACCGCGGATGCAACAATTCACAAGGTTAAGCATTCTGTGGATATACCATTTTTGATTGATAAGAAATGTAAAGTGATCAGGTCTTTAGTTGTTCTATCCATTCCCAAAGATTCGATCTGTGGTATCGACTTTTGGGAAGTTTTCCGCATCTGGTCATCAGTTGTGTCTCACGAACCACTTAGCGTTAACTGTGTTGATGTTGTCCAACACACTAACATGGATAATCACCATCGGTTAGACGATTTACAGAAAGTGACACTGAACAAGACGACGAATTACTTGTACAAATATTGTCAAACTGTGAGAAGCGATGGTGCCTATAGCTGGGGGTGAAAGTTATACATTACAAAGTCCAACAGGATGAAAATATGATATGATAACCACAATAGCACTTTATCTGCACACCTTGGCTTCTTCAAAACGCTCCGACGACTTCAGGAGAAGTATTATTGGCCGAAGATGGCTGGTGATGTGCGTAATTACATCAAGGTTTGTGAAAAATGCTAGCTTAACAAACCAAAGTGCGAGATCTCGAGAGTGACTCGATTATATAGGGCCATACCCTCGGTCTAAAGTCGGAAACAGGTACATATTAGTAGTAATTGACGTTTGTAGTAAGTTCGTCTTGTTAAAACCTGTTCGACGGGCTGAGACGGTTTCACTGATAAACTACTTGGCGGAAAGTGTTTTCCTAGTGTTCGGTGTTTCGTCCATCTTAATTTCAGATAATAGCAGCCAATTTACAGCAAAAAACTTCAGAGATTTTATGCAGAAATAGGAGGTCAAGCATTGGTCAAAACTCTTATTACCACCCACAAGTAAATCCGGCAGAGAGGGTTAATAGAAGCATACTGTCAGCAATACGAAGCTATACAAAAGATGAGCAGCATATTTGGGACGATATTATCAGTCATACTATATAGCTTGTGCTTTGAGAACGTGCATGAGTCTTGGCGGTATACTCTCTTTGTCAATTTAGGAAGAAACATGGAGATAACTGGCGCGCTGAATACTAACATGGCAGAAAAGGAACAAAGCCCGAATCAAGAAGCGCATGAACAGAAACTGAGAGAGATACTTCAGGCTGTTAGAGATAACTTGCACAAAGCTTACTTACGTACGCGAACGATGCAATTTGAAATACTAGAGATCGTATTGAAGAAGGATTTTAGACAGTCTAAGGCTATAGAATGAATGGATCGAACGACTGAGGCTATCGTCCACTATATAGCATGATAATAGCGATGAAAAATCAGTAAAGTTTGGAACTCCAACAAGAGTAGCGTCCAATATCTTAACCCCAGATAATTGTCTTTGGCCGTTCGGATCCTAATTATTTGTATAATATTCATCTGTAAAAATAGAAATTCACTACGATTTGTCGAAAGAAAATATGTTAGTTCAGCGATTGCCAGTTGGCGCGCCAAATTATCTATTAAACGATAATTGGCATCGTAAAATAAATGGCTAAGTAGATTGCAGTAGATAAAGTATAACGATTCTAAATTTTAGGCCTTCAATCGAACTTCCAGTTCCAAATCTCTTCGCGTGAATTAACTTTTCTGCTAATCGCATTGCTCTGCTATTTTGATTAGATCTTTAAAAACTCAGCAGAAAAATAAAAATTTCCATACAATTTAAATATTCTATTTAAGAAATTAAACTCCACAGTCATACAAATAAAAATACATCGACAAATGTGTGTGTTCCATTTGGTGCTGGTGGAGGAAAAAATTGATTGGGTTGGTGTATGGAAAACCAAAATTGGCAAGTCTAGTTTTTGATTTATGATATCGACCATAATATCATTAGTATGAGTAGTGTTCCAAAATACAGTCATACCATTGAGCCATGTTTCAATACAAAATCTGATCCGAAAAAATTCTTCAGGCCATGAATTAATAGGTTTTATATTAGGAACTATTTGTTATATTTACAACATATTTCAGATATAAAATTTCACTAAAATCCGTCAACAAATATGCTTGTTTCATTTGATGCTGGAGACTGAGAAGAAACTCTGAATTGGCCAATATGTAAAAATAAATTTGGCGAATATAATTTATCATTTGACATCATTTGTGATGTTCCGCAATATTTCTTAAATTTCAGCCATGGTTTAAATAAGAAATCCAACCCCAGATGATATGGCCGGAGGAATTCTTCAGAGCCGGAATTCATTATTTTTCTCTTAGGAACTACTTACTGAATCGACTTAATAACCTAGATATGAAATTTCACTAAACTCTATTAACAAACGTGCGTGTTCCATTTGGTGCGGGAACTACAGAAAAGGGCTGGATTGATTATGTACTTAAAAAACAAATTTCTTTTTGGCAAATTTTTTTTTTTTTTGATTTAAATTTAAATAGGTTTAAATTTATGTACCAACATATAATTAACAGTGTCCTGGAATATTTGTTGAATTCTGGCCATGTTTTATTAAAGAAACTAAATCCCTGCTCCAAATGGAACTTCTGAGATTAAGCAACGATTCCATTGAAATTTATTATCTGACTTAACCGACATATTTGATGATAAATGAATGAGTTTATTCACTGGACGTTTAAACTCCCCCTTTGCTGATTTCAATGTGACGACCCGGACAACACAATCACTTCCAGGATGAACTTTTTTGATTTTGCCCATCATCCATTGGCTGGAGTATTGATTATCCTCTCGAATAAGGACAATGTCATCGACTTCAAATTTATGGATTGTCGCCTTCCATTTATACCTTTGCTGTAGATAGTCGCGATGCCATCTTCTCCAAAAGCTTTGAAGGCGTTGTTGTATGTTTTACCATCTCGACAACTTGTTTGATGAAACTTCTTCTAGGCTAGGCTCTGGAACCGCTGGTAAGGATTCGCCGATAATAAAGTGCGCAGGCGTTAGTATTTCCAAATCGGTTGAGTCATCGTTCAGCTTGCATAATCGCCTAGAATTCAGTAAACCCTCAATCTGCACGAATAATGTCGTAATTCCTTCAAACGTGAGGTTGATGTTAGTCACCCGTTTTAAGTGGTACTTAAACCACTTCACCGATGTTTCCCATAAGCCGCCAAAATGTGGAGCATGTGGTGGATTAAAATGAAAAGTTAGGTTTCTGTGCAATAAAAAATCAGAGATTAGTGGGTTGCTTGTCTGCGTAATAATTTGTGCTTTCAATCGATTCAACTCTCTGTTGGCACCAACAAAATTTGATCCATTGTCGCGCCAAATCTCTTTGGGAATTCCAGGTCTTGATATGAAACGTTTAAGTGCTGCCAAAAATGATTCAGTATCGAGACTGGAGAGTTTTTACGCTTGCTGTTTTTAATGTACAATGAACCCGCATAATCTAATCCCGTTTTTGAAAATGGTAACGAATGCAAACTGTACAGCATCTTATGAGTTTTTTAATAGTGTTCCGTACGCCTATCATCCAATATTGATTACGGACAATGCTTGGTTTTAGAGCATTTTCAGCATGCATGTTGTTGAAGTGGATATCCCGAGCTATCAAGTCACATATTTTATGATTTTTTGGCAAGATGACTGGATGCCGTGCCGAATATTTTAAAGTAGATTTACTTAGACGCCCCCCAACTCGCAATAATCCATCTGCGACTATGAATGGATCCAGTGATGACAGCTGATTCTTTGCTGGTATTGGGGAAGTTTTGTTGAGACTATAAATTTCGTTATGAAATCCCATTCCTTGTTTCGCTCGTCCGAATCTCAAAACGTAGACCATTATTTTACGAAGTTTGAACCAAGAAGAATGTTTTGCTAGGAGTTTGGTTACAACATCATCATTATTGTTTATTTCCATCAAGACGTTGATATATTTTGGCCTTTCCTCTAAGTTCATGTCTTGAGCAGAAATTGGAATTGATGTATTTGTTGGCCAGCTATTTTTAGGTTCTTGTAACCAACTTGGCCTATTCCACCAAAGTTGCAAATTTACTAGAACATGCTGCCATTGGCTCCGCGGAATAGATTCAAGGATGCACGCGGTTCGATTGCCTATGAAGTTCTTCCATCTTCTTGGAACATCAGATAGCAAATGAAGAACTATCATAGAATCCGTCCATGCGAATATGGTTATGGTTCCGTATTGAAGTGATTTAATACAATAATTTATTGATTTGCATAGAAGAATTGCACCACATAGCTCTAACCTGGGAAGAGTTATTTGTTTTAGTGGAGCTACTTTACTTTTAGCGTATACAATGTTAATAGACACTTCACCAATCTCATTTGTTGCTCTTAAGTAAATGACACAACCGTACGCAGCTTATGATGCGTCACAGAACGCTTGTAATTGAACCGTGCTAGGCTGCCTAATTGACGTCAGACATCATGGAATTTGTATTTTTTCAAGCGCCGGAAGTGTTTGATAAACACTTTGCCAGGAATTTAATATGTGATTGGGTAAGTTAGCGTCCCACTCCAGTTTTAGCAACCATATTTTCTGCAGCAACATTTTAAATAATATGACTTGACTGTTGGTGCAAGCCAACCCAATGGGTCATATACTTTTTTGAAGCCGTGGAAAGTATTTTACGTTTGGTCAAACTAGTTCTGGTTCCATCTTGCTGCACCTTGAACGAAAATGTGTCTGCTTCTGAGTTCCAAACTATTCCTAACGTTTTAATTGTTGCGCGTTCTTCAATTAATTTTGGTGTATTCTCAATTTGTTCCTGCGAAAAGGTATCCAAAAATTCCCGTATGAGTTTGATTTCCATTTGCGAAGATTAAATCCGTTACTACTTAAAATCTCACAGATTTGGTTTTTGAGTTGAACTGCTTGTTGAACAGTGTCACAACCTGCGAGTAAATCATCGATATAAAAATTATATCGAATAACATATGTAGCTTCAGTGGAATTTTTAAAGTTTTCACTGCTAGATACGGTGCGTATGCAGTGCCATACGTGACAGTGTTTAGGTTGTACACCAAATCAGTTGATAATTTGCGTCATCATGATGCACGTAGATTTGCCGATACAGTTTTTCCACGTCGGCGACTATGGTAATTGCAAGTCGACGGAATTTTAGAAGGCTCATTGTTAGATCAGTCTGAAGATTTGGACCTATTTGTAGAATGTCATTCAGTGACACTTGTGAGCTTGTTTTGCACGAAGCATCAAAAACGACTCGCAGTTGAGTGGTGGTGCTACTGGCTTTGACGACTGCATGATGTGGCAAATAATATTTAACGTCATCTCGTTCTGGAATCTCCTGTGCAGATAAGTACGTCATGTGACCCAATGCAATATACTCGGTCATGAATGATTTTTATGATTCAAAGTATTCTGGCATTCGCGAAAATTTTCTCTCCATCGCCAGCAATCAAAGACATGCTGCCTCAAATGAACAACCAAGTGATGATCTCGGTTTCTTAACTGGTAATCTGACAACAAATCGACCGTCAGAATTTTTTGTCGTTAACTTCTCGTAATGGCTATCACAGGGGTTGCCGGATAGCGGATGTTTAACTGATACTCCGACTTCTTCAACTTCTCAAAATTTGTGCAGCAACTGATTAATGTCTTCGCTAGTGAGTTCAATGGTTGGTTCCGCGATGAAGTGCAAGTTGAAAGGACTTGATGCTGGAGCATTCCATGTTCCTGGTATTAGCCAGCCAAATTCTGATGCTTGCAGTATTGGAAATCCATCAATCACCCGTTTTCCTGGTTTTAATGTCTGGAAAAATACGTCTGCTCCTAGCAGGATATCAATTTTACTGGATATAAAAAATTGTGGATCATCTAATTCTAGTCCCACAATTGGGGTTTGTAGATTAATTTGTCTAGTAGGTAGCATATTAGTTATGTTATTAATGATATGAGCCTGTACTTTTAATATGTAGTTTTTGTCTAGACGCGATTGAATGGTCATATCGATTTTCCCCTTGGCTTTTCCAGCTGAAGAAGATGCTAGGCCGAATATAGAAATGGAAGATGGACTTCGCTTAAGACCTAGGCGTTGGGCACAAGATTCGGTCACAAAGGATGTTTGCGAGCCTGAGTCTAAAAGTGCACGAATTAGCTGGAGTTCTCCGGTACGTAATTGAACATGTACAACAGCAGTTGGTAGTACCGTGTTTGGCGATGAATACAGTGCATGGAAAACTGATTGTGGTGATTTGTTTGGTTTTACTTCTGGTTTGAATGGCTTCTGGCGGTTTATCTTGTGTAGGTTCGCTCAGTGAAAAGAAAATCTGGAGAAACATTTCACGGTTGAGTGACACAAATTGTATCCGATTACTGATACTATTGTTTTTAAATATTGGACATTTGAACAATGAATGGGGCTGGTTACAAGCTAAGCACTCAAATGACCGATTACTGTTCGCGAGAAACGATTTGGTATTCGATTTTGTAGAGACCTTTGTGGTTGCGTCACAAATTCCCAGGGCATCACATCTCGTATTCAAAAAATTTAATAATGTGTCAAACTTTGGAAAATCTTTACCAACTGACTCATTTGCTAACAGTTGTTTAGTTTCACTGTCTATTTTACTTAGTTAACAGAATATGAATAATCCACGGATCGCGTGCTTCACCGTCCGGCCCAAATGCACGAAGGCCACGAATTATTTCGTCCGATGATTCGGTAACTCGACGCAATTCTCTCGCGTTAGCCTGAGAACACGGTTTTTGATCGAAGAATGTTTGGATCAGGGAGGTCACAATGGGTGTCATTTTATTATACCTGTTACAGACTTTATCCCACGCTTCGTCATAATTACAATTTATAGACATTAGTAATATTGTGGTTATCATGCACGGTCGTTCTATACAGAGCATGAAACGATGCCCAATTCTTATAATCACCGGAGAACTGTTCAATGTTAACTTTTGGAACGCGCACGTGGTGTGAGCTATTATTGAGATGATTGAGACATAATTAGGGTCATCAAATAGCTGGTGTTCTAATTCACTAAATGTATGATACCGAGTTTAATGTAAATCGCGACGAACAGGTTGTTTTGGCAAATCGCAGAATAATTTTTATTTGAGTACAGGCTAGATCACGTAACTTAATTAATTTTGGAAAATTATCAGCCATTTTAAGAAAGCATTTCACTCATCACACAAATAATATGACCACGCGGTTATAGTAAAAAATGGTCTCTTACGAAAATTGAATAAACGTATACACTTGGTTTTGAACCAATATTTATTGTTTATAATTTATTTTAGAATCGCAGACTTAAATACAGTACAGAAATTTGTAAACTTATCTGCAGAAATTCCCGAGTTTCGGCACAAGCGGGCTTTGAAACTTTCCTAGAAGAAATTTGAATATAACAAATTTCGAGATTTAAAAACTGTCTTGGATTTTTACGTCGAAATGTTCTACTTTTCCAAAAATATTCAGACTTCGTTCAGGTTAAGCTGTTTTTGACCTGATCATCCTAGTGACAACTCTCATTGGCTATCGGTTTCTTGAAATTAATCCAAACACAACGCGCTGCTTAATTTGTAAACTCGTAAAATTTGCGATGGTTTATCAAGAGGATTTTGGGAGAGGTTTGAATGTTTGATCAAAACACGCGGAATTTTTAACTGTCGATAAGTAATATGTGGTTTGGTGTGCTCGGCGATTTTTTACTTGTGAAAACACTAGAATAAAGAATCTGAAAGAAGTGTATAACGGTTTGTTGAATTTCGACCAAAAGCAGTACCGAAAGGACATTGCTCGGAGGTCGCGGAATGTAGATGGCGTGTTCATTATTACCCAAACAACAATATGGAGAAAAAAGGAAAATGAACAAAGGATTCCTAAGCCAAATAACAGCTCAGGTCCAAATTACTGTGGTCAGCCGACAATGTTGGTACATACCAATAACGTTATAATTGCTCAGAAGCCAGCAGTAAAACACGAAAACGATGCATGTTATGCGATGGTAGCTATCATGAAATTGACCATTGCAAGCGTTTCAATGAATTGTCAATTAAGAAACGATGGGATGTCATAGAGGAACATAAACTATGTCGCACTTGTCTAAAAGCTCACCAGGGATGGAAGTGTCCTACACCAAAGAAATGTGAAACAGATGGATGTGAAAGGTGGCATCACAAACTATTGCATAAGAAGAAGGATATGCTAAACAATGAGGGACAACAGAGCCATTCCTCGCCTTCCAAACTTACAAACCTGGCACACAGAGTACGAAAAGAGATATACTTTAGGATTGTACCAGTAACACTACACAACGGAGGCAAGTCAATCGAAACTTATGCTTTCCTGGATGACGGCTCATCCGGGACACTATACTTGACGACGATATAGCAGATGAGTTGGGGCTTGAGGGCCCAACTAGTGATCTGCACATAAAGTGGACGGAAAATAATTCGAGAATTGAAGAGAATTCGAAATACCTAAATATTTCAATCTCTGGGGCAGACAAGCAAAAATATAAAATGTGCGGAGTACGTACGGTGAAAGAGCAGAATTTGCCATCGCAAACATTAGAAAAAGAACAAATATCTGTAAGATATCCGTATCTTAAAACCGAACCATTTAATAACTACGTCGACGTAAAACCAAAGATTCTTATTGGTCTTGACCAATCGTACTTGATTGCAACCCATAAATTAATTGAAGGAGACTATAACCAACCCGTTGCGGCACTAACAAAACTAGGATGGGTCGTTTGTGGACTTTTGTATGGCGAAAAGGAGATTATAAGAACAAATTTACACCATTACAAAGATAAAGATGATGACCTGCATCAGGAAGTTAAACGGTATTTTGCGCTTGAAAATTTGGGAACAAGTCTACCATGTAAATCGTTGTCAAGAGAAGAAAAAAGAGCTATCGAAATTATGGAAAGTACTATTTTCAAGAAAGGCAACAGGTACGAACTAGGCGTGCTATGGAAGAATAGCGAGTTCGAATTTCCGAATACCTACGACATGGCAGTGCAACGGCTTCGAGGTTTAGAGAAGAAAATGAGCAAGGATGATGGTTTCAAGGAGAGGCTTGAGAAGCAACTGCGGCATTATGTTCACATGGGTTACGCGAGAAAGTTGGAGGGAACTGAACTACGTCCTACCTAACGGACGTGGTTTTTGCCGGTGTTCGCTGTAAGTAACCATAACAAACCAGACAAGTTACGCTTGGTGTGGGATGCCGCTGCAAAAGTTAGCGGAGTGTCACTCAATGATTTTTTGTTGAAAGGACCTGATATGCTGACATCACTTCTTGCCATTCAATACCAGTTTCGTGAGGGCTGTGTGGCAGTTTGCGCTTATATTAAAGAAATGTATCATCAGATGACGATAAGACCCGAAGATAGAAATGCGCAAAGATTCCTATGGCCAAATGATAAGGACAGGGAAAATCCTCACCAATATATTATGAATGTCATGACGTTGGCGCCGCATGCTCACCAGTAATGGCACAATTTGTTAAGAATACAAATGCCCGTATGTTTGAGGAGAAGTATCCACGCGCCGTCAGAGGTATCATCGATAATCATTATGTCGATGATTTCCTGGACAGTTTTACCAATAGTGAGGTGGCAGCGAATGTTAGCAAGCAAGTGAAATTAGCGCACGAACAGGCTGGATTTGAAATACGTGGCTGGACATCCAATTCGCAGTTGGTGGTGAGTGAACTAGGTGAGACTGTTCTTTCAACGGGAGTCAACATGGACATTGATGATACAGGAAAGTTGGAGAAAGTGTTGGGTATTTGGTGGAACCCTAACTCGGATACATTCCAATATCGGGTAAATCTAGGTAGATTCAGTGTGGATATTTTCAACGATTACGAAGAGACCAGCTAAGAGAGAAGTTTTGGCTATTTTAATGAGTGTGTACGATCCACATGGACTACTCTCGTTCTTTCTAAGATACTTAAAAATTTTACTCCAAGAAATCTGGAGGGCAGGAACGATTGGGACGAACAAATTGGTGACAGACCGTACGAAAAATGGATGCGATGGATAAGTCAGCTGGAGAAGCTGCATCACCTACGAATCAACCGCTGCTACTCTATGAAACTGTCAAACGATGAGGTCCATTGATACAATTACACTTATTTTGCGATGCCAATGAAAGAGCGTACTCTACTGTAGCGTATATTAGAATAGAAAATGAGACCGGGGTGGATGTAGTTTTAGTGGGTTCCAAGACAAAGGTCGCCCCACTTCATCCTATCAGCATTCCTCGTTTGGAGCTACTAGCTGCAGTACTGGGCCTGAATTTCGCCAAACATATCAAGGAAGGGCATAGATTTAAGTTCGGAGAACCCAACTATTGGAGCGATTCGGCCACTGTTCTAAAGTGGATAAACAGCGATTGGCATGATTTTAGAAGAATCGTCCGTCAAACAGTGGAAGTGGATACCAACACATCTAAATATCGCAGATAAGGCGACAAAATGGTCAAATCTGCCGGATATGTCATGTGAGGCGCCTTGGTTTCAAGGACTAACCTTCCTATATAAAGATGAAACTGAATGGCCAGGCAAATCGTTCAACAATCGAACCCCAACTATTGAAGAACTAAGAATACATACTAAGATCGTAAATATCGACAATCTGAAGCCGCATGTAATAGTATCAATCAACAAGTATTCCAATTGGAATAAATTGATAGGAGTAAATGCATATGTACATAGAGCAAGGAATAATTGGACAGCATGCATCAGGAAGACCGGAAAAATCGGTGGTGCACTATTGTGCAATGAAAATCATCAGCTATCTCCGTATCTGGATGAGGATAAGGTATTGAGATTCCGAGGCAGAATCGATGCATTATCCAATGTGACTGAATTTCAAAAACGACCAATTAAAACTCAATTGCGCATCTATTAGTCGAACATTATCATCAGAAGTATCTCCATAAAAATCATGAAACAGTGATCAACGGAGTACGTCAAAAGTTTTTCATTCCTCGTTTACGGGAGTTTTTAAAAACAATACGCAGCTTCTGCCAGAAGTGTAGAAATGAGGCTGCCAAACCAAATCCGCCAGAGATGGCGGGGTTACCATCACCTCGATTACAAATGCCATGGATCAAAAAATGAATTAAGCAAGGCTTTATCTGAAATCAGTGATGACAAAATTAAGGACAAGTTTATGGACATTAAATGGCGTTTCAACCCGCCAAGCGCTCCACACATGGGCGGAGCATGGGAACGACTAATAAGGTCCGTAAAAACAAACCTACTATGTGTTTTACCTATGAGAACACCCTCCGATGAACTACTACGCACCTGTTTGCTGGAAGTTGCAAACATCGTAAACTTGCGACCACTCATCTATATACCCATTGATCCAGAGTCTCCAGAAGCTATAACACCAAACCATTTTTTACTTGGTTCATCGAGTGGGGTCAAGCCCGCTGGCAAATTTGACGATCGAGTAATGCTGCTTCGTAAACAGTGAAAAATTTCCCAGCCAGTAGCAGATCATATTTGGAAGCGGTGGGTACGGGAATATGCACCCATCATAACAAGACGCACAAAATGGTACGAGAAGGTGGATCCAATTAAAACCCGTAGCATTGTTCTGATTGCGGACGAAAATAACCCAAGAAACTTCTGGCCGATGGGTATAGTCGATGAGGTGATTGTAGCAAGGGACGGACAGGTTCGTCAGGCGCGCGTGAAAGTCGGAGGGGTAACGTATACTAGGCCGGTTACCAAGATCGCAGTTTTGGGCCTGAATAAGAACGAAAAGGATGTATGACGAATTGCTTCATCATACAGAGGGGGACGATGTTGTGGAGATGAATAATAGATGGCGTGTTCATTATTACCCAAACAATAATATGGAGAGAAAAAAGGAAAATGAACAAAGGATTCGGGGTGAAAAAACAACGTGAAACGAACGTGGTGTGTAGAATGGGGCATGCTTATAGTAACAATATTCGTCGCTGTTTTAGAATGCAGCACCTTCGGTAAAGGTTAGCATGGCAAATGTTATTTGTGTTTTGTATCGAAAGTGTATGGTGAATTTAATAACACAAAAGAATTTGTAAATTTTAAAATGTTTATAAGTCGTTTATCGACGCGTTCGTACTTCGTAGCCATAAAATTAAGCGTCAAACTTTATTGTAACCTTTATCACGACGGTAATGACATCTGATGTGCGGAAACAAAAACAAACTCTTTTTGCATGCCCCATTGAATTGGAAGAAGTAAAATACGATAATTTATAGCTCACTGAAATTGAAAAATAAAGGGCCTGCTCGAATTCTGTAGTAATTGTTTTCTCGTAGTAATTTTTGACATAGAATTACTACAGTCTTGCCCTGTAGTAGAGTTTGACAGATCGGAAGTAATTAACGTTCGTTTGGATTTAAACATAAAATTACTTAATTTAGACTTTATAAAATATAATTTAAATTAATTAATATTATGTACATAAACTAAATAAATGATTTTATTTAGTAATCCGCCAAAGTATAGTTTATGTACTATGACTATAAGTAGCACCACATTTTACTTGGTAAAATGTTAGTTTTATTTCTAGAAAGAAAAAAAAATAAATTTCAGAGCCTTTAGGGAATTTATAGTTTCATGACAATTAATGTCACAGGATTGGCCTAATTTGGTATTAAGTTCAGTATAAAAATTACTCATTTTCAGTTATCTTGGAATTATTTGTGGAACTGGAAATGATCCGTCTTGAATGATTGTGTCTTTTAACAAACTACAATTAATATAAAAACTACATAAGTTTGATTGTTTGATCATATTCATCCATTTTTATTAATTTTTATTTTTTTTTCGCTGGCGCTACATCCCATAGAGGATTTGGCCGCTTCATATTGAAGTTTCGTAATAATTTTTTTTTTTTTAACGGATAATGAGTGATTATTTCATTGATCCTGCATTAACCAGTCGTTATTTTTTCATCACCCACCGGGAATTGAACCCGGCACCTCCGGGGCTTAAAGCAATCATGCTAACAACTGTGCCACCGGGGCGGCATTTTTATTAATTAATATAACATAATTCAACAATCGAAAATATTTAAATTATTCAATTCACATTTACACAATTAACGTCAAACAAAAACTGTATTCGGGCAGCAAAAAAAGCGAAGGAGAATGTTTTACTTTTAAAGTGTCAAAAACTACAATGAGAAAATAATTACTACAGAATTCGAGCAGACCCAAAGAAAGTTAAGCTAACGAATCCGTGTTTATTATTAAAACAAAGAAAGAAAGTAACAATGAGCTTCGATTTCAATGGCGTAGTATGCTAAGAGTTTTTCCTACCAGGCAGTAATAATAAGGAGCTACATTTCGCTGCTTGTTCGTTAATTTTTGGCCTAAAACGACAACGTTATGATGTCTCAGCCTCCGTATTTACCGGCCATGGCATGCGACTTCTTCCTGTTCCAAAAACTAAATTGCCAACAACCTCTTCGATAGCCAACAATTATCTAAGCATTCATATGCATTATTTTATCACCTAGCAGCTTTCTTTCAAGCTTTCCGTATTTCTCGAAAATATTTGGTATTCGTAAAGGTTCTAATTATGCCCAAATTGTATTGATTCTTTCCCATTTCCCAGTATTTCGATATTTGGACTTTATCAAAACTATAAAAACGTCTTGTCCATTTTTATGTAAGAATAACTGCAATAAAGGTCGATTTTTAAAACTCAAATTTTTTTTGGCGTGCCGGACAAATTTCTAAACGTGCCAAGTTTGGCACGCGTGCCCCATATTTGCGATCACTGTTCTATATAGACGATATGCATAGAATAAACAGAAAACTAACATTCTTATTTAGGTCGGCAAGTGGACTTGAGTAATTAATGTTTTTAGCTTTCGGCCACAGATTATAGGTATGTGCAGTTAACGGGTAATAACGGGCCTAAAAGTATTGTTTGCGGTATAATTAAAATTAAGGATATCCGTGAATATTTTTTTAAAAGGACAAACCTGCAATTACGGCATGCTGAGAATATTCCTTGTATAATACAGATGTATTTAGAGTCAAATGTATCCACAATCCACATATTACATTACACAAAATAAATGTGTATACACATATTATTACACTAAATTCAGCACAAGCAATAGATAGTGTAAACTGAATAATTTTTTTTTTGTATTACCTTGAGACCTTGACGTACACGTGTTACAACATAAACGTTAGTTTTTTGTTACAATTTAAATTTATTAGATAAGATAATTGTTTTGTATAATTGTGTTGCGAAGATATTTTAAAAACACTAATTACAAATATTTACAGTAGCACACGTATTTCGTATAATAACCTAAATTTGACTGTTATTTAAACAGATGATCGATTATGTACCATTAATATTAATTTAAACACTTGTTGTTTTTTTATTATTCTGTTTAATAAAAGTAAGAACACAGTTTAAAAACGACAAAATGTTATTTACCGCGCGCACCTAACAACACTTTGCACAATTCAATTTCAATTGTCATAAAACTCAAATGAGAACTAAATTTTTTTATATTTTGTAAATTTATTGTAACATAATTTCACATTTGATGACCTCTTCTAATTGCGCTCAAATATACTTAATAGTAATTTTATAATTTGATATTTACAAAAAAAATGTTTTTTGTTGACATTTTTTTTTGTATTTTTTGATATTTTGTAGTTAGAATATCAACTGAATGTATTACTTATTTATGGAATGATGTACATGTTACTCAATTATTTTATTGAAGTGTTGCTGATAATGTTTGTTGAGCTTTACACATGATTTGTTATATGTATTGTTATATGATTAATCGTTCTAATTATATATATGCACTATGCAGGCAATTTAAAGTTTATCACTAAAACAAATTAGCGTAACAAATAAAATGAAACAACTTTAATGAAAATGAAACAAACTTTATTAGAAAAAGGGCTGAAACTCAATCTCAAACCAAAATCAAATAAAAAACAGAATATGATGCAGTTATTGAACATAGAAAACGCCATATTGAATACTGACCCGAATCACCAGGATGAGATTAGAACCCTTTTTATTAATGAAATAAACAAACACAGAGTCACCAATCAACAACGTGGAAATCGACAACGTGAAGACGGGAACAATAAAATGATTTCAAATATCAACAATAAATTGTCAGAAAAGGAAGCAGTAGTTGTGAAAGCCGACAAAGGCAACACTATGGTTATAATTAATAAACATTTATATAATTTTAAAATCCAAAAATATTTCGCAGACAACAACATTGTAAGGTTGGAAAATGACCCAACTAGAAACTACTTAAAAGAGATCAATAGCGTAATTAATAAATCAACGCATATTCTTAATAGATACCGCAGATCCATTACAGCAAAATGATCAAGCCTTCAGCTCCAGTAATTACCGGTTTACCAAAAATCCATAAACCAAACGTGCCAATCAGACCATTAATTAATTTCAAGACATCTCCAACATACAGAATTGCTAAAATATTGAATAGATGGCTATCGCAACACATCATATTACAGGATGACAGGACCTTGAAGAACAACATAGAATTAATGGATAAAATTAGGAATATTAACATCCCGAATGGAGCAAAGTTAGCATCGTTTGATGTAACAAATATGTATGCCAACATCCCTATAGCTGAAACTTTAATCATTACCAAACAGTTATTAACGGTACACAATATTGATCAAAACATAGCCAACGAAGCCATCAATTTACTAAAAACGATCACAAGTCAAAATTATTTCCAACATGACAATATATGTTACACACAACATGGCGGATTACCGATGGGAAGCCCTCTATCCGGAACTTTAGCCAAAATATGTCCATAGCAACCAAAACAGATATCTAAACAACATAATTTATTGGCACAGGTATGTTGATGACATTTTGGTTTTATTTAAGGGTTCAGTTCGACAGCTTGAATCGTTAAAAAATTACATCAACAACATCCATAACAATATCAGCTTCACACTGGAAATGGAATCCCACAATAAAACTATTAATTTCCTGGACTTAACGATCTCCAACATAAATCAAGCACACCACTTTAACATCTATACGAAACCCACTCAAACTGATCACACAATACATGAAAGCTCGTACCATCCATTCCAACACAAAATTGCAGCATATCATCATTTAGTACACAGGTTAAATTCCATACCAATCGACAGCCATGCATATTCCAATGAATTAAATACCATCATTCATATAGCAATAAAAAATGGATTCACAGAGAAAATGGTAATCGATCTTAACAATAAATGCAGAAATAAAATCAGCAGACAAAATTTATCAACATTACATTGCAACCAGGACAGTGAAAAACAATATATGTATATCAATCGAATATGACCACAAGAATAGCAACATTTTACAAAGAATTATGCACAAATTTGGTTACAATATCGCGTACAAAACCATCAACAAATTACAAAATAAATTAAAACCAAAACAACAAATTAAGTTTGACAGCGGGGTATACAAATTAATTTGTAATGATTGTGATAAATTTTATGTTGGCCAGACTGGACGTTCATTTTCAATAAGATTCGCCGAACATACCAATGAATTTAATAATAGACACACCAACACACACATAAAATCGAATTACGCACAACATTTAATAGCAGAAAATCACTCATTCACGAATATTAACCATAATCTCCAAATTATACACAGAATGGTTAAAGGCAATAAAATGGATAGACATGAAGAGTTTGAAATTTATAAAAACCGCCATAATCAAAATTTGCTCAATGATAAAATTAACTTCAAAACTAACAAAATTTACGAAATGATAATGCAATATTTTTGAATATTAAGTTTTTAGTAATACAGAATCGACAAAGGACGAATGTCCGAAACCGGTCTTCTGACTTTAAAATTAAATTAAATTCACTATAAGAAATAATTTAAGCTTTGTTTTTTGTTAATTTGTGCATCGTTTTATATTTGTATATGTAAAAAATTTGGCCATATTCCAGAACTTTATCCAAAAATCAGATTAGAATCCCATTTCCATCGTGCATACCAAATTTCATCAAAATCGGTTAAGAAATATAGCCAAGTCATCCCAGTTGGCCACATTCCGGAACTTTATCCAAAAATCAGTTTAGAATCCCATTTCTAAGGCACGTGCTGAATTTCATCAATATCGGATAAGAAATGGCCAATTTCCTTCCTAGTTGGCCATATACCAGAACTTCATCCACAAATCATTTTAGAATCCCATTTCCATCGTACATGCTAAATTTCATGAAAATCGGATAAGAAATGGCCAAGTTCCATCCTAGTTGGCCATATTCCAGAACTTTATCCAAAATTCAGTTTAGAATACCATTTCCATTGCTTATTCCAAATTTCATCAAAATCGGATAAGAAATGGGCAAGTTCCATCCTAGTTGGCCATTTTCCAGAATTTTATCCAAAAATCAGTTTAGAATCCCATTTCCATCGCCCATACCAAATTTCACTAAAATCGGATGTGCAATAGCCAAGTTCCATCCTAGTTGGCCATATTCCAAAACTTTATCCAAAAATCAGTTTAGAATCCCATTTCCATCGCCCATACCAAATTTCATCAAAATCGGATAAGAAATGGCCAAGTTCCAACCTAGTAGGCCATATTCCAGAACTTTATCCAAAAATCATTTTATGTATTTAGAATCCCATTTCCATCGTGCATACCAAATTTCACTAAAATCGGATGAGAAATGGCCAAGTTCCATAATAATTGGTCATATTGCAGAACTTTATTTAATTTTCTATCGTCTCTATCGGCGAGTATTACAAAAAAAATCGTACGATCGTTAAGGGTTAACAAGTAACTAACGCAAAATGTGAAAAAAGTCGTTTTTTTATTTTGATGAATACTTGTTCCTTTAATTGTTTTGTAAAACTTTGATCAATCTGTCCGAAAAAACGGTTGGATGGATCAATTTGAAAATAATACAGGGCTATTAGGAGTACATTAAACTGTAAAATGACCTGGCAACATTAGTCTTTTCATCAATAACGGTAAAGTAACGGTAGATTTATTAAGACAACCTAAAAAGTCGTTTTTTTGTACTTTTTTCAAATCAGTATTGAGGGTGAAAAAAAAATTTGTTCTCAACTAATCATTAAAGGGTCTTGTAGGAAATTTACTGAAGTTTTTAAGGCTGCCCTAAAGTTTACTGTGCAATCATTGGTTGCTGAGATATCGATGATCAAAGTCAAAAGGATCTTTTTTGATTCAAAGTCAGATATCTCAGCAAAAAGTTGACATAGAGAGACCAGAATGAAATTAAATTTACGCCTAATTAACAGGCTAACCGACCTATGCATTGGTTTAACTTAAAAAAAAAATTCCCGAGCCCATGGCACCTTACAAAAAAAAAAAAATTCGAATTTTTTTTCTTCGCGCGCTTTCTTATGATTGCGTGATAACGGTATCTCACAAAAATTTTCCGTTCAAAAGTCTCAAAACTAGAGATTTGAAGCTTTAAAATGCTTTTCTTTTCATCTCTGTACGACTGTATTTTACTAAGATACAGCTCTTCAAAAAACACTAAAAAAATTGAAAAAAATTAGTGTTCCTTTAATTTTTTGGAGTAGTGTATATTTAATGTTTATCAGTCTTTGATGGAAAACTTTTGATTAAATTCATACACACCAGGGGTTGAACGTGTTGGTAAAAGTGGTTTTATTCTCGTGTTGACACACACGAAGGTTAAAAAAATATATTGACAATTTACTCTAGAGCATGGTTGATTAATCGTTTCTAGAAAAAAATGATTAACGATTAATCATTTTTATAAAAAACATGTCCACACCTGACTGATCCTGCAATTTGGCTAATAAAAATTCAAAAATATCCCTTGATTTTTTCATATTGAAATCCCTTCTATCTAGACCTAACGATGATACTTCAATAACTTCGAGTTCTTCAACTGCTGCGCAATAATTTCAGTTTCTTCATTACTTGGAAACATTTTAGTTAATGGAAAATCCGCTAAAACTGTACTGATAGTGTCTTGTAAATGTAATTCCAAAAACATTTAAGCATTGCCAACATAGAATTCCATATCGTACGGATGTCTATAATAACAACGTCAATTCTTCTCCTATTTTTGGAATACATCCTCTCTACAATAGATCGTTTTAAACCGGAGATTTCCGAAATAATCGCACGATTTTTCGAACTTTCTGGTAATAGTCAAAAAGCACGGTGCTATAACCCACTTGTCTTGAAAACTAATCACCATTTATACTGCCGTTTATACGATGCTTACTGCCGATGGGGTCACATAATCGAATAAATAAAATAATTCAACATATCACTCAATTTAAATTAGAATTTTTGGCAATCAATATTTTTGATCAGCTGTATTGATGACTGTTCAGTTCAATCACAGATTTAAACATAAATTACGCTTATCATGCAGACCAAATACATTGCACTAATCATGGCACGTTACAACTACAACAACTATCGATGCAATAATTGTCAACTAAGTGTCTTTGTTACAAATTGTTTCCTATAAGTTTTGCTATTTCGGCAAAAATATCATTTTTATTTTTGTATATACACTTACATTTTGGGCAATAAATTTAGTTATAATTAAGCAGTCAAATGTTTTGATTCATTCTCAGCTAAAGTTCCCCTATACACTGGCAAGTTTCTTTAGCTGACGATGCAAGACAGTGAGCACATACGCAAATATAAAGAGCAGAAGGTCAAAATGCGTTTGTGCTATAGATTAATGGCAGACACTGCATAATTATTAGAAGCTGAAGGTTGCAAAGATCAACTTAACCACAAGCTAACTCAGCTCGATGCCAGGATAGCAAAAATCGAGCAACTTCATGAGTAACTATTAATGGACGCTACTGCTGATGAAGAAGTTACGATGTCCTACTTCATCGAGGATTACTACTCAACATTGATTAACAAATTCGAGATACTAAGATCCAGAATCACTAACGTGCTAAACAAATAAAAATCAATGGAACATGAAGTCAAACTAAGGCCGATTTGAAATTCCACATTTTCATGGGGATCCCTTAAAATGGGCATCCTTTTATGACCTATTTAGAAGGATTATTCATGAAAACGATAACATAAGTGACACAATAAAAATGCACCAACTAAAAATTACGGTACTTGGGAGCGCGGGCAGTCTAAAAAGCCACCTTGAAACCACTGGTGATAATTACAGAGACGCATGGCAGCTGTTGGTAAACCGATACCAAAATAAAAGGCAAATGGCGTCGAACCATGTGAAAGCGATGCTGGATTTTTCAGCAATACACTCGGAATCAGCAACATCAATTAAATCATTAAATGATTTATTAACCGAGAGCCTATATGCCATTAAGAACTTAAGCATAATTACATTGTCTTGGAATTACATTATAATTCCAATAATAAAAAAGTTTGATAATGAAACAACAAAACTATTCGAGACGTCAATAGCGGATCCTAGAGAAATGCCAACACTAGAAGAATTTCTCAATTTCCTAAAACGGAGATTCCAAGCCTTAGAAGCAACAAAATCGAAACCAATAAGTCGCAGTTTTGGAGCATCCGCTCCACAGACAGCAAGGGTCAACACATGTAGAACACGAACTAAAAGAAGATGTGTATTGTGTAAAAAAGAGCACGAAATAAAGGAATGTATTAATTTCCAACAACAGTCTACCTTAGAACGTTCCAAATTCATCACACAGCGGCTTTGCAACATGTGTTTAAAGGAGAATCACCACCCCTGTCCATATTCTATAGGTACGATGTTTAGTTTGTATGGGACGTCACAACACTTTATTGCACTCCAATAATACACCGCAACGCACGATGCTCACCACGAAGATAGATGACACTCCAAAAAGTGAAACAACCGTTCAGTTAAAGATAACGAACCATCTAGTAAACCAGTACGACCAGTTAACGTCCACATTATTGGCCACGGCATTGGCTGAAATACAGACTGGAAACCAAGAACCAAAACTCTTACGGATGTTAATAGATCCTGGCTCACAAATTTCAGTCATTACCGAGGAGGCATCCAAGCTAATTAAACAACGAACGAAGAAAACGTATATGGAAATAGGAGGTATAAACGAAAGCGAAATCACAACTGCCACAAAATCAGTCACTTTCCGTGTACAACCGCGATTTTCATCGAACTTCTCCATGGAAATGGAGGCAGTAGAATTACCGAATATAACACGACCACTGCCTGACCAACATTTTGACAGTAGAAGATGGCGTCACTTAAACACCTTGATGTGGGCCGATCCGAATTATAATCAACCAAACAAAATCGACATCTTATTAGGTGCTGATTATTATCCAAATATTGTGTTGAACCAGATTGTCAAAGGAAAACAAGGAGAACCAATTGCCTAACAAACAGAACTAGGATGGATTATATTTGTTAATACCCTCAACAATAAACCTTCCAAGATCACGTCATTGGTTACCTTAACAGACATCGACCAGCAATTAAAAAAATTCTGGGAAGTAGAAGAGATGCTATGCAAGAAACTGATGACAGAGGAAGAACCTTTATGTGAAAATCATTATCATCAGAATTACTGTCGAGATACAGACGGTCATTACACGGTACGAATTCCTTTTATCCAAAATTTACCATCTCTTGGATCATCCAAACAAAGGGCCTTAGCAAGATTCATTCAATTGGAACGACGGTTGTCAGTGGCAAAGGAATTTTTCAAGCAGTATCAGGAGTGTATAGAAGGGTACTATAATAAAGGACATATGATTGAGAGTAAGGAATATAACCACAACGAATATTATATTCCTCATCACGCGGTGCTCAAAATAACCAGTACCACAACAAAATTAAGGGTCGTATTTGACGCATCAGCTATAAGACAAGCAACGATATCAGTTTGAATCAAATACAACTCGTGGGACCCAAGTTACAAGAGGACCTGATGTCAATTCTACTACGTTGGAGAAAATACAAAGTAGTATACACAACGGACATAGAACAAATGTGTCGACAAATAAGAATACAACCGGAGGATCAAAAATATCAGAAAATATTATGGAGAAGATCATCCGACAAAATGATAAAGTCGTACCAGCTGACAACCGTGACATTTGGAATGGCTTCGGCACCATATTTGGCAATCAAGACATTACAATAACTAGCGGCCGATGAGGAGAAAAACTACCCAATATCGGCAAGGATAATTAAGAAAGATTTCTACGTAGATGATTTATTATCAGGAAGTAACAATATAGAGGAAGCTCAGACAGCACAAACCGAACTGATAAAATTGCTGCAATCTGGAGGATTTAACCTGAGAAAATGGACCTCCAACTGTTTCCAACTCTTAGAAGGTGTAAATCCGGACTCGAGAGCCTTCGAGCCTATCATATTTCACAACAACGACGAATCAGAGTCAGTAAAAACATTGGGTTTAATTTGGAAGCCAGGCACCGATACGTTTGAATTTAAGATGAATATAAACGCCAAAATTGGAGAAATGACCAAACGCAAAATGTTATCTGAGTCGTCAAAATTATTTGATCCACTAGGCTGGCTATCTCCAACTACGATAAAAGCCAAGGTGTTAATGCAAACGCTGTGGATCTCTGGCGTGACTTGGGACCAAAAACTGCCTAGAAACATCGAAAACACATGTCAGCAATATTACAAATCCCTCCCAAGGTTGGAGGAGATAAAAATTCAATAACAACGTTATTGATCCATTATATCTAAAATACTCAAACTTCAACAACAAATGCCGAAAAAAGGTTGTAACTAACCAAGCAGCTCCTACGGCGGAAGAAATACGAAAATCCACGCAACTGTTGATCAAAATATCGCAAAGACAACATTTCAAAACTGAAATTCACGACCTTATGAACCAAAAAGGAATATCAAATAAAAGTAAGGTAAAATCTTTGTCTCCATTCATTCCTAGACCAAGATATATTACGAATCGGCGGTCGAGTTGAAAATACAACAACTTGGTGCCATGATGAGAAACATCCAGTTATCATTCCAAAGAAACATCCAATAGCTAACCTACTAATTCAAGAAGCCCATGCACAAACATTGGATGCAGGATGCAGGAACACAATTCACATTAGCTCATCTTCGAACAAAATACTGGATCATACACGATCGAAATCTAACACGAAATTTAATATCCAAATGTGTGAAGTGTCATCGGTTTAATGCTAAATCCGGAACACAGTTAATGGGAATTTTACCAGAAGTACGTATCACACTCGGAAGACCATTCTTGAGAACTGGAGTCGATTATACAGGACCACTACTTATTCGTACAACAAAGGGAAGAGGCCATAAAGCATACAAGGGTTATTTATCAATCTTTGTTTGTATGACAACTAAGGCCATACGTATTGAGCCAGTCAGTGATTTAACCACTGAAGCATTCATCGCAGCTTACAAACGATTCACTGCATGGTGAGGATTGTGCAGTGATTTATATAGCGATAACGGATCTAATTTTGTCGGGGCAAAAAACCAGCTTGAACGAGAAATGGCTACATTACTTCGTAAGTCATCTAAAGAAATCGCTCAACATGGCATTTCATACCACCAGTTTCACCACATTTTAGTGGACTTTGGGAGGCTGCTGTAAAGTCAGGAAAAAAACACCTAATTAAGGTCATAGGAGAAGCAACACTTACATTTGAAGAACTATCAACGGTCACTTCACAAGTAGAGGTTTGTCTTAATTCAAGACCACTTTCATCTATGACAGCCGATCCCACAGACATAACCTTTTTAACTCCAGGACACTTCTTAATTGGTGCACCATTGCTATCAGTTCCACATGATGCTATGGCAGATACAAATATTCATGGGATATCACGATGGAAACCGGTAGAAAAAATTAAAAAAGATTTTTGGAAAAGTTGGCATTCGGAGTAGTTAAATCGATCGATACAACATAGAAGAAAATGGTCACACGAACAAGCAAACATAAAAATAGGTGATCTAGTGCTTATCAAAGACGACAACACTCCACAATTATTATCTCTGTGTTGCTACTCTGCAGAGACTAATGAGATCAAAAATTTAAACTCCAGTTAGCTGTTTGAATGAACCCATTTTGAATTTACCCACAGCTGGCCCTTCGGGGGGCTTCAAACTACCACGACTAACATTAACTACATTCGGCGCAAGGCTACGACACTGGCAGTCGTTCTATGACTTGTTCAAGAGCACTGTTCATAAAAATACAAACCTCTCGCCAGCCCAAAAATTCCAGTACTTGATAGGTCAGCTTCGTGGCCCAGCAGAAGCACTGGTAAAGCATTTCCGAATAGATGATGCTAGTTACATCGAAGCCTTTCAGAGATTAGTCAAGCGATATGATCAGAAGCGCAACATACTCAAATTACCAAGCCATCAACTGAAACAGTAGGTCAATTGCACGATATTTGTGACGAGGTTATTCGCGGCCTGAAAATCCTTGGATCAAATGTAGAAGCAATGAATTGTTGGTTGCTATATTTAGCGGAGCAAATTAGACGATGTCACGCTGCAGTTATGGCGACAAGAATCTTCAGAACAAGATATCCCAAAAAATGAAGAATTTTTGGAGTTCCTAAACAAGAGGATGAACTCTCTCGAAGGTTTCAATCAGCAAACCAACAAGCTTCATAGCAAATACAGCACACCAGTGAAAAACTTTATAACGGACCCTAGATCACTACCAAATTGTGCATTGTGCACCGGTCAACAGCACCGTCGTTGCGATTGCCCTTTTTACAAATGAGCTTAGATCAACGTAGGCAATACGTGAATAAGAATTCCAGGTGTTACAACTGCTTAGCTGAAGGGCATAGCGTATACAACTGCATGTCATCAGTGTAGGAGAAGGCATCATCCACTGGTCCCACAAACCCATTACTTCGACTAGAGCTACTAATTTGCATTCATCACATTCCAGCAAGAGTGCTGATGCATTGATGCCGACTGGAATTGTTGTAATTTGTGACAAATTTGGGATATGGTAAGCCGACTTAATCTGTCAAGATCCAATGCAAAGTTCCAAATTAACATTCTAAATGGTGGAAATGCCGGTAGAGTAAGAGGTGTATGCTCACCTGTAGTGAGATCAAGGACCAATACCCAATTTACCATCGACATCAACGCGTATATAATATCGAAAATTACATCAAACCTGCCGTCGCAAGTTATAGACCGTGAAAAATTGACGTATCTGAACCAACGACAGGTACGACCCAGATTTTCACATACCCGGCGCCATAGATCTTTTGATTGGATGCGATAGATTTTTAATGCTTAAATCCGATGGCCAGATAGTCGATGCAGTAAAAAAGCCTATCGCACTAAATATGAAATTAGGATGGATATGGATTGTCACAGGAATAAACCAAATATATGAGCAACCCAACGAAATCATAACGTGTCTTTCTGTCGATCATGAAATTAGTATTGATCGATTTCTTATAAAATTGTAGAAAACGGAGGAAATACCAGCTGTTACACAGTTCAGTGACGATTCACTTAATCAAGCACTCAGAAGGTTCAGCTCACTTGAACAAAAATTGCAAAAAATTCCGCAATTTCACAAGGACTACACTAAATTCATGGCAGAGTACGAAGGGCTCGGTCATATAGAGTTAATACCATCAGGTCAAATCGACCTACCAAACGATAAAAATATTATCTACCTCATCACCCGGTGTTTAAGGAAGACACGATCACTAAGTTACGCGTTGTGTTTGACGCTTCAGCGAGAACAACTTCCGGTGTTTCTCGTAATGAAACATTGATGGTCGGGCCGACTGTACAACAGTCGCTAGCAGAGATACTAATTAGATCCCGTAAACACCGTTATATGTTCACGGCGAACATTGAGAAAAAGTTTCGTCAGGTCTGTATCGAGAAATCAGACACCGAATTCTTACGTATCCTTTGGCGAAACTCTCCGGCAACACCTATAAAACATTATCGTCTTCTTACAAATACCTACGGCACAGCTTCAGCGTCATTCATAGCAACTCAAGCGCTTACTAAACTAGCTCACCTCCATCTTGAGAGTCATCCGCACGCAGCAAGGTTGCTAGTGAAGGATTTTTACATGGGTGACCTAATGTCCGGAGCGAGTACCATCAAAGAAGCTATATCAATACAAGCCGAGCTGTATTCTCTTTTGAGAATGTGTGGGTACCATCTGCGCAAATGGCCCAGCAACGACGTGAAGCTACTGGAAAACATACCCGAAAACGACAGAGAGATTTCTATCCGTGAAATAAGCGAAAGAAACAAGTTGATCTCGATGTTTGGTATTAAATTCGACCCACAAGCTGATAGTTTTTCCTTTAACGTTCCGCTACCAGTATCAACCAAATTAACCAAATGAAGCATATTATCAGAAGCCCCGCGCATTTTCGACCCATTTGGATGGGTGTCGTCGGTGGCGGTTGGGATAAAGAAACTATTTCAGCGCCTGTGGTTATTAAAACTCGATTAGGATGACCAACTTCCAGCAGATATTGCAAAGCAATGGATAGACACACGAGGCAAATTAGAATCAATACCAAGATGGCTAAATACATATACAACTACAACACTGCACCTGTGTGGGTTCGCCGATGCATCAAACTCTGCATACGCCGCTGTTATAAATGCACGAACGCTAAATGCGGATGGAGAAGTACTGACCAACCTAATTTGTACAAAAACCAAGGTCGCGCCGATAAAATTCACCACAACAGCAAGATTGGAATTATGTGCGGCGCTCTTACTTGTTCGATTGCTAACGTTGGCTAAAATATCTTTATGGTCTGACTCCACTACGGTATTAGCTTGGTTAGCAACTACACCGAGAAAGAAAGACATATTCGTACTCAACCGGGTTACTGAAATACTAGAATCTACAAATGTAACATACGCAGGTATAACACACTGTTTCAGAAACTTTATGCCTACATTTAAGGTAGAAGTGCAGGTATACCATTTGATTGGTAGTCTCCTACCACCTTCAGGTCAAAGTTCGCAGTTTCTACAGATTTATTTCATATCTGTTGCCGATCAATTATCATTAAACCTAAAAATAGATTTAATCAACGAGTTGTAGTTCGCATTAAGCAGCCATAATATATTCATTCGCAGTTTCAAATACAACTTAGAGCATAACCTTTCATCGGACAACATAAAATTAATAATTCATGCTGACCGCACTATTTAATATATGCAGGATGATGATCAGAGATGAGACTGTTTTAATTCCTTACATAATTACAGAGGTTTGTTTAGTCAATACTGTGTCGATATGATGGCTAAAATGATATCCGAAATACTAAATTACATATGTCATAATCAACAACAACTGAGAGCTGACGACTATATACATTTACGAGATGCTTTAAATCAGGATGCTAATGCGAACCCTGGAAATATTGGACAACACGTCATCTTGCCTACAACTTTTATGGATCCCCGCGTTATATGCACAAGAAAACTCAAGATGCTATGACGTACGTCTGAAACTACGGGAGACCCGAGTTATTTGTGACATTTACTTGCAGCCCGAAATGGCCAAAGATTAAAGAAGAGCGGTCATTTGATCGTCATGACATAATTTCCAGGGTATTCCATTTAAAGATGTTATTCACAAAATACGAGATATTCGGCAAAGTCAAATACCATATGCTCAGTGTTGAGTGGCAAAAACTCGGATTACAACACTGTCATATGTTGTTTTGGTTGGAAACAAAACTACAATCCGATGAAATTGACAGTGTAATAGTTGCTGAATTACCGGATAAAGATGACGATCCAGTATTATTCGATATTGTGACCAAAAATATGGTGCATGGACCCTGTAGAGATCAAAATATGACATCACCATATATGAAAAACTGTGTTTGTTCAAAAAAATACCGCCGGCGTTTCGTCAACGATACCCAGACCGGAGAGGTCCTAGTATATCGTCGTCGTGACACTGAAAATGAAGGTCGGAATGTTACCTTGAACATCAGAGGAAGAACGGTTACTATAGACAACAGGTGAATTATCCCGTATTCCACAATATTGTGTCGAATACTGCCATTCAGTTCAGACGATCAAATATCACAGGCAATGATGGATATCCACTATATCGTGCAACAGATGACAATGGTAGGTCAATAAAAAGACATAGAAACCCACTTCATAGGTTATTCGAGGGCAAGAGAGTACGTTTTAAACGCAAGAAATGACATCAATAAAACTTTACTTGAACGGTCGTGATAAGTCAATGAACAAAAAATTGATGAAAAGCAACAAACTGTAACTCAATCTTGAGCAGACAAACTCAAACTGCAGCAAGGTCAGGGGAACTCGTTTCAGCTAAACTTTCTTAGTTAAGGTTCACTTTCCGATTGCCAGTAACTTTGTTCCAGTCACCATCAATTATTTATCTTCTATTTGTAACTTATACTCTATGAATTTCAGTTTGCTTGTCATAGTTCAAGTGTGTGTTTTGCGTCTCGGTTTTTGCTATGAGCTTCTTTGTCTGACTTTCTAACAATGGTTTAGTCAAAAGCCATTAGTAACCAAAATATAAAGGTAAATTACTTGGGATTTTTTTTTTTGCCATTTTGACCTAAAGTTGGGCTTTTTTTGGGTTACTGAAGTGTCACAAATAAATTTGGACTACGGAATCCTTTTTTGCTGTTAAAAATACTTCGGAAACGATATACATACATGCAATATTATTTGTTTGGCACAGATGTTTCCGTAACATGATTTCTATACAATTTTTTTAGTTACTCCTGCCGCTAAATATATTTTCACATCAACAAATAAAAAAATGCGGTTGAAATTTGCGTGAAAAACTTCAGAAACTTTTTGGACCTTAAATACATGATGTTTTGTTGGTTTAGGGTAAACTTCGTAAAAACACAGGAATACTCAAAAATTCGAAAACTCTAATAAACATTTTTTTTTAGAATTATCTAAGTAATTATTGTTGCAATTCACAATTGCAAATTTTGCTAAATTTCTAATCTTGGATTTTTTTTTTAGTTTGGAGCGCATTAAAAACAAAGCAAAAAGCCAACTTTTGATGTGGATTGCAGGAACAGAATATTATACCAACCCGCGAAATATAAATTATCCGACTAAAGTCACCCTGTATACGGGAAAAAATACAAAATTGATGCATAATTAAGTAGTTATTGATTTTTTTTTATAATGCTGTATAAACTTAAAATTCTGCTCCTTGCTTTCAAGTTTTGAATGTCGAATTAGACGGAAACATGACATGTTGTTTACGAAATATACATACACATACTATAATGTATAATGGTTTTTGCTATTTTTATTCCGGTTGCAAACAACAAACATAAAATATAATTGTTTATAGCTCCTACAATTTTATTACGCAAGCAAATCCATTTATTTGAAGCTTTTCATAACGCTTAAATAATATATGGATCGGTTTAGGTGAAAAGAACGTTGTACAAAATAGTTTATTTTAAAGTAGATACTATATATTATGTGGCATTTGCTTTTCTATGGAATTTTAATAAATTGTGAAGAGCCTTTAAAAAGTATTACACCCCAATTTACGATTTATTTTGCAGACTGACTTACATATTTCAAAAACAAATTAGTGTGAAGAACAAATTAGAAAAACAACGTGGTCTGTGCACATAAACAAACTCACTTCACTTTAAACCCTTCTAAGACAACTAACCTAACTATACTAACAATGAAAGATTTAATTGTAGATAACCATTTTTAGTTGCCGCCCCGGTGGCACAGTGGTTAGCATGCTTGCTTTAAGCTCCGGAGGTTCCGGGTTCGATTCCCGGCGGGTGATGAAAAAATCACGGCTGGTTAATGTTGGATCGGAGAATTAATCACTCATTATCCGTTAAAAAAATGATTACGAAACTTCAAATGAAGCGGCCAAATCCCTCTATGGGATGTAGCGCCAGCGAAAAAAAAAAAAAAAATTTTTAGTTTAATCGTTTATCACCCTGTATTCGAACTACCTATAGTTAAATATTTATAGAACATAACTAGGTTAAATTTTTTCTGGTTTGAAATCAATGTTTTATGTACGGGTAGGAGATACAGACTAGTAAAAAAAAAATTCCTATCTTTAGATAACAAACTCATAGTGATAAGAATTTTTATTATATACACATACATACGTAGTACGTCGTTTCTAAAATCATCTAAAAATACAAATTTTTCTTATCTATCCAACCAATAAGTAGATATGGATGCAAAACCCTTAGACAACTCTAAGTGTTTATTGTTTATTGTAAAGATAAGACACATAAACATCGTAAACGTTCATTTTGTGAGTATGCGGCCAGTTTGGAATTAGTGCATATGTTTACTAAACTAAAACCTGCAAGAATGCATCCAGATTCACATTTAAAAATATCAACGTTTAAGTGTATTGGTCAAAATGAAAAACCATTTACCATCACTTAAATTTGTTATCACACACTACTTAATAAACTGCATTCCCAATTGTATATACTCGTATTCTAACACAATAAACAGTAGATACAGTGGTGGCCATATTATTAGGGACAGATCAATTCTGTTGGGGAAATGTTTGCTTTTGGCGACTTATGTATTTTACTAAACATTTTTATAGCCTAGCCATACGAAACTATTATTTGTTAAGGTGCATTCAAAATGCAAAGTTTTACTTTGTACTAAATAATATTTGTACTAAAAGTAGAAATACATTTTTTAACTAAATTAGAAATATCTTAAAAAAACATTTCTAGCTGAGCTACCTCAAAATATTGAGTGGATGCACGTTCAGCATTATTGACTCTACATTTCTTTCATTTGGAGTTTTGCGCTATCTAGGCTAGAAACAGCTTTCAGGGTATTAAATAAATTTAGATTAATATGAATAAAATTAGTACTTTTTGTTATATGTATTAATTAGTACTTATCGTATTTAGTAGACGAGCAAAAGTTATATTTTTAAGTGGAAAGTTCATTAACTGTACTTAAAATGTAATTTTTATTTGTGTATTAAAAATCATAAAGGCTAAAATTACTTGTTGTAATTAGTACTAATTTTATTCATATTAATCTAAATTTATTTAATACCCTGAGAGCTGTTTCTAGCCTAGATAGCACAAAACTCCAAATGAAAGAAATGTAGAGTCAATAATGCTGAACGTCCATCCACTCAATATTTTGAGGTAGCTCAGCTAGAAATGTTTTTTTAAGATATTTCTAATTTAGTTAAAAAAATCTATTTCTACTTTTAGTACAAATATTATTTAGTACAAAGTAAAACTTTGCACTTTGAATGCACCTTAACAAATAATAGGTTCGTATGGCTAGGCTATAAAAATGTTTAGTAAAATACATAAGTCGCCAAAAGCAAACATTTCCCCAACAGTATTGATGTGTCCCTAATAATATGGCCACCACTGTATATTTTTACAGCAATAAGCGTAGTACGCTGTTCAAAGGAAATGAAATTTTCACTGGTCTCCAAAAATAGTAAGATAAATCTGATGTGAAAATTTATTTTGACGAGTTTCGTAAATATTTTAGTGTGTATAACATCATGTTGTCTCTGACAACACATTTTATACAATAAAATTCACTTCGGCAGTTGATTTTCTTCAAAACGCAAAAACAAACGAAATGTCCAAATTTATCGTCCGGGAAGATAAAAATGAAGTGAAAAATGTGTAGAGATAAAATAGAGACATCTGTATTCTAATACGAAAGCTCCCATAGACTGCGTATCGCAAATTGAAATTCAGCAGTGAAATTTTCATTTTCGTTTTCAGTTTCGTCAGCAGCGTACCGACCAATAGTATATAATTGATTGGGCTTTCTTTTGACTATACATGCACATGAAGGAGATAAATGTCGTATACAAGCTACGTTGTTCTCTCATATGACAGATTCCACAAACCAGATTTACATTGACTTGTATGTGCTAGTGTGTTGGTGAGCTTTATATCAATAACATATTTTATGCCGTGTTTATTCATGACAACGTTTGGTTTGGTCTAAACCTTTAGAGGTATACAAGTATTATGTAAATAAAAATGTTTTGTGATAATGGCAATATGCATATAGTAGCGGCATGAAATATTTATAAAAAATTGTATTTGATTTTCTTATCAATTATCAATAAATGTTTTGACGGCCTGGGAAATATGTTTCAATGGGCTAGTTTTTCATTTAAATAATCAATCAATTATAGATATATACAGTACAAACCCAAACAAAATACATTTTCCAATCAGAATTGGCCTGATTAGCGTTTTGATGCAAAAATTAATTTAGGCACCCTTTTCAGGATTACCCCTTTATGGATAAGTGGGAGAGTATTTATTTTCGATTTCGATTTCTTTTCATTTTTATCGTTTTCTGCATCAAATCATTTATTCCTTGTTTGACAAATAAAACTTGATTACGCGAAAGTATTATACAGAAATAAGTTTACCAAACACGTAACATATGTTTTGATTTTCTAGATGTACATGTTAAAATCATTATTCAATAAATTTCTATTTTTTCACAATAAAATCTGTGGTTATGGTATACCTACATTTATAGTTACATTCTCAGCAATTTGAATATCTCATCGATTTTGCTAACACATCCAAAACTGACCCTGGTTTTACACAGTTCTTTTTACACAGTTCTTTTTACACGATGTTTTCACACGTTGAGAACGTATGTACATATGCTATGTAACGAGCCAACGCTATTTGAGTCGCCTGTTATGAACATCCCTCGCATCTCCATCGGCCTGGGTAAATGGAACTAACCGGGATATTAACAATTATCAGAAACGCGACGTCATCGATACCATTATGTTTGACAATAATGTTCGTAGTGTCCAGGAAATAAATATGAGGGCGAGCAGCTGCTCTTCGAAAAATTACACATTGCACCATGCCAATGATCCCAAAACGAGACGGAGAGATGTCCATAACTCTCAATACAATCGCCGTCAAGCCTCAAAAATATTTTCAACGTTATTGTCAATAATTGATCGTTGTCCCACTCTTGCTTGGTGATTCCAACGCCCATCTGGATGACAAAGACGTGCACTCTCAAAAACGAAAATTGAGTTGCTCTAGAGCTACTTACTCATTCAAACCAGCTCTTCGACCACACACTACATTGGCGACTTCCGTTAAGTTCGCCCGATTTTACATGGCTATAAGCGATCACCACTTAATTTAGATTGATTGTACCATTCGGAAAATAAAGACGGAAGGCCCTATTATTTCTGTGTCAGTATCTAAATCGACATTTGTACCCGACACTAACATCTACAAGACTTTAAATCTATTGCAAGGAAAAAATTTTCTTTAACAAGATCCAAAAATTAGCAGTCGATATTTAACCGTCCTATCAGTCTCCTTTGCTCAAACCGTTTCATATACCAGTAACAGCGAGGCTATTAATCACTGACTGTGTTAAAACTACACCCCAACAGGTGCTAACTGTCAAAACTCTCTTGGCCCCCACGCGTCGGCAAGCATTAATGCTCTTTAAACGTGCAAAATAATATAAAAACTCCTGTCCCCATGATCCGGCTGCTCAAAAGTGCCTACAAACCACCATGAAGCGGTTGGATCACTATAGTGCACACAGTTTTTTCGTCAGTCATCATGCTACTCCCCCCTCCCCCCCCCCCCCCCCACCTGAACGACTCCGTAAAACCTTTTCATTCTTTAAAAAACTCGAATAAGGCCACATCTCATATTGTGGAAATTACCTTCCAATCTCCTCTTGGGTTGACAAACTTCGCAAATCTGAGGGAGAATGGCCAAACACCTTGGATTAAAACGATTATTTCCCCCTAGGCCCTCGGACAACCATAGGAGAAATTCATTTCATCTTTAAAAATCTCCGCCCAGGAACGGCACTCGGTCCGGATGGAATTCCCATTGGGCTATTGAAACATGCAATCGACAATATTATTAATGCTCTGCATAAAGTTATCGAAACGACTTGGACACCATTCAAGTTCAAATTCCTAAGATCATGAATCCAAGGCAAACCAACGACTATCGACGCATAACCCTGTGAATACGGGATACAAAATTTATTCCAACTTTTCTTTCTTGACAAGTTGGATGAACATTTAGAATTACTGCAGTCATATCAGGCAGAATTTTTAACCGACCGCTCAGCTAATGATCATTTGTTTGCCGTACGTAGAGTCCTTCAGGAGGGATTTACATTTTCAATTGACTTAGCAAATTATTTTGATACCGTTAATCTAGATGTGGTCATCGAGTGCCTGCAGCAGTCTGTTCCCCTCTGGCTGATAAACCTTATAATTAAAGCATGTCTCTGAGAAAATACCTTGGTCAAATGGTTTAACACATGTACTACAGAGGAGTCAAAAAGACAAAGGAGTAAAAGGATTTTCAATTTCATTTTGAATGGGTAACAGTGGCCGATCAGTTTCCAGTATGTTGATTAAATCAGAGTAGGACCTTGCAGCTTCCACTGATTTTGGCTTATGCTGATGACATTTTAGTTATCACTTGCGACCCGACAAACTTCTCGGTATCAATCCTCAGTGAGTTAATAAGTAGATTAGAGGTCGCGGGCTTAACATAAATCCCCAGAAATGCACTGATGAGAGATGGCAAAACAATAACCAAACGATTGAGAGATTCTGGATGGCAAAACAATAACCAAACGATTCAAGGTTCAACGAATAAACTACTGGGGGCATATTCACCGTTGTGGATCAACCCATATACTTCAAGCCGCCTTAAATTACAGTGCTGGCTAAAAGAAATCTAGGGCTACCTTGTTTGGGATATTATGGCAGACCGCATGCGGTGGCTACCATCCTCTTAACGCTCAAACCAAGCCAAATATGTACAGTATTTCATATTTATCAGATTTCATTCGCCAACAAAATGAATGCAAATATTTTACTGCTACTATCAAATACCCATTGCCGAGCAAGACATCCCGAAAATTGCAATTCGAACGTTATTTGGGCAGTCTTTAGAGGATTAGATTTTTGCTTTATCTATATTGGCGATATGCTGGTTGCTTCAAAATCCGAAGACGACAAAGGCTAAAGGATGTTAGACTTGTTTTGAATGCCAGTAAATCCGTATTTGGAGTGGAACAAATAACGTTTTTGGGTCATGACATTTCCTCTGCGGGAATTACGTCGGCAAAAGAAAAAATAGAAACTATCAAACAAATTCCAAAGCCAGAAAATGTCGTAGAACTATGAAGCTATCTCGGCATGTTAAATTTCTATCGCAAATTTCTTCCACACACAGCTGAAGAACGAGCAATTCTCAACAATTAACTTATTGGTTCAAAGAAGAATGATAAACGCTTAATAGACTGGTCAAATGAGTTGCAAAATGCCTGTTATTCAAACAACGTTTAATAAATGCTACTGCTCTAAGCCATCCATCCGCTAATGCTAGACTAACCGTGCCGTCGTCTAACAATACGTCTTCAACTCATGGCAGCCGTTAAGTTTCTTTTCGATTAAACTAAACGAAACACAAAAGCGTTACAGCACTTTTGACCGTGAGCTCCTAGCAGCATATTGTTCAATTAAATATACTAAACATTATTTAGAAGGTCGGAAATTTATATTATTCACGAACGAATATGCGTTGAAAAAAATCCGAAAACGCTTCACCGAGACAAATTCGTCATCTTGATTTAATATCCCAGTAGACGTCCGATATTCAACACATATCCGGGAAAAACAACGTTGTGGCAGACGCACTTTCCAGAATAAACGAAATTACGGTTGAAGGCAATCTCGATTATCAATTAATTTCCAAGTAGCAGCAAACTGACAACGTGTTATAGGAACTTATTGATTTTGATAATTCCGTTACAATTGAAAAGTTTCCAATATTAGGCACGAATGAGGACATCATGTGTGAAACTATACAACGGGGCGAGCTCGACCATATATTCCGGAAAGATTTCATCGCATACTATTCGACTGCGTGCACAACTTTTCACACCCTGGTGTCAATGGGCTCAATGTTGCCTGAGGTGCCAGAAATCGAAAATCACTGGACATGTAAAAAAAACAATTGGATCTTTTCAACCAACTAGTAGCCGTTTCGGTGAAATTCATCTGGATATCATAGGACCTTTACCTACCTCAGAAGGTAAGCAGTATTGCATAAACCGACCGATTTAGTCGCTGGCCAGAGGCCATTCCTATACCCGATATTAGGGTGGACACTGTCCTTAGCCATTTTTAATCATTGGATTTGTCGATATGGCCTTCCGTCGTTTGTAGTAACAGACCGTGGTTCCCAGTTTCAATCTTACCTGTTTAATGAACTTTCAAGGATACTCGGATTCAAGCGAAAACAAACCACCGCATGCAATCCCGCGTATAACGGACTCATCGAAAGGTGGCATCGCAGTCTTAAAACGGCAATAATGTGTGTAGAAAATCCCCAGTGTATAAAGCCACTTCCATCGATTCTACTCGACTGGCACACAGCCTTTCGAGAGGATTTTGGAACTTCATCAGCATTTTTGGTGTTTGGAGAGAATTTACGATTACCTGGCGATTTTTGCAGCCGCCTGACACAGTAGAAGACGTTTAAAAGAATTGTTCTACACTGCATTAGGGAAATGACATTTGCTTATTTAAGGAACACACGTTTTTGTACGCGCTGACACAATTCGTGCATCTTTTCAATCTCCGCCTTAGGGTCCGTTCCCAGTGGTTGGTCGTAGCGAAAAATATTTCACAGTTAAAATCAAGGATAAGGACTCCACTATCTCAATTAATCGATTGAAACCATATTTCGTGGAGTCCAGTAATGTTGTGCCGACACAAACTGGAGAACTGTTAGAATTATTAGAATTATCATTTATCCTAGATGGCACTACAGTATGAAAATGTTAAGCGAGCATCCATATTAAAAATGCAAAATATAAATTTGGTATTATTTTTTGTTAAAAAGTGCCTTTACTTTTTTCTGTGCTCTTGACAAGACAAAGAGTATTCAAGTGATACAGGTGCGATAAGTTAGTGCGTGTAATACTTTAGTGTAAACAATTATTTTATGTACAAGATAAAAAAATAATTTGGTCAACATATAATTATAATTAAAAGAAAATTACGAGGGTTGGTATAACTAGAATACATTTTTATTATTCAATAAAGTTCTGTGAATAACGGAGTCAGTTCTAATGTGAAATGAATATTAATTCGGAAAGTACTTATCCGATAAGAAAAACGCTTATTTAAAATAAATTAAAAACGAGTAACAAGGACCGTGTAAAAAGAACTGTGTAAAAAGAACCGTGCAAAAAGAACCGTGTAAACACCGGTTTAGCTGTGTATCATTTTTGTGATTTCATTTTATTAAAGTTTTTGTTTAAAAAAAGAATAACAAAAGTAAAAAACGGACAACTCATTAAATCAACTTAAAATAGATAAATAATTTTGATAATTTTGTGTATTTTGTTTCACTTACATTTTCGTGCAGTGTTATTCAAACGAACTCTTCACGCACTGTCGAAAATATGACATCAGCTAAATAATACAATATAATACCTACTGATAAACAAATTAATCATTTTCCCGGATTTGTTATTGTCAATTTATTAAATAAATTGTAAATCAATGAATCAAACCAATATGGTCCCAACACCAATCACATTTAATTTAAACAATATTAATTAATAAAAACACAAAACAATTAAATTTTATTTTCATTCATCATTTTTATATACTCGTATATAATATAAATAATTTAATATTTAATCGAATTTTGATTATTCGCCTTTATGGTGTCAAAATAGTATATAATAAATTTTATTTCTTAATTAATTTATAAGTTTATATCAATTTTGTTTTTATTTTTTTATTTTTTCATTAAATACAAATAGTAAAAATAATCATGAAACAATTAAAAATCAAAAAAAATTTATTTTATTGTTTTTGAACTTTTATGTTTCAATTGTTTATAAAATTGGTTTGTATTGTAAAGGGTAGATAGAGCAGCGTTATAATTATATATGATAGATAGATACGAGATTGTCATAAATAAAATAAATATATAGACAGACATTTTTTTTATATTTGTATGTATGTATGTATGTATGTATGTATGTATGTACAAACAGTTTTCAATTTCTTATCAAAACAAAAAAATTTGGTTTTATTGTTATTTGTTTAGAGGGCGGGGGGCGTCATGATGCATGCATTTATTTTATAATCATAACAAAAATATTTTTTTTCTTTTAAATAGAGTTATTAGCTATAGGTTAGAACGTTAATTATAAACAAATCAATATTGTAAATAATACAATATTTATAATATAAGCAGCAGCATATTTATTTATGTTACTAAAGGTTTGTGGTGGTTTTACTTCCATATAATGTTTTTTTTTTTATAGAAACATATTATTTATAATAATATATTTAGATTTATCTAAAAATATATTTATAATAATTTAATTATAGTATATAAAATATAAACAAAATTTTTAACAGAGATAAATTTAATTTAATTTTTTTTTTATACATAAGTAATAATTAAATACATATTTCAATATATAGATTAGATTAATTTTTTTTAACGCGATGGCATTGGCCTCGAAATCGCACGCATTTACATATAAGATAAATATAAATTACGATATTATGTTACATGTCTATTTAATTAGGATGTATAGATAATTTTGTTCAAAACATTTATAAATAGTCGTACAAATGTATAGCGAAAGTGACATTGCTGCACATGGTTTGGTTATTTACATTTTTGACAAAAATGGAAGTATTTGGATATTATACATAATAAAATTACTACTAAAGAGATATGTGTATTATAATAAATTATTTAATTGTTAACAGCAATACAAAGCGGCATGAAGGGGCATTTTACTTAGCCAATCACCTTAAACTTAAATCGCTGATCTAGACATATTTTAAGTTAAAATCTTCATGAAAATTTAATCGTGAAATTAAAAGTTTAGATTTAGTGTAAGCAAGGAGAAATCACCTACCTACCTTTGGCAGTAAGTTTAGTAAAATGTGCGTTCAGAATATGTTATACCTAAAAAATCAGGAAGACTACATTATTCGAAGCTATCTTAACTAATATTATAAAGAGACAGTGTGAGTTTATTAGTTCGAAGTAATCTCAGAAACTGCTCAATGAATTTGGATGATTCTCTCACCAATCGAAATTGTATTCCATCCTGATGGTTATATGCTAATTTTTAAAATGATTTGACTCCGAGATCAAATTGACGAAAATTTCATTATAAACGTATATAAAAAAATTGCATATTTTATGTAGGAGTATGTAGCTTTACTGTAGAATGTCTGCTTCTGAAGGTCTCCAGTTCGAATCATGAACAAATTTTTTTTTAATTATTTTTTGTAGTGATTTTCAATTTTTAGGGTTTTTTGATTTAGACGCTATGCAGTACCCTTTGATGTTTGCTAGAGGAAGAAATGGGTACAGCCTGAATATGCCACACACAATTTCGCCACGTAATAAAACAATTACCTGTATGCAGTTTTATGCATTTAGGCTAATGGTGAAAAATGGTAGCTTTAAAGCGCTCCATTATTACTAGAATTTATTTAACCAATATTGTGTCGATATGATGGCAAAAATGATTTTGGAAAGGTTACATTACATCCGCACAAATCAAGCAATATTAAGAGCTGAAAATTATGTTCATGTGAGAGATGCAGTGAATGAAGATCAAAATATTGACACCAGAAATATGGATCAATATGTCATACTGGCCTCAACATCACCAGATCACCAAGGTACATGCACGAGAAAACCCAAGACGCTATGACCTATGTCCGAAATTTTGGCAGACCGAATGGCCTGAGGTGAAGGAGGAGCTATTTCCTAATCAAAGATCTTTTGATAGGCATGACATCATTGCACGAGTGTTCAATTTAAAAATGAAAAAGTTAATGAAATTGTTAACACAAAATGCTATATTCGGTGACACAAAGGCTTTTATATACAGCATTGAGTGGCAAAAAAGAGATTTGCTGTAAAAAGTATCCTCGCAATTTAATTGCAGAAACACAAACTGAAGCCAATGGTTATCCAGCATACCATCGTAGAAACCCTAATAATGGTGGAGTTACTGCAACTTTGACTATCCGAGGTCATCAAACTGTAATTGATAAAAGATGGATTGTTCCTTATTGTCCTGTATTGTGTGGGAGCTTTAATGCCCATATCAATGTGAAGTATTGTTATTCGGTTCAGGCAATCAAATATATATGAAAATATATAAATAAAGGATCGGATCAAGCCACTGTTTCAGTAGAAAACAATCACAGTGAGATCGAAAATTATTTGAACGGCCGATATATAAGTACATCAGATGCTGTTTGGGGACTTTTAGAATTTCACATCCACCAAAGGTATTCAACGGTTATACATTTGGCAATCCATTTAGAAAACGGATAGAGGGTGTATTTTACGGCACACAAACAAAGATTCGAATATCCACCCTCAACAACACTTACGGCATTTTTCTAATTATGCAAATCTTCTAATAAGACTCTGCGCTTGGCACAATGTACAGTATCCATCCTAACCAATCGGAATGTCTTCACCTATATGTCTGTGGGGCCGTGGGCCAACTTCTTTTGAAAGCTTACAGACCGTCAATGCGAACAAGTAATGTCTACTGATCAAGCAGCTTGCAAAGAGCTTGGTCTACTTGAGGATGACGAACAATGGAACCATACGTTGGCATATGCAGTCGTTCCCAAATCACCTTTAAAATTAAGAGAATTATTCGTGGCCATTTTGTTATTTTTCCAGCCGTTTGAACCTCTTCAATTATGGCATGCTTTTTGAGAAGACCTTTGTGAAGACATTCGTCATAGGGAGTGGCAACAAACTAATGATATCACTTTTCTATGCTCAGACAGTGTTCTAAATGTGGGCCTCATAAAAATTGAAAATTTATTATTTGAGCTAAGTGGGAAAAATCTGGCAGATATTGGTCTTCCCTCGCCGAATCGGGAGGGTCAATCAATTGATCCTTTAGAAGCGACACTGAGATGCCCATACGGTGTCAACCAATTCAGTGACTTTATTTCAAATAATGGTACAACATTAGTATCTAACCAGCGACATGCATATGATAAAATAATAAATAGCGTGAGAAATAACAAAGGCAAAATATTGTTCATCGATGCTCCTGGTGGAACAGGGAAAACGTTCTAGATCAACTAAATTTTGGCTAAAGTTGGACCAACAGGTAAAATCTCTTTCGCAGTTGCTTCATCTCAAATAGCAGCTACACTGCTCAGCGGCGAGAAAACCGCTCATTCTACTTTTAAATTGCCTCTAAATGTTTCTTTCCACCGTAAACGATAAATTAGCCGAATATAAGATTGGTGCACACGCCATTTTCGGGTTTTAAAATCTGGAAATTTATAACATGATAATCGCATAGGGGGAAGGAGGTGTAACATGACAAATCGGGTAATATGACGAATCGACGAATTCACTAAGCGGACTAGATGACGAAGTCTTCATCTTACCCAACCTGTTCATAAATTATTTTGATGGGTTTATAAATTGTATTTGTAGTGTAACATGAGTAAAATCTACGGAAGGAAAACAAATAGGCAGGGGTGGTCTCGTGAATCGATGACCGCTGCTATGAAACAAGTGAAAGAAGGTGCTGCAGTAAATGCTATCGCTAAAACATACAATTTACCTGAAGCTATACATTAAGGCTTTACGCCAAGAAATACTCGGAGAATGTAAGTGTGCTACGGTGGGATTTTCCTCCCTCCCCAGCCTTACCATAAAAATAACTGATTTACAAATATGGTTTGATTTTGAGGCTTAACCGACCGGCGCTGGACGGTTCAAACCAACGTTCACTGAGGAACAGCTTATGAAGCTCAAACAGTATATTCACGATTTGGATAAAACAGCTTTCGGTGTAACAAGCGAACAATTTTCGCGAAGAAAAAAAGAAAGTCGGTAAAGACTTCATTCATAGCTTTATGGCTAAATTTAAAATTTCCTTTAGATAGCCTGAAGCTACCTCTGCGGCCAGATTATCGGCTTATAATTTCGTGTAGCCTTTAGTAGGGTTGCCACAATAACAAATGCAGCTCAAGGTGTCAGAGCTACTGGTTTAGTTCCATTTAACTCCCAAATTTTCAGTGACTTGGATTTTGAGGAGTCAATGACTACAGAAAATCTGCACAATACCCCCGAAATTTATGCCTACCACCCAATGAGGTAGAACAACAGTTACTCACAAACAATATCGAGGTAGTCCACGGTAATTCAGACGTAAATGATGGTATAGCTGAACCATCTTATAAATTACCTTTTGGTCTACCTCTCTTATCTCGGGCTGTTCCAAAACAACAAAGGCAGAGGAAAAAGTTCACATCTTTGCACATTACGGGTACCTCAGTCAAAAATGCTTTAGAAGTTAGAAAAACGGGCAATGAAGCCAAAGAGCAATCCCCTAGAAAAAGGTAATGAACCTTTTGTGGGAGTCATTGTTGATGGGTTTAGAAATGCTAGGCATGTTAGGAGCGATGACTGGCGTTGAAGTAGGTAGTACTTTAGAGATTTTTAGATTAGCTTTAAACATTTATGGTAGACCAGACGTGGTGATCCCCGCTTTCACGGCTTCAAAGTTTCAATCATTTTGTAAAATAATGGAGATTAAGCACGATCGAATAGTCAAGTTGATGTAGTAAATAAGCAAGTGACGGAGTGCCTTGCGAAGATTAGCTCAGGTATTGAATGTCATGACTAGGATGAAAAGCTTAAAGTTTTAAAAATAAAAGGTTTAGGTGTCTTTTTCCCTCCAAGAGTGTGACACTTGTTTGTTATTTTTAATTCACGATATAGTTTGTCTATAGGCAACAAGGCAACTCGACGAATTGCCTTTGAAGAACATAATTCGACTTTCGGTCTTGTGGTGTTTCCGGCAATATCACGTATAATAGGTATCGGTGAATATTGAAAATTCTATAAACTTTTGAATACAATCTTTTACATAACGTTCAGTGACTAACAAATCTCCAATAAGCTTAAAACCTCAAAAAATCTAATAAAATATTGCAAATCTCGATATATACTCGATATTCTTGCAAATTTAGTAAAACATATTGAAAAATCGAACATATTGAAAAATTCCCGAAAATCTCAAATTCAAAAATCAAAAAAACATTTTTCTCGTAAAAATAACTTGAAGTCGTCTTAATCTTAAAAATATTCTTCTAATATTCTATTCTTGTGCCTTTGGAATAGTAGAGATCGCGAGAAGCATTATAAAAACCATAAATGGCCAGCTAGATCCTCTTTAATCCTTCGCTCGGAGAATATTCTCAACGAACCACTTGTACCACCTGAGAAAATTATTCTTCCTCCACTACATATAAAGCTCGGGTTAATGAAGCAATTTGTGAAAGCATTAGACAAAGAGGGAGCCACTTTCATTTACATCCAGAGGAAATTTCTGAACAAATCAGAAGCTAAGCTTAAAGAAGGAATTTTTGACGTATTGAATGTCTGGCTGCACTGATCTCGCAGCATACGAATATTTACAGTCGTTTAAATTAAACACAAGGTTTTAAGGTTTTTCCCAAAGAATTCGACATAAGAGAGCTGACTTCTCGCACGCAATTTTATTTTATATGAACAAGAAGAAAGTATAAAACAAATCATCGTCTATTTTAATTAGGCTAAAACGCAAATCTTTCAATCAATAAAGTTGGCAACATTCATAGAAGTGGGGGAACGTGAAAAAGTTGAGTTCAAAATTTTGTTTGACTTAAGGAAGTTCAAGGTTCAAAGCGTCCAATGGAAATTTAACATCCGTGTTAAAAAAAAATTGCGATTAAGAGAACGATGTGGATATATGTACATATATATATATAATGGAAGGATATTTGAGAGGGTTATCAAGCTTGCGATGTAGTAGCTATAGAGGGTAGCTTTTTCTTTCGCATATCGCGCCGCCCAATAAGTCACTTGCTTCAGCTAAAAATAATTGTACCGGAGGGAAAATGTCAAAAGAATGGGTGTCCGTGATGCTCATGGTTTTGAGGGATGACTATAAACCAGCGGCGTAACTATAAATTTTGCCCCTCCCCTCGCAAAATTTTTCTTGAAATGTTTTGTCTTGAATGTTTAATTGAAAATTAGAAATTTCGAAATTCTACGAAAATGTTACCAATAGAGATTTTTAGATCTAGAATTTTAATTTAGATTTTGTTGATTGGAGATTTTTAGGATTTTGAGGAGACTTGCTAGCGGATAGTTCTAGTATTGGATACTAATAAAGGCAATGGATTATTTGAAGAAAGAAAGCGATGATATAAAACAAAATACATTAAGAACTGTAGTTACTGGATATTTGTTTTCCATTTTAATTAAGTCTAACCTATATAAATAAATAGATTAATTTAGAACAACAACAAAATTACGAATTGTACAGCAATGTTACTTACATCAAAATATCTATAAAAAAGCATGTTTGGGTCTAATGATTTTTGTCCGTTTACTAAATAATAATAATATTAACAACAATATGGCAAAAATTGTAGCTTAATCTAAATATAATTTCTCTATATGTACAACATCACTTGTAAGTTTTAACGGAAAGCCATTCAATCTGGTTTGAATTATGATATAATTTAATTATATTTTAATACTTTAGTCGATCACCAGAACATATTTATAATTATATAATAGGTACTAATCTTAAATTAATTTATTTACTTAAGAATGTAATGTTAATTTTCAAAAGAATTGTCATAAGAATCATCGTCTTCTTCTTCCTCGTCGTCCTCCTCTTCTTCTTCTTCTTCATCGTCCACCTCCTCTTCAACTTCATCGTCATCTTCATCTTCATCTTCAAACTCATCCTCATCTTCCTCCTCGTCATCATCTTCATCGTCGTCATCATCTTCATCATCATCATCGTCGCTATCTTCATCATCATCACTATCTTCATCATCGTCATCATCACTATCGTCATCCGAATCTTCTTCGGTTTCTTCTTCTGAATCATCTTCATCATCGTCGTCATCATCTTCATCATCATCGTCATCCTCGTCTTCGTCGTCATCATCATCATCGTCTTCATCGTCATCATCATCATCGTCATCATCATCATCGTCATCATCATCTTCGTCATCGTATGTTCCGTAAGCATCCTCCTCATTTTCATCTTCTTCCTCATCTTCGTCTAATTCTTCTTCGTCTTCCTCTTCATCTTCGTCATCCTCCTCCTCCTCGTCATCTTCCTCACACTCGTAATCATCATCTTCTTCTATATTTTCATCCTCTTCATATTCCACTTCATTTTCATATTCTTCCTCGTCCTCTTCTTCCTCCTCATCCTCGTACTCTTCCTCATCCTCTTCTTCGTCATCATCTTCTTCTAAATTCTCATCTTCTTCCTCTTCCTCATCCTCATCTTCTTCGTCTTCCTCCTCCTCCTCCTCCTCCTCATCTTCGTCCTCTTCCTCCTCGTCTATTTCATAAAGGCCGCCGTCATCCTCATTGAATCGATACTCGGCATAATCTTCATAATCATATCCTACACCGATTTCAGCGTCCAGCCTATCTTTATACTCATTTTCATCTTCTTGCCCATCATCATTTTGTTCTTCCTCTTGATTTTCAAAGTCGTCAATATCATCATTGCCATTTTCGTAACCATTCGTCGATTGTACATCGTCTTCAATGCATTCTTGATTTTCATACTCGTCCTCATCCTCATCCTCGTTTTCCTCATCATCTTCATCTTCTTCTTCATCATCTATATCATCTTCCTCATCATCATTTTCTTCTTCGTCCTCTTCATCTTCCTCATCATTTTCATCGAAATCATTCTCATCTTCTTCTTCGTCGCCCAAATCCTCTTCATCACTTTGCTCCTCTTCATTTTGTTCATCCTGCTCGTCACGCATTTCATATTTACAGTTTTCTCGATTTTCATATTCACTCACATAATTATACCGATATTCATTATCATTGTCGTTATCATATTGAACATCTACACCATCTTCAATTTCATCATCCTCATCATCATCGCCCAGTTCTTCATCATCATCTTCCTCCTCGTCTTCTTCATCACCATCCTCTTCCTCATCATCTTCCTCATTTTCATCTCCATCTCCATCCGCATATTCAACCTCATCCTCATCATCATCACCATTCCATTCGTGTCCTTCCACCCGTCCATTTGACTCACACGAAACCGTATCTTGATCGATTTTAGATTCGGCACACGTTTCATTTCCATCCTGAATATTCTCCTCATTCATGAATTTGTACATATTCTCGTTAGTATTGTTCCCATTAAAATTAGTGTGATTCGCAATTTTACTATTTTGTGTATACTCGCAAATTATATTCTTGTGCTGGCTATCATTAAATTCTAACTCATCATCAGCCGATCGATATTTGCCATGATTATATTCCCACTCATCGTAGTGGCCATTCAATTCACTATCTGTTTGTTCTATAACTGTGCATTCAGATTTAAATCGATCCGTTTCATACATTACACAATCATTTATTGGCCTAGCTACATATTCTTCTTCGTACTCGTATTTATGAAGCGATTTATTATGGCCACCGTAACCAATATACATATCAAGTTCGGCACTTATAAAATTTATTTGATACGTATGCCAATTATAATCGCTTTGATAGCCACTATCTGTATTATAATTTTTTGTATTTACAACTATATCCTCTCGATTTTGGGCCGTTTCCTCTTCTTCATACGCTTGATAATTATAACAAATTTCGTCCGCATTTTCATGGCCATACTGATTCTCATCAAAATCTAATTCGTCAACGCTTCGATCAAAATCAATGTATTCGTCTTCTTCGTCGTCTTCTTCTTTATACATTTATAGTTTATATATACGAGGGGGGCCGAGGGGGAGGGAGTGCTTCTATATACTTGAAACAGATTACGATTTAGGCACAAAATTTATTGTTTTATTCAGTTTTTTTTTTTTTTTTTGGAGTTTTAAACTAATTAATTGGTCAACAGCTCTAAATTTATTTGGAATTGATTTTCAGCAATCCATTTGAATGTTATTTTGATTTTTATTGTATTGTGTTTGTATATGTGTGTATACGCGTGCAATATTCCGTCGAACTGCAAAAGAAAATATATTTTGGTTTATGTATCTGTTTTCACCCGTCAGGTCTAAAAATGGTTTTTTAAAGGATTAATTCAAATTGCAGCTGGAGTGTTTTTGAACCAAACGACTGGGGAGGAGATAAATGGGCTTGGAAAATTTTGATTAAAAAAAAAACCGTTAGTTTAATGAAAAATTACATGAATTTTGTTTTTGTTTGATTTTTGTTAATTTATATAGATTAGAAAAAATAAAATTATAGAATTCAGATAATTATTAATTTAATTTTGTAGTGTCCAATTGCATTCTCGACTATATATAGTTAAAATTCTAGCAATGAGATGGATTCGGATAATTCCACCCAGTATACAAAAACACAACGCACGATACTACCTGACGGGTGATTTACATTATACATACATAAATACATAATACAGGATTTGTTTATGGTGTGTGTTTGTACATTGTCAAATAATAATTTAATTTCTAAAGGTGCTTAGTTTAATTAATAATATTTTTTATTTTTACATATGCTTTTTGGTTTGGGCCATTATTTACTATTAAATTTTTTTTGTAAAACTATTAGCAAATATTTTTGGGCTGCTCTTATCGATTTTAAATATTACAGACAGCATAAAATACTCTAGGATTTCCTAGAAACATGAATATCGTACACTATTCTGATATCAAGTTCGCAGTTGTAACAAAAGTTGTTTGTGAATATTTTAATATTTTATGTATTTCCTATTCCGTTTACATTTTATTGTTTACGTTCATGTTACTAGTGCATGCAAGTAATATTTTATTCTGTACTTGAAACATTCCATAAAACTGGTAAATCACACCATATTCTGCCAACAATAACACGACAATACAAAATAAGGAAAATGAAAAAGTTTCGATATTAAATTTTTAAGAGGATACTGTGCAGACCATTAAAATGTTCTTCAACACCTGTGCGTCTTAACATTTTGAAATCATTAATTTTATGTTTTTTTTGGGCGTGCGTGCAGGAAAAATTAATTGGTAATGATTCATTAATAAACGGAAGTTATTATTTTAAACCGCTGTGTATTTGTTTTCTACCAGCTCACAAATTTAAAATTGTACGACCATTATTTGGTTAACATTCAACAGTATTTCAGGAGGAACCACAACAACAAAAGAATAAAAATAATAAAAGAAGTAGAAGAAGTGAAATTGACTAGTGGCAAAACCGGTTTTTCGCAAAAGACATGCTCCACGCGACATGTTAAGAGATTGGGACTAATGGATTCCAATGGGAAATCCTCTAACAGGGCTTTAGCTAGTATTTACATAAACCACTTTGGAAATAAGCACATATTAACGGGATCGAACAACAAAAATCAAATAATCATGTGCTGGCACAAATACGTGGACGATATTCCATTACAATTTAACGGCATAATGCGACCACTCAGCAGCAGTCTTACAACTTAAACGATAATTACAAAACACTCTCCCAATGTGATATAAAAGAGTGATATAGCACCATAGAATGAACACCCTGTAGTAAAAATTAAGGCGAGATGTTTTATCCTTACGATTTAAATTTACTGGGTGTTAATTAATTTGGTTTGATGCAGTGGCGTAACTAGGCACCGGCAGTACCCGCAGCCGCATGGAGCCCACAGTTAATGGGGCCCACGAGATTTATCAAGCGTTCGAATATTAGTTCAAAGTTAAGATCAGATAGATGGTACCTCAGATTAAGCTTAAAGTAGACCATCTTTTGAAATTTTCAAAACGGGCCATTTCTAGGAAATTCTTAAGAAAAGGCGGTGATCTAGTTTTAGAGAAAGAAGAAATCGTTCCTGTTGCTATTAAATAGTTTCTTAAGACAGGCCCAATAATTTCTTCTCGGTTGGTGAAGATGAATGCTTTAGGTTCTGACAGATATTTAGATTAATGCTGTGTGCATCAGGTCAATGTTTTTGGCTAAATTTTCGACTATTCTTAATAGTTGGTCAACTCAAACCAGTCATTCATAGATAGCGACATGGTTTAAAGGACACATTGCTCTTTGAATAAAATAACCAGGCATACTGTATGAAATTTCGATTTATGTGCAACAGAAGAGTGTATCTGGGGATTATTCCATATGGCGCTTGGATCTGAAAATACCGGGTTTGTAACTCGAGGGGATGGAATAATCCCCAGATTCCATATTTTACAATTTTTCACTCAACTGTTGCTGTCGACCGCGATGCAAAATGTCTGATCAATATTTTTAAGGCTATGATATGATGGACGTTAGCAATCGTAAATAGGGGAGGGAGTGTTTTATTTCCTTGCAATGCAAGCACCATCAAGCTGATTTTTAAAAGATACTGTGATATCTTCTTTTGCAATTTTCAATGCTGTATCTCAATTTCTAACATCGCACTGTCATTGATTAGCGGTTGTTAGTGCTAAAGATGGGAGAATACTCATTTTAAAGGGTGATGTGAATAAAAAAAGAAAGCTTTTCAATTTTAAAAAAATTGTATTTTATGCATGTCTTCAAGTTTAATTGTTGGACAACACAATAAGTGGAATGAATCAAAAAAGCTTTAACTTGAATTATTCAAGTTTTTTACTTGATAACTAATCATCTTCAGTATTTACTTGTCAGTATCTACTTCAGTTACAACGTTTACAAATTATAAGAAAACTAACAAAATGAGTGGTTAAACATATTATTGGTGAAGTATTGTACAGCGAAATTTATGTGAAAGAATTACTTAAAACTTTGCCCACAGACTGCTTTACATTCGGTAAACAGCAGCCCTACGAAGCACATCTAAGCGAAATTAATTTTCATTATAAAGAATAACCTATTAAACACAAAAATTGTATAATTATAATTACCATTATTTAAAGTTGAAGTTGTGAACTACCTAACCGAATACTCGTTACTCCCAGTAGTGTCTGTATAAATTTGGTATGGACCTTCACCTCATTTGGCGCTTGATACATCGAGTAAAAGCTACTTTACCAATATCATACGCTTACAATTACGATTCGATTATTGAATTATTATTTTTTTCATTTTTAATACATTTGGCCAGATGAAAACAGCTGGTTCTGTAATTTGTACAATATTTCCATAAAAGATTTATGTCGTGCTTAAATTGCGCTAAATATAATTATCAATAATAATGGCGAACAAACTTTATTTATTACTCATTAGTGTTAATATTCTACAAAACACTGTGCAAATTTGAATTTTGCCAAACGCATATTAATCCAAGCACTCTAACTCTTTCTATTGACGATTGTAAAAGTAAAGAAAGCGCCTCTCGAGGACAATAGTTAAAATGATGCACCTGATAAAATGACATTTGTCACAAATGCGACGAAAGAAAATTTAGCAATGCGGTAATTAAAAATGGTTTTTATAGTCCAAAATTGGAATTATTTACAATTATTAGCAATCCGATAAGTAAAAATTGTGGTTACAGATCAAAATTGGAATTATTTACAACAATTTCGAACGTCTAATTATCAGGTAGCTCAGTTTAAAAATGTTCCACTAGGTGGAATCCGTGATGCTCCAACCGTCAATAAATGACAACTAAATTGAAAAGTAACCTCACGCGGAGACTTTTCTTTGGCCGCCTGGCGGTGAATAGTGTAATGTGGTTTTGAAATGAAAAGTTTAAAATTTAGTCAAAAAAAATCGACCTGAGACACACAGCATTAGAGTTAATAATAGTTATTAAAAGTTATTAATATATTTTATTACATATATTTATTATGAAATATTTGATATACATATGTATGTAAGAACTTACGTATTTCACTTGAAAAAGAAATGTCGTATCAGCTCAGCACATTTTAAAATTAGAAAACAGTGACAATGACGCTCAAAGTGTATTTATAAATTGTGATAATTTAAGTTCTGTAAATCCAGTATTGGATACAAGTGGTACAAGTTCAACACGTGATGCTATGAGTGTTCGTGGATCACGAAACAATTCACAAATAATATCCACAAATGAAGTCTTATTGGACGATGACGGCCTTTTTGAATTATTAAAGTCCTGGAACGAGGAATTGCATTTTATTACATTTTATGGTGAGTATTTTTAAGTAAATTATAGAAATTATAGCTTAGGTAGTTCCATTATATCAAATTAGTCAAATATTTTTATAGACTTCGTGAAAAGTTATTTTTTCTCAAATCGGATAAAATACGTCAGTTTTCTGGTTTGTTATCTGTCAGCAAAATGAAGTATTCCCCGACACTACATCGTTGCTAGGCAACTTACTAAAAACAGTACTGGAAAGTATTCCTTGCCTAGGCAGAGAAAACTTTCTAGTACTGATTATCATCTGTTTTTAAGAAATACATGATATAATGTATAATCGCACGCGATTGTTATAATTCTAAGGTAACTTTGATAGTGAAATCTATTGAAAATATAAATTGGAAAATTTTGCGTATTTTAAAGAATATAATGAATAAAATGGATAATCTGATATACTGCCGATTAGAGAAAAAATCGTATGTGCAACTCGTGGAAAAACTATAATTCCCGGACTCTTATGGTTGCTGGAACTCGGCTGACGCCTCGTTCCAGCAACTTCCATACTCGTCCGGGAATATATCGTTTTTCCTACACGTTACACAATATACTATTATTGGAAAAAACACAAATAATATAAATATATCGGGTGTTTTCTTTTATTCATTCTGGTTATTCCGGACATTCCGAAAGTGACGTACATAAATCGTTATTTTATTCATTCCATTCCTTCTATTCCTTTTTTACTCCATTCTTTTATTTATTCGGAATAAAAAAGGAATGAAATAAAAGATGAATATTTTATTCATGGAATGAATAAAAGAAAACACCCATCGTTTAATTAATAAAACAGATTACCTAATCTAAGATAGCTTAAAAGGTGTTTAATATTTTTATTTATTTATTTTTTTTTTGACAATTTAATTTGACATCTCTTAAGGCCTTTCGCAATCTAGTACTGTACATGATAGTAACGTGGGTGAATGGATTGAAAAATGCCGAAATTTTTTCCAAATTGTGTCTCAGAGAAGTATACCAACACCAAGCCAAGATATTTTAACAAATTCATCAATATTACGAGTAGTAAGTATAAAAATATTATTATATATTATATTTGGACTGAAAATAAAAGTTTAAATTTCATATTTCAGTCGGTTCGGGAAATTTTCCAATTAAGCGATATGGGTCGAAATATAATTCAATATGATAAACATAAAATGCTGGATGAAAAAAAACGAGACAACAATATTTCTTGTATAGTCGAGCATTTTTGTATCCAATTGCAAATAATTATAAAGTGCCGGATCCAAAAATCATGATGAAATTAGCGCAAAATATAATACAGGTTTTCCCAAAGAAAAGCTTGGATATATGCTATATACCACAGAACAAAACAAGGAACCCATCGGGAAGGTTATTTAATCGGTTCATAATATTAAATAGAAAATCTAAGAGCACAAAAGGTGCCCAAGTTCCTTTTAAAAAATTGAAACCAAATGATTTCGACAAAATCGATAATAGCGATAATGATAAAATCAGTGAAGATTTACAAACCATACCGTACCCAGAACGCGAACCAGATACTGAATAACTTAAAATTGTCGCGATCCACGCATTCAAATTATCCATTTTCATTCGTTTATCTTCACAATTGTTTGCAATGTAACTTATTTCAACTTTTAAATATAATTGTATGTAAAACAATTTCTTTCGGTAGGTAGTGAAGTGACGCCTCGAGGATATTTGACTCACTAAATATACTGGGGTGTGTATCTTTGCTTAGCAAATCAAATATATTCCAGATACATATATTTATACACCTCACTACTATGTGTTAAATAATATCTTGGCTACATTAATGAGGGCGTGAAGCTAAAATTTACGCTAAAAACATAGCTTCTCGGATAAATATCGCATACTCGATCAGCATGAAAATTTCCTTAAAATTTTCTAATTTCGACTAGATAATGAGCTGGGTTTTCCTAGAAATTTGAGTTTTGATAAATATATTGAAGTAGATATAACTATAAGTTGGGGTTTTATAAGAAAATTACAAAGAACTATAACATGCTGTTAGATTTAAACAATTGTAATGTAGCTAATGCAGTAAAGTATAAGAAGACGGTATACAAAACTGGATATATTTTAGCGATAAAACAACCGTTATATATTAAAAAAGATAGTTTTTATGTAATTGGTAAAAAATTAAACCTAAATAAGATTTTGGAACATTATCAATCATATCGTATCAAAAACGACATAGATCAATTTCAAATCCATAAAATCAGAATTTTATTTTTAATTTTTCCGCTATTTTTAACAACAGAAAGACAAAATAAAACTTTTTTGTTGTTGCTCCAGCATTGATACTTAAATGTTTAAATGTTGTGAAATTAACATTGGCATTGTCAGCAAATCATAATTTTCATTGTTGGACGAATTTCGTAAACTGAAAATATTGTTTTACGTACAATTTTCCATCATTTTTCTTTCGGTGTACGAGTATTTCTTTCATTAATATGGGTGTTTGGGTTCAACCTAAAATATATGTTGGAAGACGGCCTGGAGAAAAGCTAATGAATGATTGTTTGACAGCATCGGTGAAACATGGGGAGGTTCGCTAATGGTGTGGATGTGTGTTAGTGGCGATAATATAGGTGATTTGATTCAAATTAATTGAAAAATGGACAATTTCACTATAAGGAAATTCTGCAAAATCACGCAATTCTATCTGGACTGCCTAACACATGTCCAAACTATGCACCTACGAGCTATTTGGATCAACAGCACAGGCGAAGAAAACTTATAACGATCGTGTTGTTGTGGGATCACCGTGACCGTGAAGTAAGAAAAACTTGTCCAACATTGTCCAGAAACTTGTTTGAGAAGCTGCAAAATGTTTCGGTCATATTGATGAATCTGTAATTTAATGAATTTTAATTTTCTAATTTTAGTTTTAATTGTTATTAAATCAGTTGACGAGATTGTAATAAATTTTAAAAAGAATTGAATTATTTTGTAACTGTGTTTAATTTTAGCGATTTTCACAAAAAATAGGTTTGAGCAAATACTTTCCGCACGACCGCACCCAGTGTATGTGATAAGAAATGCATGTGATAATAATCAATTTGCACTTGAATCGCACCATTCTAAAGGGAACGAAATTGATTACAAAAAAAATACACAGTTTAAAACGGTTTTTGCACGTTCTTCATTAACTTACAAGTGATGTTTAAACAAAATGTAATTACATGAGACGTTCGATAAATTACAAAAAAAGTGAACCGAACTATGTCTTAAATTTTCAGAAATTTGTTGTATTTTTTATTTATAAATATTTTCCATTCAAAAACACATTTGAAAATTATATTTTCACTCGTAATACAACTAGTGCTCAATTATTATCGATCATTTTTTACGAGTTAAAACCGCGCTGAAAATTTAACGAGTGCGCAGCACGAGTTGAATTATCTGCGTCGGTTTTAACTCGTAAAAACTTATCGATCATTAATTACAGCACGTGTTGTATTTAGTAAGGGAATACAACTTTCCCGTCAGCGATTGAATCAAAATTCATCCATTTGTGTCATGTTGTATGCAAATTATTTGACAAGCTTTTGTTTGCATGGCTTTTCCTTTGATGTGTGAATAAAAAATTCAATCATAATAAAAAAAATTGAAATACAATTACAAATTTAGAAATAATTGTTTAGGATTTTATTGTTGCTATGGTAAAATTTGTAAAACTATCGCGTTGCTATAGTGAAAATCGTAAAACTACCGCTGTAATAACGTGTTGTTGTACGTATTTTGCATGGCAATCTAAATACTATTGCTGTAATAATCACTTTTTCGTAAAATTTTCCATGGCATATTTTGTGAAAGTTGTACTCTCTCACTTCAAAATTTTGTTTGATACTGTCGTGATACTGTCGGCCAAAACTATCGAGACAGTTATAGACCAACCAGAATTTTTAAATAAAATTCGCCTGAATTTATGCTATTTTGTAACTACGAAAAAACGGGCTCGTTCAGTAAAGCACAGATTACTGAAATGTAGAGATAAATGATTGAACGATGATTATTGTGGCGTCGTTCGAAATCTTCGAAAACGTTGTAAAATCATAAATATCATAAAATATAAAGGGCTGAAACCTCACGAGGTGATAAGAACTTCGGTCTTTGGAATCTTCAATAATGTCATAAAGTTGGTGTGACAGTTTTGACATTATTGATTTCTATTTTAACCAACATTTACTTATACAACAGCCAAATAGGTCAAAAGCTTCAGTAACATGGGTACAGGCATCCAATTTAAAATGAAAAATCGTATTCTAGAACTTTATACCGAAAGTAGTATAACAAATTATACTGATACTACTAACCGTTTAACTGACCATATTCAACAAATGCATCCAAAAATTCATTTTAGAATCCTATTTACAACGCACATGTCAAATTTCATAACAAACGGGTAGGGAATAACTAAGTTCCATCCTACTTAGCCATATTCCAGAGCTTTATCCAAAAATCATTTTATAATCCCATTTCCAACACACATATCAAATTTCATCATAATCGGTTAAGAAATAGCCAAGTTCCATCATACTTGGCCATATTCCTGAACTTCGTCCAAAAATCATTTTAGAACCCCATTTCCAACACACATGTCAAATTTCATAATAATCGGTTGATAGGCAAGTTCAATCATATAAAAAATTTGTTAACTATTCACTACATCCAAATCCAAATCCAACCCCAACTCAACTCCAACTCAACTCCAACTCAACTTCAACTCAACGCGCAAATTGACCCCTAATTTAACCTTCAAATCAATCCCCAATTCAATGACCAATTCAATAATCAAATAAGCACATATAAAAAAATCGTAAATATTTATAAAAGCATGTATTTTGGGTCAATTCGTATAGCAGGTACCCCGCCCCCTTGACGTACAGTCTCCAAAACCTTTCCAAATCTCCGCCTTGACCATAGAAACAGATTGGTGAAAAAAAAATCCAAATCGGAGAAGCCGTTCTCGAGATACCATGGGTCCAGACACACAGACAGACGGACGGACATTTTTTTTTTTGTTGCATTTTCAGACTCAGGGACTTTCAAAACGTCGAGAAAAGTGGTTTTGGACCAACTAAATTTTTCGTCATTTTTGACAGGATTTCAATACTTTGGTCTTTTTAGACCGAAGTAAAATTATTGCTGTAGGATAAATAAATATAAATTATTATTTGTGTAACAGCAACATACATATCTTCGGTTTGCGAGAATAGTGACACATCTCAAAATATCATATTTTTGAGGAAATCGATTTGAATTTTTTTTTTTGGAAAAAATAGTTGAATTCATCAAATTCAACGTCACATCTATTGAAAACTATGGGTAGTTTAGAAGTGACACTATGCCAGATAAAAGATTGTTACATTTAAAGGATTTTTTTCCTATTATAACAGATAAGAATAGACAGATGTGTATCTTGTATGGGCTATATTTACATTCCAAAATTTCAATAACAAATTCCAATCCAATCCTTTTAGAGCAGGACGTACATTTCTGTCCCTTTTTATTTTTTTTTACGTACGGCTATTTTGATTATATCAAAGCAAACATGGCATGACTATTTTGATTATATCAAAGCCAACATAAACCAACTTCAAACAAAATTTTATTTTATATTATACGTCCTGCTCTAAAAGGATTAGATTGTAATTTGGTATTGAAATTTAGAATATAAATATGGCCCATACAAGATCCACATCTGTCTATACTTATCTGTGGTATTATCTCAAAATTGGTCATTTTTGAGATGGGTCACTATTCTCGCAAATCGACGATATGTATATTCCTTTAAAAGCGTATTTAAAGTTAAATTTACTGTCGACTACTAATATCGAGCAAGATCCTCAATTGTTTAGCAAGCAAACAAATTTTATCGACAGCTTAAAATGCTGTCGAGTCTTGTCTTGCTCATTTAATTGGCGAACTTTAAAAATTCTTAACAATTGTATCGTTAGTTTTGCAAAACGCAAAACCAAACAAAATACAGAAAAGCATCACAAATACTACAAATATGCTATAGATTACGCCATGAGCTTATCCGCAGTATTGTAATTTCTCCTTTTAAATGTACTTCTAATTTCTATGAAAACGCACTTGAGACATCACTGAAAATTCTTCTTTCCCATATTTATCCGTACAAAAATTTTGTAGTATCCGCTTGTGACGTAAAAAAATGCAATTATTCGGTTTAAAATTTGATTGATAAAATTGATGAAGGATTCTTATTTTTTAAGCTCATGAATTGTGACTTCCTTGCCACTGAAGAAATAGTTCAAATTTTGATCTTCCGATTGCGTTTGATGGTGACGGTGAATGAATATATCTAAGACCTTTTGTTGATGTGTATCATCCTATTGAAGAATTCATGGGTCCAACCATCTTTCATGTCGGTATACGAGCAGCAGACATTGACAAACTGATTTGCTTGCAAAAAAAAAACGATTTGACTGTTAAAGTTTCATAAATTTAGAACCAGTATAGACGGTATACATACATTGAAAAAGGTAACTATAAGAAAATTATCTTAAATTAATGGATTCGCCTAAATAAATCAAAATAATATACAAGGCGGTTTTCCCAACAGACATTTTTTGCCGATAGTCCGATTTAAGTATTTGTATTTTACCGCTTTCTCGCCTGAATATCGAACAATTCGTTTACGTGTTCTATATGTTCTATCATAATTTTGGACTAATTCTGAAACCTAACATAAAATACATATGTTTTTAATTTAACATCAATTAATATCCCTAATTACAGCATATTCCACTTGAGATATAAGCGAAATATAGTGTAAATAAAGTTTGTGTATCACTGAATTCCGCAGTCCATCGTTTGACAAAGCCAAACATAGAGTTTGCTTTGGCAATACAGTTATCAATGTGCCTGTTATAACTAACATTTTCGACAAAGGTGACTCCTAGATAAGTAATCTCTTGTACTCTTTATACTACATTGTCATTGATTTGTATGTAGTTATGTATTATCGGATTCCTTTTACGATGGAAAATCATAATTTTACACTTCTTAATGTTTAAGTGTAATGAATTTTGATTGTACCACTCACTAAGTCTATTGAGGTCATCCTGCAGTTTGTCAGCATCACAAATTTGTTCAATCGTACGATAAATTTTTACGTCATCAGCAAATATGAGAATATTCGAGTTTTTATGATCTTAGTTATGCGATCAATGAAAACTATAAAAATCCATGGTCCAATATATGATGTTTGAGGAACACCCGATGTCACTTTGCTAAGTTATTTTAGAGATTTTCCATTTTTCAACACAGCAGTGGTTAAGGAATGATTGAGCAGTTTACACAACGGATTTACAAAAATTCTTGCAAACGTTTTTAAGATAGATGAATGTACATCATCTGGCCTACAACCGTCTCCAAAACCCTTCGAAGCTGTTAGAATGTCTTCTTCAGATATGACTGAACGAGTGATTGATATGTTGCTATTGCTTGTTCTATCGATATAATCAGTGCCCAGCGGTTGGTCGTTAGACAGATTAAAAAAATGCAGCAAACATGTCTGCTATCTCTTTGGCGTTTGAGGTGCTCATATTGTTGAAGGTCATATTGGCAGGGTACTCCTCGATTTCACATTTAGACCTAAAATATTTCCCAGAACTGTTTTGGACTAGTTCTAATTTTTTCTTGAATGCAAGCCAAATAAGACATTATTATTATTATTATTACTTGGGGCCATATGGGCGTTCAAGCCACCTCGCACTGCGACTTAAAAGATCTTTTGTGCATGGACCCTACTTAATGAGCCGTCCAGTCAATATTCAGGCTCTTAATGAACCTGACAATACTGCCGGCCGGTATACGATGCATACTATCTGGGCTCATTACTCTCCCTCCTAGATGTTGTAATCTTTGGCAGAAAATGGCTGGGCAATGGCACAGAACATGTTCCGCTGATTCCGCTTCCAAGTCGCAGAAGCGACATCCATCTGTCGAACTTAGGCCCATTTTCTTAAGGCGATACCTTAAGGGAATGTGATCTGTGAGGAAGCCAGTAAGTAGCCTCAGCTCAGGTTTTCTAAGTACAATACATTCCTTGACCCTGGCTGACGAAGGTGAAATAAATTCCTTCGCCTGTCGCAAACCTGGCCATTAGCTGCCTCATTTCCCACAATTCAATAATAAGACATACTTAAATTTAAAATAAACATCAAATTCCTCACTGTGGTGTAAAAAGAACAGCTTGTCTGTTCCCAAACTTGATTTCATCATTTTTGCATAGGCCTTACATTTACGAGTTTTTAGATTTATAAGCCGATCATCGAACCATGGAAGGTGAATACTATATATGGGGATTTTTTGGAAATAGGCACATGGAGTTCAAAGCATTGCAGTAATATCTCATAAAATTTGTCGACATTTTCATTCACTTGCCTTGCGTTTAGAATCTCATCCCAATTCACTAAGTCCAAATAAACATGCAGACCAGTATGGTTTGTCTTCTTAAAGTTGTATTTGATTTGTTGCATGTGTTCAGATTTCGGCACACAGTCTGTAGTGACAAATACAATGTTCAAAGATTTGTGATTGATATTTATCATTTGCGACAAATGGATTGAGTGATTCAGTTACTTTAAATGCATCTACTTCATTGGTAAAGACAAGATCTAAAAACTTCCCCAGATTATTAGAAAGGGAGTTAATTTGGTTCAAATTATAACCAAGCATTTGTATCAACTAATAAAGATTCTGCGTCTAACTTTATATTGTTTGGAAGAATGCAATTAAATGCACGGTCAAAATTCTAGACGATATTCGGAAGATTAAAGTCACCAAGTGCAAGAACCAAATCAGATGAATTTTTTATAGGTGTGTGAGTATATATATATATATATATATATATATATATATATATATATATATATATATATATTCTTTGTCAACGGGAGACCCCCTCTGCCCAAAAATCGTTGAGATTTTTTATAACTTGTTTGGTTACATATTGAAGCCTATCATCTCTAGTTTCTGAAACAGTGTGGCAGTTTATGAAAACGCATGACGGCGGATCAATATGGCGGCTCGGACATGACCACCTCCTGAGATGCAGTCTTTTCAAGCTTACGCTCACCCAAGTCATAATAAAATTATAGGAAAAGGTTTCACTATGTATTTTGAGTCGCTGATTACGAATCCAATATCACTTTTGGCTAAAAATGCTGTGTGCCGTTCCTAACCTCAAAAAAGTTTAGATAAAAGCAGTTTTATGATGAAAGTTTGCCTTTATATATTTTTGGCCGCTGAATACGAATTCAACATTACTTTTGTTTGAAAACGCTTTGTACTATCCCTAACCTCGAAAATCCACTTTAAAATGAATTTTTGTGTGCTTAACAATCACTGAAGTCGACACAAAATCATAGTAACAGCTTATCTTAATATATTTTTATTCGCTAGATTTACATCTAATCGTATTTCTAACTGAAAACGCACTACGATGTTTCTAACCTAATAAAAACCTCAAAACTGCAGTTTTTGTGCCTAGCGATCGCTCAAATCATCCTAAAATTATGAAAATGGCTTATTATAATTCAATTAATTCAATGACCTCATTCTTGACAGAAAACGCATTTGCTTAAGTATTAATTAATTATTTTAATTTAGAATAAATTATCTGCCACAGATTCTTTAAGCACAAATTGACACCAGAATTGCTCCGATCAGATGAGAGGTTCTCTCGCTACAGTGCGCTCAAGCATGGTAAATCGCTCTTTTGAAATTTGTAATTTTAATTTATGTGGAAATTGATTATTTTAATTTAAAAAAAATTATATGCTACAAGTTCTTTACGAACACTAGAATGGCTCCGATCAGATGATGCATTCTCCCATTACAGTGTTCTCAAGCTTTGTAAATCACCATTTAGTAGATTTTAATTTTAATTGAAATTTATGTGAAGATTAATTATTTTAATTAACAATAAGTTATCAGCCACAGTTTCTTTACGTACAAATTGACACCAGAATTGCTCCGGTCAGATAAGGGATTCTCATGGTTAATTGTAAATCGCTGTTTTGTACTTTCTAATTTTAATTAAAATTCATGTGTGGAGATTAATTATTTTAATTTAAAATAAATTATCTGCCACAGTATTAACATATTAAGCACAAATTAATAACCGAATTGCTTCGATCTGATGAGACATTCTCTCGCTATAGTGCCCTCAATCTCTGTAAATCGCTATTTTGTAGTTTGAATTTTTAATTAAAATTTATTTGGAGATTAATTAATTTAATTTAACATAAATTAACCACCACTGGATTTTTACACAAAAATTGAAACCATCTTATCTCCGATCGGATGAGCCATTCTCTCGCTACACTGCTTCAAGCATTTAGATCGGTCGAAATCAGAGGTTCGCGGCGCGGGTTTCCTCTGCCACCTGATGACGTCATTGCGATAATATTATGCATGGCACATAAAGCCGAAGGACCAATCTAAGCAATCATATCTTTAAATTAAATAAATTAAAGGTAATGCTTATAGTTGATGAGTAATTGCTTACGTCCAAGGGCTAAATTTCAGGTCAGTTTTCTGAACATGCGGTGTAAAACGTTATCACGTCAAAATTGTATACAAACTATGGTTGAGGAGTAGTATTACAGCCATGTTGAATACATGAACGAGACTTGAGACTTAACAAAACGAACATGCATTAATTGTATATACTAGAAAGCTTTGGTTGGTTTGGGTAGATGAGTCAAGGTATACATATATAAGTTCATACGATAAGTATTTCACATTGTTATATTCAACACAAAAGTCTTAATGTTAATTAGAATAAGCGCGCAAAACACATCATCAAATAAACCTTTTACTATACGAATAATCGTTACAGGAATAAAACAACCAAAATAAATAAGATAAAATTTGCGCAATTTAATAATATATAAAGCACGCAACACCAAATTTATATGTGTAAGACTATGTAAATAATAATTATTTCTATCACTGTACTTACTTACCTTTGCATAATTTATAAAAAAAATCAAAATACAAAACAAAAAAGGAGAATCAAACAAAATTCTAATTATATAAGAGTGAGTACTGTATTTGTGGTAGATACGATCACGTAAATATGTATGTACTAATTTATAACATTTCTTGCCATTCAAAGGTATTCTACGGTACCAAGGTTCTTAATATAGCATAAAGTAAAAATTTAAAATACCCAAAAGCTTATTTCCATAATCCTTAACTTAAGTTTTTATCAAACAACAACAACAATAACAAAAATGTTTATTCAACAGTAATTGAATGTTAATCCAAAATTTATTTAATTTAAATGCCCCCAAAACATAATCAGAATAACAAAAAAATAAATAGTTCACCAAAATCTATATCAAAAACATGTAATTTTTCATTAAATATTAAATTTTCCGAAGTAGCACACACGCAGCATATAATATGCGGAGTGATAATATTTTGTATATATCCACCAAACAAAAAAATTGTGGGATACAAAACGGAACGTAAATTTATTTTATATAAATAAAATTATAAACCCTGAATAATTTTATGTAGCTATTTATATTGCCCAAAAATAAAAATAAAAATTAAAGGATACATAAATCTGCTATAAATTATGGTCTGAAAGTTTATGTTACAAATAATGTCGTGGTAAAAAATGGAGATTTCTTTATTTTTCCTTTTTTTTTTTTGTTAATTTTCGGTTTGTTTAAAAAGCACACATTTTATTCGGGGTGAGACGGAAAAAGCTTTATTTCCACCACACATAATATACGATCATCAGACAACATTTTTTTTTTGTTATATAACACATGAAACATGACGTACCTTAATAATTTATATTATTTAAATAATTTTATGTATCAGAATTTTCCTTAATTTTGTTTTTTTTTTTTGTTTTTAACTCTGTATAATAATTGTTCACGAGAAAATAATAAACTTAACGTCAAAATTAAATACAAAATACGAGAAAAATCAATAATACAATAAAAACGACACACGAACTTCATTTATGTGTGTATTCAGTTACAACAATACAATAAAAAAAATCCCGTTTTTCCATGTTGTGAAAACTTTTTTACTTTTTTTTTTTTTATTTTTTTTATTGGTTAAAGAAAATTCGATATTTTATTTCGTAGGTACTGTGCAAAAATACTCACAATTTAATATAAATTAATTATAATTTTTAGTTTGCTTAATTATTAGCGACACAAATTCGGAACTGTCATATTTTTTTTTTATTTTTTTAATTAAGATTTAAAACAAACAATACACTAAACACAAAAAAAAAATTGTATTATGTAAAAAATTTAAAATTTCTCCTTGTAGCCGCAAATATTTTTATTTGTTTTTTTTTATTTTCCATATATTTGATAAACACTGTGCAATGATAAAAAGTATACTAACGGGTGAAATGGAAAATAAGAAAATTCATAGCCACGATTTTCATTGTATTTGCGTAGAAATACAACACACCCCACAAAACAGTATTGTGTACACAAATATACCAGATAGTACGTTAAGTTTCCTTGCGATTTTTCCACATTTCGCTCGCTCTCTTCTTTATCGTGGTAGTATTTTATATTGTATTATAAATGCGATGAAGGAAAATCTATAATCAAAATGGTATTTTAATGTTAAACAAAAAGGGAAAGAAATATGTAATATAAATTTCCCCACCTTAGATGTTATTATCGCATAAGTAAAATTTCCCCATTTTTCTTGTACAAACATAATACTCGTGTATATAGTAAAATAGAAAAACAAAATAATTTTCGGCGATTTTCACTTTGAAGTTAGTTTTGCGGTTGCCATTTGTAATTTAGAATGAAAATATTTTGATGTATGTACAACACTTATGGATTAGTACGATGAAAGAGATGATGAGTACCGTTTGTATATAAGTAGCTATGTACGATAAATAAATGAAATGAAAAATGCCAACGAGGTGAATGATACAATTTTTATATATAGTGGATCAAAGAAACGCATGTTGTGGGAAATTTAACAGGTTTTAACTTTTTTTTTCAACGACAAATAATTTTATTTGTATAAGGGTAAGTTTTGCGGACAGCGAGACTGTTCCGCGGCCGAAATTTTCCAGCCCAACTAAGATGCGTTTTTCTAAACAATATTTTTCTAGTTCGCGATAAGTTTTGTACGCAGTAATTCAATTAAATTTAATATTTTATCAATAAATATGATAAACTGAACTACATATTTTAATTCATTATTATAAAAAAAAATATTTAATTCAACTTATTTTAGCTTGTTCTCGATAAAATCATGGAACTGGAACTCGAGAAATTTTTTTTTTTTTTAAATGCTGCCAATGGCTTTATTCTTGAATCTTTCTACATAAGAAACTAACAAGAAGTAATCAAATCTTAAGCTAAAATTATTACATATTTTAAGTCTTAACCAATGTTAATACTTATTGTTGGTGCTCACAATTTAATTAATTTAGATTATACTTATACATACATATGTATAACATCAACATTTAATAAATTTACAGGTTCACAGGTTCATCAGTCCGAGTGGATCTGTTCTTTTCAGTCGCCTAAATCGTGGCTGTTTTAATATATCCCTGGCCAATTCGTTGGGATGCGCTTCTAGTTTTGAATAATATTTAGAACTGAATTCTTTAATTGTTTCTTTAATGGTTTTAATCCCAAGGTCATCATGTATATTACTATTTCGAATGTACCACGGAGCATTAGTAATACTTCGAAGTATTTTCGCTTGTGTTCGTTGCAGGAGCTCTCTGTTTGAAGCGCTGGTGGATCCCCATAACTGAATACCATATGTCCATATGGGTTTGATTATCGCTTTATACAGTAAAACTTTATTGGCTAATGATAACTGAGATTTCCTTCCCATCAGCCAATACATTTTGGAAAATGTCATTTTTATTTGGTTGCGCTTAGTTTCAATATGGGTTTTCCACGTTAACCTTCTATCCAGGTGCAAACCTAAGTATTTGACCTTCGTTTGTTGAGGAATATTTTTATTGTTTAATTTCACTGGTGTGCAAGTGCGTTTGTTCAGCGTGAATGTGATGTGAGTTGATTTGTTTTCGTTCACTTTTATTCGCCATGTCTTTAGCCAGTCCGCGATTTTGTTTAAATGATTCTGTAACTCCTTTGAGGCAATTTCGGGATTATTGTGTGACACCAGGATGGCCGTATCATCGGCAAATGTTGATATTGTTGCTCTGTTGGTTACAGGTAAATCGGCTGTGTACAGCAAGTATAATATTGGCCCTAGAACGCTGCCTTGCGGGACACCTGCATTAATATCATTTAAGCAAGTAGTTGCGCCATTTTGTTTGACCATGTATTGCCTTTGAATAAGGTAGTTTCCCAAAATTGAGTGAAATTTCTTCGGTAGAAGCTCTTTAATTTTGTATATTAGCCCATCGTGCCAAACTTTATCAAATGCTTGTGCTATATCCAAGAAAGCAGCAGAACAATATTTCTTTTCCTCGAAGGTGATTTTGATTGCGTTGATTGCGTTTGATCGAGAAATAAAGGGAAATTTTGAAAGGAAATATTTTAGAACATATTATAAGTATTCATGTTATTATTTTTGACAAATAATTTATAAATATAAAATTTATTTATCTTTTTCTTTTACCAACCTCAATTTTTAAATTCAATCGGCTAAAAAATATACCAAGTATTCTGCAAACATTTTGAAACCACAATGGAGAATAATTTGGAAATATAAAATTAAAAAAATAATAAATAGTTTAATACACCAATACCCCGATTTGCGACGATTCAAGTTGCGACGTTTAATTTTGGATTTATTGTTTTTCTATTCTTTCATTATCTCGTTTTAACAAAATATGGAAACGAACGGCTCATTTCATTGAGTTTTACTGCCCATGCAAGTGAATTGGCTGTGTATTCTAGTTTGTGTAGGAAATCTAATAGGAATCTAAAAAATTAAATTAAATAAAAGACAATTAAAACATATAATTTATTTTAATAAATAGTAAAATAATCCACAATCAATATAAATATTTTTAATATGAATATGTAGTAATATTCGAATTGCGACGTTTCAGTTTGCGACGTTTCAATTTGCGACGCATTTTTATGGAACGTATTACCGTCGCAAAGTGAGGTATTGGTGTATTTGTAAAAAAAACTGTAGGGTAAAACACAAAGTAATTAGTAATTATAAGGTAGAGGACCACAGGAAAAAAAGTGCGTTATTTCGGAACCGGTCAGAACTACTCAAATTTTGATGTTTTTTTTAAATGTCGGTAATTAAAAATATTTTAACCTTTATATTTACATTAATTTAGAGCATCAATTTGTAAATTATAAAGGTTAAGGTATTTTTAATTACCGACATTTAAAAAAAAAAACATCGACATCGGAATAGTTTTGACCGGTTTCGTCAGAAAATTATCAAAATTATCAAAAATAAATTTTTTTTCTTAATATTCCTGACTAAAAATAATATTTCAAAAATTGATTTATAGTAGCCAGTCTTCTAAGAGCAAGATAATGATTTTAATTACTTTTGTAAATGATTATAAATGATGTTGCATCACAACCGGTGAACGCTTAGAAAACATCACATGCTTGGTATTTTGTTGAGACTGGCTGACGAATAGACTTTTTGTAGCGTTTTACCTTTTAGTGGTTTTAAAAAAATAAATTTTTTTATCTCCTGGTGTTAAAGCGATTTGACCAACACGACAATATCCTCAGCTACTATAACAACATTTGAGGACGAAGAATATAGTGCTGCAGTGACGATTAATCTATCCGCATCGCTATCTGTATAAATCTAAATAAATCTAAGAAAATAATCTGCGGAACTTTCAATTGCATATCTTCTCCAAAAGCATAGCGGACTGAAGAATTTTTTAAAGCTCTACGTTTTATTTCCGTTATTTTGGTTGTTTCCATTTCATATCCATCGATAACAGCTATTACATTATCACCATAATGTCTCTTGAGGTATATACATATATATACATACATAGATATTCTAGTTTAATATTTTGAACATTGTATTGTTATTGTATAATAATTTTAAACCTTTATAATCTAACCACATTCTAATCGGACCATTTTTTGGTCCAAAAGTTGGTCCGATTATACAGGTTCGAGTATGGCCCATTACTGGGTGAAGCTTATTACTTATTTGTTATTTTATGTTATAGTTTGACATGGGAAGATAATGAAACGCGGAAGACCGCTCATTGTTTGAAAAATCGAAAAGAGGAATTTGATGATGTACGAATATAAAAAATTTGCTTATCAAAACGTTTTAGAAGATTTATTGACAATTGACGTAATGGTAAGATTATTGAAGACAATTTAAGAATATTGAAACATGTACAACACTGTGCATATAAGTACATAATATTTGTTGTTGTTTTTATTTTACATGTCGCATAGTAACGTAAATTTCTTTAATATTTTGAGAGATCTACTGTAATTACAACCCATTTGGAAAACAAAATGAAAGTTCTTCTGACAGCATACAAAACTGGTAAAGATCAAGGAGGGCGGAAGGATACATCCCCTTGTCATATTCCATATGAAGAAGAATTAGATGAAACATACGGAGACAAGCCCCTAATTGGGTGCTCTCATATTACTTCTTCAGGACCCAAAGTCCCATATTGTACGCTTCAATATACAAAAATCAGGCAAAGAAACCTTCATACCCACCATCAAACAGCACCGAATCAACTTCCACTGTAAAAAAGATACCAATTTATAAGACTGTTCCAGCTACCTCAAGAGTCATTTACCCAAACGTCTTCTTCAAAATACCAGACCTCTCTCCCATCCACACTGATCATTCAAGTAAAACTAACATACATTACGTATCAGAGTCAAAATTTTGGACCGATTTAAGCGGAAGTGCATTTTAAAATCCAAATCTGAGACCTTACTATTGATTTCGATCGTCGTCGTTTTCTATTCGTTTTGCTATATTAGTACTATTGTTTTACCGTGTAAAGACGATCGTTATTTACCGACTGTGGTCGAAAATTTATGATACATATTTCACCACTCTTTATTTTCGACTGTCATCGATTTCGAATTTAATTTAACGATCGATTTTAATTTAACGATCGATTTTAAATTAAAGCTGAATAAAATTAATCGGCAAAACCAAGAAAGGAACAAATATTTTTAAAAAAATATGTATTTCTTGAAATTAATGGAATTCAAGTACCAGAAAGAACGAGACATGAGTCAAAGCACCGAATATTTGAATTAATTTTTTAATTCAATTATTTTGTGTGAAAATGAATTAGTACCTAAGAATTTTATATTTTGATTTCGTTATATAATTTAGAATAAGAAAAGAAGGCTGAAATAAAATAAATAATTTGAAGTTTTTGTTTAAATGTATGTTTATTAGTTCAATAATCGCGAAATGAATAAAAAATGTTTGACGCTTTGACTATTTTGACACAAGAATAGTACTAAAATATTACATTTTACGCTGGTAATACTTGATATATGTATATATGTATTACTAAATTTTTGTTCTTGATCGAAATTAATAGTTCGAAAATTTTCGACGGTCGTTCAAATAGAGACGATAACAAACGAAGGCGATAGAGCAGCCGTCGAAATGAATAGTTAGGCTCCAGAATATTTATCTATGATTTTTATAAAATTTTCAACTTTTGCATGAAGTTCATCTTCGCCAACCTCTATATCTGAGTCATCAGATTCGGATAAACATAAATCATCAACGTCCTCGATGTCTTCATTGTCACTTAGAAAATTCCATTCGTCAATTATTTTTATATAATATAAAAATATCTAATTTTACTATACCTCTAAATTCATTTTGAAAATGTACTTGATACATTTATTAATAAAATTAATTTCGGTTAATTTACACAAACACTTTTCACATGTATGAAAATAATTCAAATTTAAAGCAAAACAACAGTTGATTGTCAAATTATTGAATTGAAGTTAGGTAAAATTATTGTACTCAAAATATTTCCCAGGGGTGACATGTTCTACCATCACTTTCGATTCGTTTTCGATTGTGTTTTGTCTCTTGAAACAAGAACAAAATTGTACGCTATTTTCTTCTTTCATTACAATTTTTCTATTGCGATCTCAGCCTTCTGCATACATTTCCTTTTCTTCACATCGATAAAATATCGCAAACAAAATTTTTTGTGATAAAGAGTGGTGAATGAAAGTAGAAATAGAATGTTGTTTTATTTGAGCAAGCTGAGATAGCTTTAGAAAAAGCATAATTGAAAAAGCGAAATAGAGTACAATTTTGTTCTTGTTACAAAAGACAAAACACTATCGAAAACGAATCATAAGTGATGGTAGAACATGTCACCCCAGTAAGTTATCAGCCTATTCGTGAATTCCAACAAAGAAGCTGACATCTGGTGAAAACAAGATGAACAAAGTTTAACCATAGAACAAGGAGGATCAGAACTGTCCAACAGTTGAATTTGACAATACTCGTCTCCTGTGCTTACATAGAAACCACATTTATGAAAATCGCCAATAATTTAGTTGGAAGCGGCAATAGCTGAAATTAGGCATACTACGGTTTTGTATTTTTATTTTGTTTTGAGTTTTTTGAAAAAATTTTATTCGAGAAGTCTTACGAAGAAGACCTCAAGCGACCTCATTTAAGCGTTTGAAATATTAGTTCGAAGAAACTCTTCTTTCGAAGAAAGAATCAAATTTCGATAGAGGTGCGCGAGACACAGGCGGTTACGAAATTTGGCCGATAATGTGTGTGCCTTATTAGAAACCGCTGTTAATCGCTCTTAATTGTGTATTCGCGGATGTCCACAAATCCTGATTTCAATGAAAGGAACGTCTCGTATGAACACAAGACCCAGAATACTCGAAGCCCATAGAAAAAGCTTAAGTCCAGAATACCCAAAAGCGCGGTTCAACAAAATTCCGAAGTACACCCGAAGAGTAGGTTAACGTCGGGGAAAGCAATAAATACAGCAACCCAGAGGCCTTTCGAATAATGGTAACCAAGCTGACAAATACACCAAAGCATTTTGTTTGGGTTAAAATTGTTAATGGTACCATAGAATGTAAAGCCATTCTTATGTGGCACATTGGGAAATTCAGTTGGAAAGGAGTGGAAGAAGTGGAAGAGGAATTTTTGGTTGTTTTTAAAAAATAATATAATTACCGATCCTGAACAAAGGAAGATTATTTGTTATATCTGGCCGGATAGCAAGTCCAAGATGTCGTGGTCGTGGCTGAATTGGCAGAAGAGGCAATCATTATTCGCCCGCCAGAGAAGGACGATGTGTTTAATAAATTGGTTAGCACATTGGATCTCAATACTCTGAATGTCCAGCATTAAACCGAAAATGTATCAAATGTGAAAACAAAGGTCATTTTGCGAGTAAATGCCGCACAGAAGGATGGAAACAAAATCGAAATGGGCAAAGTGGTAGTCGTGGTAACGAACGAAATAATTTCGGTAAACGTAAATTCCCAGATAATGAAAACTATTATGGAACGAATTCAAAAAGATTCTGGAATTCCGCAAACAATAATGATCGGATCAATGAGACTGAAACGGTCCGAAATGTGTCAAACAACGAACCGGAATATATATTCTGTATCGTTTTAAAATAGGACCAGAAGCTAATGTAAACAATATTGAACAACTATTGATTTGCCCATTGATGAATCAGTAAAACCAGTTGCACAGCCTTACCGCAGTTTTTTTTTTTTTTTTTCCGCTGGCGCTACATCCCATATAGGGATTTGTCCGCTTCATTTTGAAGTTTCGTAATCATTTTTATTAATGGATAATGAGTGATTAATTCATTGATCCTACCCTTAAAACCAGCCGTGATTTTTTCATCACCCGCCGGGAATCGAACCCGGGACCTCCTAACCACTGTGCCACCGCAGAGTTCCAGTTTGAAATTTGTAATTGAATCGGTAAAAGGTGCACCAACATGGGTCTCACCAATGGCCGTGGTACCAAAATGAAATGGCCAAGTTAGAATTTGTATTGACATGAGAGTCATGAAGACGTGTTAACAAAGTAATTAAAAGACAGAACCACCTGCTACCAGTGATTGAAGACAGTTACCGTATTTGGCCAATGGAAAGATATTCTCGAAACTCGATATTTTTAAAGCATTTCATCAAGTAGAAATAACAGAACAGTCACGACATCTCACCACGTTTATCACCAACAAATGTTTATTTAGATATACCCGGTTGGTGTTTGGAATTTTGTGTGCTCCCGCAATATTTCAAAAGTTGATAGAACAAATTTTGTTCGGGCTGTGGCAGTTGTATAAATTTTATTGATGGTAATGCGACTACAGTCGTATCAGTGTACTATGATTTACAGACCTGGAAAGTATAATATCGCAGCCATTCGATGATGACTCTGAAAATTACATAAATGAATTAGTGGAAGCGGTTAGGCTATACTCGCTAATAAATTATTGGAAATTGACTTAGAATCGAGAAGAGATGTTGGTATATAAAATCTCAAAATTGGGTTAAATTCTGGCACGTGGACGGAAGATACAAAAATCTATAAATTATTTGAAAATGAATTATGCTTTTCGGAAGATATTTTATTACGAGGCACAAAACCCGAGATGTATTATGATGAAAAAACGTATACGAGCTAAGGTTTGGTGGCCTAAAATCGATGAAGAAGTGGCAAAATCAGTAAAAAATTATCGTGCCTGTTTAATTACATTGAGACCGGATCTACCAGAACCGGAAAGAGTTGCCAACTCAGTTTGGTAGGAGTTAGCCATTGGTTTTATGGGGACTTTGCCTTCTAGACATTATTTACTGGTATAGTCGTTGGTTATTACACTCGTTACAAAGAAATTGAAATAATGACTAAAATAGATACAAAGGAAACAATAAATCGCTTGAAAGTCATATTTACTCAGTTTGGTGTTCCAATGTCAATCAGACATGATAATGGTCCCAAATTCGACTCAGTGAAATTCAGAAACTATTTAAACGATTGGAACATTGGATCTGTTCCAAGTATTCCGTACTGGCCGCTAATGAACGGAGAAGTTGAACATCAAAATCGATCCATGAAAAAACGTATTATTCCTAGTCAACAATCAGGGGGAAATTGGAAAAATGCGTTATTGGATTATTTATTGTGTTATCGATCGACAAAACACATAACAACAGGTAAATCGCCTGCAGAATTAAGGTTTGGGAGCCGGATCATGCACGACAAACTACCGCAATGGGGAATGCCAATGTAGGCAGATGAACAAGTGATTGAAAAGGACAAAGAAATAAAAGAAAAGGGGAAGATATATATTGACAAACGTCGCGGAGCCAAGGCAAATGCAATTAAGGTCGGAGATACCGGAAACAGATTTAATAAAATTTTGGAACCAGAAGAAATGAAAGAGGGTGAACCGAGTTGTTTAAAACGGAAAATTGTTAAACCAAAGCGTTTCGAATTCTAGGGAGTGTGAAATATTATTTTGTTGATTTAGTTTTATTATACAAATTATTAAGTTTAAAGTTTAAATAAAACTATTTAATTTTGTGCTTTAAGCAAAGTAGAATTTAATTTGATTAAAATTAAAATGAATTCGGAAAAAAATAAAAAAAGGAAGAGATGTAGTATCTGTATTATCGACAGATGTAGTATCTGAATTATCGACACGATGTTATTGGCTACACTACTGACGGCGATGAGGACAAGCACATGGAAATGTCATTATTATTTTAAAAAATTTAAAAAGTATACGACTGCATGTAATTAGAAGAATGTAAAGAAACTTAAGTATTTTCAGGTAAAGAATTTAAAAATTTAGAAAATTAAAAACTTTAAATAAATGAACAGTTTAATGAATTCAAAGGGTATAAGGAACTCAGCAAATTTAAAGGAATTGTAGATTGTTAAAAATTTACAGAATTTAAAGAATTCAAAAAGTTTAAATTTGAACGAATTTAGAAAATTTAGAGAATTTAAACAATCAATCAGTTGTTAAATTTTAAAGAATTTTAAAGTAAGTATTTAAAGAATTTAGAAAATTTAGAAAGAAGTTTTAAAATTTGAAGAATTGAACAAATTTAGTGATGAAAAAATAAATTTTGATGATTTTAAAAATTCCAAGAATTTAAAGAATCTAAAAAATTTTAGAAATCTAAAATATTTAAAAATAATTTATAGAATTTAAAGAATTTCAAGGATTAGAAAAATAAAATATTTTAAAGGATTTTATGTAGTTAAAAATTTAAATAATTAAAGAATTTAAAATTTTTTTTTTGAATAATTATAAATAATTTAAAGAGAAAAATAAAAATTGAAGTTTACAGAATTAAGGGCTTTAGTGATTTTAAAGATCTTAAAGAATTTGAAAATTTAAAGAGTTTAAAGCGAATAATTTAGAAAATTAAAAAAATTATTTAAATACTGCAAATTCTTTAAATTATTATCTTTAAATATTTTTTAATTTCTTTATGTTATTTAAATATCGTGTTTAGAGTTTAACGAGAAGTAGCTATTTAAAGATAACGCAAAATTTCAAAAAATTAAAGAAAAGCTCTCTTAAATAGAAAAATGTAAAGCAATTATGGCGTTTGAACTTTTTCCTTTTCATTATAAAAGACAAAGGCAGCTTTTTTTATATTTGTATGTGTATTTGTATTGGGGCAATAGCTACCTTTTGTAAATTGCTTACCTTCGCTACGTTTTTAAAATTAAGAGTTACTCAAAATCGTATTAGTTTGTAGAATTCTGGTTTTGTAAACGCTTATTACGGCTATTTGTAGTTGCCGGAATATTACAAAAAATTGATATGATATGAAGTCGAATACGGAGATTTAGAAATTGAAATAATTCGTAAAATGGTATAACTCAAGTTATTCCCTTTTAAATCTTTACCACAGAGTGGTTAAAAAAAATCGGATTTATAAATTTCCAAAGTAAAAGAGAATTGAAAATATATTTTGTGGAATATATTGAAATTAAGAATTTTTATTTTTTTTATTTTTAAACAGAATTGTTCTTCAATTTTTTAGAATATGACTAAACAAAAACCAGAAAAAGGTTACTTAAATCTACCACTGACACATTTGGAATTGCATAATGTTTTCATTTCGAAACTGCTGGAACGGTAATTGCCATCTGCTACAACGAGTGATTGTTTATTCTGAAACTATACTAAACGAATAATTGCTGCCTAAACATTTCAAAAAAGGCAAGTAGCTCCCGAGGATTGAAATGTAGAATAAGGAGCCAAAATTAAACGTAAACTGTGCCTTTTTCGAAGATTTTCTAGGTAGTATCGACATTTAGTAGTTTCTATTACTTCAAGTAAGTATGTGTATTTAATAAGAAAGAAATACAATTTCTTTTTAAACTACATATGTCAAAATTTTTATTTTCAATTTGCATTTACGACACACATTGATTGATTGATTGATTGATTTAGTGTGTACGACCAAGCCTAAGGCAAGTTTCCCGGATACGCCGGGTCCACCGTACACCCTCTTACGAATAACAAAATCGAGGGAAAGGAAAGGTATGTTAGTAACAGAGAATCAACCCGGTTCCAGACACCATGGCGGTTGATAGTTAGTAAATAAGACAACACAAGACAACACAATTTCTAAACTACATGATTGTTAACTGCTTGTTGTTCCTGGAGCGTTGAGTCCGGCTATACCTTTGTTACTGAAAATTAGGATTAAATTTAATCCCTTTAAGAATGATTAATTCTGGAGCAATCTTAAATTCTGAAACAAATTAAATTATTCATCAGTATACTTAAAATAAACCCCTCTAAACACCTATGATTTTATTAATTTAAGTATACTTAAAATTACATCCGCATCAATCCTAGGCCACCTAAATAATTCAATAAATAATTTAAAAAATCCTCTAGTTGGCACCCCTACAAATTTTAACAATTAATTAATTTCATCAGCTTACAAAATTAACACAATTTTTAATTTTAGCTTCTTCACTCCTTGTTGATCCTGGAAGGTTGATTTAAGCTGGAATTTAATTCTGAAACACGGGATTAATTTAATCCCTAATAATTATTAATTCTGAAACTATAATCTATACTTGAAATTAGCTTCTTTATTAGAAAGGATTAATTTTAATCCCTCTAATAATAATTAATTCTGGAACTGAGTTATATTCTGAAAATTAACTTATTAATCAGTGAACTAAGAAAGGAACTCCTTTAGATACTATTCACATATTAACAAAAATAACTGATAAACAAAATTAATAGGGTGCCAGTCCTTCCCGGAATCCCAATTTCACCAATCCGATCCAAAAAACTACAGTTTAACTCAAAACTACTATTATAAATGAACCATTTTCGTGAACCTGCCACTTAAAGTATAGAAGTTTCATCTGTGATGACTTTTCTGGAATGAATTACAATTAATATCACCAGTACCCAAAATTAAAGTTATAAGAACTAATTATTTTCTAAAGTATGAATTCAGTTTAGGAATTCCGTGCAGTTCAGTAAAATTAACTACCCCGTATTAAAAATAATCATGCTTAAATAAACAAAAATTTTTATATGAACAGTGAAATCTCGAAACAGCGCAGCCAAAGGGACCGGAGAAATATATTTAATTATTTAATAATTTAATTTAGTTGTGTATTTACATATGCAAAGTTTTATTATTTTATTTCCTTATTAACCATATATTTTCACATGAACACTTATCACTTTGGCGAATAAAATTTCCTTGCGAAATTACAATTTCCTTAAATCAGTATTCACTATAACGAGACCTCACTGTATTACATACGATAGTTTCTGGTTCAACTCAAATTTACTTGATAATACAAAGTAAACAAATCCCATTAGAATCGAACACAAGAAACTTTTAATTCTAATTAAATTTCCAATTCAACTCAAATACTCGATTATACGTAGTATAAGAATCTTATTTGAATTGAATACATGAAAATTTTGCGTTGTGTAGTTCATTGTACATATATAAAGAGCACTATAAACACAAAGAATACAACAACGCCAAGTAAAAATAATAAAATCGTATTACAGTACAAAACTAAAACCACCAACGCACATAGAGAAAACAAACGTTTTCATATAATCCTTCACGTGCGCAGCAGGGAAAGTATCGATGTGTACATAGTGTGTTTTGGTACATGCCTTCTCTATATTATATACATATATAATAGGCTTCACTATATTATATATTACTGTATATATTTCCGAAAATAACCTCGTACACTACACATACACGACTGTGAATACAATTCAGAAACAAATATCAACAATCGAACACTATAGAACCAATGTTGTCTTGATAGAAATTATATAATAGAAATTATATTCTTTTTATGTATATAAATAAAGAATATATGTGTTTGTGTCGTTTCCACATAAAACAAAAAATACAACACATACATAATCTCGTAAGAGGAAAGAGAGAAACCGAAAACTTGTATATTCATGTACAGAAACAGAAATTTAATGCGTAAATTTATTTATTCGATTTTAATTAAATTTAAATACGAGATAATGTATTTGACCATTCGAATTTTATGCACCAACTACACAAATTTAAGACATGCATTATTAAGCGAGAAAGCCAAAATTTGACTTGTTTCGCTATAAATATGAAAATAAAAATAAAAATATAAAACAATGCCTGTTGAATGCATCCCGATGGATTGCATTCTATCCATATTTAAATTTTCACTATTCTTATGCACACACTTTTACTTAAATAAATTAAATTAAAATAAATTATATATAAATTATATATTTAAACACTTTACACTATATTAGAAAATAAAATAAACTAAAAATTAATTAAATTAAAATTTTCTCGAAGAAGACGACAAAAACTCTTCTCAAGAAATATGTGTTTTCTAGCAAGGAAATATCTGTTTATTTACGGAAAATGCTACTTAAATAAAGAAACGACATTTCTCACCATAAAAATTTCTCTTTTTCAATCAAAAGAATCGGTTTCTACAAACAAACCGATTTTGGTAAACTTAGAATTAACCATGAAGGAAAACCATATTCTCTATGTAATCACGTTTTCTTGTATCAAGAAATTTTAAGAAGTTTTATATCAAACAAATCAAGATTATTTTAATATTTTAGAAGAATTTCAAATTGAGAAACGTAAAGTATGTTGTGAGAAAAATTTCGTTTAGCTGAAAAATGATGTACACATTTTCTTGAACTAATCCGTTTTTTCTTCATATTAGAAATAATTTTTTTCCGTGTACTTCTTTTAATTTCACAAAAGAACTAATGTAAATTTGTTCATTTCGACTTAAATATTTATGAACTAAAATTCACTCGAATTGAATATATTATTCGATAATTATTGTCCGCAATATGTTTAGAATTAATGATTGAAAAATCGTAGAAGAAAATCTCTTTACATTTTGAGGTAGGATGAGAAAAGAAAACCACCATTTTTCACTACATACTTCTATAATCAAACAATAAAATTTTTCTGTATACAGGAAAAAAAAATTTAAAACAAATCAGGACTGCCTTGATTTTTGTGTAAACACTGCACGTCAAGTAAACTGGATAACAAGGGGTGCGTTCACTGCCTAACTAAAAGTTACATTTTTCGACAACTTGGTGTTCACTTCATATGTTGTTGTCGACACAAATCGGCATTTTTGATGTGAAAACATCTTTAGCGGCAGGAGTAAGTAAAAAATTGTATAGAAATCGGGTTACGGAAACAAAAGTGCCGAACAAAAAATATTGTAGGTATGTATGAATATCGACAAGAACAAAAAATAAATAAAACGTAAAATCAATGTAAAAACACATGCAATATACAACATCATCCGGCATTTCAAAAACATCGTGAGCCGAATACAAAATTTTTTTTTAAAAAACCGCCTACTTTATTTTGTTGTGAAAATATCTGCATATTAGCCGCAGCAGCAAGTGTTTTTGAAAATGAAAGTTACATTATGTATGAGCAAAAGGCCCACAAATTATGCTTGCAGTGTAAAAAAATTAAATGAAAATAGCGAGCTGTGAAAATTGGACTAATTGGACTTATTGATACATAATAGAATAATAATTAATATTAAAATTGTTTAATCGGTAATCGGTATGCTTTCTTATTAGTATTGCTCATGGTGTTGGTATGTTTGGTTATGGGGGTTTCGCGCTACTGTCTTTCCAATTGCAATGATTTTACGGTCAAAATTGCGCCCAAATAGAACCGCTCTATTTAATTTATTTTAAACTGATCAGTGAGAAAGCGATGCGATTTTGCTTTGATCAACTAGTTTGTCGTAACCATTTATTACTATGGAATCTTGAACAAGATTGCTGTGTATAAGTAACGGTATATTTTAACGCGTACATGGCAGGTTTAGGTGATTAACTTAACAAAACTTTACTTTGCTCGTGCTCAACGTCAGTAAAGTTCCTCCTCCAAATCCAAAATAGAATAACTTATTGATTTTTTCAACCAAAAATGAAAAATGTAACTTAGTTTAAATACTGAGCGAACAACATCCGCCTTTATGGAGGGGTTTCAGAGCCTTATCGAAATGGCTGGAAATGATTCAATACAAAACGGTTTTCACGTAAATCTTTTGCGAGTTGAGGGTAAACTCGCTCGTTGTTTTTTGATTGTAGTAGCATAGACAATCATAATAGATCTCTCATTTGACTAAAAACAGAAAATAAGAACAAAAATTTTCCATTCAAATATTATCGATGTATTGCATATACGTATTATATTTGCAACGCATTCTAAAATCATTGCCTTATAAAATACACAACACAACGATACATTGGAATTATCAGAAGTTTTTGTTTTTTCCTTTAGTTACTATGAAATGAGAAATCTAGTATGAAGGTCTATGGTAGTAGCAAGCGTTGTTAGTTGATGTTGAAAAGCGATTGCTATAATTTAGTTTGTCAGAAATAGATAAACAAAAATAAAAAATAATAATAATATCGATACAATGAAAAAATTATGCCAATTTGTGGTTGATGAGAATTGTTTTATTCAGGAGAAAGGTTTAATTTGTGTGGCTAACAATGATGATATTGTATTATTTTATTTATTTAATTTTGATTTACGATTGACAGCAAATAACCAAATGAAGTTTGCTTCAAAATTTACGATTGACAGAAAATAACAACATGTCGTTCACTGAGTTTTAAAGTTACACCGACTGTCACCGATAATTATTTGACATTTCTAACATCACACCACACCGACAACAATTTTTGCAGTGAACACACCCAATGAATCGCCGGATATAATATATGTAGTAATTATCTTATAATGTTTTTTTACAGTTTTCGCTTTTGATAAAACAGTAAATAAAATAAACAGACAAATTTCAATTAAAATTTTTAATAAAAATGTTTATAATAAAATAGAAAATAAAAATTTCGATTATGACAATTTAGTTGATCTCACGTTGCTAAAGTCAACAAAACAGATAAAGGTCCACTTTTCACAGTTTTTGTAAGAAAACGAAATTTTTGCGTCCGCAAACAAAAGCTTGCTTAGGCTTAGGGCTCAGGTTTCGCTATGGTTTTGAGGAGGCCTGAAATGAAAGCTTGCCTATAACCCGGGTTTTCTTTAATCTATCACAGCAAGTTGGTTCAAATTTAGTTAATTTATAAGCTTGCTTAAACACGCATATGAATATGATAATTATACCGGAACAAGAAATTTTCAAAAAATTTTAAAACCTTCCTACGACCTGAGAAGCGTTTGAGCTTTTTGATCAAAGTACGACAAATTAGACACGGATTGAAAATCCTACTTTTTAAATGTGAAACGTGAGTTCTATTAAACTCAGAATATTTAATATAAATGGTCCACTTACTTACCAATTCTAACGATACATATTCGCACGTTAAATTTGTTTTTGGCACCTTTACAAAAAATTAAAACAACCCCAAACCAAAACATAAATCGTTCCAGTAACCAGTCATTTTAGTTAAATTTGACATTTCAAAAAACGAGTACAAACAAATGAAAAATACTCTCACAATCTTGAATATTTTCTTAGCTAAATTAAAATTATTTCAACTACCACCGCAAACTATTTAAATTTTATTTACATATTTTAATATTACACCGCACATAAATTGTTTTAAGTCAAAACCACAACAACAAAAATGTTTAAATAAATTTTCTCCACTTTTATCGTGTTTAGTAATTTACCCAAAATAAATAAAAGGGGAAATTTCCAATTTTCTTTTATTATTTATGTACATACTCGTACATACATCACACGAGTATAGAAATTTTATAATTAATCTCTGATGTATATTAACTAATTTAAATTAAAATATTTGACGTTAATTAAATAGTAAATTTTTGCAAGTAATCTTTGTTGTGTACAGACAGACACAAGAGACGCGCCGAGACATAGACGAAAAATGAAAATAATTAAAAGAAAAACAAGCAATTTTTGTTTTAATTCGGGAAACACGATCGAAATTATTTAAGATGAAATTCTAATTATTTTTATGAATATGTACAATCTCATGTGTAACTGTAGTTGAAAAATGGTACATATTCATTTTGTTGTTGTATGCAGGGGTAACAATGACGGTTGATCTTTTGAATTAGTATTATGAATGAATTGGGAATTTAGCACGTATGTATGTACATTTTAAGATCAAATTATATTTCCAAGTAAACATATTATGCAATAATCACCTTGTTTATATTATGTTTTACTTTAATATGATCGTAATATGAATTTTGATACCTTTTAAATATTTAACATTCTATAGGGTAACAGGTATCATTACATAGAAATCCATATGTATAAGATTGACAATGAAATACATACATGAGATGATTATTTTGAGTGCAGTACATTATTGGCACAAAAATGACTGGGAGAGATCTAAATTTCTGTTGATCGCTTAAATTGTTTGCATTTTTTTGACGTTTCGTAAAGTATTTGATCGGGATCAGATCATACATGAAATGTCAAGGAATGTAGATAAAAATGCGTTATCTTATTTGTATAAGTTCATAAACAGAAAATTTGACCTCAGCCGAAAAAGCTCATTCATTTTGTATATAAGTGTAGGTATGGCACAAGCGCATTGTTCACGGGTACGGCCAAAGAGAGAAAACAAGAAAATATTTTATCTTTTTGGCAATGAATAAAATGAAAATTTAAATAGTTTACTCGTCTCAATTATTTGTACATTTTTTCACAATTTTCTGCAATTTTCCGAACACATCATTTCTAAAAAAAAAAAAAACTTACTTAAATACATTTTGCTCGTGGTGGTACATACTACATATTATTAAAATTGAAATTAAATTAATTTAAAATTAATAATTTTGATTTTTTTTATTTACATAATATGTAAGTGAGATTTGATTTAAATTAAAAGCACAAAAGTTTGTTAATATGATTTTTTTAAGTTTATAATTCTTTAACGTGAAATTTATTTATATTATTACTCGATTCAAAATCGATTTCGATACGTCTTCGAATCCATACGATACTTATCGATATAGATGTACATCATCGTCAGCCAAATGCTACTAACCCAATTATGAGAAATATAACGATTTTTCTTATGATTCCAAAATTAAATGTTGCAGGATTGTAGGGCTAACCAAGGGGAATATTTTAAGACGCTAAGAAAATGGGAATATCTCTGGAATGGGAGGTAAGTAGTACAAATTTGGTTAAAATCTTGAATAACGCAGAATAAAATTGTCTACATGTTCTATAGGAACAACATAAACCCAAACTTTTCAAATTTGTTTCTAAATTTTGTTAAATTTATGAATTTATTAATTTTAAAATTTTTTTAAATCTCTAATTCAATACTTAATTTCTAAATTCAGTATTCCTTAATAATTTTCCAAAGCAACAAAGATTCTACATTTGATAAATTTCTAACTTTTAAGAAGAAATTTGCAGAGCTCCAAATTCTAAATATTCCAAAATTGTTAAATTTTGTTGTTAATTGAAAATTCCAATAAATTTTTTTGTTTCAAAATTACTAAATTTTTATTTTTGCTCCAGTTTACTAAATTCTAGCTCCTAAATCTTCGCTTTTAAAATATGAACTTCAAAAATTTTCAAAATCATAAAATTTTTCAATTTCTTAAATTTTATTGATAATTTTAAAATTTTTTGCAATCTTTAATTCAGTCACTAAATTGCTGCATTCCTTATTTCCTAAAAAAGTGTCCCTAAAAAATCAAAAGTTCTAGATTTAGAAATTTTCTGACATTTAAAAAGTAACTTCCGGTTTTTTTAACTTCTCTCCTATGTATGCCACCATAGATCCCTGAATTTTGAAATTTCCCAAATTTCTAAACTTTGTAGAGAGTTACGAATTTCTCAATTTTCTAAATTTTTAAAATCTGTAATTAAACAACTGAATTGCTGTATCCCTCAGTTTTTAAATTCAATACTCCTAAATAACAAAAATTTACATTTGTTGACTTTCTGACTTTTAAGAAGAAACTTCCTGAATTCTATATTTTACGTATCCCTAAAGTTTAGAATTTTCCAAAGTTTTTCAAGATTTTTAATAATATGGATATCTGAATAAAATGTTGTATATCCCTAAACTTTTAAACTTTTAAATTTCGTAGCTTTAATTCTAAGATTCCTAAATACTTAAATTTCGAAATATGTATTTTCAAAAAAATTATTTTAAAGATTTAAAGTTCTAAATTTCTATGTTTAGTTTCTAACTTACTAAAATCCTGTAGTCCGTCTCCTAAATTTTTGCTTTTACAATACTACATTTTAAACAATTTTAAGTTCCAAAAAATGTACATTCCTAAAATTTTAAAGTTTCCAAATTTATATTGCTATTCTCCCTTACCAAATTCTTGAAATTTCACTAAATTTGGAATTTCTAAATCCCAGAATTCTTAAATTTCAAAGTTTCTAAATTTTGTAAATTCTTCATAATATTTTTGTAAACGTGTGAAATTTTTAATTCCACAAGTATATTTTCAGAATTCTAAATGTACTTATACCTAAAATTTAGAAATTTAAAGTTTTGAAGCTTTCTAAATTCTAAAATTTTTAAGTCTTTGTAATTGAAATTTAACCTAAATTCCAAGCTTTTAATGGCTTTATTTGAAAATTAAAACAAAAATTAAAATCGTAACTTTTAGAATTTTTAATATAAACTTTAAGAATTCTATAATTTTTTTAATTTTTTAAATCTCTAATTCAATAAATAAACTGCACTCCTTAATTTATAAATTCAGTATTCCTTAAGAATTTCCCAAAATAACAAAGATTCTACATTTAGTAATTTTAGAGATTTGCAGAACTATCTCTCAGTCTAAATATTCTAACATTTTTAAATGTTGTTGTTAATTGAATATTCCTAATTGAAAGTTCCCATAAAGTTTTGTTTTAAAATCCCTAAATTTCTATTTTTATCCCAACTTACTGAATTCTAGCTCCTAAGACTTCGCTTTTAAAAATTGAACTTCAAAAATTTGCACAATTATCTAAATCTTAAAATTCTTCCATTTCTAAAGTTTTCCTTATTCCTTAATTCTAAATTGCAGTATTAATAAAAAATAAAAATTCTAAATTTCAAATTTCCTGACATTTAAGAAGTAACTTTCGAAATTCTAAATTTAAAATATCAATAGATTCTCTAGATTACTACAAAGCCCTTACTTAAATCTTCTAAACTTTGTCCAGATTTTTTAAACTTCTCTCCTAATGTCTCTCCATTCCCTCTCCAAATTTTAAAATTTCGTAAGTTCGCGAAATTCAAAATTCCCAAATACCAAATTATAAAATATAATAAATTATCTTAAATATTATAAATTATTCTCGCTCAGATTTTCTAAATTTTTTCAGAATTATTAATAATTTGGATCTTAATTTTAAAATTCCCAATTAAAATTCTATTCCATATTACTAAATTCTTGAACTCTTCACAAGACTAGGATTTTAAAATATCGATTCCCAATATTTAAATTTTTAAATTTCAGAATTCCTGAATTTCTAAATTTTGTAAATTTATGAATTCCATAAATTTTTAAACGTTTAAAATCCTATATTAAACTAATAGCAAATTTTTTAAATTTTTTAATTTTCTACTAGGAAAGAAGAAGAAATTTTTAGAATGTTGCTTCAACATTTTCAACATTTTGGAGTAGATATCGGTCCTAATTATACAAATGTTGTTCGAAGAAGATGTATGTATGCGTTATTCAATTATTAATCAAATTTTTATTCAGTGTAATAAATTACCATACCATCTACCACATATTTTGAATATGATGGAAAACTTTCTCTCGTTAACTCTGCGGTTTCAAATATACGTTGATGCTTAATTTTTTCCTTTTACGGTACTACATATACCTTCATTAATAAGCCTGGTGGAAATTATGCCAATTTATATTTGAAATCTGATTTTAATTCCTGTGGACTGTTTATAGCATAAACGATTCAATGAAACAACTGCTGCGAGTTTATGATAATTATTTCGTTATTATATTTAATACCACACTTTGTTCTTTGGTGTAAACAATGTCTGCAAAATGTGTCCCTAAAGTTTTTTGAAGCAATAATCAACTGACGAAATCCAAACAATTATGATGGTTTTGCACTACTTGAAGTGAATAAACAATTTTTGCTGTATTGCAAAAATTAGATGATTTATCTGACAACATAATCAAACTGTTCGAATCGTTTTTGGAAATGAATGAATTTATGAAAACTTCTATTAAAGCACACAGGTTCGTTAAGCAATCATTAAACATGAAGCTTCAACAATGTGCCAATACTAGCTTTAATAATGTCGTTCCAGAAGTTCTTGGATTTGGTGATCTGGTCGTATCGCTGCAACCGGTTAATGTACAACATCTTGAATATTTATATGTGAATAGATTAAATCCAAATCTAAATTAACAATTGTTTCGTTTAAGCTAAGTATTGGCAGTAAGTTATCTAGCCAAATTGTATCGCCTACGTTCTGGCCAAGATGTGTTTTGATTAGGCATTTTACCAGAAAATCCAGTTCAAAAACCGATAATGCAGTTTCGCTAGCTCGCACCGATTAAAATTTGATGATCTGCAGCTGTATCAAAATCCACAATATCACCAAATTAATCATTACTGGCCTACGGACTTACCTATAAACACTTTTACTTATCTGTTGTCATTATATTACCACAACGCAAGCGGTATTCGTTCCAAATCGAGAGACATATTCCTCAATGCTTCTGATGAGGAATATAAAATTATCATCATAACTGAGATTTGGCTGAACCAGTCTTTTAAATCGGAGGAGTATCTTCCAAATTCATATGAAGTTTTTCGTCGTGACAGATACCAAGATGCTAACATTAGTCGGTTGGGTGGCGGAATAATAATTGGAGTCTCAAGTCAATTAAGATGTGAATCTGTGTTTTATACGAATGAACCTGAATTATTAGCTTTGAGAATCCACTTCTTCTCTCAACAAATATTACTATGCATACTATACATTCCATCAGTCTCGCCAATGTAATTGTAAACAAGTTAGTACCTTTAATTAAACCTGATGGCCGCCAGATCATATTCACCGGCGACTTTAATCTACCTAAGATTAATTGAATATTTTTGGACACGGATATTATTCCAGTTTCAACTAACGTAACCGCAACTCTCATTTTGGGTACTATGTTTGGTTTGGGTATACTAAGCAATGCAATAATATCCTAAATGGAAATGGCGGACTGCTAGATTTGGTGTTCTGGTCAATGGATATGCATGCAATGATATCGGCAATTCTATGGGAGTATATATCACACACCCCTTAAATTAGATATAACATTTTGTAATTGTTTTAGCAACTCTTTTAAGTCTAATAGCTTATTGTCTTCTTGTTTAGATTTTAGAAATGGAGATTATGTTAACCTGAGGAACTTTGTCCATGGGGTGGACTGGGACAATTTACTGTTACCAAACAACGTCGATTGTTGTGCGGATAATTTTTAACGTATCTTAAATATCGCATTTGATCAATTCATTCCACGTAAATCGACCGGGAAAATTAAATATGAACCGTCACAAATTTGAAAAATCGAAAGAACAATTTGCATAAAATATATACATAAATCGAATTCATCTGATTTAAACTATCGGTTATATAGCAATCTACGAACGGAATTTAATATATTGAACAAGTTTTTATACAATTGCTATGTCATGCAGATCGAAAATGACATAACAAACGACCCTAAGCGGTTTTGGTGTTATATGGAGCACAAAAGAATTCTAGTGGATATCATGTTCAAATGCATAACTATTCAGATAGGACAGAAAGCATTCAAAAGCGTTTTCTTAAATATGCGCTTCGCTTTTTCCCTCGTGACGGCCGTGGCCCGAATTTTGCCACCTTACAATGGGAGATGCCAGTTATTAGCTCTGGAATCGCTTAGTGCTCGTAGGGATGCGGCGATTGCTATATGTTTGCGCGTAACGTGATTCTGGAACACATTAAATGTTCTGAGCTTTTAAAGCTTTATTCGCTTTTTAATTTGAGAAGTGCATTTTTGCAGTTACCTAATATATAGAAGTACAAATTACGGGAAGAATGAATTTATCTACAAATCGACACTTCTGTTGAACTCGGCTGAATTCTTTTTATAATAACTTTAAATTGTATTTTATGTTAACGAATGTCGATCAGAGGTATGTTTATACTGTTCTCGCTTGTTCAAAATACTGAAGCCAAAGATTGCATTTTCTGTTCAAGCCTTTCTATCTATTGCAATTAGTTTGAAAAGGATTTCGGAAGACATGTTATCTTTCAATAAATTTTCATAGGCGCAGCAATTCCTTCACTATATAATTCATTATGCGGATTTCAAAGCTTGTGCTTCATTCAAAATTAAAATAGTTAGCGCAGCAGCAGTTAGAATGTCTGCACGTTTAGCTCGAGACAAGGCATGTCCAGTTATGTGCTACTGTTGCTTTTAACATATATTGGATATGAAATATCCAATTGTGCCAAGATATGACTTGCGCAAATGGAATCCTCCTAAACGTACAATAACTTCAGAAATTTCACTACTAGGTTGCTCAGATTGTACTATTTCTGTACAAATCTTTTATTAGTTTTCTAAAATTTCAAGTTGATGGATTCAACATGGCCGCCAATTCAGAATTTTAAAATTCAAGAAGGTGGATCGCATATGGCCGAAAGAAGCACAATTTTTCAACGTTCTTAAAAATAATTAAAGATGGCCGCTAGAAAGGGTCAATTTTTCAACGTTCACAAAAATCGATAAAAACATTAACCTAGCGGTTTTCAGATTTCCGATAAAAATGCTACTTTTAGACATTTTTTGATCAGAAACAAAGAGCGAGACCTAAAAACCGCCCTATAAGGAAGTAGGTGGATAACTCAAAGACCTTATTGACTATTGAATAAAACCGTTTGTAGGATCGACGGTAATCGTTCTTCCTCAAACCCCCTATTTCTCGTACTAATGTTCGACAAAGCGACACTGGAATGTTTTTCCAGATTTCCATGATATCGTGTGATTCCTGGAGCTCTTTAATCTTCGCTCAAATTCTCCCCATAAGTTATCCCGATTGGGTTATTTTTCAGAGGATTCGCACCTAAAACAATAATTTTTTGTTTCGTAAAATTCATTAACCAACACCTCTAACTTTGATTCGTCTTTAAGATCGCTAGCTTGGAAAATAAATGAAAACGTCATATTTTCGAAAGAATAAGGCTCCGTCACATTTTCCATGATATCTTTGGGTATGTGTTAGTCCATTCGCTTAAGAATTGTGATTATTGGCCCAAGATCGCGCTACCAAAATTCTTTCCAAACGATAAAGCTCCTCCTCCGTGCTTAACGATCCTAAAACTCGTATTGTATCAGGTATTCCATTCTTTATTTTCAACGTTCTTTGAAAATAAAAAAATCGAGAATATAAAAATATCTAAAAATCATCGACACGTGAAGATAAATATGTTGATGAGTGGACATGCCTGGTACAAAAGTCGATTCACAACAAAGAATTATTGTATGTAATCTACGTACCTATACGTGAATAAGATACAGCTAAATATCTCAGTAATGTTACCCTAATTCTAAATATTATGATCCAAAAGCACGTTCTACGAGAAATAATCCTGATCGAAAATCACAAGAGTAAAATGATTAATTTTTTCACTAAGTTAAGAATTAATTTTATTTTTTTAACTGCCTAAGTCTTTATTAATCTTTCCTGTATATAGGAAACTCACAAGATGTAGTCAACTATTACAAACTAATAAAAACTTTTGATTAAGACTTAATCTATATTAGTTCTTAATATTAACTTGCACTTAGTAATTACTTTAAATTAGATAACTATGTAGATCTAAAGGATATTTTTATTTAAGACGCCGGTATTTGGGCCTTTTTAAAATTTCTCTAGCTAAAGCGTTGGGATGTTGTTCTAATTTCAACTGGTACTTTTTATTGTACTGCTTGATTGGGTCTGCTACTGTTTCGATGTGTAGGTCCCGTGTTTGTGTTACGTATATTCCAGGGTGCATTTATCATTATTCTTAGTATTCTTAGTTCAGATATAGGTTTAGGTACCATTTTATATAGTAAAATCTTACAATCTAGGCTTAAGTTGGAATGTTTCCCTATTAACCAGTTCATTTTAACACACCTTAACTTGATTTGTTGATGTTGAGCTTCGATATGATTTTTCCATGAAAGCCTTCTATCTAAATGTAGGCCGAGATATTTAACGTTTTGGTGTTGTGGTAGAATAATATTATTTAGTCTAATAGGCGGACAGGTAAGCTTACGGAGTGTGAATGTAATGTGCGCCGATTTACGCTCGGTGCGACCTTAATTCTTCATTTAGTTAACCATTTTTCTTTTGCTGTATCATCCGCAAATGTTGAAACTTTTACATATTTTGATGTTGGTAGATCTGCTCTTTAGATAAAAAATAATAGTGGCCCTAGCACACTGCGTTGTGAAACCCCAGCAAGGATTTCGTATATATTGGTGGATACGCTGTTATATTTCACCAAAAACTTTCAATCAAGCAGATAATTTTTAATGATGTTAGAAAAACCTTTTTGCGCATTATCTAAAAATGCTACAGAGCAGTACTTTTTTTGTTCTAGGGCGTTCCTGATTTCAGAGAAGACTCTATGAACTTGTTCTACGGTTCCGTGTTCTTCCCTAAATCTGAATTGATGATCAGGAATAATTTTTTTTCTCGTGCAGAATTGGTTTAAGTTTTTGATGTAGCATTTTTTCGGCGAGCTTAGAGAAAGTCGGTAGTAAACTGATTGGATGATATGAATTTACTTTTGTACTTTACCATGTTTTGGAATCAGCAGCTGTTAATAATAAAATACTCAATACGGAGGCAATGACAACTGCACAGATCGCCTACACTTTAATCAAATTTAAATAAAGTAATCAAAAACCTGAAAATGGCCTTATTAAAAGAACGTGAAGAAGAAACTGGGCTAAAATTGGTGCAAATAAAGCAAACATATTGGTTCAACATCTTAGTAAGGTACTTATACCCAACGAATAAATTGGAAGCCCCGAATTTATACCTGATGATGCAGAAGCTAAGGAAATTCAGCCAATTAAATACAAGTAGCGCCAAGTAGAAAAGAAAATCTAGGTAAACATTGATCCAAGAGAAGCACCAAGGCATGATCTGATAAGTCGCTGATTGAACTGATCTGTTGGGTATTAGTTTCGATACGTTGAAGTCTGTTGGCTCTTGTTAATGTAACAGTTATTGGAATGTCTCTTGTGGTTCAGAGTATAAAACATCATTAATGCGATAATTTCACACCTGATATCCAACTGTACCAACTGTTAGCAGAGAATGTATTTATTAATATGTTTTAGGGTGGCCATTTCAGGCCGGCTAAACTCGTGGTATGCGGGTGGGTTTTTCCTAAACCATTGATAAATTTTGTTAGACCACAGGAATGACGAGGAAGAGGAAGGAAAAAGAAGGCAAACTATAATCATCAACTTACACATCTCGGAGGTAGACCTACCATCCTAAACTCACTCACAACAAAATTAATCTACTTATCTCATCCTGAAAACGGATACACGATTTAGAAAAGACCGATGTACTATAATTAACGACGAAATGTCGTTTTATTAAGACGCTTAAAAATTCAAAAATAGGACAACATTTTTACAAAATGATAGAAACTTTTTGTCTTATAGTATAAACAAAATGTTGCTACCAACTTAAAGTTTGTCTTACACCTAAAGTAATAAAAAAAATGAATCGGATTCAAGCTTCACCTGAACCGCAAATGTTTGGTAAAACATAAAATAAAATAGAGGTAAATATTGTACGATTTTGGCCATCATACAGCAAGCTCACGTTATGAACAGCAATAGCTTAGACGGTTAAGTGTTATAAACACGACCGATGGCAAGCAGAGAACAGTTTTTGGTTTATTTTAAATCGTTAAATAAAGAAATAAATCTGTTGTCATAGCCCCCACTATAGTAGCAAGCGATTCTGTCCGAAAGAGTAAAGTCAAAGCAAATATCAAAGTGTATAAAAGTAGAGTGAAATAAAAAGTACAGTGTTTTTAATTGCAAAATCCGGAAGAACTCAGAAGCCCAGTTCGTAACAATATTTTTATTACATGACATGATTTTTTTTTTTATATTTTGTATTTTGAAAATGATGATCATTGAAAATTGATGATATGCAATTATACAACATTGCGAAAAGTCGGACGCACAGAAATATTTAGCCTCAAAGATGTCGTCATGACATTTTTAACACAGCATACATGAAACGTGAACACTGAAAGTACTCTCGCTATGTTTTTTGTCTTTTTTGTTTCTATTTTAATGTGATAAATAAAAAGAGACGAAATATTTTTATTTAATAACATTTCACATGACACGCAACATTTTAACGCAACATTTAACATAACATTCTAACGCAGCTTGTAACATGAACACAAAACTAGTACCCTAAATGTTTTACCAAACATAAAACAATTTCTATATGCAAACGGTAAATCGAAATAATATTACATATCATAATATTGTTTGGTTTGATTGTTATGATTATGATTTATGAATGGAAAATATTAAAAAATATGAAAAAATATATTAATAAAATTTAAAGACTCACCTGAATGAATTTTGCTGGTGATTGTTGATGCTGTTCATTGCGGTATGTTGTCTGATGTAATGATGCACAATTTGGATATTTCTTATTTTTTTATTTAATGATTTAGAAAATTTTCTTTTCCAACACTAATACCAATTTTTATACCGTTTTCCAGTTAAACAAAAAAAAAAAACCGGGGCAAAACTGGGTTAGTGTTTTGACGTTTCAACTGGAACAGCAAAAAATGCGGTTTCCGTAATTTTTCGTTTTTTGCATGTGTTTACGTATTAATTGTCAAATTATTTTAACAATTCTACGTTAATTTTGCAATGAAAGATTTTTTTCGTGTTAATTTATTTAATTATATTTAGTTTTTATTTAAATGACGTTTGAAATTTAATTGTGTTATAATTGCCCCGAAAAATTTTACCGGGCGACGAATGACAGCTGCTGTCGCCCCGTTTTCGCCCGGGTTTTTTTTATCTGTCAAATTTGTTGCAGCTGGAAAATCACATTAATTTACGGTAACTAGGTATATTGCGCAGGATGTCAAAAATTATAACAACAGTCAACAACAATGGCGGAGATTGTGACTGAAATGTGTATGAACTATTTAAACAATGATACATTGTTAATTATTTTGAATTAAAGTCAGTAGAATTTTTCACACAATTTTAATTATATTCACTCAACACTCAAAATTATTACGCAAAACTAACAAACACGATTTGTTTGGTCACAATTTCCGCCATATTAAAATATTTTTGACTTAGATGCACAAGCACAAGAAAGAACGAAAGGAAGGCACAATCATTGTAATCATAATCTAATCACTATTAGTATGTAATTTAATTATTTGTAGTTATTATTATAACTGTATATTTTGATTTTTGTTTTTGTTTTTTAATTTACTGTTATTTAATTATTAATCACATCTGATTTAACTTCACTGTTTTCTTTTCTTACTTTTAATAGTTTATTATTTGAATGTCCTCATATAGACACCACTATAACCACACTATCAGGGTTTCTTTTTTTACAGATTTAGGTAGGTATTACTTATTAAATAATTTTTGTTTTAAATTTTCTATTTTTAAAATTTTGTCCACATCATGTTTTTAAAAAAAATCGCGTGATCAGATTTAACAAAATTGTACTTGTGTCTAACGGAAAATGTTCCATACACGATACACCGTATTTCTTCTCGAAAGAAAAAACCAAACAATCAGATAACGGTTAAACGTAATTCACCAATACTTTAATTCATCACAGATTAATTTATGGCACAGTAATTTTAAATATTGATGCCAATTATATTGTCTTTATTTAAATTTTACTTAAACTTGTGGGTATCGTCCGACCCAACAAAAAAAAAATTGTTATTATTATTTTCTTCTTATTATTATTTGCCCTTTATTATTTATGTTTCATTTTTTTTTTTTTTTGTACGCATTACTTTACGTACGTACAACGATAATTCCTTGACTGACCCACTCAACCCAAAAATTTTCGCACAATGTCCGTTCAATAAAAAAAATATTTCTTTACTCCTTAAAACGATCAAACTTGCTAGAACATGTTATTACCGATCTATCGATATAATTTCTCCGTCTATTTTCAACACCCTCGGAGACGATGTTTCTTTCGTTACATTAATGACAGTTTTTCTGTTGCTCTTGTGCGGGATATTTTGAAAACTTCAATTGTTATTCCATTACATAAAAAATGTAATCGCTTACTCAAAGAAAATTTTCGTCCTATTGCTCTTCAACCAATTAACGTAATTGAACATAATATGGATAAATAACTAAGTAACTAAACATTATTTTTTTTGAGTTGCAATCAGTACCGTTTTAGATCTGGTAGTACTACTGAATCCGTCCTGGTTGAATCCCTAAATAATTTTCATCGTCAATTGAATGATAAACTTGAGGCTGGAGCTGTTTTCATTGACATTAAACGTGCGTTTGATATGCTTGACCATAACTTGCTTGTCAATTAGCTTAATTCTATCGGTTTTAGAGATATTTCACAAAACTGCTTTGCCTCTTATCTGTGTTATAGGTGTTATAATGTTAAAATATAAAGTTCCTTTAGTGTTCCTTTTATTTGTTTCGTTGGTTGAACCCGAACCTTTCCGTTTTGTTGGTTGAACACGAACCTTTCACTACCTGCGCAAACGTTCTTCTTTGCCCTGCGTTGCTTGGTTGTGGATTTTAATCCATCTGATTTGATGTTTGAATCCTTCGAATTTCATGATTTTGCGATTAATTTCGTGTTTTATTTGTTAATTTTTGTAGTTGTTTAGCAACTTCATAGCCTCGATAACTGGCCGAATGTTGACCCTTACAATGTATACACCCTTTCTTCACTCCTGTTAACCCTTACAATTTATCTGAGCATTTTACACATCTCGGATCCCAGCTGAAATATCTTTGGGTGAGATTAAATCCCTGACATTTCTTGCATTGGGGTGAAGAATTCCTTTTATACCATAAATGTTTTGAACATTCTCTTTGCTATCAAATATCAGCATAAAAAGAGGGAGTCCCCTTTTGCTGAAAGTTTGGTTTCCTTCCTGGTTTTCTGTTCTCTCTTATTTAATTATATTCATTGCATCTAGTATTCTAAGGCCTTTATTTTGTAAATCTTCCATTATTTCCGTGCTTGAGCAAGTGTGATGCAAACCTACCTCTTGAACCACTAATACTTTTCAGCATTCAGCTTCATAGATAAGGTTCTATAGGAATCTGAGTTCAGAGTATTATTTTTCTGAACGTCATTGTTTACCGCTGTTACCTTACACTTTTTGTCAGTAACCGATTTCATCAGTGACTGAATTTTTGGGTAACTGGTTACGCTCGTAATATTTATTGGTGGGGGTGGTTTTTCTGTCGCTTGCACCAGTTTATTTAACTGTGGATATTTTTGTATAAAAAAATAACTTCCAATGAATAAAAACAATCTGGTAAGATTTGACTGTACCATTTTATGAACACTCACAAAATAGAAACATTTCGAATTTTTGTATCAATTATCAATAACCAATTATTTATTTTATTTTTATATATCCTACATACAAATACAAAAAATAATACATAATAATAATTTGAAGTAATCTAGAAAAATATGTTATGTATGTATTTTCAATATCGTTCAATTTTTAAATTAAAATTAAATAACTAATTCCTTTTCATAAAAGTAAAATTCCGTCAAAATTATGGTTTTAATATTTTTATTATACATATTATATGAATACATACTCCCAACCTAAATCCAGCAATGTACCTAATAATTAAATTATTTACTGATTGAAAAATGACTGCATTGAATTGTAACTTTAGATTGTACATATTTGGTTGAAGAAATAAATTTTAGGCACAATTATTGGCATCACTAAATATTATTATTGGTAATCATGATTTACTAAAGTTACAATTCAATCAGAGGCATTTAAAAATATATATTTTATTTATATTTAGGAATGCTCCGTGCCAATATGTTTATGTAATAAAAAGCCTTTATATTTTAGGTAATTTAAAAATTATAATAATTAATAAGCCTAGTAATGGTTTAACTTGTAGTGTACGAAAAATATCTGTGAATTGACCACACTAAATATACTATATTATAAGTATAGTGTATAGACTTAAATACTAATAAAATCATTCCATCATTCATTATTTACTGACTAAAAACTTCATAAACATTAGCGCCTAGCATTTTAATTTTATCAGAAATCAAATACAATGTAAATAGCGAGGTGGATAGACTTGGTGGTTTAATTGTATTATTAATTCCTTTTGAGCCCAGCGCATTCATTATGGGTATTAATTTTGCTAGCTGTATTTCAGTTTGATTTATATCGATAAATTGTTTTAATTCCATTTTTGATGTTGATGGCTGATTTTTACTTAACTGTCCAATTCCATTTCGATTATTCACAACTAAACTGTTATTATTTGTACTAGGTTCTGCGTAAAATTCTGCCAAATTATCAATCACTTGTGAAAATCCTCGACTTATATTGTTCGTACTCTGACTCGAGACCTCATCACTTTCGAGAAAATCTAATGTTTCCGAAAACATTTTATTCAACAATTCATTCTCATTTGAGTTGAGTCTGTTTGGTAGAACAAATTTTGCTATATTACTATTGGGATCCTTTTCATCACTATTGATTGCCATTTGAATTGACCAAAATATTTGTTCCATATCCGATAGGGTTAGTTTTTGTTTTAGTGTATAATTTTTCAAAATTTTTCGTACATTTTTCTCAATCAGTTGATACAACTCATTTGCTCCGTCCCTTATATAATGCTCAATAAGTGATAAATACGCCTGTTGTATATCATTTGTAATTTTTGATTCATTTTGTGTTGAATCCTTATATAAATAGCCACCTAATAAATTTAACTGAATCCTTAGTGTTATCACCAAAATTGATGAGGCATAAACGAGTGTTGTTATTCGCGTAAATGAAAGAATTTTTAGCTCATCCCACAATTCTAGCTTATTTTCAGGATTCAATTTGATCAATTCTAATATAGAATCGATGTCACAAGCTTTCAATACTATTTCAAATAAATTTGGTGCCAAACTCATTATAGTTTGATTACATGTTTGTTCTGTCGAATCAAAATGACATGATCGTCGTGCCTTTTCAATTAGTTCGCTACCTTGAGATTCTTGAAATTCACGAATTTTACGCTGAGCAAATCGTATCGCAATTATTGAACCGCCAATCACAATACCGGTTACAATGAATTTTTTCTTGTGACGTGAAACAAAATTGGTTACTCTTGAAAACATGATCGTTGTCCTCCCCGTCTGTATTGTTATTGGGGCCTATAAATTTATCTGAAATTATTGAAGACATTTTAAAGTTAGATTATAGCGTGTTAGTGCTGATTTTAAAACCTACTTCAAATTCAAGGATAAATTTGTAACATGAGATTTTTATTCTTTGCTAGAATCGATTGTAAGAATTAAATTGCGAAACAAATAGACGTGACTTATTTAATTTCTCTTTTATGTGAGCAGGTTTGTTGAAATTTCAATTTAAGCTTAAAAAGTTTAAAGGAGACCTCTGATGTATGAATACATCCACCAACAACTATTATTAACGAGAATTAGAGCCTTCAGCCGGGTAATGCTATCTATAATTTTTAACTACTGAACGAGTTATGGTTGTAAATGAAAATAAGATAGATTTGTATTTTATTGATTGGCTAAAGATAAAACACACAGAACCATTTATCAGCTAATTAATTATATAACTTCCTTATTTAAGTGCATACATTAGATAAACAATTTAATGGGTAAGGTAAGTAAAAGTACAACAATTAATTGATTATCTATACGCACTTATACAAAAAGGTTATGTTGCACTGGACATTCCAGAAACTATATTCAAGCTTGGTTGCAAGCGTAAAACAAATACTGGAATATTTAACGAAAAGTTAGCTAATAAACAGTCCATATTAGTTATACATAAATTTCTTGGTAAAATTAAAATACACAAAAAAACTAGAATATTTCACTGAAGGTTAAAGGTTATTAAAGAGCGCCGAGACCTGGTAATAAAATACGTTAATTTTTAATTAGATGGGCAAGAAGTATTTTTATATACATTAATCTTTATTTCAAGGTAAATTCTAATCAAATTCTGTAATTCTTATCAATAATTATGTATAAGTAACATCTAAGTAGTGTTACTTATGTTGTTTTTTTTGTCACAATTACAGAGACTTTACTTACATTCGATTCTTCGAAGCAGGTTAAACCTGATTAAATAGTAAATTTGACTATTTGATGAATGAATTAATTATTATGGGAATTACGCACGCTGCTTGTATATTTATTAAAAATACTTTTTATATCATTTTTTTCTTTTATATTCCTTTGGTTTACATTCGATCACGTCGTTCCGACCACACACCAAAAATGTACTATCTGTCAAAATTAGAATGAGTGCGTTTCATATTCTAGTTTTGTGCACGGTTTCGTGTGTGGTAAATAAATATTTTACTGATCTGCGCCCTATCTAGCGGTCGATGAAAACACTAAATTGTCAATAATCAAAATATGCATATGTAAAAAATCGACATTTCAACATAACATCCATTGTGTCAAGTTGAGATCTGTGAATTGAAAAAGCAAAATACAAAAAAAAATTAAAATATTGGTAAAATATAAATAAATTACTTGTGTTATTTAAATTTATTGTGAAAAGTTTCGTAAAGGTCTTGCAAAATGGGTGATAATGAACAAAAAGCCATGCAACTTATGGCCGAGGCTGAAAAGAAGTTAAATTCTTCGAAAGGTTTTTTCGGACAACTATTTGGGTGAGTTGCTATTTTCTCGTCGACGAAGTTTTTTTTTATTTTTGTGATTGGCATGTCAAAAAATATTTGTACAATTGGGGAAATTGTATTGTATGATAATTAAAAAAAAAAAAAAAAAATATTCCATTAAACGTATGATTCATCTGCTGTAGGAGTTCATCGTCAAGGGTGGAAGATGCAATCGAATGTTATCAAAGGGCCGCGAATATGTTTAAAATGGGTAAAAAGTGGAATCAGGCAGGTCAGGCATTTTGTGAGGCAGCCAATTTGCATGCAAAAGCTGGAAGTCGGCATGATTCGGCAACAAATTATGTAGACGCATCCAATTGTTATAAGAAAACCGATACAAATGAGGCCGTGTCATGTTTATTAAAAGCTATCGATATTTATACGGATATGGGTCGATTTACTATGGCCGCGAAACATCATCAAACTATTGCCGAAATGTATGAAAACGAAGCAAATGATTTGGTACGTATTAATTAAAATGAATTGAATCAATTAATTAAAAAAAAAATTTAATTTACACCATATTTCAGCAAAGAGCTGTTCAGCATTACGAGCAAGCCGCAGACTATTTCAAAGGCGAGGAATCCACAAGTTCAGCCAATAAATGTATGCTCAAAGTGGCTCAATATGCGGCACAATTAGAAGATTACGAAAAAGCTATTCAAATATATGAACAAGTATGTTTTAATAGAAAAACATTCACCTAAACATATTTTAAATTATGTAATATTTTTCTTTTTGTTATTTTACTTATAGGTCGCTGGATCATGCCTAGAAAGTTCTTTATTGAAATACAGTGCAAAAGAATATTTTTTCCGTGCGGCTTTGTGCCATTTAAGCGTAGACATATTGAATGCGGAACATGCACTCGAAAAATATTCACAGCAATATCCAGCTTTCCAGGATTCACGAGAATATAAATTGGTGAAAGTAAGTGTATAGTAATTTGCATGAATCATTTTGATGCTAGACGATGTCAATAAACCTTTATTTTTTAAAATATGAAAATTGGGAAAATCAATATTCTAAATTTTTTTTTGTTTTATCTTTGTTTACAAATCCAGACCTTATGCGAACAATTAGAAGAACAAAATATTGATGGATTCACCGAAACCGTTAAAGAATACGATAGCATTTCAAGATTGGATCAATGGTATACAACGATTTTGTTACGAATTAAGAAACAAGCGAATGATAATCCCGATTTACGATAAATTTATTTAAACTTCCGCAAGTTTTTGATAATTTTGAGTTAAACATAAACAAATAAAAGGTAAATCAAGTAAAACGTTTTTATAGGTAATTATAAAATGTACACCTTTTTATCGTTTTACCCACCAAAAATAAAAAAACAAACCATTTAATTAAATTAGCAATTTTACTTTTTGTTATACATTTTTTTTTGTTAATAATAAATATAATTTTTTGTTTATAATTTTGTTTTTATTTTTAAGAAAAAATTCTATATAAATATAATGTTTCAAAATAATTCTACAAAAAAAAAAAAAATCTTAAACAAACTTGTGTATATTAATTTTTCTCAAAAACTACATTAAAATCTTAAGATGGATAAGATTGCAAAATTATTAATTTATTTATGGTGTTGTGATATCACCAAGAAAGATGAATAGTAAATTTATGGGATTGAGTAACTGAAAAAAATATTAAGGAATACATATATAGAAATTAATTTATTTTATTTGCACTAATTTTTTTTATTATTTAGTTAGTATAGGAAAACCTTACTTCTAATTATAATCTTATGTTAATTAATTTAAAATTTTAATCATAATTTTTAAATTTATTCTGTCCGGAAAAAATGTTCTGTTTCATAATTAAAAAAAAAACATTCCATACATTTTTTTTTAATATTATCAATTAATAAAAATTAACGATAAAATTATTAAATAAAATATATATTAAATTCAATTATATAAATATAAAACTAATAAAATAAGTACTAACTAAATATTAATTAAATTATAATATAAATAAAACTTTAGTAATTTCATTCAGAGACAGATAAATTTAATAATTAGATTTAATAATAAAAAATTATAAAAAAAAAACATATTTATTGCTTTTATGTGTTTCAATGCAATAAAATTAAATAAATAAATAAAAATTTGATTTAAAAAAAAATACATACATACTACATCTTGAATATACTCTCAAAATCGTTTTTAAATTTTATTTGTTGTGCTATATACAAATAAATCGGATTTTATGAGACCGACATTGGATGAAATTAATTTTTCGGAAAGTTTTAAAAATTAAGAAGCTTTTTTCATAATAGACTGAGCCCATGACATAACTCATCGTGATAGTATTCAGGCTCAGCACTATTTGAGTGTCACCAAACAGGAAACAACATGCACTGGCTTTAGGCCTTAGAGCCCAAAAAAAATTTTACAGTATTCGGACTGAGACTTTGATAATCTTGCATTTTTATAAAAAGAACCGACTAAAAAATTGGTTACTCTCTACAGTGACTTTTGCTGTGCTAGCGTGAAGTCGACGTTTCCAGATCATTTAGCTCTTACACAGTATTTTGGTATGCCACTAGCAAAGTAAATATTCTTTTACATAAGTAAGGATTTTCCTTTGGTTGTCCTTCTCAGGTGGCTTTTACGCTCGTCCCACCAAGTTAGAATTATTAATAAACAGTTGAAAGAATACGTGACACTATTTGGATAGTCTTTTTGCCAGTTAGTTGTTTATAACAAAGAAAACATATTGGCTTCCCGAATTTATAGGGTACCTTACCAGAAGCATCCGAAAAATCTGCGAAGAGTTAACTTTTTTATACAACCTGAATTATGTGCCAATACGGCTATAGATTTCGTAGGCTTAAGTAGACCGGTGACGGTCCATTGTGATACCACATGATACATCCCCGTTACCGTTGCTAAACATCCCGCGCTTTACTGTTTTCGAGATCCAACAGATTGTCCATCTTGAACTTACCCAAGTGTTTGTGCCTTCTGAGAGCCAATTCTGGACATGAGCAAAGGAATTGATCCAATGTCTCTTCCTCCTCCTCGTCAGAGCAGCTTCCACAGAAGTCATTTGCCTCCAGACCCAGCCTTCTTGCATGTTCTCCAAAAAGGCTTGTCCCGTGAGAATTTCTACGACCGTTCTTAATTCATGTTTGTTTGGTACACGCTGCAGTAATCAGGGAGATGATTAGAAATGTTCACATTTAATTTTTCACAGAATGCAGCCCCCAATTTGCCGTCTAGCTTGGAGCCGTCCGTGAAGAATTCCAAAGCTTAGGTTTTCGATATTTATCCGTTCCTCTAGGATTCCCCTGCAGCCGCTGAAGGGAACCAATGACGTTCCTGCAGGAGTACATAGCTACAGTAGCTTTATTTACTTTCTCCAAAATTTTGGGCCTGCACCTGAGCTTGCTGTCCAAGATAAACTCCAGATATCTTGCTATGTCCGTAAAAGAAAGTCTCGTGCCGTTTAAGGTAGGACTACCGGAATTTTCTATTTCTTAATAAAGAGAACCAGCTCTGCCTTGGATGGGCTAATTCCCAGTCCACATTTGCCAGCCCATTTCCTAATGATTGTGAGGGCATTCTGAACAGCTAAGGTCACGTTATCTGTGTTAACACGTTAATACCCTCTCTGACAAGAATGATCCGAAAGGATGATAGAGTTATTGGTCTTAGATCCTTAGAATAGACAGGTGAGCTTTTCCTCCTTTCGGGGTAAAGACCACATTAACCTCCGTTGAGGTCCTAGGTATATTAACCAGCTGTAAACACCCTTTGAATATAGCTTCCAGATAAGGAAGAATAATTACTGAGTTGTTTAGAAGTTCCGCTGGTATAATTTGATCCGGACCAGCCGATTTATATGATTTATAACCTGTTAATGCCCATAGGATGCTTTTCCTAGTTGCAATATCCTCTTTGCCCACTGAAAGTGTTTCCTGATGATTACCATGCACCATCAGAATGTTAAAGCTTCCTGGGAAGTAGGTCTCGAAGAGAAGCTCCAAAGACTCTCCACTAGAAGCTGCCTGCTGCTTGTCTGGTTTAATTAAGAAACTGGGATTTGTTGTGCTTTTGGAAAAAAATTCTAATGCGAGAGGTTTCGGAGGCCTCTTCCATTTTATCACCCAAGAGTCTTCAGGGTTTCCTTTGTGCCTTTCGTAATTCTCTATTATAAGTTCTAAGTTCCTTGGCTATATTAAAGGGTGTCCTACAACCCTCACGATAGGTCGCCGGTTCTCTAGACTAACATATACTGGTTTTTACTTGCCCTTAGGCTTAGCCAGTGGGCAATTAGCACTATAGGACCCGGTGCTTGCGCTAGATAGTGATGCTATCTACCAAGTCCATCAGTTTCTTTACAGTGGCTGTGGTCTCCGGATTGCTGGGCGGCAAAAATCCGTCCAGTAATTCCCCATATTTGCTCCAGTTAGTCCTGCTAGGGTTACTGAAGGCTTTCCGGGTAGCTGGGTGAACATCGAGGCAAACATCAAACAAATTCTGATGAATTGTAACATCAAACAAATTCTGATGAATTGTGTAATCTGATATTTGACCCGATATTTGGGTTAAACCAATTATTAAATGGAAAAATCGTCTAAACTACGATTTTATAATTCGATTTAAACATATTTTCAAAACGTTTCGGAAAAACCATAAAATTCCAAAAAGTGGATGAAATTTCGTTTTAGCAATGTTTCAAATAAATCATTCAGCGGAATAAAAACCAATCGTAATGGTTTTTATACGAATTCAAGATAACGTTCTACGATATAATATAAAAATCATGTTTGAAACGTTCAAATGGGACTTCATAATCTTTAGCCATATTGTTTATTGACATTCTCAAAACGTTTCTCAGAAACGCTAATTCAATTTTTAATACATATAAATAATGTTTCACGAACGTCTATAAAACTGTTTTGAAGTACCTACTGAATGGTAGTGGACAAATTTATCTCAAAAGTAGTTTTTGAAAAGTTTCTATGAAGGTACTGTACCATACTTTGATATACCATTTCGATTTGAAACCTAAGTTCCAAATACGTTTTAAACCATGATTGAAACCAAAAATTGTTGTTTGGGATCCATCAAGAGATTTAACCTTCTACTAGCAAAACAATCTCACTAAAATATGAAGTAAAACACCTTTTCTATAAGCAACCATAGAAAATCTTCCAGGCTTAACATTGCCAATCAAGCTACGAATTCAAGTGAAGTTAGACCTAAATTGGAATTTAAAAAAATAGAATTAGTTAAGTACAAACATCAGACGCTATTCGCTATATTAATCTTATGAAGTTCATTCTAAATTAGAATTAACACTCCAATTCCCATATTGCCGTGCTGAGAAAATAAGTCACATTTGCCTTTTTGTAGTTTTGAGTAATTTCTATTGTGGTTTGCTATGTCTTAATATGAAACTTGACTATTAAAATTTGAAAAAGAAAAATTTTTTTTTTATGAAATTCTTTTATTTGTGGGTGGAACATAAGGGGTGCGGGGGTAGTCCCCTCGAAATACAATCAAATTTTATCATTGTATCTGATAAATATGTTAAAATTGACAAAACGATGATTTAACCGATGCGTGGGTGGAAAATAAGGGATGTGTGGGTGGATTCCCTCAGGGAACACCACCAACTTGTATTGTCACCGAAGTTACACATGTGTACCAATTTTCATCAAGATTGATAAAGTCTAAGCATTAAAATTTTGCAATGCAAGATTTGATCACATCCGTGTAAGTTAAATAAATGAATTTAAAAATACGTGATTTATTGGCATTTGGCAAAGGATATTTGGTTTTTTTTAAAAGCACAAAAATAAGTATTTGTTTGCAGAATCCAATTATGCCTCTAACCAAGGCTGGGCAGAACATTTACATGTATTTGAATTACGTAATGAAAACACAAATTACAATTTGTAGCTTGTATTTTAATTACTCGTTTTCCAAGTAACAGTATCTTGTATTTTAATTACTTAAATTCTAAGTAATTGCAATTTGTATTTTAATTACAAATAAGTAAATAACAATTCAAAGCAATTGTAACTTGTATTTTAACTAATCCACTTGAAACTAATTGTAATTTGTATTTTAATTACTGAATTTGTTGTAATTCGTAAAAGTATTTTAATTACTCAGTGTACTTTGTGACATTTTTCTTAGCACGGCAGCATAGTCAGTCGTGTTTCGTGTCATTTCAAGTAACATGATACATGACTATAGGCGTGTCACGTTAGTTCAAAATTGGTATTCTTGAAAGCGAATTCTTGTGACACGATTGAAACTTGAAATATAAGGCATATTAGTAGAAATAAAATCGTTTTTTAATAACAATTTTTTTTTTTTTTTTTTTTTTTTTTTTTTTTTTTTTTATTTATTTATATTACGACTGAGTCTTACACCCATTTAGTAATTTACATTGCATTATAAAGTATTTGATTAGTCGGCACAATCACAAGATTATCCCCCATTTCGTGTAACTCATCCCCTGGATTTTCGCCACAGCAAGTCTACTGACCTCCTGGTCGCGATAAGTCCAATGGTTTTATTCTTTGCAGTCTTCTGGTAGGTGTGGTAGTCAGCATACAGCGTATGTCCAGATTTTCATGCTGGTGCAGACGTTGTAGGTGTTTTGTTGCATGATGCTTAATTTCATCCACGACAAGCTCGATCTTTAGATCTCGATGGAGGTTGTCGTTTCGAATGTACCACGGTGCATTAACAATACATCGCAGGATTTTATTTTGAACTGTTTGTATGATTTTAATATTTGTCCTCTTGGCACAACCCCAGAGTTGGCTACCGTACGTCCATACAGGTTTAAGGATTTGTTTGTATAACAGCAGTTTGTTATGGATCGCTAGTTCAGATTGTCTCCCTAAGAGCCAATGCATCTTTCTAAATTTTATGTTTAGTTCTTCTCGCTTCTTTTTTATGTGTTCTTTCCATCTAAGTTTAGCATCTAAAGTCATGCCAAGATACTTAGCAGTGTTCGCATGCGGTACTACTATAGAGTTTATCATTATTGGTATATGATTAACTTTTAGATTGGTAAAGTTCACTTGGACTGATTTTGCTTCATTTAATTTAATTCGCCATTTCTCTGTCCATTTACATATCAGGTTAGTAGCCTTCTGAAGTTTACTAGTGGATTCATTGATGTTTTTTGCTGTTGCAAGTATTGCCGTGTCATCTGCAAAAGTCGCCATTGTTGCTTCTATAATTGGTATATCTCTAGTATATAGGAGATAAAGGATTGGTCCAAGAACACTCCCTTGTGGAACTCCTGCTGTTATTCGTTTTAGCTGGGAGTATTCATTCTCATACTTTACTCGGAAGTGCCTCTCTGATATGTAGGATTTTAGAATTTGAAAAAATTGCTCTGGAAGATCTCGATGAAGTTTGAATTCTAACCCCTGGTGCCATACTTTGTCAAATGCTTGCGCTACATCAAGGAATATAGTTGAACATATTTGTTTGCTTTCAAGTGATTTCTCGATTACATCAGTAATTCGATGTACTTGTTCTATAGTAGAATGTTTTTCCCTAAATCCAAACTGATGTGAGGGGATAAGATTCCTTTCTTCGATAATTGGTTTTAGTCTTTTAAGAAGAACCTTTTCAAATAGTTTCGATAATGTTGGTAGCAGAGAAATCGGCCTGTATGAAGCTTTATCGTTCGGAGGTTTGTTCGGCTTAAGTATCATAATTACTTCTGCAACTTTCCATTGTCTTGGTACATATCTTAGTCGAAATGCTGCATTAATTATATGCATTAGTTTCCTCAATGCTTTCTCCGGTAACACTTTTATTATCTGACCCGTTATAAGATCATATCCTGGGGCCTTATACGCATTCAGATTATTCTTGATTTCCCATTTTAGTTCTTTCAATGTTATTGGTGTAATTTTTATTTCATCCTGTTTATTTATCGGGGTAATATTTTCCTCTTCCGTTTGTTTTGGGTAAGGTTGAAATGTTTCTTCAAGATGATTTGCAAACAAATCAGCTTTTTGTTTAGCATTTCGAGCCCAATTGTCTTTATCTTTAATTGGAGGAACCTGAAGTTTGGGTCTTTTAAGATTCTTAGTTGCTTTCCATAATGAGTAATCAGTATCTTTTTGCCCAGTTAGAGTGCTGAGGTATTTATTAACTGATTGATTTTTAATATCTTTTATTAGATATTTTAATTTGTTACACAAGTGATTAAATACCCTCTTATTTTCCGGGTTTCGATGTTTTTGCCAATTCTTCCGTGCTTTTCTTTTGATTTTAAGTAGTTCCCTTACTTCCTCCGGATAGCTAGCATTGCGCTTCAATTCATGATTGTTATTAGGAGTGCTTTCCCACGCAGCACTTTGGATATTATAGATGAGATTATCTAGTTCTTCTTCTAATTGGACTGATCCCTGAATTGGGTTCTGCAGATTAATTCTTTCTGTTAACCGTGTTTGGAAGAGATCCCAATTGGTTTTGAAGCTCGTTAATTTCGGGTTGCTCTGTTTCATAATAATTGTTTGGCTAAGTGTCATAATAACTGGTGAATGATCTGATGATAGACTTTCACTGTTCTCTATATGGGTATAATTATCTGAAATTCCTCTTGTAATAAAGAAGTCTATAAGATCTGGAGTCTTACTGATATCCGAGGGCCAATAGGTTGGTGTACCGCCTGAGTGAAATTCACATTTTAGTTGTTTGCCTGCTGCGAAAAGTTCTTTTCCTTTAGTGGTCGTTAACCGTGATCCCCAATAGGTATTTTTTGCATTAAAGTCACCTCCAATTAAAAAGACACTTCCTAGTATTTTGAGAAGATTAGTATAATCTCCTTGTTTGAGATTGTATCTTGGGGGGCAGTAGATTGCTGAGATACTACAAGTTTTATTAATGTTCAATTGTATTTTGATTGTTGTGACTTGCATGGAAAGCTTCTCAATTTTAAGTTCTTCGTTATGCTGTATATGATCTTTTATCAGAATAGCTGATCCACCTCTAGCTTTGTTCTCTGGATGTAATGCATGATAGCAATAATATCCTTTTATTTTACAGAATGAAGTTTTAGTGAAATGTGTTTCTGATATAAGACATATATCTATATTATACATGTTTAAAAATATATCTAGTTCTTGAATGTGATGCAATAGCCCATTTGCATTCCAGGTTACAATTCGTAATGTTTTATTCATTTCTTTATTTTATAATTCGATTTTATATAATTTATATTTTGATACACTCGATCAAAGTTTCCTTCAATTTTTTTATTGAAACTAGTTTGTGATTTCATTTCTTCTAGCGCGTTCTGCAGGCTCATTTCCTGTGAAGAAAGTCTTTTGTTGAGGTTCTCTAGATTTCTCAGTATGTCCTGTAAAACAAGATCCACTTTGAGCTGTTTCTGCTCTGTTTGCTGAACTACTTGTGCATAAGTAACATTTTCATTTACTGGCTCTCTTTGTGCGTTAGGATTAGGAGTCAACCATTTTGGCTCCGTGTTTTTTTTTATAGATTGTACATTTCTTGATGCAACTGGTTTGCGTGATTTATCTCTCATTTTTTGTAGTTCTACTGCAACTTCACATCCTCTGTAATTTGCCGGATGCTGGCCATTACAGTTTATACACTTCGGTGTTGTATTTCGGGGAAATATGCAATCATTTCCTGCGTGTTTTCCTGCACATTTAACACATCTTGCTTCTCGATGGCAGTACTTCTGTGTATGATTATAATCTTGACAGTTTTTGCATTGTGGTATTAGTCGAGTGATCTTTCTCGGTGTTTCTATTTTAACTCTGAGGTTAAGGATAGCCCTAATATTATAGATACTTTCTATTTTTTCTTGGTTGTCGAAGGTTAGCATAAAAAGTGGGAGACCTCTTCTGTTGATTTCAACATTTCCCTCCCTGTTATCTCTTCTCTCTTTTCTAATGATGTTGACTGCATCAACTATTTTCAGGCCTTTGCTTTGCAGGTCCTTAATGATTTCATCTTTTGAGCAAGTTGGGTGTAGACCTCGTGCCATTACTTTAATTGATCGATCATTTTTATCCTCGTAGGTGTACCACTGGAGACCATCAGCATTTAATTTGTTAGCTAGAGCTTTATAGTCGTCAGGCTCTGTTGTATTAATTTTCCATATATTATTATTGAGCGATATTACTTTGTAGTCATTTCGTACTACTTCTTTCATCAATTTCTGAATACTACCGTAATTTGATATTCCTAGAATATTGATCGGGGGTGGGACATGTTTCTTCTTTTCTGGCTCATGCACTTTAGGTGCAGTAATTGCATTGGTAGTTTTAGAGTGAGTTTGAATTGGTTCAACTTCTGGTGATGATTCAGCTTTCCTCTTAATTGGATTGGATTCTTTTCTTGGTTTCTTATTTGCTCTCCTGGCTCTCTGTAGTATCCAGCTTGTTTCTCTTTCAAGCTCATCTTCATCAGTGTGGTATTCTTCTTGTTCTCTGAGTACTTGAAATTGGTTGTTCATTAATACTGAGCTTCCTGCGTTGTTACTTCTATTTACTGTTTCCTTTAGCATAATGTTTTCTTTCTTTAGCACGACAACTTCATTGTTTAGCTGCGCGATTAACTTCTCCATTTGCTCAAATTTACTTATTAAATCCGCGTTGTTTATTGTATCAGTTTGTGCACTTTGCACGACTTCAGAAGTTTGATTGACTACTGATTGCTTCATAGGAGAGGTATTTTCCTTCTCATTGTTAGATTCACTGAACAGTGTGGTGCTCCCTGATGGTGGAGTTGACGGCGGTGTTCTCTGAAGTGCCGTACTTCTTCCACCAAAGGGCCATACATTTATTTTTTGTTCCGTGCTTCCAGTAGTACTAGGAAAAGGGTCAGCCTGGTTGCCTACCGACAATTTCCCTTGCAATGTCGTGTTGCTCCCTCTTTTTAATAACAATGTTATTATTTTAAACAACAACATATTTAAAATTGTGCAGAAAATTATTCAAAAAACAACATTTTAAAATATATAAAATAAAATAATTGCCTCCTTTCATTTTGTGGTATCCATCTGTCACTTGTAAAAATCATGTGACATCAGTGGCGTATAAAATGATTGACGTAACAAGCGACTAACAGAATGGCAAAATTGATGTGACGTGACTATAGTCATGAAAAATGACGTGACACGACTATATAATTGAGGTGTAAACCAACAAACACAACATATGATACCATAAATGTATCTACATAATTAGTAAGAAGACAAAGTAAATGACATTTAGGCGAAAATTTATCAATAAAAAATGTTCTCAATACATACATATTTTATGCGTATCAAATTACCTGATTAATCTAAAATATAATTAGGCAAACTTAAAAGATACACGGGTATCTTTTCTTGAAGAAAAGCTTATCTTAAGATTTTGCATATTTATCACATCTTACTGCGATTTGTTGATAGGTCCACCCTAAGATTAAAATCAAGCGAAACCTTTTGGAAACATACTTTCACACGATCAAATTGTCATATTTGTGAACATAGACTAGAGGTTAGGATTTTTTGATAGGTCTTTACTAACTACAAACATTTGAAACGCTAATGCCTTTCACTGGTCAAATTGCCATATTTGTAAACATAGGTTTAGGATTTTCTTAAGATCTTTAATTAAAACAATAAATAAAAGTTTTAAAATTATTTATTAAGAAATATTCGCCTAAATGTCATCAGTTTTCGATGTTTACTAATCCGTGCGTTTACGGCATATTTCAATAAGGCTTATGGCCAGTTAGGGTAGAATATGATCAAATTTAATGTGATGGAAATAGGATTCTAAAATAATTTTTAGATGAAGTTCTGAGATAAGGTCAATTTTGATGGAACTTGGCTGTTTCTCAACCAGATTATGATGAAATTCAACATACTATATGTATACGATGGAAATGGGATTCTCGCAAACGGAGTTTAGACGAAGTTCTGAAATATGGCCAATAATTGATGGAACTTGGCTATTTCTTAACCGATTATAGTGAAATTCGACAAGTATGATGGAAATGGGATTGTAAAATAAGTTTTAGTTGAAGTTCTGGAATATTGTCAATTTTGATAGAATTTGGCTATTTGGAAATTGAATTCTAAAATGAGTTTTAGATGGAATTCTGGAATATAACCAATGATGATACAATTCGATAACTTAATCCGATGATGATAAAATTGGACAAGTTCTGGAATATGACCAATATGAATGGAAATCGGTTATTTCTTATCCGATTATGATCAAATTCAACAAGAGCGATGGAAATGGGATTCTAAAATGGTTTTAATCTTCAACTAGTAAAGTTATGCTTATTAAAATTGCCGTTTACCTATGAAATATTATTTCGCTTAATATAATTTTCCTTCACATCATGAAATTAAATTTATTCTCCCAACGGAAATAAAAATATTGATGTTGAAGATATAATCGGAAAGTGCTTAATATAATTTTTATTTCTTTTTTTAACCCTAATTTTTATAGTAAAAATATGTATACATATTAGCCCGTCAGGTTTATTTTTATTCATTGAAATTATTTTTAAAGAACGAACCAATATTCTACCAACATCAAAGTTTAGCAACATAATTGGGTAATCGCGTATTTATTCAAAGATTTTTGTACTATTTTAAGAATGATTTGTTTTCGAATCACTAGTATGAACTGATTTATAATTATTAAAAAAAAAATCCTAACCGATTACGGTGAAACTCAACATATTCGACGAACGTAGGGTTCTGAAATAGTTTTTAGATACAATTCTAGAAAATGGTCAATTAGGATGGAACTAGGCTATTTATTAAACGATTATGCCGAAATCCATTCTCTTAATAGAATTTTCTTTCACTAAACGGATTTCCCTTTAAACCTTCACCTATTGGAATTTTTCTTCTATTATCATAATTTTCTGTCGCCTAACAGAATTTCCCTTTACTTAATAAAATTTAATTTATTCTTCCAAAAATACGTAAAAATTAATCTTTTTCGTTCTGTCGTAACGTTTAAAGGTTAAATTATTTGCAACAAATTTTCTAAGAACATCAATAATTAGCAAGATAATTGATTCGCTTATTAATTCGTCGATTTTTTATTTTATTTTTGTACTGATTGTTTTTATGGCCTTCTTTAAAGGTTATTGCTTTTACGTCAACTACATGCCGTAGTGTACCATATACCGTTTTGAAATATGCAGTTTTAAAATATTCATATAAATTTACATTTTATCAAGCAAAAAAGTTCTAAAGTTTGTATGTATTCTAAAAACTTCCCCGAACCCAAATTTATTTGATTCCTAAAAATTTAATTAAAATTCCAAGACATAATTTGAGTAATTCCCAGTACATAAATAACTATTTTTAGATTTTCACATATACCAGAACTACTGCCTTAAGCTATTCTCTTTTGTTGAACTTTGAAGAATATTTTAATAAAAAGCAAAGTGATGTAATTTATAATGAGTGACATGCTTTTATTATGATGACGTATACTAATCAATAATTTGAATGGTGAGGGTAAAATTGGATTACAGTTTGGATACCTTTTTCAAAACAATAAAAATTTCGCAAATTTAAGAAAATTTAACAAATCTTAAAAATAAATTAAACTTAAAATAGGTTATGTGTTTGAATCTCAGGTGATGACCAAATTTTAAAACTAGTTTTAATAATCCACCACTACTAACATATGTATGTATGTGCATATTTCGATAAGTAATTTATTGCTGTAGTTCAAGCATTTGAAAGTTTATAGTTAGTTTTATTCTATTCTGTGGCGAAATTATCTAATAAATTAGAAACAGGTTATAGGTATCATAAAGCGTATATACTCTCGTCATGAAGGCAGGTGATTTCGTGAATTTTATTGTTATTTGCAGTTGCAAACTTGTAGTTTATGAATAAAATATTAGTAATGGTTTAAGGTTAAATTTAATGTACTGCACGGAAATATTTAATAGCTAGGTAGTGTTCAGTCCCATTAAACATTCAAGGGAAAACAAACATTGTAAATGTATACCTATAAAGTATTACATTTGAAAAGGCAACAAATTAACTGGCCACAAAATTTTTATAAACTAGCTGGCAAAATTTATAAATAATATGAAACGTAATTTATTTAAGAATTTTTGGAAAAATTGTTTAATTAATATTTGCGTGTGAATTTCACTTATCAATAATGAATCGAAATTTTTAATATCTACAAGATCACGTTTTTGTGAAGAGTACTCGTATCTTCTTTTGCCGATTATCTCATAACAGTCATTGATTAATTATATTTATTTTTCGCAGCTTGTTCTTGTACACACAAACTCAACATTTTATCTAATTCCATATCCGTTTGAAAACAAATTTTTAAAATAAACCTGACAGTTCGCTTGGGATGCTGTACTTATTTGTGAGAAATGAATTCCGGGATCATCAGTAATATAATTTTTGTAAATTGGAATTAAAATCTGAACAATCATAATCAATAATCTAATCTATTCACTATTTATTGAAACTATTATTTTACAATTTGCGATTTGCAGTTTATTGTGTTTTTTTTTTGGCTTCAGTAACTACATACTTGATATTCCGATGAGTACATAATGTAGCGATCTATCCAATATGGCAAGACCTTAGAGATTGCAATAAATTAATGTGTGGCGCTACTGCGCTACTGCCTATTAATGTAAAAGGAACCCGTGCAAATATCATAAAAGCTAGTTTGAAATCTTCGGAAATACAGAGCTTCACTCAAACACTGAATTTGCAAACCAAAACGAGAGAGAGGAAATAGAGGTAAGGAGAAATGATTCCCCTTCACAGTTACTAAACTTTTGACTCAGTAATTGACCAAAACTAGGATTTGTATAACATGTTGAACATTCTACATACAACTAAATTAACCAAGAAAATCTAACCAAATTATGGCTATCGACTTATTGGTAAAAAAAATTGGAAAATGGCAAAATATCCTTCCGTTTCTGAGAAGAAAAAAATGTAAACTTGCCTCTTCCACCTACAATTGTCAAATACACCCATCCCTCGCTTAACGAAATAATTCGTCCCAAAAAATTGCACATAAATCGAAATTTCGTTAACCGAATTTTTCGTAAATTTTCCGAATATTCGTAAAGTGATATTTCGTAAATCGAAGGATGGGTGTATCCAGATTTTCTGTATCTAGATCTGCGGATATTGTAACAATGTTTGGGAAATATCGGGTGGTTATATTCTGGTTTACCGTATTAAGGTATTAAGTTATGCAAAATTTCAATTTTTCTATTAAGACGCGAGTATGTCTATAAAAGAGATAATTATGTAAAGCAGGTTGAGTCAGTTAAAATTTAAAATGATCTATTTTAGAAAGTAGATGCACCAGTACGTTTCATCAAAATTTGTTGGTTAAGCAGATAAATTTTAATCATTGTTTATATGGCTTTAATTAAACGTGTTGAATATGACATTCTACACCGGAAGCTTGAACGATGTCTAAAAATACTGATGAGCAGCCCTGTTTTCTTCCAGGGAGTTCCTGATTTCAGATATAACTCAGAACTCTATTAACTTGTTCCACAGTTCCATATCTTATTCTCGAAGAGAGTTGGTTTAATTTTAACCGTGGTGGAATGTTTGCTCTAACTTTGTTGTTGAACAGATTTAAATATAACTTTATTTTAAATGAGTAAGTTTAGTACTTTTCAAAAGACATAGTGCTTCTAATTTACAACCAAATTTATATGCTAAACACTCTCCCACATGTACAAAGCCTTCGGATTCTAGCTTTCGTCATTTAATGAAAAATTTTATTAGATCACATACATTTGGTTGCGCTTGCGACTAGAGACGGAGAGCAAATATTCTTCATTGCATGGTTCCAGAAAATGTGAAGACGGAAGTTCCTTTATTATTTCAAAAACTAAGTAGAGTGATGAAATCAATTTCAGTAACAGCCATCACTGGAGTTAATTAAATTCGAACTGGGTCCTAGAAAGAAGTTTTCAAACTATTTGGAGTGTTAATGATTAATGTATTATTTTAAATGGCAGCTTGCTTGGGCCTTTCATTTGTGACAAAAATGTCTCACTTTTGTTAAACACAAGTATTGACAAATGTATCACAAAAAATTGTTGAAAATTAGTCCAGTAATAATTTTGATTAAGTTATAAGTTCTAGCCACAATTTCTTGACAAAAAAATGTGGAAATTTTGTTGAACTGAGTTTATGACAAATTTTTGATAATTTTCTAACGAAACAGTTATACAATTTTTTCAAACTACTTTATTGAAAAATTGTTAAGATTTTATCGATTAGATGATTATTGTGTTAAATACAATTTTTTGGATACAAGAGTTCGTGTTTTACCAGATAATGTAGCGAAAGCTGCGTAGAAGATGGATATGAATGAGATGGATATAAATTATTGGTAAATGTTTAACTTTGTTGTAATTATATACAATTAACTTGCATAATATCTCTACTTTTTTCGGGCTCTAGCAACGACAGGAAAATCTGAGCAAGCCTTTATTTCCGGATGCAAAATTTCGTTTTCCTACAAAAAGGGTGAAAAGTCTTTTTTCTCTGTTTTCCATACCTAAATTGTTTGTTTCTATACTACGTAGTCATGCGCCTCTCTTAGCAACGTGAGCCCAACTGATTTTCCGCATGGTAATTTTTTCGAGTGAATACAAACAACAACAAAGCAGCTTGGTTTCCCTATATTTAACAATTGTGTGTATAACCAAAAAAATCTACGTTGTTCTACAACTAGGTAGCCAACGTGTTAATTTCTCCTTTATATTTTTATCGCTTTTCATAGAAGCAAAAAGGGAACTCAACGTTGATTTTTTACCCAAAAATAATTTTTTTTTGCATCTGGGTCTCTTGATGCAGAAGGCCCACTGTCTTGCATTATATCCTCTCTAGGGTTAGTGAAAAAATCAGCACAAAAAGGAACTTCATTTTTCATTATTTCGACATTAATTTGAATAATTTTAAGTTTTTTGGTCATGAGATTTTGTTACTTTAACTTTGATAAAAACCGCATTATTTGTTTATTTAGAATGTTGTTCTTTTTCATCCCCTTTCCTTTATACCCTCAGTGCCGGAATTCGAGGTATAGTGATTAAATGTTTTAATCCGTTTCTCGAAAAATAAAGTTTAAACATTATTTTATAGTATCGAGAATTCTCGAGAGAGGAATTCCGGAAACCTTACATATCACAAGCAATAAACCAAGTTCCCGTACAGTTTAGCTTAGAAATAAATATTGACCTCCTTTGGCTTGTATACCCTGTATAGTATTTATAATATTGGCTTGTATACCCTGTATAGTATTTATAATATCGCCCGCTAGGAATAGAGCGAGTTTTTATTTCGAGTGTTTACTGCATGGTGCGTCGTTGTCCTGGGATAAAATTGCAAATGTCAAACATTTACATAGGAATTCCTATGCAACACAAGCGCAAATAAATTGTTATTTATGAATGACATTTCATGATTTATTGGAATTTTGTAAGAGGTTTTTATTTATAAAGTGTTAATGAATACATTTTAACTTTAATTGGAAGATATTTTTCTATTTTATTTAAAATAAATTTAGAGGTGTATTTCTAATTAAAATATGTCAAGATGCGAATATTGTTCTTTTATAAAGATAATTTATTAGTTTTTGTGATGAGACGTTTGTATCTGCATTTTTACAAATTAGTCCTATTAATATTTATTTAATTTTTTTAATACTAAATCCCAGACACACCATCTATACGCGAACTCATCGCGTTAATAATTTAAAAATCCTCCTATTGATCTATAAAAGCATAGAAGATAACGGTCATTGTCATTAACAAAGCGTCTTGGTGTGGTAGAAATACATAGTCCGTCGTCGCCATTAGTTGATTAAATAAATGTGAAATAAAAACTAATAAAAAAGCATTTTTAATAAAGAACATAACATGGTGTCAGTGTTGGGATAAATAAAAAAAAAAATTAAGTCTATTGAGTCGTCAAAATAATATTATACATATAAGCAAAAACAAAAGAAATAAAAATAAAAAGTCAGTTGTCTCCGTCTTGTGAAATAAAAATAAGAAATGTCTATTGTTGGCGAAGTTCCGCCATTAAAAAATAATACGGAATGGAATTTGTGGTTACAAAAATTTAATTTTTATCTGAAAGCTAATGCTTTTACAAATCTTGGGGATAAAAGAAAGAATGCACTTCTTCTTCAGTCAGTTGGGGATAAATATCTTCAAGTTTTTAATTCATTTAATGTGGATGATGAAAAAATTACGTTCGAATTCGAAGAATTGACCGAGTTATTTACAAACCATTGCCAGCCGAAGAAAAATGTAACTATGAAGCGTCATAAATTTTTCAACAGGAAACAAAATTTTGGTGAAAATATTGAAGACTACGTAATATCATTAAAAAATCTCGCAAGTGAATCTAATTTTGGAGATATAAAAAGTCAACTAATTAAAGATGTTTTCATTGCTGGTCTTAATAAGGATCACGAGAAAATAAAGGAAACGCTGCTACTATCAGAGGAAACAGATTTCGACAAGCTACTTAAAATAGCGAGAGCCATACTCGTTGTGAAAAAAGATACGTCAACTCAGCAAGAATCTTGTTATTATGTGTACCGAATGAAATTTGTGATTTGTACATGAAGAATTAAAACTAAACGGCAATATATAATCATTATTTTTCTGTACTTGTTCTATTGCACATATTGTACAGTTTTTAAATAATCGTATTCATTCAAACTTTTTGTTCATTTTACGGCGAACATTCACCTTTTCATAATCCCATTTATTATGTATGGATGTGATCTTAAGCCGCATTGGCAAACTGCTTGCCAAACCATATGTTTTTTTGCCAAATTTTTCAACAGCTATGGTAGTAATTGCTCCGTCCAGTTCTTTACCTTTCTTTTTGATGTAATATTGGGGACCTGGAAGTGTCGAGAAATCCATTTTGACGTAGGTCTCGTCGTTCATTACGAAACAATAATCTTTTCTTTCGTTCAACCATTTATTGTGTTTCTTAGCTCGATCGATCCCTCTATTAAATAGTTCAACACTTCTTTTGGGGATTTTTGACTTCTTGTATGTCCGTAGATTATTTCTGGTTTTAGCTCGTTCCACAATCGATTTGGTTGTTTTGGTTTTTCTGGCCAAATCTCGCACAGACATCGAGGGATGTTTCGAAATGAATCTTACAATTTTCTGATCCAACATTTTATTTGGAGCACCTGATTTTTCTCCGGATCCGGGCTTGCGTGATACAGAAAGATTGATTTGACATTTTTTTTTACATTTGTTACCGTATTATTGGAAACACCGGCCAATTTACCAATTTTTTTATTGGTATACTCGGGATGATCATTGCACAATCTAATTATTAAATCACATTTTTCTCCTTATGATGCGTCCATTTCGAAACAAATAAAACAAATGCCCAATTTGACGTTTATTCGTTTTTTTAAATTGTTTTTCTACAAAATAACGGTACCAGTTTTTTTCTTTTGCGTAGTAACCTATGAGATAATATAAATTTGGGAATCACAAATTTCATTCGGTACACATAATAGTAAAAAACAAAAATTCAAATTCTTATAATAAGAATAAAAGTTTTAATAATCAAAACCATATGTAAAATCAAAGAAATTATGTGAGTTGTCCGTCTGGCCAGTCTAATTTTAATCCTAATAAATACTACAATAATAATAATAAAAGAAATGCCATTAATCAGGCTAGTAGTCTAAATTCGAAATCATTTAATTATTTTAATAAGAATAATTATAATCCAAATTTTAATCAAAACGGGCATAACAATAAAGGTTGTCCTAATTGTGGTCAAATTCATGTAATTAGATGTCCTGCTTTAAATATAATATGTGCAATCTGTAAAAAGGTTGGTCACTTTGCTAAATTTTGTAATTAAAATAAAAAACATGTAAATTCTGTTTATACTTTATCAAATGTCAAGAATTGTGATTATAGTGATAATGAGTAGGAAATTTTTGTAGGTACCTTAAATTCAAGTAAAAAAAAATGAATTTAATATTTATTAATAATATAAAAATTAAAACTCAGATCGATACAGGTGCACAGGTTAACATAATGTCAAAAGAAACTTTTTCTTTGTTAGATTTACCATTCAATATTATTCAAAAGTGTAAAATTAAATTGTCAACTTTTGATAGTAATAATATAGAAGCAGAAAGATCGTGTCGACTAAACGTGTACGTAAAAAATGAAAAATACTCGTTAGATTAGTTAAAAACTAGTGCCAAACGGTATTAGGTTTGGAGTCTAGTGTTGAATTAAAATTGATCGCGAAGACGTTTTTGGTCTCTCAGAGTGAGAATGAAACAGTCCAATCTTTAATTACGGAGAACAGTTGTCTTTTCGATGGTCTCGGGACAATGCCGTATAAAGCAAAAATTCAAGTCAATCCTAATATTCAACCAATAATAGAGCCACCCCGAAAAATTCCATTTCAGTTACAAGAGCAACTAAAACTTGAATTAGATGCAATGTTTAAGAATAATGTCATTATAAAGGTCACAGAGCCTACAGAATGGGTTAATTCTATTGTCTTAGTCTGTAAGCCTAATAATAAAATTCGAGTTTGCCTGGATCCTCGGAATTTGAATCGAGCAATATTACGTGCACATTATCCAATTCCAGATATAGAGTCAATAAGGAGCAAACTTAATGGTACTACAATTTTTTCTACTTTGGATGCATACTCTGGTTTCTGGATGGTCCCATTGGATGAACAAAGTTCTCGTCTGACATTTAATACATCCTTCGGGAGGTACAGATTTTTGAAATTACCGTACGGAATAAGCTCCGCTCCGGAAATTTTCCATAGAATTATGTGGGACACTTTCTCTGACATTCCTGGTACTCTCATATATATTGATGATTTTCTTGTCTTTGGTAAAACCAAAGAAGAACACTTAAAAAATCTCAAAGCTGTTTTTGAAAGAGCCAAATCAGTAGGGTTAAAATTTAATAAAAATAAATGTAAATTTGCTATGTCTGAAGTATCATATATTGGTCATATTTTCAACGCACAAGGTATGTCAGCTGACCCAGCAAAAATAAAAGCTATTCGTGAAATGCCCAGTCCAAATGATAAAAAAGAATTGCAACGATTCTTAGGCGTTGTAAAATATTTAGGTTCATTTATTTCAGATCTATCAGAAAAAACAAATACATTACGTCAACTATTGAAAAAAGATAGTAAATTTATTTGGGATGAAAACTGTCCAAAAAAATTTGAAAAATTAAAAATTGCCGTAACGTCAGCACCGGTTTTATCTTATTTCGATTCGAAGAAACAAATAGTATTGTCTGTCGACTCTTCCCAATTTGCTTTAGGAGCTGTAATATTACAGGTAGCATTCGCATCAAAATCGTTAACCGACACGCAACAGCGATATGCGCAGATTAAAAAAGAACTGCTCGCTATAGTGTTCGGTTGCGAAAAATACCATCAATATTTATATGGTCACGTTGTTAAAGTGGAAACGGATCATCAACCATTGGTCACACTTTTTAAAAAATCTTTGCATGTAGTCCCGATTCGGTTGCAAAGAATGATGCTACGCATTCAACGATATGATCTTAAAGTAGTCTATGTCCCTGGAAAGTTGATGTATATCGCAGATACCTTATCTAGGTGTCCTTTGAAGCAAACTGCGATGGATGTTTTAGATGATGAAATTTAATTGTGTGTTAATTTCGTCTCTTCAAATAATTTGGCTATTTCTGAACATAAATTAGCTAAAATAAAAGAGGAAACTTTGAAAGATGAGTGTTTACAGTTGTTGTCAGGTTATTATGAAAATAATTGGCCTTCTAGTAAAAATGGGGTCCCAGATATGGCAAAACCATATTACAGCATTCGTGATGAAATTAACGTTTTAGTTTGGTCCTAAAAGGTCTAAAAATATTGATTCCTTTTAGTCTTCGAAAGGAAATGATAAATGTCGTCCATGAAAGTCACTTGGGAATGGACAAATGCCTAAGTCTGGCAAGAGAATTTATTAATGTGACACTTGCATGAAGTTTTCGAAAAATAACAAGAAACAGCCTCGCATTCCTCATAATTTAATAGATTTGCCATTTGCTAAAGTCGCTGTCGATTTAATTACATATAAATTAAAAACTTATTTGATATTAGTGGATTATTATTCTAAGTATATCGAAATTTCACTATTGTCTTCCGGCTATACCGCTCCTCAAATAATAATTCAGCTTAAATCCATTTTTGCTCGACATGGGATACCCAGGAAGTTATTTCGGGCAATGGCCCACCTTTTAATTCACAAGAATTTATAAACTTTTTCAATGATTGGGGAATCAAAAGCACTACATCCAGTCCACACCACCCAAAAAGCAATGGGTTGGTTGAAAAATCCGTAGATACGGTTAAAAGTATGTCGTATAAATCGGATGAAGAGGGTACAGAACCTTATTTAAGTCTTTTACATTTCCGTACTACCTCTAAAAGTAATTTCTTTGCTCCTTCAGAATTGTTGATGTCAAGGATGTTAAGGACTAAATTGCCGACTCATTCAGAGAGATTAAAACCAAAACTCGTCAGTTCAGAAGAATATCGCAATAAAGCTGAAAACCTGCAAGAAAAAATTTAATTAAGTCATGACAAAAACGCTGTGAATTCATTATCAGATTTAGTCGTTGGTCAGATGGTTTATTTGAAAAAGATTCCTGATTCTTTTTGGATGAAGTGTAAAGTAAAAAAGGTCCTAAAATATCCTCCTCGATCGTATTTAATATTATCTAATGATAATGTCGTCTATCGACGCAATCGCATATTATTGAAAGAATGTCATAGTGACAGGTCTGATAGTACAGATCCTTGTGCTTCTATTTCAAACAATTCTAGTTCAACAAAAACAATGAACAAAATAAAAACTTTGTTGATAAAAGAATTCCGTCAAAAAGAACAATTAAAATTCCAAACAGAATGAATTTGTAAGAAATTATATTTATTTTTTATTATTCATATTATGTTAAATATTATATTTTATTGTAATAATTTTAAGATAGCCGTTATGAATTAAAACAAATGTAAAAATTAAAAAATTAATAAAAAGGGCATGTTACAATACATAGGTATCACCCTGTAACCTGTATTGTATAAATGTATAATAAAATATACAGGTATCACCCTGTGCCCTGTATAGTATTTATAATATCGCACCGCTAGGAATTGATCTATAAAAACATAGAAGATAACGGTCATTGTAATTAACAAAGCGTCTTGGTTTGGTAGAAATACATAGTCCATCGTCGCCATTAGTTGATTAAATAAATGTGAAATATAAACTAATAAAAAAGCATTTTTAATAAAGAACATAACAATTACAGCTTCCATCCTTCTGGGCATACTAAGTAGAATGCTTTGTATCTGGAATGAGATTCCACTCTTGTGCGGGAATCTGGTGCGAGATTTCTAGCTATAATACAGCGTTTTAGAATGTCCCACACGTGTTCGATCGGATGACTAAGATCCGGACTCATTGGTGGCCACTTAAGTGCACGAATGCCGAGATCTTGGAGTACTTGTCGTACCGTTGCAGCTCACTTCTTTTAATCTTCGTCTAACTGTTCTGGTACTAATATTCCGTTTTACGTCCTTGTCAGGGCTTTCTTTTATACTCTAAGGTCTCACGATATCGCTTAAGTAATCGTGAAACCGAAGGCTGATTCATTCCTAATTTTCGTGCTATTTGTACTTAAGTATCCTTCCTGATACAATGTGATGACTTTAACCGCTTCCAGCTCATAAAAGGGTGCCATATTACAATGGATTTTATATTAGGTGTTTCCTTTAGAACACATTTACAAGAACTATAGTGCGTGTCACTGTATTTACAAATAATTGATATGCAATGAAACGAAAGCCGACCGTTGCGTTGGATTTCAAACACAATGCACCCTTGGTTAATCATTTTTGAAAAATTGATTTGATTGGCTTGCAGTACCTATATTTTATTCAAGGTGGTTTCTGATAAAAATCATTTGACATTAGTAGTATTAAAATTGGCCAGCGGGATTTTTTTATTACGTAACGGCGTATAAACATTTTTGTTGGTTTTGACAGAAGTAGCAAAAATAATTAAAAATTATTTGACATTTATTCGATTGTAGTGGCCATGTTTCTTAAATTTTTTTTTTTTTTGTAATTTGTGTATTGTGCTCGATGCCTAAATTTGTGATCTTCACATTGAACCATCTGGAAAACAAAATTGCCAGCAAACAGCTGGAAATTCGGATATCGGCGTTTAGATATAGGAGCACAAAGATTGGAACGAAATTCGAATATGTATTGCAGAAGAAACTGTTCCGGTGTGTTTTTAGGGTTACTCGGCTAAAGCAGAGTTTTCTTCTTATGTTCTCCATACCTCTTGGTCAATAATGGCACTCTATTGTGAATGACCATATGCTCAAAATAGTGTGCCTCAAAATTTATGTAAATACATAAATAAACAAATAATAATAAAATAACATGTCGAGGTTGTTTAACGAAAAGCAAGCAAACGATTAAAGTTTGTAAATTATGTTCGAAAGAGTAAACAAATTGTGATTTAATAAAACTGAATCTTTGAATAAAGTAAATTAGTCTTACTTTGAATTGTGGTAGATAAAAAATGTATAAGAAGCGTAAATACATTTAGAGTTGGACCAGTTTGAATATATTAAATAATTTCAAATATACATCTTTTTCATGCCAGCTTCGAATGATTTGTTTCTTTTGCCCTTTAATGATTTTTAATTCATAATCTGTAGGCAACTTTGACTTTCGAAGAACTAACTTATCCATCCCGATAATAGTATCTCCGGATCTAAACGCCTCATCTTTGTATTATTGATCGATGATATCAATGTTAACACTTTGCACTCGAAGCTTTTTTCATTCATATTTCGAACAACTCAAAATTTATAAAAACAACTAATAAACTCGAATATAACACGTAATGAATAACAGATAAGGATTAATAAGTAGTAATATTAATAATATTTTAATAAGAAGTAAACTCATACTCATACTGAAGTACATACATGGTCAATCATATACGTAAACGTAAGGTTAAAGTTTTTTAAAGTTACATAAGCAAAACTTTCCTGAATAGATTTCCACTCTGGAGCCCTCGAGTGCTAAGGGTTACTTGTTGAATAGTACATACATAGACATACATACATTTTGGTTAGCTGTGGTGAATAAATAGCAAAACATAAATATTGTCTAAACAAAAATACATATGTTGTTATTTCTGCTTGTGTCAATTAACCTGTTTCTGACGACAGCAGTACAAAAAGTGCTATATGATGTTATTTTACTAGATAATAAAAAGTGGGAAACTCCATTTATGATTGTTATTTAAATATTTACATTTAAAATCTGTCTTTCAGTACTTTGTACAGTTTTATACTGTATTCGGTATTTTAAATGTCTCATAAGAAGCACAATATAGGAGTTAATTTATGTACTTAAACTTATCAATCAGACATCGGCATCAATGAATTGATCATTTTTTATATATAATACGTCTTACATACATTTACATATTTTAAAAATCTCTTCTGCGGCTTAGAGAAAAGAAAAATATAAGATCGTAAAATCAACTTTTTTTTATAAATTATAGTCAGTTCGTGTTAATATTCCATTTCGCGATCATCTCTTAAAAGTTGATTATTTTTTATTAATTTTATTTAGCAACGTTTTAATATCGTGAAATTTTTTTTTTTTTTTTTTAAACAACAGTGACCATTTGAACTTTTCAAAGTTGTGTTTAGTTGATATGAGTTTAGTGATAAAATAATACAAAAATAAAGTGATAACAACTTTTATACTGGTTTTTTAATGATCTTAGATAATTAGTTGTTTATAAAAAATAAAAATATACATCATGTGGATTAAAACCAATAATTTGTTAAGTAAGCTTGCATTTTTTTTTTTAAATATTAAAATCGATGTTTTAACATTGAAACCAAAAAAAAAAAAAAATTGTTGATAATTTAATTATAAAGGTTTTGCCAAGTTTCAAGATTTTTGTGGTAAAAAAAATATTGAATGACATTTTGTCATTTTATACGTACCAAAAACAAGAAATTATGTAAATAAAATTTAAATAATTATTGGTACATTCCAAAATTATAATAAGATTCCGCTGGTGTTTATTATAAAAATTGAAGTGTCTTCATCATTTTTTTTTGTTGTTGTGTTTAACTTTTTGAAAGATACCCATAAAATACTTAACACAATTACCTTACATGTTAACCTTGTGGAATATATTTTCTATAATATGTGGAACTAATAAATTTTTTGTATAGAAAATTACCATTTAACAAATTATTAATTATTTTAGTATGTAGTAGTATAGCATAAATAGCACATCATGTTATTGAATTTTGCCATTAATTGTTAGTTTTGTACCGTGTGTTTGTCCCGCTCTGGCTAATAAATAATATTCATGATAAATTATAATCAAGAATACATTTTCAAGCTTACAAGGTTAATTATTATTTTATAATACGCATGATAATACTAATTCAAGGGGAAAAACTTCAACGCTGGCTGATTTTCGGTTTTAAGCCGAATTGTTTTGAGTTATCTCATATTTGTTGAGTAAAATACTGTTGTGTTAAATTGGTAAATTCGTTTAACCGCAGGAATTTTAAAGTTTGAATACAAATTTTGAGAAACTTAATTTTGTAGCCATTGTCTATTTAAAGCAAACAAAAACAAAAAACAATTTTAGACGTTTCGCCGCGGTTATTTTATGAATCGAAAAATAATCATTAGAGCTTGCTACTTGCTGTTGAACCCGTTTATAAGGCTTAAATAATGTAAACAAAAAAAAATATTTGACTCATTTAGTTATTTTGCAAGCTTCTTTTGTTTTCTCGTTTAAATTATTAAATAGTTAAATTTTTATTTAGTATATGTACTTGGGAATTTCCCCAATTTAATATGGGTTTTTGTTATTAGTACTTATAATTATTGCGATTAATAATTGTTTTATTTATATAACCAAACGATTAGGTCAATACAATTATTAAATTGTTTTTATGGTATATTCCAAGTTTGAATAGTAATTATAACGGTAGACCGGTCAACGGTCGTCACAAAAATTGTGATTAGATTACGTATGAGTTTGCAGGGCAAAAATAAATTGACCAATTTATTTAAGCCATGTACTCATGTTGGACCGTCCGGGAGCTGAGTAGCAAAAAAAAAATGCAACCGTTTCCCTAACAGCTGGCGCAGCGGTGTCTTCAAAGTTGTGACAAAACCATGTATGTTGCACATGCTTTATAAAATCTAAAAATAGGTTTGTGATCAGTCTTTAAAATATTGTAACGGGACGCATCAGTCAAACTCATAAAAAAAATGTGGTTGGTGAACTGTTTTATAAAATGTAAAATTTGATCTACTACAAGTACCCTTCAGATGAATCAGGCCTTATAAAGGCGTTTGTAAATCCTGACAAAAATGCCAGGTAATGCCTGACATTTCTCTTTTGCCTAAATTATACCCTATTGGAGTGGCGACGAATAAGCCAGGCGGGCCCCCCTGCGAGTATATTTTGGGGCCCCTAATAAACTTTGAGCATAATATTATTGTAACTCCGAATTTGATGCAACACACCTTAATTAATTTTGTCTGAACAAAATTCCTAGATACATCCATACATAAACAAAAATGCAACACAATTTATCTGAGATATATAAACATTGCATCAATATCTAATCCTTGCGCCAATTGATGTTCTATACTTAAAATAGCTAATCCATTCAACTGAGCCTGAGATATTGTACTTCTTAAATTAGATTTAATTAGTTTAAGTTTAGAGAAACTTCTTTCCACTGAAGCCGAAGTTACAGGTAATGTCAAATATAATTTCAGAACTATATACTTAATTCTGGCAAACTGCTTAATAAGGTGTTATGTTCTACAATCAATAATGAAGCTATCCCCAGTATTTTGTCACTATACTGTTGATACTTTTTGTGATAATCGGTCTTCAGATAAATTTAACAAATTTTTAGGTTCCAAAAAGAAAATCTTTCCAATGCAATATTCATGCTGGTGAATCGATGTTTTAATTGGTTGGTGATAATATCCAGTGATGTATTAAAAACTGTTATTTAAAAATTTTTAATTGGATATTTAATTCTGGAATCAAAACAAAGTTCATCAAACAACTTTTTGGTACGTCGTAAACGTTTTGGTACCAATTGGCATTCAATTCCCCATGATTGTGCTAGGTATTTAGTACGTAATTCAGATAAATTTTGCATAATCCCGGTTGAGATACAAGCGAGCAATTTCCAAGTCGATAGTTTTGTGTTGTAACGTCTTTGATGCTAAATTTACGTTCTCCAAAATTTTGCTCTGTAGAACAATTAAGATAATAAATTCATAATTTTCCATTTTTTTCTTAATAGAAAATGCTTCTTCCATTTCCGAAGGATTACTATTTTGCAATATTATTCTGCTTAAAGAAATCATGACTATCTTAAAATTATGCCTGATTGCTATCAAATAATCGAAACGCGACGATCAACAGGTAGGTCAGAGTTTCTCAGAGGTTTTCATTATCTCTAACACATTGTCCCTCTCGATTCCTCGTTCAACATCAACCAACTTTGAAAGCATTGGAGTCAATATTCGGTTGAACCTCTCAATTGTCCGTTTGCTTGAGGTGCAGCACTGGCGACAAGAACATGCTGAATGTTATTATCCTTGATAAAATTCTTAAAATCATAGGAAGTGAAATTACTTCCACGATCAGTAATTAATTTATTTGGTCTGCCAAATTGTTGAAAATACATCTTGAAGCAATCAATGGTATCCTTGGAACTAATTGTTTTCGTTGCGAACAGTCGAACATATTTAGTAAATCCATCTATAATCCAAGAATAAATCGTTTTTGTGATTTTGTCAATCCTAGTGGCCCGTAAAAATCTGAATGTACCACATCAAACGGCTTGTTTCCTTTAGGAATAGAGTGTATGTAACCACCGACCTTTCCGCTGGGCTGATTAAACTTGATGCACTTCAAACAATTTAAAATATAATTTTTGACAATCGTTCTCATATCTGGAAACCAATAATGCCGACTAACTATCTCAATAGTTTTGTTCAATCCGAGATATCCCATCAAATCGTGTGAATTTCGAATTATTTGAAGCTGCATAGCTTCCGGAACATAAAATCGCAATTTACGTTTATTTAGTTTTCGATAAACTAATCCATCTCTTAACTCGAAAAACTTGTTTTCTTTTTTCTCTAAACTCTGCCGCAATTCTTCTAACTTTGGATCTTGCGATTGTAAAATCGCTATTGTCTGCTCAAAAGGATTATCTTGTATTACCAAAATAGTTTGCGCTCTACTTAATGCATCCGCATGCTGCATTCGACGACCTCCTCTATGCTCTGTTACGTAATCAAACTCCATCATCTCCAGTGCTCATCTAGCAATCCTTGGATTTATCACTTTCTTCTCGAGTGTCAGTCAAAGTCAATGCTGCACAATCTGTAACTATTTTAAAGAGACGACCATGTAAATACACACGAAATCGGCGCAAAGCGTACACAATCGCCAAACATTACAACTCATAAGAATGATATCGGGCTTCGGCTGGTGTTGTACGTTTTGAAAAATACGAAATGGGATGAAATTTGCCATTTCCAGCTGCGCCTCTCCAATCTCGAACCTCGAGTCATTTTTGACTAAATCCTGCAAAGGTTTCGCAATCAACGAGAAGTCTTGCACAAATTTTCTATAAAATAGGAGCACATTCCAAGAAATCGTTGCAACTCTTTAACATTACGCGGAATCGGGTACTCCTCAATCGCTTTAATGTTCATAAAATTGGGACGAATTCCATCTCCGTCAACCGTATAACCCAGGTACTCAATCGTTTCGTACAGAAAAACACATTTGCTCAATCGAAGTTCCAATAAATTATCAGATAACCGTTTTAACACTTCAGCCAATATTAATAGATGTTCGGCAATCGTTCCGGTGGTAATCAATACATCATCTATGTAAATCACAAGTTTATTTTCAGTAATCAATTCTTGAAAAATCTTATTAACAAACTTCTGAAACACAGAAGGTCCATTCCTCAATCCAAATGGAAGCCTTAAGTATTCAAACTGTCCAAATGGTGTTATAAAGGACGAATATTTTACGGAATCAACTGCTACGCTCACATGGTGGAATCCCGACTTTAAATCCAAACTCGAGAAATATTTTTTCTCGTACAGAAAATCCAACAAATCTTCAATCACAGGAAGGGGGTAGTTGTCCTTGACAGTAATTTTATTGAGATGTCTGTAGTCTACACACATCCGATATTCATCTTTATTACGTTTTTTAATTAACACAATCGGCAAACAATATGGACTCTCACTCGGCTGTATGATTTTCTTATTTGTCAAATCCCCAAATGCGTGGCTACCACTTCACGCTCAGCGTATAACAATCTCCTTGGTAAGGATCTAATTACTTCATTTTTCATCAATTCAATTGTCATTTCAAAATCTATTTTAGGTTTATCTGGTTTTACTGAATTTATGTAACAATCATCAAAAGTTTGTAAAAATTCATTTCGTGTTTCGGATTTCAATTTTGTATTAATACATATTTAAATTTTCCTTTTGGCAATCAATTTCAAAACATGAAGTATCAATATTCAAAATATCATTTTCGGACATATTTTCAAATTTAATCGCATAATCATCAATTTTCAATTCTGCCTTTGCATTTTTCAAAAAATCTCTACCCAATAAAACATTTATATTCATAGTATTATTGGCAACAACGTGAAATTTAAGCTGATATAATTTTTCGAAAATTACAATATTTGCTTCAATAATCCCATAACAATTAATCAAAGTATTATTTAATCAGTTTTGATATCAATCGGCTCAATGAATTTCTTATTTACAAAATCGATCTTAACTAAATTTATCGGGCTTTCTGAGTCAATCAAAGCAATCTTTTTAACTGGATTTTGAACAATCAGAAACTTTATGTTCTTTTGATCCACACCGTATGCAGGTACCAAACGGCCGTTTAGGTTTCCCAATTCGCCACAGTTATAACATCGTGTTTTTGAGGAACACGGTGCCATTTTTCTATCTGGATCCGGAGATTTATCATCCTTTACAAATACCCGCTTAGGCGGCTCGCGACGTTGAAATGCCATTCCTCTGTCCCCACTGGTCAATTTGAAAAATGCGTGGAACAAATCTTCGGGTGACTTGAACATTTGCAATCGGGCTTGGCTTTGTAAATTTGAATTTTTAATGCCGTCAATTAAATAATCAACCAATTCTTCATTCTCAAGTTGTAACGGATTTCCCAATATTATTTTCTGAGTGTAATACGTATAAAAATCTTCACCATCTTTCCAAAATCTGGATTCAAATTTCTGTCTCTGTTGAACCCGATTAATACGAGTATTGAACAACTTATCCAATTCAAACAATATTCGATCAATCGTTAAATCAATATAACATGGTCGTGATGAAAACCATTCACGAGCACGGCCCTCCAAACAAGCAATAACGTCCAATTTCAACTCTTCTTCCTCGACGTCATACTTTTTCAAAATTAATCTGACCGAAGCAACAAACACCTCGAAACTATCGCCATCACCCCTGAACGGAGTAATAAGTTTCTTTAAATCGAGATTCTTTACTTCTTTTTCGGCAAAGATCCCTTTTGATGTATGTATGTATATCAATCTCGCCTCCCTCGTCAATCACCGAAACGTTTGCACTAGAAGCCACGTCACGTCCACTTTTATTTGGTGAGGCTCCATAACCAGCGGCCATTAATCGATCCATATCTTCTTTCAATTTCGCCATTTGATTTTGTAAATCCTCTACTGATAATTTTATAATTTTTTGTAATACAACCATTTTCAAAAAGAGTTTTTTATTTTTATTCAAACACATAAGCACATATCAGATCAGCCAATTACATAATTAAGTTTATTAGAATAATTTAATTTGACGAAAGATCACTACAAATTTATCCTACCATTAACGGTTATGCGATACCGTTATAACACATGTGCTTACAACCTGGTGCACAAATTAGTTTTATTTTGTTTAATTTGTCCTTTCACAATCACTTTTAACACTGGAAATTTATTTTTAAATCGAAACCCCACATTTGAATAATTATAGGATAGTTATTGACAATCGACAACCTATTTATTTTATGAAAGCGCAATCTTGGGAGATTTAAAAAATTAATTTCAGGTTCAAACACAATAAGCTGTTTCTTTTTCAACGTATCAACTCACAATCCCTTTATTTCAGTTTTTTTTTCTTTATTACATTAAAAATCTGTTTTTATTTGTTTCTTTTCTTTCTTTACACATACATATTAGACTCTCTCTTTAAACCTCAGTTTCCTAAACTTTTACAACCTATAAACCAAATACATTATATACCCAACAAACAAATGATATACCCAGGAACAACAACGTGGACGTAACAGGCTTCTGTTCCATTTGTGGTGCTTCATTTACGTGAGTCCCCTCGCCTCTCACGATTCTCAAAGAGTTTTACGACTTTGTAAGTAGCCACTTCTTATGTTTTCTGTTTTAGAGGGATAAAGCGTTCATTTATTTGTAAATGACCTTCGTAGTGCTTTTGTTTTGTATTGGTTTGACGTGTCTCTCTTCTTCAAAGAGAAGTCTGCCAATAAATGGCTCTCCCAAACACCCTGATATTTCTTTTCAATATCTTTTAAATCCTGGTGGAATCTTTCACCCTGCTCTTCACTAAAATCGTCTAAATTTTCAGGAAACTACTCAATATGAGAATGAAGAAAATGCAGCTTTAGATTCATTAGGAATCCGATATTTTTAAAATGTTTTATCATATTTTCAACTATAGTCACGTAATTACTAATTAGGATTTTTCCTATTTCCTAGAAATATTTTCGTAACGTCTCTAAAACTTTGCCAAGCTGCTTTCTCCACCTTAGTCATTCGGTTTTGGAATTCATTGTCTTTTAAAAGTTCTCTAATTTGTGGTTCATCAAAAAAAACCATCTCTTATTTTCGCATCAGACAGATTAGGAAACTTTTCAAATATATACATAAAAGCTTAGCTTTGCTCTACCAGAACCATCTTGATGTGATTACAGCCGGCATGTGAAAAATGAACTTAAAATCGATGCCTTAATGTGAATAGGGCGTAAGTCGCATTTTCAAAATTTTACAGGAGGACGACAAAACTTAATATTTTGGTAAAAATTAAACTTACAAATAATAAATAATGTTGATATAAATAAAAATAGGTGTTATTTTGGCAAAACTAATTAATTTTAATGTTATTTTTTATTGTGTAAATCAACCAAAGGCGTCGTAGAAAAACAGAAACCCAATTTTAAAAATTTTGATGTTACGCCTTATTCATATTAAGCCATCGAAATAAGGGATATAGAAACACTAAAAATTCATTTATTTTCATAGTGTTTATATGAAAAAACGCGATTTCGATTGACGATAAAATATGAATTAAAAGTTAAACCCAGTTAAATAATTTTTTAAGAAATCGCTAACAAACAACTCAATGTCTTACTCATTTAAAACACAGATTCTCAAATTTCCCTATTTTCCGGCAATAATCAAAAGAAAATAAGGGAAATTAAATTAAAAAACATTCTACAATAACAACAATATGTATTAAAAAGAGAAAATTCAGTTTAATGACGACATCATATCTCCACATCTAAAACCAATGGTAAGAAAAAAGACAACACGTCTCCGCTCAACAAAATAAATCAGAAAGAGCCAAACAGAAAAAAATAAAATAAATACAATGAGTGCAAAGAAAAAAAAAATCAAAACAATCTAGCATGCTTTGCAAATTCAAAATAACTATAGAAACATATTCGCATTCAAATTTGAATGGAGGCAATGAAAGAGATGATTATTGTATTTTTTATAAATTTAGAGTTATGTTGATGACTTTTCACTTAGAAATAAACATTTTCAAGACTCGATTTTTCAATAAAATAACATTACATGAACATTTTCATATAAAAACAAAACAAAAGCTCATATTTCTAATAAACTGTAATGAAACTAACCGTTTCCCCCGTATTATACTCTATGGAGTTAAATTGTTTCCAGTTGGCCAATCCTTTTTCACATAATGTTTGGTACGAGCTCGGCTGTCCCATTCACATAGAACACAAGTTGAAAATATGTGAATGTGGAGATTTAAAAATAATGACGAATTGTCCACTTGTGTTTAGCGTAATCTAACTTTTCGAGTATTGGAAGCAAAGATTGTGGTACTCCTCATTTAACACAACCGAATGACCAACAGGTAACGGAGCAAGATGGTTGCCATTATGTAGCAAGACTGCTTTTAAACTACGTGTTGAAGAATCTATGAATAGACGCTAGTTATTATAAGCTTCATAAGAAACATTTTACTCATTTATTGGTCCTTCAATATTGTTACAGTAAACTAAATGTTTTACGTCTGTAAAACGAGTTCCTGGAGCTAGGCAATTTTTCTCTTTTAATCTTGACTCCATTAGTTCAGAATTTTTTTTTTAAAGTTGGAACAAGTCACTAAGCTCTTCTTAAGAGATCCCATTGGGATTTTTGTTAGTCTCGTCTTCTGATGTTTCATCAACTTTGATATCCGACATTTTTATTGCACGTTTATATTCGTCGCTAGTATAGTCCAATGATTGATCATTTCACTTGTGAATAACTTTCTAAGTTTACTCATAACATACTCTCCACAAACAACGCAGAAAGAGTCTACGCAATTATTGCATGATGTCTTTCTTGTAACATTATACTCTTCAAAGACCAAGTTAACCCTTCGATGTAGAGCTGCGGTTGTTTGATGACGACGCCTGCGGTCTCGCTTTCTTACCCTGACCAGCCGCCGATACTGTGGTTCCGACTCCCTGCATCGTATTTTTTCCGTGTGTCGACCATGACCTCTTCTCGGCGTTTGTTAAATAAAAATTCGGGCTGACTATGTTTATTTGATTTTTAATACTATTAACTACTGGTAGATCAAATTTTACATTTTATAAAATAGTTTCACCAATCACGTTTTTTTTTTATGAGTTTGAAGCGCTGCTGACGCATCAGCCGTTACAATATTTTGAAGACTGACCATATATCCACATGTTTTTTTTAGTTACTTTACTAGATTTTTTTCACAACTTTGAAGCCGCTCCTTCGCCAGCTGTTAGCGAAACTGGCTAACTGACGAAAGGGTGTTGTTATACACCCTAAATACTACATAATATCAAAATATCTGCCTTTCTAAAATAGTTGCATTTTTTTGCCACGCAGCTTCTTAATAGTTGGGATTAAGATCAACATTTTATTTTAAAATCTCATCACATAATTGTGTTGTTTGTATGTATTCATATGCAGTTATCTCATTTTGTGAAAGAAAACTTTAAGTTAAGTGAAGTTAAAAACGTTAAACCTATTTCTTCGATGTTAAATGGTTGTCAAATTCTGGGGTGGACTCCAGGAATAAAAAGGTATGTAGATATAGGTATTATATTTTTAGTCCTTCTGACTTTAAGAAAACGAGAACTTAGTTTCGTGAATTATTGACCGACGGAAATTAGTGGTACATACAATATTGGTACACTATTCAGAGGTCACACTTTATACCATTTTTAATGAGAATTCAGAAATTCTATTGACTATCGTAGTCAAAATTGTTTTGTGTAAGCTAAATAAATTATTAAGCTTTTTATTTCTTTATTCAGAATTGTTTGTGCAAACATATTTTGATTCAAAATTGTTGTAAAAATTAAAAAGCATTAAAAATTAAGGTAAATAAATGTCATCTCGCAAGTGGTCTAAAACTGGTTGTTAAAGTCAACTATCTTAGGTTAGATATCTTATCTCTTATGGTTTAATTATTACCCTACTAGAAATGTTTGATCTTTTTAGATTTCATCTATGATCTTCCGCTTACACTTAAACCACGCAAGTTTGGAAATGGTAACTCTCTACCCTGGTCTCGGCTACCAATTGTAGTAATGCTTCTTGGGCATAGGAAAATCTTCCAATGAAATGTGGAATGCGCTTCAGCAAATATTATTCTATTGCAACAACGGTATGTGTTATTCACAAAAAAATCCGGAAGACGACGTAGCCGGTTTTCACGAAACTTCCCAATATTTTGTGCAACAATTTAAAGAACGCGATGAATTGTTGTCGAAATCGATGTTCAGACGGCGTTACCATCTGAATATAATTGAATCGGTCTATGCGAGAAGGTCACATCTACTTTTTTCAGAAATACCGCTTTTCTTTCTACTACACTCTAAATGAATAAACTGACATTTCTAGTGCAAACGGGAAAACCCACAACAGTTGTGAGTTTTCCCGTTTGCACAAAAAATGTCAGTTTATTCATTAGAAGTATAGTATAAAGAAAAGAGTTATTTCTAAAAAAAAAGTATATGTGACCTTTTCGCATAGACCGATTCAATTATTTTCACAGTCCGTAGAATTCGGTACCAAATGCTGATGGAACGCTTAAAAATGTGAAATACCGGTTGTTGTTAGAAGAATCGAGACTACAAGCTCAAGGAAGTGTGATACTGTAGGGGCACTTGTGATGAAAAAAGGCTTGTTTTAAGGGTGGTTCATCTCAAATCAAAGAATGTGGTTCCAAAATCAAAAATCCAACATGGCGAGGCTTTGATGTGTGAGAGTGAGAATCCACAAAGCAATAGTAAATTGTGAGACTAAAGATCTGTACTGATGATACTAGCGATTTACGTAGAGGACGGTCATTTCCAGTTTGCAGCTGGATTTTGATATTAAAGTTATGAATATCGACAGTTTTCTTGGTATTCACGTAAATTCTGAACCAGATGGGCTGATTTCGATCATTCAACATACTTATGCAAATAAGGTATTACATCGGTTTACCATGTTTGACTGCAATCCGGTGAGCACACCTTCAGATACATCGACGAATTTGGGTGAAGGTAATTCAACAGGCGGGGTGATTTTTCCATAACGCAAGGCCATCTTCAGTTTAATGTATCTGGCAATTTGTTTACGATCCGACAATTGTTTTCCGGTGAATAATGCTAGTCGACATATGAAAAATCCTTCGTAGCATATCATCCAAAGCATCAGATTTTTCTATCAAATCGTTGGCAATTATTTTGCAATATGTTAGGCCTTCAGCCACTTCAAAAATTAAAATTATTTAAGTTTTTTTATTAAAATTGAATACTGAGTGGGAGTGTTAAAAATTATTACACACCCTGTGTTAATTTTGCCTAGCATGCATGATATCAATTTTGCAATGTTCAGAAATTTTAGTCGTAATTTGGCTTTCTTCCGATTACAAACGAGTAATTCTTTCCTTATTTTGGATTAACGCCTGAATATACTTACTTTGCTGATCAGTGCTTCGTAATTGGAAATCAACAAAATGAATATCAGAGTTAAAGCTAATGAGTCGCTTACTGAAATGGAATAAGATTTAACGTCGGGGGGAAAAATGTGTCCATCATCATGTTAATAAGCCAATTGACCTCTGGGGAGCTGAATATGTCCTAATTTGCGGAAGAAATAAAAGTTTATGCGGTTGTAGAAACTACAACTCTTTAAGACCAAATTTGAACGAGGTAAAATTCATTGCTGATAATAAATTAGTCCGACCTCAATTTGCTCTATACCAGGGAAGAGTTCCGATGTAATCTTGCAGAGGTTTAAATGAAAGCGCTAGATTTCGACGCAATCTAGCAAGACAAAACAAACCTAGAAGGGTGCTTAATAATTCCAGGTGACTTTAATCAATCAATTTTGAACTAATGGCGAGATGTCAAGGTCACGGCATAATTTCATTTCTGGTGAAAAAATGTACACCATGAAGTTAGCTAAATGAGTTGAATTATTCTCAACTTGTTCAAAAATTTGACCAGGGTAACCAACATAACGTAACCAAATTGGTTCATATAGGACAAAAATTTGACCGGAAGGGTTACGAACATAGGAACCAATTCGTTACGTATTCAACTCAATGAAAATTTACTTTGCACAAACAATTCTGACTACGGTAGTATGTCAGCTGTTATATTTTACTAAAGCACAAATACTTTTGTCTCATGTACTATTATTATATAAAAGGCTACATAACGCTAGCAAAAAATACAATCTATTTATTCTATTTTACTTGCATGTACGAAAAAATCGACACAATTGTGTGCATTTGGCTTGTTTATGAAAATATATCGATACATCGATAAACAAAATTCAAATACAATTTCAGCACGTGAGATGTGTGAGATCTATATATAAACCTCAACGTTCTGGTCAATAATGTGAATTTCAGACGAAATTTAACTTTTTCTTTTGACCGAGGCCAACCAGAAGCGGTATTTGATCTCATCGTTTTACGAAGTAAATTTCCAAATTTAAATAATGTGCGGTAAATAACGTTTAGTCACCCATCAAAAAACTGCAGAAATGACGAATGATATTTTGATCTAATCATAAAAAAACCAAAGCTTAAACAATTCAATATCAAAAATCACTGTGTAATAGTCAGGGTCATGGACCGTAGAAAATTATAAATTTGATTATTTTTATAAGTTTATAAAATTGGTTGCCCGTGAAGAAATAAAAATAATTGCTCAAACAATTTTACATAAATGCCGGCAGTAAAACCAAAACAAATATTTATATCAGCCGGAGCATAACTTTCATGTACAGAAAAAATTTGTAGAGGTATTAGTTAAGGGAAGCTACTCGGTTAAGTGAAGAGAGTCCACTAAGATGGTCCCTTGATGGAACGAGGCGCTGGGTAAGCTGAAAAAAAAAATCGAGAAGGTTATTCAATAAGGCTAAACTAACATGGATGGTCTTAACGGAATATAATCTCGAATTAAGAAGATCCGAAAGAGCTACCTGGAGAAACTCCTGTGAAGGAATCAATAAATTGCCCTCTGCAGCTCGTCTCCAGAAAGTTTTTTCAAATGGTTTAGGGCTACTTCAGAAGCAAACGGGAGGTTCACTGAAAACCGGAAGGAAACATTGGATGTACTACTAGATACCCACTTTCCGGATTTAATAGTGGTAGGAGCCCAAGAGGGACCCGCATGACCCTTCAAGTGGGGTAGGCTATGCACCTCACAGTAGGATCTGGAGTCTCTCTGGGAAAATTTTTACACCCAGCAAAGTGAGATGGGCTATTGGCTCATAATACTCCTCAGCTTGATCCAGATGTTTCGGGCAAGTTATGTTTTTAACTATATTCTGAAACTATGGATGAAAGTAACTGTGGTCTTCAGCCCCACGTCGTTTCTATTGAAGACGATGGAAGAAATCTTGGATCATCAAATAAGAAGTGAGTTCCTTATAAATAATCCGCTGCATCGGGACCAGTCTGCTTATCAAACTGGCAAATCCATTGTGATTGCTCTTAGTGGTCTAGTCACGACGGTTGAAAGAGCGGTGGCATTTTACGTTAAACTTGTATGGAAAATCTTTCTTAGCTCGAGCTGCGTACTGAGCTTTAAAAAAGCTGTAATTGCATTGAATAATGGATGATGATCTATTATTGAAAAATTACCTTTTATCATCCATGATTACATCAAAATATGAGTTTCATAAAATAATGTCAATTAAAATCTTATTGTCCCCTAATAAACAATCAACCAATCTACAAAAATTCTTTAAACTAATATTACCACAAGCCTAAACGGAAAAAATTTCGAATTTATGAGATATTTATAAAAATTTATAAAAATTACAAAAATTTCTTTCTAAAACATAAAATTGTGTCGTTTGTTAGCCGTTGGAATACACAAACGCTTATTTCGTTTAATCAAATTGAAATTTTACCAGTTGGTGTTGATGGCTTTCAAAAATTCCAAGTATTTAATTTTATCTTTCTAAAGTGTTCGCTGTAGTTGGAGCACCTACATGACTCGTAAAGTCCCACTAAGCGATCATGATAGCCTTAAAATACCACCACAATATCAGTTGTTTTTACCACCACAAAACAGTTGGATCAATGAGTTTATGTTAAATGTTAACAAACAAAAAACTGAATATCGCCAGCCAACACAACACCAAATCCCCGCTAATGTATTTCCGGATATGAGCTTTCAGATCGACCACGTGCGTTTGAAGGCCTTAACACAGGCATGAAAGAGTATGGGTAGAGCTCATTGCCCTACTCCAAGAAACTTGATGGCCTCGATGGTTAAGCGTTGTTTTACCGTGGAGGTGACCTCAATCTTTGTGTTGGTTTTTTTCTTAGGCCGCAGACAAGAAAGACTTCCTTGAATTTATCAGCAGTCGATAATCGAATATGTTCTCTGCTAGCGCATGAAATTGACCAACCTGTCGTGAATCTGTGTGAGAGTTTGACCTTGCCAAATGAGAACGAGAAATGACTGTCTACATTGAAGGGAAGAGTCATGAGAGAAATATTTGGTCGCAAACTCGATGATTTATAGCAAATACCATGTTTTGTATAATAGCGAGATCGGGGATTTAACGCGAATTCCTGATCTTGTGTAAAAACCGTATGTTATTACTAGACAAACATTCAAAATGTCGGTTTAGAAATACGGTCGAACATTTCGTAAATGTGTACTGCAGGGCTATTTGGGAATACGATTCGAACGTATTCGATTCTTCGAAGTATAAGATTCTTATTTGATTTAAATAAGAAAGGATTGAATCTGATTCAATTCAAATCAGAATCTTGTAATTCGAAATATCGAATACATTTGAATCGTATTCAGAAATAGCCCCCTACATTTCTTGACATTTACAAAGAGCTACTCGGATCAAAATGTTAATCCGCATTGTAAACTTGCATCTGATCCAGATCACTACGCGTCAATTAATGCAGCTGTTATAATTGAACACAAAAAAAAACAAGTGACTATTAGTTCTCACATAAAATACGAATAAACCCAAAGGGAAATTTTTGCTTCATGTCATTGTGTTAGTGACATTTTTTATTTGTATTAAGCTCAGTATGCAGCTCGAGCAAAGATAAATTTTAATGCGGTCTCCACAAGTCTCCATTAAATTACAGATAAATCGTCAAGCTAAAAATTTGTGTAGAGATAAATTTTGTTTGACTTTTATGTCCGATTTTCGTTTGTTTTTGAATGAAGTTTCTTTTAGTTTATTACTTTTTGAACTTCTAAAGAATTGTTCAAAAATGCTAAACAGTTTATAAAAAGTATACAAAATAATGTATTTCAGTGACGAAGAGGATATTTAATTTTTATTGGTGTTGCAGCAGTTGCTGTTCTTTCTAAATCTAAAGCTGTTCTGTATCTAAATACCCGACTTCGTATATGTTGGTCGGCCATTTTAACTTCTGTCTGCTTTATATACAAATAAATTAATTTTACTTCGTGGATACTTCGATTATAAAATGAATTAAAATTCAAAACCGTCAAAATTTATCTTCAAATTATTGTCCTTGTGAGATAAATTGCGGCTAAAATGTTTGGAGAATTTATAGTGGCGCAATCTAGATTTGAATGAAACAACTGATAATTTTTCAAATTTTTCACGTAAAGGTGCATACCGCTCAGCGAAATTGTCAGCTAAAAAAAATTATTTGATTTAGCTAGCTAAATTTTACGTCAAATTTGTATGGAAAATTTATCTTAGCTCGAGCTGCATACTGAGCTTTACCAAATAATTTTGGCACTTTAGCAAAACCTGCTAAAATTCTATCTTTATAGTGACGATTGTAAAAGTTGGAAATGCGAAACCTACCGCCCGAAACTAAAGCTTCGTACCCATTAAAAAACCTAGACAGCTTTGATATATTAATCAATTTCATACAATACTTGAGTGACTGATCAAAGTTTACTTTGATTATTTTTGCCAAATATGAGTAAGAAACTGTTCTTTTCTCCGATAGAATACACGGTCCAATCGTTAATAGAGAGAATTTTGGAAGGTTTTGCATTTTACACATTTCTAAACGTAACAAAAATATTTCAGCTTGCTTTGTTTATCGTGGGATTGAAAATTTTCCTAAACAAATGAAGTGAAATTTTCACTTGTCTTCAAATTGACGATTGGAGCATCACGGATTCCACGTAGCGGAAAATTGTTCAACTACTTTGATACAGATTTTTTCGTGTTGATTGTGTGTTTTTAGTTTTTACTTGTTTTAGATTTTTTTCTTATAATTTAGGTTGCTTTTCGTAAATAATCTGGTTAGTTCTTGCATAATCTAGATGTTAATTCGATTTTTATCACATTTTTTATTTTTATTTATGTATCCAGTTCAATTTAAATTTTTATCGGGAGACGCGTTTTTCCTACTTTTACATTCGTCAATAAAACAAGATAAATCGGATGTGAAAAAATTAGTTTATTGATTCTCGTAAAATTTTAGTTGAGAAAATTTCAGTTGCAATTTTATAATTTAAAAATTTAAAATGCAGTAGGCGATTAAAAAATAATAATTAACTCAAATATGATGAAATGTCAAAATTTAGCTCCACTTTTATCGTACGTCATGAACATAAAAACGCAGTGAAAAATGTGTAGAGATAAAATAGAAACGTCTCAATTGTAAAAGGAAAAAGGGGGGAGGGGCTATTTGTGAATTCGATTCGAACGTATTCGACTATTCGAAGTATTGGAATCTTGTTTGAAGCGAGATTCAAGTGCGTATCACCCTTAAATGTAAAATTCACAATAGAAAAATATGTAGACATGAATATGTACTTTTGATTGCGAATAGTATTGTAAATTTACAAATAAAGCTATTTAGGTAAGAAACAATTTAAATGTTAAATAATAAGCATATTTTGTTGAATAAAATTGAATACGAATTATTTTGGGTTTATTTTTTCCCAAGAAAATAGCCAATTTGATTTAATTGACAAAAGCCAACTTTTCGAAATAAAATATAAATTTAATATGTATTATGACCTGGTGGCAGGTATCATAACCAAAAATTAGAATTGTGTTTAAATAAACCCAATTTTTTTTTTGGGGGTATGTTATTCTTGCGGGGATTTATCCGATGCAATTGTTGTTGTAAATTTTTCAAGGAAATACGCTTAATTTAGAAACACTTTGTTATTATATGAACCGATTTCTAAGGGCTCAGAATATTTAGATGGGCAGAAATGATTAGCGCTTAGCTAATTAATTTGATTGGTATAACAGATTTTTTGCGGAGCTTTTTATTATTGAAACAAATTTAATTAAACTTATAATAAAGGCGTCAAGGTTTGTTTAACAAATATTTGATACTAAACATGTAATTTTTATACAAAAAATACATTTTAGTTATTTTTCTCAGTGGGCAACACAAAACATAAACTTAGGAAAATCAATTTTAGCTTAGCAATGTTCTGCAAAGTGATAAAAATAAAAAGTTACTAAGGATGTTGGTAAAGTGATAAAAATAAAAAGTTACTAAGGATGTTGGTAAAACAGGTCCACCCAGGTCCTTTGTATTTAATGGGGGATCTGTTCAACATAGCATATTTCAAAATGGAATATGAACCTATAACATAAGGTACACTATGGCATATTTTAAAATGAAAAATTTCGAAACGGCATATCTCAATAAGGCATATGGTACATTACGGCATAAGGTACACTATGGCATATCGTCGACCTAACTGTGAATTAACGTATCTGGGCGATAATAATGAAAATAATTTAGAAAAACAAAAATGAACGTTGTACGTTACTCAGTTAGTTTGCGACTAAACAGTGATTATAAGGTGCGTCTACAGTATAATTGTGCATGCGGATTACATACTTTATCACCGCCCCTTAATCTAATAGAAACTATATTCAATTTAAATTTAAAAACTTGCAATGCCTAAGAAACAAATTCTTTCCAAGTCCCTTTATCATGATGTCCGCGACGATTTGTATCCAAGTTCAACTTCGCCCTTTGCAATCACCTCGCGAATGAAATGATAATTTATGTCCAAATGTTTCATTCGCTTGCGTTCCTTTGGATCATGATCTATTTTGATGCATGACTGATTATCCTCAAATATGGTTACTGGTTCATTGCATTCAATCCACTTGAGTTCACAAATTGTCTCTGTCAATGCAATGTATTCGGCTTCCGTTGAGGATAAACTAACAGTTGGTTGTTTTCGTGAAGCCCAACTTGCGGTATTCGGTGTTCCCAAACAATTTTGAACACGTAACCCGATGTCGACTTTCCATCATTTTTGTATCCACCCCAAACCCAATCCGAATCAGTGAATCCAATCAAACCAACTTCAAATCGAGCGTTCCACGAATATATCGCAAAATGTGTTTCGCATGATTAAAATGATTTTCATCGAAACAACTTTGAAAAGGACTGAGGTATCTCGTTGCAGCACACAAATCTGGTCTTGTTGTTACTGTGGCATAAATTAAACAACCAATCAGCTCCCAAGCGTTGGCTTTGGTTTGCATATTGAAATTTTGCAAAACCTTTTCCAAATATTTTGACTGACTCAAACCAATTGTTCCTTTTTCAATGTTTTGTTCGATGCGCATTCCCAAGAATGTGCTCGCTTTACCCATATCAGTCATTTCAAATTCTTTGGACAACAATTGCTTTTCAGTGTTGATCATCTTCATTTCGCTGCAAACTGTCAAAATGTCGTCGACATCCAGTAAAATGTAGATTGACAATCCGTTCTGCACTTTTACGTACAAACATGCATCTAAATCACACTGTTTGAATCCATTCGAGTTATGAATTCATTGGACTTCTCGTTATACGTTATGCTTGTTTTAAACCATAAAGTGCCCTATATTGAGTTTACACATCTTATTGACTTGCTTAAAACCATCCGGCAGCTCCATGTAAATGTCTTTGAGCTCTCCATTCAAAAATGCACTTGTTACATCCATCTGATGAATGTGCATATCCTTTTGATTCGTTACTGCTAGTAAACTCTTCAATGCCACCAACTTAGCCACCGGAGTAAGTCTCATTGCAGTCGAATCCAAATTTCTGCGTGAACCAATCGAGCCTTGTATTTATCGATTTATCCGTCAGCTTTCCGTTTTAGTTTGAAGACCCACTTATTTGTGATCGCTCGACGTCCCTTTGGTAAATTACAAACAGTCCAAGTCCCATTTTTGATAAGAGTAGAGTACGCTCACTTCTTAGTGGAATATCTCGTTTTTGATTATTGTTACCAATGCAATCCATATTATCACTGTTGAGATTATCTCTGTTGTCACCGGTGCGATTCGTGTTTGCACGGTGGTTCGTTGCATTGTAGTTAACGGCATCATCCAATTCGGTGTTGTGGATATTTTCACCATCATCAGCTGTTCCATGCTCGCTGTTATTCAAAACACCATTAGTCAATGTATCTTCACTCATTGAATCAACAGACTCCTCATTACAATCGTCACAATTCATTTTATTCGATGCCGCGTCTGAATCAAATTTATTTGTTTAAATACTGAGCACTCGTAGAATGTCACTTGCCGTCCCATTACTAATTTGTTCTACTTCGTATCCCAAAGTCGATACGTACCAATGGACGATCGATATACCAGCATCAAACACTTTGTTGCTATCGCTTAATAATATTTTGCTGCTGACATTACTTCGTTACAAAAACTGTGTGACAATTTACTTGCCCAAAGCATTGGTGTTGCTTTATCCTGAAGCGTTCGATTCAATCGCTCCGATAATGGATTCATTTCAGGGTTATCCGGTTCGGTAAACATCATTTCAATTCTCTTTTCTTTGCCATATCTCTTGATCATTACTCATGTATCACCACCATTGTCGTCCTTGAGTTGTCGTTATGCAATGCGTTCAGCAATCGCCCGGAATTTCTTGAACTTATCCAGCACTTCCCTTTTCCTTTCCATAAAATAAACAATTGAAGCTCTTGATCCGTAAATGAGACAAAATATCTCGAACCATCGTACGCTGTTGTTGGCATCGGGCCACATACGTCACTGTGAATCAATTCCAATATTCGTGACGAACGAGTATTTTTTATACTTTGGAAATGATGAACGAGTGTGTTTCCCAAAAATACATGATTCACAAAACTTCGAGTCAGTGTCAACGTTCACTCGCTCCAATCCATCGATCATTTGTTGACCAATCATTTTTTTCATGTCAAACATACTCAAATGTCGCAGTCTGAAATGCCATAAACTTTGGTGAGTATTTGTTCAAGATCTTGTATACATGTTCGTTCACAACGGCACTCATCGATTTGTTTTCGTTACTAAGGTCCTTCTGGCCCTTCTTTTGGGCTCTGCACTGTGATTTTACGTGGCCAATTTTACCGCAATTAAAACAAGTGAGCCGCTTGTTTTGGCATGAATGTTGTATGTTACTCAGTTAGTTTGTAACTAAACAGTGAGTTTTGTAAGGCATGTCCACAGTATATTTGCGCATGGATTACATACTTTATCAATATCGTCGTCCTAACGGTGAACAAACTTAGTTGCAAAAATTCAGACAGAGTTTCTCCTGACGCATTATTTAATATCAAAAAAGAACTTTCGATAAAATGGCAGATACGTTAATTCACAGTTAGGTCGACGATATGGTGCACTATGGCATGTGGTACTTTAAGGAATATTCTAAAACTTAGCTATTTTCTATCTGATTATGATGAAATTTGACAAGTGCAATAAAAATGGAATACTAAAATTGGAAATTTTTGGACGTATCTCTGAAATATGTCCAATTAGGGTAGAACTTGACTATTTATTAACCGGATATGATGAAATTTACTATATACGATGGAAATGGACTTATTAAACTGATTTTAGATGTAGTTCTGGAATATGGCCAATTTTAATGGAACTTGGCTGTTCCTTAACCGATTATTATGAAATTCGACCTGGAATATGGCTAATTTTTTGATGGAACTTGGCACTTTTTTAGTTCAATTTCTGGAATATGGCCAATTTTGATAGAGTTTGGCTTTTTATTGGCCGATAATGATGAAATTCGGCAAGATTGATAAAAATGGGAGGCTAAAGTTTACTTTACGTATACATTGAGAAAATCAGGTAAGGAGTACATATAAATTTTGAAAATTTTTGAATGTACATAGGATTGTATATCTATAGTTTTTAGGAGGTGGAAACCAAATTTCCCCAGAAAATTACGTAATTTTCCGGGAACATTTTTACTTTGAAAAATTGTTATATTCAAAATACGTAAAAATGTGCAAATTTTTATAAAAATGTTGATAATATAATTGTATCTCAACAGTTTTTCGACAGTGCAAGTAATTTTTCCGGGAAAATTGTTCAACTTTTCCACGAAAATTTTAAAGTGTTTGCAATTTTTTTTACTTAGTTTAAAATTATAAATAAAATTTGAAACAGGAAGATGTGTATAAATTCTGGAAAATCGGGGGTTTCGGAACCCCATCCTCTAATGTATTTTTTTTTTTTTTTGGGAAGGTGAAAATGCCATTTACGCACAAAGTGTCGGGCCCGCATTTTTGCCCTACCGACTAAAAACCCCTTCCTCCTCTACCGGACTACCCTGGGACCGTTTATCACATTACTTCGGGGTAGACCGTTTGTTTATAAAGATCTCCCTTTTTCGCTCTCAAGATCTGCTCTACGAACCTTGCTACGAGCTCCCACCAGACCTAGCTTCGCAGCATAATCTCGACTGCTCTCTCCGGAGTCCATGCCTCCACCTCCATTCCCAATGTTATTCTCCACTCCTCCCATGCTAGGCACCAAAAGAATGTGTACTCCTCATCGTCGATACTACCTGGGCAGTACAGGCATTCTGCTGGCGACACCTTCTGCATTCTAAAGAGATATGATCAGAAGTATCCGTGGCCGCTCAGGAACTGCGTCAGGTAGTATCCAACCTCTCCATGCGTCCTCTCAATCCAAGGGCTCACCTGCTCTATAAGCCTCGCTGTCCATCTTCCTCTAGCCTCTATGGCCTCGTATGGCGAGGCAACCCTTAAAGCACCACGTCTTTGCACTTGTGATAGGTACATTAAAAAGATTAAAAAAGTTGCTTTTCAAACAATTGTGGTACTATTCGATGAAGCGATACGAGCGAATAAACTCTTTGATTTGACTGAAACTCAATTTTTTTTAAAAATCATAGAATTTCCTCTTATAATCGGTTAAGAAATGGCCCATTTTAAAATATGCCGTTTTGATAAATGCCGTAGTGTTGCTTATGCCGTATAGTGTATCAAATGCCGTTTTGAAATATGCCATTTTAAAATATGCCTGAAGCCGTAGTGTACCATATGCCATTTTGAAATATTTCGTAGTGTACCTTACGCGTTACGCCGTAGTTTACCATATGTCGTTTTGTCATATTCCTTAGAGAAATATGCAGTATCGATCGGGACCCCTTAACATGTTTGCCACTCAACGTGCTAATTTAAAAAAAACTCATGTCACACATTTGTGACGCAAAATTTCACGAAATAAAAGAATAATTTTGTAGTAATTTTTGCTACATGGTTTGCTACATGTGCGGCATGGTTTTTCTAATTGGCACCCCAACACAAAATTTTACTATAATACATTGTTTGAAACCCAAAAACTGTATTCTAGCATAGTGTATCACGTCACATTTTCAAAATAACTGTTCAATCTACTTTCACTAAGATTAACGTAAATTTGAAAATTAAAAAAATACTCCACTTGTTAAAAATTTAATTTTAACATCATATCAAGTAGCCATGGCTTTCAACAAACAATTAAATGTCATTCAAATTCAAATGTCAATTGGTTGAAAAGGTTAAAAGTTTTGTTAAACAAATTGAGTTTTTGAAGTGTTTTTGAGTGTGAATGTGAAAATGGAAAACCGTACACGAGGCTGTAAAAAATCTCCTGACAATTTTTGTTATGTGTGTGGAGTATATGTTACTAAATCGCAAAAAAAGTCCCTAAGTGAAATTAATCCATCGACGATATGAACAATGCTTTGGTTTCAAAATTAAAAATCAAGACAAAATGTGGGTAATCACATGTATGTTGCATTTCGTGTTGTGTTAAGTCAAGAGGACAAAAATAAAAATGTTTGTGGAGTGTTATTTAAAATACCGATTATTTGGCATGAACCGACTAATCACATCACAGACTGTTACTTGGGAGCGCCCCGAAATCTTGCATTACAAAATCTTGCAAGTACAAAATCTTGCATTTTTTAAAAATCATGCAAATCAAAATCTTGCAGTTACAAAATCTTGCAAGTACAAAATCTTGCAAGTACAAAATCTTGCATTTAAAAAATCTTGCATTTAAAAAATTTTGCTGTTTTAGTATCTGTACCTGTCTTTAGTATCTAACATAATATTTATTGGCTAATATTAGAATTATATGGCTAATATTAGAATTAGAATGGAAATCTCCATTTTTCAAAATATTTCATCAAAATATTCTGGATAAGGAAGATTTAATCTTCATTTTCCAGAATTTAAATTTTCGTTTCTGATTAATGAAGATTTAATATAAAAATTAAAATGGAAATCTCCATTTTCCAGAATATCTCAACATAATATTCTGGTTAAGAATATTTAATCCTGGTCATTTGATTTTTGATATATCAAGTAAAATTCTACTGTATAATTATCATTATACAGTAGAATTTTGTCAATGCGATTTGTTATCTTGCATAACAATTTCCCGTACGTTTATAGAATCGCGCGCGCGATTCAAATGTAATGCAAGATTTTGTAATGCAAGATTTTGTAATGCAAGATTTTGAAATGCAAGATTTTGTACTTGCAAGATTTTGTAATGCAAGATTTTGTAATGTAAGATTTTGTAATGCAAGACTTTGTAATGCAAGATTTTGTAATGCAAGATTAAGGGCTAACCCAGGAAAATCCTTTAACTTTGTAAAAGAAGCTTACTCGAATAAAAGAACATTCTATTTCTACTTATACTCATGATAATTTATCACTTAAATTTTTGTTTAGTGATACTTTACCGATTGGAAAGAAAAGAAAAGTACGCAACAAAAAGAGATCGCAATAAAAAAAGCGTAATCAAAAAGCGAAATAGAGTACAATTTTATTCTTGAAACATTAGACATAAAATCTATCGAATTCGAATCGAAAGTGATGTTACAACATCCCACCCCGATTAAATATTCTTAACCAGAATATTATGTTGAAATATTCTGGAAAATGGGGAAAATCTTAATTAATCAGAAACGAAAATTTAAATTCTGGAAAATGAAGAATAAATCTTCCTTATCCAGAATATTTTGTTGAAATATTTTGAAAAATGGAGGTTTCCATTCTAATTCTAATATTAGCCGTATTTCTTGACGCATAGTTATCCGGATAGCTATCTGCACAATTTTTTTTATTTTATTTTTTTTTAATTATATTGAACTTTTATGAATACGCAATAAATATTATGTTAGATACTAAAGACAGGTACCTACAGATACTAAAACTGCAAAATTTTTTAAATGCAAGATATTGTATTTGCAAGATTTTGTATTTGCAAGATTTTGTACTTGCAAGATTTTGTACTTGCAAGATTTTGTAACTGCAAGATTTTGGGTTGACAAGATTTTGATTTGCATGATTTTTAAAAAATGCAAGATTTTGTACTTGCAAGATTTTGTAATGCAAGATTTCGGGGCGCTCCCGTTGCTTATGCCGTAGTGTACTATATGCCGTTTAGAAATATGCCGTTTTGAAATATGCTTTATTGTATCGCATGTCGTAGTGTACCATATGCCGTTTTGAAATATCCCGTAGTGTACCTTATGCCGTTTTGTCATATTCCTTAGTGAAATATGCCGCATTGATCTCCTTAACACGTTCGCCACTTAACGTCACATACATGTGACATACTAGTTTAAAAAACTCATGTCACACATTTGTGACGTAAAATTTCACGAAATAAAAGAATAATTTTGTACTAATTTTTGTTACGATTATTTGCGATGTGGCTGTGTTTCTAAAAGTATCTAGCACATACTTGTGTCAAATAGTTTGACTGGCAGCCCAGTCGTCGCCCATATTCGTGGCATTTTATTTTTTATTTTAACACGTGAGTTTTTTTTAAAGCCAAAAAACAGATGAGTGTCGAACGTGTTAATGAATGACAAAGTTGAACCCTAACTGAGAAGTATAAAACTTGAATGATATTTGAGCGACATATACCGAGTTCTGTACATTTGTACACTGGCAATAGTATTCCGTAAGCTATCCTTTGGTAGGTTCAGAGAACATTGTCTTTGACAATCGATTCATAATCTTATGATTGTCTGAATCAATAATAAAGGATCGGGATACAGTTTACAGTATGCTTTACATCTTAACCTTCCAAAATAAATATTTCTAATTTCGTGATGTTATAACGATCAATAATATTTTTAGTATAAATTTAACCCCTTTCGTAACAGGAAGGAGTCATATGGGTGTCCAAACTCTTTACGTTTATTATTCAGTGACACAACACCCTACATTCACCGATGTTACCCAAAAAAAAAAAATGTTAATCCCACTTAAGTGCGAGGCTGTGTAGAAATTTAGAATTATTTTGGCAAAAAAGCGGTACAACAATACTATTCTATGACATTTATATTAAATTGTAAATAAATTGTATTAAATACAAAGATGTATTATTTATTTTATCTTGTTTCTATTTCCAGAAAACTGTAATATATTTATATTTATAATAACTGTACATAGTGTAATCAAATCATCATTGGGACAATTTAATTTGGCGCAAACTTCTGCTGTTCAAAATCAAAATAATAATAATATACAATCAGCACAATTCGATCAAAATTTACAGATAATTGCTAGTCAACAAAAATTTGCGTTAGATTTATATTTGGTAAACTATTTAAAGAACCAAAATACCAATATTACAACAGCTAAATTCCAAATTTGTTTTTTTTTTCTAGAACTCCATAAGCCAGGTACAAAGTCAAAATGTCCAACGTTACAATTTTGTTATGGCACCATTTTCCGTATGGTCTTTACTCGTATTGATTACTGAAGGTGCTATGGGGAATACATATGCGGAATTAATTCGAACATTGGGAATACCAAATGATATAACATATGTTCATAGGTCATTTCAACAAATTCAAAGTTTTTTAAAGTATGCAACGAAATTTAGTTTAAATTTTTTGTAAAATAATTAATATTTTGTACAACAACTATTTCAGAATTAACAGTTCCCTAACGGAAATAATAACATCACAATTATTTGTATTCGATCGTAAATTACAGGTGGACCCCGAATTTACCAATAAACTATTAAATGACTATAACTCAGAAATAATAGTTACGAATTTCAATAATAAACGAGAAACCTTAAATGTAGTTGAACAGCACCTATCGAGAATATCAAATGGAAGAATAACACAAATTTTACAAGAAAGTGATTTAAATAATGCTCAAATGATCATGATGTCAGCGTTGATATTCAATTCACAATGGAAGTATCCGTTTAATAATTCGTTAACGAAACAGGAACCATTTTACGATGAAAATGGAAACCAAGTTGGTATCACAAATATGATGTTTCAACGGGGTCCATTCCCATACACTACTATGGCAGAGTTAAGTTCTTATTTGTTGGAATTACCATATGCAAACGGTGAATTGAGTATGATTGTAATACTACCAACAAAGCGATTACCAATTAGTTCGGTAGTTGCTAAATTAAGAGATGTGTCACTCAATCAAATGTTTACGGCATTGAAAAAAGCTGAACAGGAATTCGAGGACGATGAAGTTGAAGTTCATTTACCCAGATTTAATACAAATTCTGAATTGTCATTGCAAGGAAGTCTAGAAGCTATGGGATTACTAGACTTATTTCAGCAAAATTATGCCAATTTACGGAAAATTACATCAAGCGGAACATTTTTATCGAGTTTAATTCATCGTGTCGAAATAAAAGTGAACGAAGAAGGAACATATGCTGCCGGTACTACAATTGGTATATTAGCCAATAAAGCTACGCCACCCCGTTTTTATGCAAACCGTCCATTTTTCTATTTGATTGTAGAGAAACAAACTAATACACTATTGTTTATGGGTCAATATGAAGATCCGCAGGCTGTCTAATTTTAAATATTTAATTCTAATAAATTGTGAATGAATTTTTAAATATTTTTTTTTCAATAAAGTGAACAGGAAACTGGAATTAGAAAATTTGCTTTTATTTTGTAAACTCCATATTGTGGATGACCCTTATAAAAAAAATATTAAGTTGTATAGTGTCTATTTTAATTTATTTATATTTTTATTTTCAGAAAACTGTATGATATTTATATTTCTAATAACTATTCAAAGTATAATCAATCCAGCGGTGGCCCAAAATCAAAATGTTATACAGTCATCACAATTCGATAAAAATGAACAGATAATTGCTGGCCAAGAAAAATTTGCACTAGATTTATATTTGGTAAGAATAAATCGCACACATTTACACATATTAATGATTAACCAAAATTTTGTGAAATTATTAATTTTATTTTCAGAACTCCTTACGCCAGGTGAAAAGTAATGTAGAACGAAGCAATTTTATTATGGCACCATTTTCGGTGTGGTCTCTACTCGTTTTAATTACGGAAGGTGCTACTGAAAATACATATTCGCAATTAATTCAAACATTGGGTGTACCAGATAATTTAACCTATGTTCATAGTTCGTTTAAACAAATTCAAAGTTTTTTGAGGTTTGCCCATTAAGCATTTTTTTATTAAAACAATTTCTAAATAAAAGTTTAAATATATTTCAGAGTTAACAGTTCGCTGACAGAAATAATAACTTTACAATTATTTGCGTTCGATCGTAGGTTACGTGTTGAACCAGAATTTACCACTAAACTAATACATGATTATAACTCAGACATAATAATTACGGATTTCAGTAATACCCAACAATCACTAAAAACGATTGAAAATCATTTGGCAAAAAAATCAAATGGAAAAATTCCTCAAATATTACAGGAAGGTGATTTAAATGGTGCCGAAATGGTTATGATTTCAGCATTGATATTTAATGCACAATGGAAATTCCCATTTAACACATCATTCACAAAAGAGGAACCGTTTCACGATGAAAGTGGAAATGTAGTCGGTACCGTTAACATGATGACACAAACTGGTCCTTTCCCATACACTATTATGCCTCAATTAAATTCACATTTACTAGAATTACCGTATGCAAACGGTGAATTAAGCATGATTGTAATATTGCCAATAATGGGCGGTACAATTAACACAATGGTTACAAAGCTAAAAAATGTATCACTCAATCAAATGTTTACTGAGTTACGGAAAGCTGAATTAGAATTTGAAGATGATGAAGTTGAAGTTTTTTTACCCCGATTTAATACAGAATCTGAATTATCATTACAAGGTAGTTTAGAAGCAATGGGTTTACTCGATTTATTTCAATCGGAATTTGCTAATTTACGAAAAATTACACCGTCCGGTACATTTGTATCGAGCTTAGTTCATCGCGTCGAAATAAAAGTGAACGAAGAAGGAACATATGCTGCCGCAATTTCGGCCGCAGTTTTCGTTAATAAAATTAAGCCGCCCAAATTTTATGCAAATCGTCCATTTTTCTATTTAATTGTAGAGAAACAAACGAATACATTACTTTTTATGGGTCAATACGAAGATCCTAAGATTGTCTGAGTTAGATATTTTTAATTCCTAAAAATTCCTAGAAATGATATACTATATTGAGATTTTATTATAACTTTTATTTTATAAACTCCATTAAAATAATCAATTATGTAATCAATATGCAATTAATAAAATCTTAAAATTTTTATTGGGTTTAGTATTTTATAAAAACATTCAAAGGTAAGATCAACAGCACATGTCTGTTTTATTTTTCAGTTAAATCGGACCATTCAAGTTACAAATTATATTCAGTCTGATTTATGAATAACCAAATTGTTTTTATAGTAACACCGAATCCGCGAGTACTTCGGAATATGTATTATCAAAAAGCGAAGGTACATATATTTAGAAGCTAAAGGAATCATCGGGTGGAACCTATAAAGTGAAAGTTGCAAATTACCGCTCAAAGTGTACCCCAAATGAAATCGTCGAATCCTTTCAAATCCGGCTCGAAGACGGAAACGTTAAAAACGATTCGTACAAGGATTTGCACTAAGCTGCTAAAGAATTTGTCTCCAAATGTTGATTGGCTGAATTTTGTTGCTAATAAAGAACATTTTTTCTTTTCCATTGAATCGTTGTCAAATTAAAGGCTAAGGTTACTTTTAAAGGTTCAGCATACTGGATCCAATAAATTACGAGCACGTGCAGGTGACAAAAACTCCAAAAGAGGCGTGGGACAACCTGAAAAAGGCATTCAAAGATACTGGTTTAATCAGAGGTGTTGGTCTGTTGCGCGTTTTGATAACGACGACGCTTGCAAAGTGCGGTTCAGTGAAAGAAACCATCAGATCGGCGATGTTTAGTCAAAATGCTTTGCAGCATCAAGCGGGTCAAAATTCTCAAAATTCGAAAAGCCGCAGAAGCATACTGACAAGAAAGGACCGAAGTGCTTCAATTGCAGCAAATTCGGCCATATAAAATGGGATTGTAATCAGGTCAAGTAAACGAAAATCGAGCAAACAATGTTTATATCGTTTTTGGCGAATCGCATTAATGAGAGTGATTGATATTTTAACTCGGACATCAGCACACATGGTAAAAAGCTCTAATACCCTAAAAAATATCTCGACACCACCGATTACACAAGTTGGTGATATTTATCGATTGAAAACACAGTCAAAAATGGTCATGTCCATGGCAGTAAACACAAAAATGATGAGTTTGTTCTGTGGCACCAACGTTTGGGGCAGATAAAAATTAATTGAGATATCACCGTTTTAAATTCGCATTTGAGTGCTAGGACCACCTTCACCGAGCCCTTTAAACACAAAAAACTCAAAACCGAAGGGTTCAAGGAAGGTTCAACATTTTACGCCTTATAGCCCTTGAAATTCCGCGTTTTTCGGTAAATCCACTCGCGTTTTTCGTTAAAATTTTCGGATTACTCTCAAACGCATTTTTTAGATCAAAAATTAACATTTTCAATCACGAATAACTCGGAAAATATTGATTTATCAAAAAAACTTCATATAACATTTTTAGCTTAGAATTCACCCTTATATCGATTTCTGTGGTTCTTTTACGTGTACTAATTTCCATCCCCAAGAAGGGGTGGAATTCGCCCCAGGGTAAAACCACACATCGGCACTATATATAACTTTTGTTCCTTCATCCATTCTCTACTTATTGTCCAAATTTCACGTAAATCGGTCTTGTCCTTAAGAATTCTGAGTGAAAAACCGTCAATGACTGGACTATTAATAAAATTCATGCAAACCAATTTTTTTTTTTTTGTTTTTCATTAATGAAAATAAAAAGCTGACATTTCTAAAACCTTATTTACTTCCATGCCCACCGTCCTGCTGTCTTAAGCAAGCAAACACTTTTTCTCTGCCTCTTACCGTTAACGAGTTAAACGAGTTATGCGCAGAGGCAGAATGGAAAATTTCCAATTTTCAAAAATCCATTTCACCCAGTCAGAGTGTTTTCCGCAGAAAAAAAATTGCGTAGTACATACCTATATGAGATGTATATGTTCCCAAAGTTTCATAATTTTTAGAATTTTCGAGTTCGGGATCATTCCTTGTGAGTATGTGAACAACGATTTGCTTAGTTTGTTAAGAACATGCGGAATACGACATCAAACAACTGCGCGCTATTCACCGGAACAAAATGGCGTCGCGGATAGGATAAATCGAACCCTTCCTTGTTGAGAAAGAACGTTGTATGTTAATAGACGCTGAAAAACTTCTGAGCAGAATCAATCTCAACAGCAACATATTTAATAAATCGGACACCATCTAAAGCAGTAAAAGATCAGATTCCAGAGGAAATATGGAGTGGGCGAAAACGGAGTTTCAGTAGCCATTTAAAAATTTTTGGAAGTAAATGTATGGTGCGTATTCCAAAGGCGAAACAAATCCTGTCAAGAAAACAATCGTGACGAGTCTAGATGTTGTGTTTGTGGAAGACCAACAAATTCAGGTGACTGAAGATAACAGTGTTCTAGGCTATTTTGTTTCGTAAGTGTGTACTATCATCAAAAAAAGATTAGAATGAATTAAAAAGATTAATAAAATATTTAAAAGGCACTATGGATTTCAAATTAGTTCTAAGTAATTATACTGAAAATGTTCCGTGTTTAGCCGGTTATGCGGACGCTAATTGGGCAGAAAGAAAGAAGAAGGACAGGCAGGTTATACGGACGCTAATTGGGCAGAAGGAAAACATAGAAAATTAAATAGGGGTTACATATTTCTATTGTAATCCATCAATAAGATATTCATTGGAAGATTTTGTAGCGGTTCACCCAAGAAACCACTACAAACTTTTCACCGCACATTCCAATTGGAATGTATATTGGGTTAAATTTCCCTTCACGTTTTGGCTGGACCAATCATAGCGCACGCACAAACAAAACAAAATAAAATAAAACAAAAACCAGTCTAGTCTCGGATTTCACAGCGACAACACGTCGTTCTTTGTGTTGGTCGCGAACCACATTTTCGTTGATCAAAAAATGGTGATGATCTGATAAAATAAAAACATAAAATTTATTTTTAATATTCTAAAATCCTTTAATAATAAGAAAACAACATTTATATAAAATACAAATTAAATAAATAAATTAACTAATAAAATATAAAATATTAAATTATTAAATCAAAAGTAGCGTTTTTTTTAATAAAATAAAAAACAAGTGAAACGCTAAAGTGGTGACCCCGACGGCCGTGTTTACGGTTTTTTTTTTAATAAGAACACGCAACAAAAAGGTATCGGCGCATCAATTTGAGATGTACGTCAACAAAGTAATATAACGGGAAAATATCGACATACATACATATCGGTCAAACCATTCAACTAAATTACACGCCATTATAAAGCCATACAACAATCATTCACCTACAAATCCGTTCTCGGTGAACTTAAAATCCACGTCAACGGGTGTGTTGAAAACGACATGCAGTGAAACAACGGTAATATCATTACACCGGCCATAGCATAATCACCATCAACCGGTTGATGTCGCAACAAATAACATCAACGGGACCAGCAGTGACAAAACCAACATCACCATCGCCATCATCAACAAAACCACCACCATCAGCAGCAGCGGCATTAATATCATCATCATCATCGCCGCCATTGCCATCATCAGCATCATCACCGCCATCGCCATCAACAGCGTTATCACCACCAACATAGACGGCAACAACAGCACCAACAATTTGATTTACCACCGCTTTATTTTGATTTCGATTTCATTTTTTTCTTTCTCTTCTTCAATTAATAAAATTTTGTTTTGTTTTATTCAAAATGGCTCCATACAATAGATCATGTTTTCCAAAAGAGGCAGCACGATTGTTGAAAAAGTACAGTGCGTTTTCCGAAAGAGGCAGCAGGGTAAAAAAAGAAGTACAGAGCGTTTGCCACTAAATGTCACTATACAATCAAAAAAATATTTCTGTCGTTTTTCAAAAGGGGATAGTCAAAATCAATTTAATTATCACGTATTAATAATAATCCGAAAATATTTTTGTTTACGTTTACAAAATGCACACATAAAAATGTCATACAATTTTTGACAGCAAATATTTAGTGACACCTAGTGGCATTATGTGAAAGTTACTTGTGTTTTCGGAGTTTTCTGAAGGATAGTAGCTCTTGCGGTTGTTGAAAATTTGACATTTAAACATGATATATAACAACTAACCTGATCTTAACCTGATTTAAGACGAAAAATTAAGCCATCGCTCAAAACACAATGACATAAAAGCCTGTTTTATGAAATATTACGTCGATAAGAAAATCGCCCAGTGCAAAAATTGTCTTTTTGTTATCATGCTGGCCGATTTATTTGCTAGGCCGTTGTCGAAGAATAGAACAGAGATGCTAAGAATGTGGTGTGGACTATTATGTGAATGAGGGGAAGTGTTAGAGAATACATTCACAACAGTAACTGCTAACATCTATTGCAAACGTATTGAACTTACTTATCATATTTCAGCTACTTCATTGTAAAGCCATTTATAACAAAATAAAGCTCTGTTGAAAGCGGGATATATACCGGACTATAAAGATAAATAAGTATGAATTAACTACATTAAATATCTAACAGCTTCAGCTGCAAGCTTTACAGAACCTCGTAAAAGTTTACCCAAACACACTTATTTCTGAATGTCTCTATCTTCAAATGACTATAACCATGTACGTCAGGCACCGAATTCTCCCTCAAATGCCACCATCATATTCTCCTCAAGTTCGCAAAGTGAGAGCATATGCAGGAATCCCATCACTCCTGTTTTTATACATGCACCAGTATATTGATGAACGTCTAAGGACTGTCTCCTTTATTTGAACTTCCTCACATCATCTCGGTACCAAATTTAGTAAACGTTGAATCAAGTTTTCTTTATTTTTATAAATTATCGGTAAATAATGTTTTCCTAAATTCTTAAAAATTTTATCGATAACGAAACTTCTTGGCTTTCCCAAACAATCAACGAAAATGAGAATATTCTGAAAAAACTGAAAGAAAGAAGGCTTAAGCCTGTATTCCACGAGAAAAATTGACTCACAGTCAAAAAAAACGAAAAGGGAAAAATAATCTGATGCCCCATATAAGAGACAAAGATAACGTTTTTTTATTTTTTATTTTTTTTTTTCAAAACAATAAGAAACAAAAAAAAAACGCTGTCTTTGTCTCTTATATGGATGTCTCTTACTCTTGTGCGCTACTTTTATAGTTGATTTACATTCAACGATATTCGACGTCCGCAGAAAAGTTGAAACACAACATATAAAAAACAACAAAGACAAAAAGAGAAAAAATAATTATCTGCTTAAAAATGTCAATTAAAACCCGAGAAACAAACTCAAAAGTCGTCGTCTGATTTTTTTGCAGATGTCGAGTTTCATCTTTTTTCTGTAAAATCGTCGATGGGTGAATAAAGAACTATAAAGGTGGATTTATATTATCCGTTCCTTTCAGTTCCTACATGTATATTGTATCGTGTCAGACATAATCAATTTATACTATCCGTCAGACATTCATTTTTTGAACAATATTTGTCTGTGTCGGTTCGTGTAGGAACGGAAAAGAACGGATAATATAAATCCACCTTAATAAGGTTACAAAAACAAAACAAACAATCATTTGGTTCTCTAAAAATTAGGATAATGGGTAAACGTGTAAACTCGTAAAAAGCAAAGCTTTCTTTATTAGTTTGCAATTTTTCGATTTTATTTGAAGTAGTAATCAAATCGAAAAATTACGAATTCATTAAAGCAGGCTTAGATTTTTGCAAGTTTACTCGTTTACCCATTAACTTATTTTTTAGAGAATCAGGTGGCTGATAGGGGCCATCTAAAATTTTAACTTTTGCATCCGTGGATTTTCGGACTCATGATAATGCTACGTATAATTGACCATGGCCAAACACAGATTCCGGTAAGAATAAACCCACAATTTAATGGGAAAATGCCTTTGCCGTAAAATAAACGGTATGTCTGAGTTGATCGGGGCTAGGTCAATTCTGGGAATGAATACAGTTTCCTTTTCTACACTTCCCATTAAAACGTCGGCAATTATCAGATTTGGTTTCAGCTGTCGAACAATAATTCGAGTCCCATTACAAAGACAATGTTTTGTATTAAGATTTCTTAATAGAATTACTCGTATGATACTTCCAACAATTAAGTTCAATTTATGAAGCGGCATCCCAGATGACGTTAAATCATTTAAGAATTCTGTCGGGTGGTTCTGAATATCTCCATCATTTGCATCATCAATCAAGTCAATGCTATAATACGTGACAGGGCTTTCCGCAAAACGTGTCAACACTTCTTCGTTGATCAAGTCCACATCTGCATTTTTTGGACATAAAATTGCCATTTTTGAAAATATTTCGGCATCAACTGGCAAGAGCGTTTCACCAAAGATTTCAGTTATTATAGTGCCTTTGCAAATAAGGTTGCTCGAAATTTCAATTACCACTGAACGTACGTTATACTGGAGCCTGAGAACATAAAACTTTTCCCATAAAGACCATGCAATTTTAAGCTAGCTTCAACAACTGAAGGCTGACTACCATGTACAACTACAGCTAAAGTTTGTCTAAAATCTCCACCAAGTAGCATTGTTTTACAACAGAGACTTAATTACTGGTATATGATGGGGATAATGTCATTATTAGTGACTGTGTAGGGTTCGCGTCATTAATTTTTTAGATTATTCTACTCGTTCGGCGATTTATCTGTTAAATTGAAAAAGCGACAATTATTACTGCGGAATTAATAAGTGTGTACAGAATATAAATAAAGTGTGTGGGTTTATTACAAATATTTTTAAAGAGTGCTCAAGTATAATAAACGCCTCAATGTAGGATCGAAGCAGAATGAACTGCTACAGATAGCCTGTACCTATTTAGAGCAGCCTTGCAGCAAAAAAGAAGAGCAACAAATTTCAACAATTGCCATTGCTTGGGGTGAAACCCTTAATATTATACATCCTCAGAAAAAATTCTTCGCTGAGAAAGTGATTAACGAAGTGATTTTCGAGGCACGGCTGGGAAGCTCGATAGATATTCTATAAAAATTAATCAGGACCCATGGAGGGTTGTATCACCAACTGATTTGACTTCAAATTCCAATTTTGAAGGAACCTATCCTCAACCTTCTCCAACGGAACAACATATAGCGAGCCCAATTTCTGTTTTTTTTTTTAATTATACCAATCAAACCAAAATAATAAATAATTTTATAATTTACCTTCCTTATTATAATAAGCAAATAATTTATCCCTGCTGGATTTTGCGTCTGATGCACTATTTCTGCTTAGTGTATTTTGCACATCAACAAGGTTATTATTTATGCTTGTTTCATTGGACGCAAAATATGAATGATTATTTTCCTTAGGTAGGAAGTTGCTTTACGAGGTTCCAGGCTAATTGGTTTTTGGAATACGCCAATTCTGGATGCCAAGATACCCAATGCTTACTCCACAACAACGCGTGCTCTTGATAATCTTTTTTTAAACTCACATCGAGCTTCATTTATCGATTTCTGTGCATAATAAGGCTTTAATAAATGCACATCTATCCGATGAACGCATATGGATAGGTACACTTTTCTTGTATTTGGTAAGAAACTAGCTTTTGGTAAATTAAGGGTTCCTTTCTGCATTAGTTCCCCAAATTTGGAGTAATACAAAACTCCTCCATCTGATTTATGTCCATTTATTACGGCGTCCACCATCACGAATTCTCTCCTGGCATTTACTACAGATGTGGTGTATAACCTATTTAGCTATTTGGTGTTTTGGCCTGTTAACACATATCGATTATATTCACCACTTTCTTCCATTTATTGTTAGATGACGATTTTTTGGATACAAAATAAAGAATTAGAAATTTGGTAATTTGTCTGGTGTAAAACACCAAAGTGAAATGTACAAATTAAAACAAGAAATATAGATATTATTAAATAATCGAACGAAACCGCGTAAAGACGAACCGAAAGTACAAGAAAATAAAATTAAATTAGATACCGTAGGTCAATCCCGAAGTGATAAAATAATTGTAAAACCAGTGCAATCATCATTTGTGAACAAAGTTGATTCTGTTAATTGGCCTATTAAATTACAATCTTTGAAAATGTTTAAATTAGATCCAAAGTTTATATTAAATTAGTACCAAAATTTTCCAGTAATTCACGAGAACTACATAAGTTTTTGCTAGTGTCGATCTAACTCATAAAACTGTTCAACAAGACGATCTTTCAAATTTTCTTTCGATAATTACTTTAAAGTTAGAAGGTAAAGCCTATGATTTTGTAAAATATACCGACATAAAAACTTGGAATCAGCTTAAAACAATTTTGAACACCGAACTCGTTCTATTGGATATTTACAAATGGAATTAGCAACCATACGCCAAACAAAATATGAAGATGTACGTACTTACGCCAGCCGTGTTGAAGCCCTGATGAACGACTCAAACGAAAGCTAAATGCGAATGTTGCTCTAAAATCATTCCAAGAAGGGTTACACCCAAAAATTAAAAATATTGTGAAAGCCTGTCGGTTTACTGGATTTTCGGAATCCATAAATCGCACATGCAAAGAAGAATATTCAAATAAAATGTACTCCGAGTTATCATTAAAACCTAATGTTCATCCGAGTTCTTCAATGAGGGATACCTACTACTCCAAATAAATGTAACTATTGCCGCCGTACCGGACTCAGAATTAGCGAATGTTTGCCAAGAACAATGAACAACAACAAAACCCCTGAATCGAACGTTAAGATGCAACCGTCCATAAATATTATTAACTCAAATAGATGTGGATATTGTCATCGAATTGGTCACAAAATCGATCAATGCTTTCTTAAACAAAAAAATAAAGGGAACGTAAAATTCCAGACGATACCGAAAAAATACAAATTTTTTGTCGGGAAACGAATCCGGACCCTTGAGGCCCAATCGAGGCGCTCCTACAAGAGTCGATGACAGCTAGAGTGTCTCCCTATGATAAATTGTTCCAATGAATTAGAAGAAAGTAGCACAGGATTTTTCGAGCAAATCCAAAATAATATATTTACTGACACGCTAACTGCTACTGATATAGCCACACACAAAATCCAAACTCCATCCAATTTAGTACCAATTCATGTTCGACATGAATGATTCTAAAAACAAGTAAATGAACTATTGGAAAACAAAATAATAGAAAATAGCAACAGTCCTTGAAATTTTCCATTATTGGCGGTATACCAAAAAAACCGAACTCCTATGTGAAAAAAAATGGCGAATAGTAATCGACTTCCGCAAGTTGAATGAAGCCACCGTTAACGATGTATTTCCACTTTCAAATATATCGGACATTCTGGACATGCTTGGGTATGCCAAGTATTTTTCAACATTGGACTGGTACAGCGGCTACCATCAGATCAATTTAGAAGAGAACGATAGACCTAAAACTGCTTTTAGCACGGATGAAGGTCACTATCAGTTTCTACGACTATCTTTCGGGCTGAAAGGAGCATCTGCGACATTCCAGAGAGCTATGAACTGTATATTAAGCGGATTGAATAATTTTAAATGTCGTGTGTATTTGGACGATGTAGTTGTCTTCGCATTATCTCTTATAGAGCATAACAAAAGGCTAGTGAGCGTACTTCAAAGATTTAGAGATTCTAATTTAAAATTAAATCCGATTAAATGTCATTTTTTACGCCACGAAATCAAATATTTAGGTCACATTGTGACTCCAAATGGTATCAAGCCCGACGAAGATAAAGTATGTGCTGTTCAAAATTTCCCCAGACCAACAAATACAACAGAGGTAAAATCATTTTTAGGATTTGTAGGGCATTATCGTAAATTCATATCACATTTTTCAAAAAATTGCAAATTTATTTGGAATGGGATGTGCGAAGATGCCTTTCAAACTTTAAAACAAGCCTTATTGAACGAACCTATATTACAGTCGCCTCACCCTAATAAAATGTTACCACTGATTTGTGATGCTAGTTAATTTGCTATGCAAGCCGTGTCTTAAACAAGGCTGAACTGAATTACCTATAATTGAAAAGAAATTTCTCGTCAGAGTCTGATCGGTGAAGCATTTCCACCAATACTTACATATATGGCAGAACTTTTGAAATTATCACAGACCATAAGCCACTTATATGGCTCTGCAATCTAAAAAACCCGACATCCAGGCTTATGCGCTGGAGGATATTACTCGATGAATACACGTATGTTATAAAATATAAACCCGGCTCCCAAAACGGAAACGTTGATGCATTGAGCCGAATAAAATTAGCAAGCTCCGACGAAGCATTAACCGAAATCGTCGAGTGCAATGCAATTACTCGATCACAATCTCGTAACCAATGTATAGATCAGACAAACGAAAATTTGCTAGATATTACCGTCAACAACCAAATTGAAAAAATGCCTGATATAATTTGCCCTGTAAATCTAAATATTGGTTATACACCTCCAAAGGAAGGCACTTCTATTCAATTGCTCATAACGATAGATTTGCTAATTATGACAAATCAGACGAGTCAAACCCCAAATTAAAATGTATCACTAACGAAAACAAAATCAATCAATTATTACACAATTTTCACGTATCGCCATTGGAGGGTCTGCAAGTGTTCTATAGAACCTATATCATCGCATTAAGCAGTATTACCATTTCCCAAATATATACATATACCACCATAAAGAATTACATTCTTTCTTGTGAATCCTGTCAAACCGATGAAAATCACTATGACGTCTACCAAAAGCTTCCAGAAAATATTCATGAGAAATTAATAATTACAATTAGATAAACTTACTTTTAAATAGTCTTTGAAGATGTATATGAGCACTTCACAAGTCTCTATAATAACGTTGCTTATTGTTGCAGGTGAAATAACAGCTGAAAATTTCATGTCTTCAACCTTCCCCTCCTCCTGAACCTTTCATTCGTTGGTATGCTTTTCCTCATGCTTGTGCCTTGCTTTCGTATAAATGATTCAACCAATTGTACCAACTTATTCCGTCACTCAAACGGAAATAATTTTTGAAGTCTGCTTATTCAGATGTCCTTATCCCTTTCAAGAGGACAACATGGGAATATTTATTCCGTTTTTGTAGCCAATCCTTTATCCAGCGCAGCGTCGGCGCCTAACATTCTTTTTAACAGATAACACTAAAATTATAGCAATACATGCTTTTTCTTTATCATCCATTATTAATTTTGCAATCAATACACTTTTATTTATTATATTTTACTGATTATAAACTTTCACAATCTACATAATTGAATGAATGTCGCAGTAGTCATAAAATTAATGAAGTTTAGGAATGATCGTGTAACGTTTAAAATTACGGATGGAATAATGACGCTGGTAATGATATTATTGGTAATGACATTAATATTGACCGTGTAAAGGCCGCTATTGACGATTGTAAAAGTAAAGAAAGCGCCTCTCGAGGACAATAGTTAAAATGATGCACCTGATAAAATGACATTTGTCACAAACGCGACGAAAGAAAATTTAGCATTGCGGCAATTAAAAATTGTTTTTATAGTCCAAAATTGGAATTATTTACAATTATTAGCAATCCGGCAAGTAAAAATTGTGTTTACAGATCAAAAATGGAATTATTTACAACAATTTCAAACGTCAAATTATCAGGTAGCTCAGTTTAGAAATATTGCACTAGGTGGAATCCGTGATGCTCCAATCGTCAATACAATCAAATAATAAAATTTCTGTACACAGAAAAAAAAATTTAAAAACGGATTTTAATAAAAAGAGAGTTATAGATAGACTCCGTTAAGCGTAAACTCTTTTGTGAAGTTATATGAACATGACGTTTCATGAAAATGACGTTTTCAAATGCATATAGAGCATAATAGTCTTAAAATTTACATTAATTCGTACCTATTGCAAATACAAAATTAAATTAACCAATATTTCTGTGCTCGAGAATTAAAAGGGCTTAGCCTAATCAACTTTTACGCATTATCTGTTTAATTTTCTATCAATACATTTTAATTGCTCCAATTTTAAGGTAATATTAAAGAGAATAAAAGTTTTAATCGATTTAAGCCCTTTTAATTCTCGAGCACAGATTTTTTATTTATTTTGGCTACGCATTTAACAATACACCTGTAAAATGTGTTTTAAAAAAAAAAATTATAAATTGCGAAAGAGGGAAAACAGTACACATTTTTAGTTCCTGCTGTCCTATTATTGCTTCACGCTGGCATTTTATTATTATTAATTTAATTATGCTCTAACACGAAAAAACGTGGATTTTTTAACGTCGGTAACGGGCATGTTTTTCTTTAGTCAGAATAGGAAATTACGTTAATTTTGTGATTCACGTTCCTGTCAACAAAAAAAAAAAAAATCCCTAAGTTTAGATTTTTCACATTTGAACTCGAAAAATTCACTAAATCCGGTTTATTAAATCGCAGTATGTCTAGGTACGCTGCTAAAGTATTTATATTCTTCAATTATTTTGATATACATATAGCGTATTTCCTTGACAAATTTACAACAACAATTGCATAGGATAAACCCCCGCTAGAATAACATTAACCCAAAAAAAAATTGGGTCTAATTAAACATAATTCTAATTTTTGGTTATGATACCTACCACCAGATCATAATACATAGTAAATTTATATTTTATTTCGAAAAGTTGGCTTTTGCCAATTAAATCAAATTGGCTATTTTCTTGGGAAAAAAAATAAACAAAAAATAATTCGAATTCAATTTTGGTCAACAAAATACGCTTATAATTAAAATTTGTTAACAATCGGGGCCTATCCACACGAATATTTTTAACAACACCGTAAAAGCAGCATTCTGTATTCACACTGTTGTTATTCTTCTTTATGTATGTGTAAATTTACTTCATTTTTGGATTGCTTTGTTCGAGGTACGAACTGGAAACAATAGAAAAACACATGGCAATGCATATTCAATTTTTTTTATTTATTTAACTTTATATTTGTATTAGTGAGTAACAACACGAGAATACCAGAAATTTCATAATGCAAAAGTGCATTACAAATCCCCACCACAAATTTAGGTTTGTAGGCAGAGAGGTAAAGAAACGAGGATGAATACGGTTGTTAAAAATACTGGTGTGGATAGGCCCATTTTTGGATTCAGAAGTCACCGTTCCTGGTTGAGACCGTAGTGACGATTGTAAATGTTCGAAAACGCCGACCTAGCAGAAAATTTAAAAATTAAGCAAGCTATCCTTAAATGACATTTGATAATAACAAAAAATCACGCACGTATTATCACGCATGTATATAATACATATATAGGGTGAGGAAAAAGTATGGAAACCCCTAAACATCTCGCGGAGTTCGGTTAAAAAAAAATGAGCAAGGTTTATTTTTAGGTAATTTTCAACAAGGAATTTAATGGTGAGCTTGGTTGTGACCTTGACCTTCATCTTCAAGGTCATTTTGAGGTCAAGGTAATTTTTTATAGGGAAACCCCAGTTTGTAACATCGGATTCGAAAAGAGCGATCAATTGTAGGTACGTTAGAATATGTATTTTCCATAACCTCCCAAGGTCACCTGAAGGAATATATTTTAATTGTAAAGCTTATGATTTGCTATGAAAATTAAAAGTAAAAAAAAACATAAATAACAGAACATTGTAATAATCACTTGTGTTGCTATGACAAGGTCACAATCAAGCTTACCATTAAATTCCTTGTTGAAAAAGACCTAAGGCTAAACTTTACTCATTTTTTTTTTTTTGGACCGAACTTCGCGAGATTTTTAAGGGTTTCCATACTTTTTCCTCACCCTGTATATGTCAAGTATGCACTTAGGTGTTTGTTTATATTTTTTTAATTAAAGGAATCTATCGTTAAATGAAATTTCAATAATAACAAAATATCAACATAAATGACATTTTCAATAATATCTTAAACGCCAAATTGGTATAGCTCATTCAGGTCCAAATTTCTTCGCTACGTGGTACCCACGATCCTCCAATCGTCAATTGACATCAATGAATTGACAAGAAACCAGTTTACCTAAATTCAATATTTAATCCTAAATTCTAAAGGGCTCAAAATGGAGCGAGAAAATATGGAGGAAATTGATCCACCAAATGATAGATTTTCCTTAGTTTTTTTAACAATGGTATTGCTTGGCATGGGTATATTTATGCCATGGTTTATATTCCTTAACGAAAAAAAATATTTTGCTGGATATAAACTTGATAAGTCATATATTGGAGAGGTTACCCCATTAGCAACAAATTTTCCAGTATATGTCGGAATTGCAGGCCAACTACCTAATTTATTGTTTAATTGGATAAATATTTTTGTACGAATGGGGTAAATTTCAAAAATTCAAATCTCATTGTATTTTGTTATGATTTCAAATTTTCTATTATTCTAGTGGCAATTTAACAACTCTGATCGTTTGGAGTTTATTCATAGAAATATTAATTTTCCTTGTTACTGTAATGTTGACAATAGCAGATTCATCATCATGGTATAAAACATTTTTTTGGATTACAATGATAACGGTTGTAATTTTAAACTGTAAATATTGAGTAGTAAGTACATATATAAAATAAATTTTGTATTAATTTAAATCAATGAATTTCAGCTGCTGGAAGAATTTATCAGATTACTGTGTACGGTTTAACTGCAAAATTACCATTAAAATATACAAAAGCTGTGATACTTGGAACTAATATTAGTGGGACATTTACATGTGTAGTTGGCATAATAAGTAGAAAAGTGTTTTCATCTCTTCGCACAGCTGCTATCTTCTATTTTATTACGGCAATATTGGTTCTATTCTTATGTTACGGTACCTATTTTGCATTACGATTAAATGTAAAACTTGGTTGATTACGGATTATATTTAAAATTAAATAAACTAACAATTATAAATTTTTGATTTCTAGAAATTTTATAGATATCAAAAACTAAATTCTGAAAGGGAACAAGAAGTGAAGAAGAGGTCCGGCTATAATGTTCATCAAACTCCACCGTATTGGTCAATATTCAAACAGGCTTTTCCACAACTATTTAATGTATTCTTCGTACTTTTTGTCACGTTTTGTGTTTTCCCACAAGTAAATTCAAGTAAGATGTTTTGTAAGGGATGATTTAATATCGTTTATCTAAATACATCCAGGTGTACATTATATTCTGTAACCGCCGCGTCGTTGCGATTCGTTTGCTAATTATTATTATTTTTACTAGATTTTAATTCAAGTACACTGTAATATAATTTCTTTGTTATATTTGTTATCATTTCAGACATTAAAAGGTCAGATCCCGAATTTTGGGTTAATCAAATAGATTATGTAACAATTTTGGGTTTTTTAACATTTAACACTTGTGCCATGTTAGGTAGCATATTCGCTTTATTTGTGCAATGGGTAATGTTTTTTTTTATTAGATCTTTAACGGTCTAGGGACTAAAGCGATAAGAGTTTTAATTTAAAATACCTTATTGCGCTTAAGGAGCTGGACGCACGCTCCAATTACTAACTAAAACTCTTATTATCTTTTGTATTCCAGCCAAAACCACAATATTTAATATGGCCTGTACTATGTAGAATTATCTTTCTTCCGTTATATATTTTGTGTAATTATCAACCTGCAGGTTTTGAACGAATTATGCCTGTATACATACAAAATGATTGGTTTTATTGGAATCTGGGCGTTTTAATGGGTACAAGTTCGGGTTATCTAAGGTAAATTATACAATAATCCGTATAATACAGGTCAACATTTAAATAAATATCTTCATCTATAATAGTTCACTAGGCAAGATTTACGCTCCGAAATCTGTTGAACCCGAATATTCAATCACTGCCGGAATGTTTGCTGCCGCTATGCTTACAACCGGCATATTTTCAGGAATTATATTTTCAATGGTAATGCCATACGTCGTAGCCTATTAAGATGGTAGTTGTAACTTTAAATAAATTATTTTAAAATTTTATAGCTGGTATTTTTCATGTGAAGTTTATCTTACACCTTTGACGAATTCAAAGTGTTACATTTAGTCCCAAAATTGATGTAATATTTACTACTCATGATTATTAGAAGTAACTGCCATGTCATTTTGTTTCTACCAACTGAAGTATGTTTTTTACATAAGACGGATTCTATTAGTTATTTTAGAAATTCCGTATATAGCCCGGTACGCTGCTGAAGTGAAATGAAATTTCTCATACAAAAATGACACAAGCGAAAACGAAAATGAAAATTTCATCTCTAAATCCGGTTTTTTTTTTTTTTTTTTTGTAAAATACAGATGCATACAATTTGTTATTGAACGATACACACCAAAAGAGCGATCATGTGCTTAAATTGTTTTAACGTTGCCTACTTGATGATTCACGACAATATGCCTTAACCGAAATTTATCTTCGTTCCTTTTTTCACAATTACCAAATTCATCGAATAAATGTTTTATTAGGTTAGGTTAGGTTAAGATAACGGTCCACCAGAACCAGGCATAGACACAAAATTGGTCCGTAGTCATATCACGATTTAATTATTTATCCTCCAAATTATTGAAATCATTTTAAGCTGTTAACAAAACGCTGGATACTCCTGACGTTCATCCTGCTAAGGTCCGTCACGTCATTGAAAAGGGATGCCCCTAGAAACTTTAGTCTGTTTCATGCCCAACGAGGACTGGTGCAAAGAAGATGAAGTACTGTCTCTACCTCCTCTTCGTCCTCGTAACTACGACAGTATAGTAATGTGAGAAGAAACCGAGTCTACTCGCATGCCTGCCTATGAGACGGTACCCTGTAATCACTCCAACAACCACACTGATCTGACTCCACTGAAGTTAGATCAGCTGTTTGGATCTCGCCAAGTCCAACTTTGGTCAGACCTGACGAGTTATTGCGCATGAGGCGCTATTTGACCATTTGCCGTTCGTCAACTTACTAGCTTCTTCCTGAAGCAGCAGTTTGCATAACGCAAGAGGGTGTTCAAAATTCCTTCTGCTTTTTGAATACTGTACTCCCTGTACTATTGAAATACTCTGGCACCCTTATAATATGGATGTTGTACTGGTCTGCCATCTAGTTAAGAGATGAGAGACAGTTCTGGACTACTTTCGACGTGAGTCTACGACTTTCTTTATGGCAGTTACTTCAGCTTGCAAAATGCTACAGTAGTGGGAAGAAAGTTTCTCGCAGAACACGCCAGTTTCGACTTTCCCATTCCATTTTGAACCATCACTGAAGAAGTTTATAGCTCCTGGTTCCAAAACTGTCCTCTCTGGTTGGGATCCTAGTCCGGAACTTTGTGTCAAAAGATAGTGACCCGACAGTATAGTTACACAATATAGATGAATGCCCTGTATTATTACAGGTCCACATTGAGGTGGATTTCAGAGGTATAGCAGTACAAACTGCCCTTGTTTTCCTAAGATATCTAGAGGAATAAAAAAAGCGGATATCTTCCTCAGTACACCACTAATCCACAGGAATATTGTTCTCTGAACTTTCGTCAACAGCTTTTGGTTAACAGTTTTGTCCAGAGCTGGATACCAGACTGTTACCCCCATACAAAAGAGTGAGTCTGACTATTGCGGTATATAGCGAATGTAGGATGCGGGGCTCCAGCCCCCATCCTATCCCAATGGCATTTTTGCAAGAGTATAGCGCTACCGTAACTTTCTTTACCATTTCCCAAATATTAGGTTTCCAATTTAATTTTCTATCTAAAACCAGACCCAGAAACTTCGCTTCATCTATAAAAGTCAATCTGAACCCATTTAAAGTGGGAGGATCGATATGAGGAAGTTTATATTTCCTAGAGAAGAGAACCAATCCGATTTGTGTGACAACCTTGAAGCCACTATCCTCCAGTTTTAGCAAGAGATCGTCATTGAACAAAACATAAGAAACACGGAACAATGAAAAATTGCTTTAGTTTTCAATTTTCATAGTAAACCATTGGATTTTAAATTTTTATTTTAGTCATCAGACACTTCAATCCAATTCACCAATATATCCTTAATAAAATCTGAGACAAGCTTGATATCTAGCACCTTTTGTCTGTTTCTAGTTATAAAAGTGGACTTATACCCAAAATTACTTATTTGAAGGTTAGTACTAAGAATAAAATCAAGGAGTAACTCACCTCTCTCGTTTGTACCCGTACTTCCCCATATTGTGTGGTGTGAGATCACATCACTGCCCAGGATTACTCCAACTATTCGCTTTTGAACATCCATTAAAACATCCCTAAGAATTTCAGATGGTATGTCATCAGTCATCACCTTCATATGGCAGATAGGCTGAAATAAGCCAGAGATTTAAACTACCAATCTCAATGCCAGCCGCCATTTCGTCTGAGTTGCTGTAATTAAACAGCACAAACAAGTTTAGATTAGTTTTAGCGAGAATGCATGAACGAATTACCTTTCTCCTTGGCGAACTTCACTTTATAGTTTGGTACCCTGGGTCCCATAACCCGGTCTCCAATGACCCATGGCTCCTGGATCAGGACAAATTAACACCATCAGCCTCAATTTTGAGCGACAGAACAGCCGAGGCTGCTTTGCAGTGATGTAAATTGATCTGCAACAGCCTGAACATCAATCACCAACGTCGCCTCGACCACCGTCGTGTCCTATTCCCAGCCTGAAGGCAAGTCTAACACCAAGTCCTCCTGGAGTTCACATAGTGTCCCCTAGGATTTGGGCATCTCAGAATTTGGTACTCCGGGGCCAGTTTTGCTAGAACTTATGTCCTTCTTAATTACTGCTGTTTGTGAACCAGGCCTATCGGTCAACGCTCCCCCAGCAGTCCCTCCAGCCGTAGTTTCCGGATTTTTAAGGGTCCCGGCCTCTATATGGTACGGCAGGTCCCGGCCTCTATATTCTTGAGTAGATCTTTCATAATTTCTTGTTCGTCTGTGCAGAAATGCACAATGCATAGATAGGATTACATGATCCGGAGATCACCAAGTATCCGGATACACCGTTAGAGACTGAGCTATCATAGTTTTTTAGGCTGGGCCACAGCCAGGTTGGTTCTCAGCATGGTAAGATTGACACTATAACCCAGTCCAGTTGCTTAGCGCCGTGTTTTAGCCTAACCCATCCAGTCAAACACACTGATGAGCTAGTTGCCCGGTAGTCACCGCTGGGGGGTAACACGAACACCTGTGGAAGCTGCAAGATACAGAGCTGATAACTAGTATCAACTTGATTCCCCCAGGCAACTTCACACCTAGCAATCTTTTCCACATTCGGATTTAAGGGATAATCGGAAATAAAAGACAGCTCAATCCCCAATTAGTTTCAAAAATCGAGATTTGTGTATAAAATTAAGGTTTTTTACTTTTCCCAAATCTCGGGATTTGTCTTAAAGTATCCCGGGATTCGGAATTCCAGGATCGTAATCACTAGCTCAGACGACTAATTTTCAACTTCGTTTTATTTTTCTTGCTTCGTTTGGTTAAAAGAGGCCCAGTTACAATTCATCCGTTCCGTTTCCGCTTATTCGTCAAAATCAAATTTTGACAGTTTCTATATGTACATATTCATGCAGTTTTTATATTTTTTTTATATTGACCATGGCTGCATGCTGCATCTGACATTCATTCATGAAAAAATCTTGGTAAACATGAAGTACTAAAATGAAACATTATCTTTACCAATAAGAAGGGGAAATCCGTTTTGAACTCAACGTTCCGCGTTGCTAATAGTCACTCCAACACCATACAAATACAACTACACAGTCCAGAATCAAATGACCAGGACCACCCACAAACTTTGAAGTTCAATGCAAAATCGCATAGACCATTGTGAACGCACCCTGGTTAGTTTTATCTTTTGACGTAATGAAATTCGCGCCAATTAATTGGTATAAAACTATTTCAATTTAAATGGTATAAAACAAAAAATTTGCGTTTCAGCGAGAAAATCAATATTTGACAAGTCGTTAATTGACAGTTCTTGTTTTTCTGTTGTTTAGTTAAAATTTCACAATTTTAAACAAATCAAAATCAACATTAATGATTGCCACAAAAAATCAATTAAAAGTGATCGACCCGGTATATGGCCAATTGGTTATTGGCCCACCTGGATCGGGTAAAACAACCTACTGCCATAAAATGACGGAATTTTATAAACAGCTCGATCGTAAAGTAGAAGTTGTTAATTTAGATCCGGCCAATGAAAATATGGAATACGAGACGAATATAAATATTATGGATTTGATAACAGTTGAAGATGTAATGGAACACATGAATCTTGGACCAAATGGAGCGCTTATGTATTGCACCGAATATTTAGAAACGAATTTTGATTGGTTACTCCAAAAACTGAAAGAATCACAGTCGAATTATTTTATATTTGATTGTCCTGGTCAGGTGGAATTATATACACATCACGTTTCAATGGCCAATATATTTTCAAAACTTGAATCATTGGGATATCATTTGTGCACCGTACATTTAGTTGATTCTCACTATTGCTCGGAACCCACCAAATTTATATCAACACTATTGTTATCATTAAATACAATGCTACAAATGGGGCTCCCGCATGTAAACGTACTAAGCAAGGCTGATTTATTGAAGAAATACGAATCAAAATTAGTTTTTAATATAGATTTTTATACGGAAGTACTCGATTTGCAGTATCTCTTGAGCACACTAGATAACATGGCTGGAATGCAAAAATATAAAAAATTAAATGCAGCCATAGTCTCAATGATTGAGGATTATAGTCTGGTGTCTTTTCAGCCGTTAGATATTAATCGAAACGAAAGTTTATTACGATTAAAAAATTCCATTGATAAGGCAAATGGTTATGTATACGGTGCTGGAGAGGAGCGCAGCATAAATTCAATATTGGCTTGTGCCGTTGGTGCTGAAACTGAAACAAACAGGATGACAAAAGATATTGATCCTTATATTAATTATAAATGAAATTATTATTTTTTAAATCAATAAAAAGAAAATTTAGTTAAAACTTTAAATAGATATTTTATTCACCACCTGCTAATATAATAAAACGCACTCATTTTATTTATTCAACATAACAAACGTACGTACAAAGTTATATCGAATATCATTACTGCCAAATATGGAAATATTCTGTCCCGTTGATTTTTTATATTTTTTTTGAGTGTTGTGTGTACGAAACGAATCGTTTCTGTGGAGATTTTGATTTTTTTTATTATTAAAATTCTAATATAAATTGTGAAGTTATTTAATAATTATAAATAAAAGTAAATTGCTAGACGTGTAAAGAAGTAAAATACATATTTGTTAAATTAATAGAGCAACTAACTAAAAATATAATGTCGTATTCAAATAGTGAGTGATTTTTTTTTGATTTATTTTTATACCCACAGAAAAGTTGAAATTCGAGTGTGTGTGATAATCTTAAATGCCGGGAGTTTGTATTACAATTTTTGCTTTGAGTTTCATTTCTAAATTTTTAGATTGCAAATAAAATATTGGCGTGTGAAAATAGAGTTGTGTCTTTTGTACAAAATGTATGTACAATTTAATAAAGGACAACAGACAGTACAAATAGAGTTTATTGTATTTAAGCCAACACCCATATATGGATAATAATTGAAATGGTTGTGTTGATGCGTGATTCACTGTTTTTATGTGACTGATTATTATCAATGAAAAAAACTGATATTTTTTGTTTGCCACCCTTTTATTTACATATATCGGCTTGAGCTACTCATATTGATAAGCGAACAATCTAAAATTTAATTCAATCGTGTATCATAAAAAAAAATAAAAAATGTAGATATATATTTCATATCTAGTTCTAATTATAAATATTTTTTGAAACGTAAAATTTGTGCTAATTTTCTTTTCATATTCTATAATTTGTTATGAAGATGAGAGTTTTTCATGTTACTTTGCATTTTGTTGTTAGTTTTTTTCCAATTGGATAGTTTTAACGATACACCTGTTTCTATCTGCTTCACAAATGTAGGTGGAAAGCTAGATAGACTCTGATTTTTTTTTTTTTTGTTAGTAGAGAATAGAATAAGCATCATTGGGGGCATCTATATATCATTGGGCTATAGAAGTACAATAGTAAAATTTACCGGTATTCGATTGCAGTCAAGTCAAGGTTTTTGAAGGTCATCCAGTTTAAAAATATGTACAGGTTTTTTCAAATACGACTGTTTTTTAATTTTTAAAGCTTTAGACTAGTTTTGGTACATTTTGAAATTACCTTTCGGTGATTATGATTTTCTTAGCTCAGGAAGGCCTGCTTTGTATTCTTTTAAAAAGTATATTAGCTGGGTTCACAACAAGCTACATATTCGTAGATCCTAGCTTTCACTAAAATTTAAGAAATGCTGCACTTCTAAAAAGGAGAATAAAAATGATTCTCGAACTTAATTTAATAATAAGTAAGTTTAGTAAAGCTGCCAACAAAAAACATCCAATTCTCATGCATCAGCTTCTCATGCAGTCCTTCGACTTATAGGTTTTGTAAAAAAATATCAATTTCTCGATTAATTGATTTTGTGCAGCAAATCGACATAGTAAACATACATATTGAAATATAAGTGCGGAAAGGTCTTTATTGCGAAATGAGTTTGAAAACTGTTAGTCACAAACAAGATTTTTATTGGCTATTTCCGCACGTATGGAAGTTCAAGGACCGGCAACTTTCGGGCCGGGAAGTTGTTTTTGTAGCCATGCGATTTTGGTTTAATATTCAAACTTTCCACTGAACGTACGTTGGTTAATGAATCTATTACAATTTCTCTAAAAATATTTGGTCGCTTAGCTTCGTAATCTATCGATTGTGATTCAGTTACTGAAAAAAAAAATTGAATCAAAAATTCTTTATATTAAAATAATCATAGTTATGATGAGCACCCACACCAGTAAGAATATAGTTTTGTACATAACTAATTTCCGGTGAAAACAATTTTATTATTTGTTCTTCTCCAACTCTCTATTATATTCGCCAACATATGAATTGGTGTCCATAATAATTTTTAGTCTGCAGCTTCAATATTTTACCTCTATATTTTGATGATAACCAAGGTCTTGACGTAATTTTTGAATACAATTAAGTGAGTAAGTAATTCTTTTGTGATGAAATCATTCGGCTTCGATCATATTTTATTCCCCAATTCTATTTAGATTTTTATCTTACATACTTGTCTTACGCCGTTTGATGATGACGTCGTAATATTCTCTGTTTGGTGTTAAATATGAGCAGACCTAATTTTGTTTTTTTTTTGTGCAAACAAATTATGAAAATATGTACAATTAAATATTACAGTACTTATACGTAACAGTATAAACAAAACAAACAACAAATCAAAAGTTAAATTAGGTAGCTAGTTATAAAATTAAACTGCAAAGACTTTATGTATAAGACAAGTTTATCTTAATTAAGTAAAAGGAAGAGTTCTAGTAACTCCTCTGGTGATAGTGAGTGCAAAATCCTCAAAACAAATGAAGAAAATAGCATCTCTCTGTTAATGAAGCTGCCAAAACACTGGGCGTAGATTCAATGACATTAACATCACTTCCTCAAGGAGAAGGGATCATTCCAGAAAAATTACGGAAAATTCCACCAATAATATTCTGAGATGGACAACTGAAATAAAAACTTTTCTAAAAGATACACAGGTTAGTACAGCCAAGATCAACATAAATAACATGGATGATTGTAACAATATTAAAGCTATCTTGGTGAATGAAGAAGCTCCCTGCTTTACTTAAAATCCTGATAACAGGCATTAGAAGTGTGTACTAACTGTATTGCCTACAAAAGATATTCAGAGCTAAATCAAATATTTTTCCTCTTGATATTTACCAATTATCGGTGAAAAAACAAAGTAACAATAGCCAAGCCACTTATTTGTTCTATTTATTAAACAAAATCAGTTAAAAATAAATGAACTACGCAAAATTAGAGTCCTACACGAAATTAGAATGGGCTTATTACGTCAGGCGACGAATAGGTCTAACCCGAATGATTCTTCATTATGTCCACTAAAAAATATCGCAAATGAAGAAGAGAAAAACAAATTAATAAAATGCATAAACTGTAAACAAGGTCATTCCTCAAATTCACTTTTATGTAATAAATGGAAGGAATATATTGCAATAAAACAGCCATTAAATGCCAAACATTACACGCTAATTCGCGTCAGCAAAATAATGTACCGAAGCATCAATACAATCATAAAGATTTTCCAAACATAAATAATCAGTAATCACCTTGTTTTCGGGCCTAGGTCAAATACAATCCAATGGATTAATTTATTTGAAAACAGCAACAATAAAAATACTTTAAACAATAACTCTCAACATAACACCACCCAGGACAAAAGTAATCTGTTCATACCAGAAGAGATTTCCGGTCAACTGAAAGAAGTTCTAACCAGATTAAGATCCTGCAACAATAAGGAAGCAATATTCTTTGTCATAACTTCGTTAGCATAAACACTTGTTATATATTCAAATAAATGAACAATCAACATATAGCAAACAATTTTGAAACCGTTCTCTGGAATGCTACAGGAATCAAAAATAAAATAGTAGAAATGTGACGTGGTGGTGTTGTAATTATCGTGAAAAAATACTATTAAGCATACTTAAGGAGGTGCACCTGGTGTAGCGGCTTCAAAAATCAATTTTCTTTTTTTTAAATCACCCATGTGTCCGAACTGATCATGATAAAATCACACATGTGTTCGAACTGATAATAAAAGCCCAACAGGATTCAGCGCCAATGCTAATTAATCAGAGAACCCAAATAAAACAATTAAAATAATTAGATTTAGAAACTGTAATGACCGTCCAAATGTGCTTCCCAGAAAATTAAAGGATGTGCTCATTTCGGCTCGGGAGGGTTACTTATTTGCACATTTGTATGATGGGTCATTGAACAAATCATTACTCTGGGAAAATTTATTCAGTCAGCCCCATCTTCTTTCTCACACCAGTAATAATAACACAAAAATTTTAGAGAACCATATTACCAAAACAAAATTTTATTGACAAATAAATTCATTAAAGCAAATTTAGAACATTTTTGAATTTGTTAACTTTAATTCACTTTGTTAACCATTTAAATAATCCTTATTAATAATGTGTAAGGTTACAGTAGATAAATATAATAAAGAAATTATAATTGCGAACAGTGTGCGAAGCCAAAACATAAATATATAAAGAATATAATGAAATAACTCACCCATAAGCGTCCGCAGGTACCTTTGGTCTCTTATGACTGGAACAGCTGAAAATCTAAAATGTTTTAGCGCCTATCACACTTTCGCTACAAACGTACTAGTAAAAAAATATTAAGTTACGTTACGTTACACTACGAATCAAAATCAAGCAAAAATAAATTTAAATAAGAAATACGAATCAGATTTTTTTAAAGAAAGTAAACAAACATTTTAACTATAACTACGTTCTAATCACATTCTGTATCACTTCATTACAAACTAAAACGGAAATTTAGTTGATTTAGGTATTTTTTTCCTCTCGTTACCACAATAAGATGTGCCGTTAATACACGGTATCCAATGGAACGTTTTATCCCAAGCCTTGGTGCCTTGTATTTCACTATAGCACTGTGTAATTTTGTAATCCAGGGTGAATGTTGTAATATTGTTTTTACTTATAAAAGATTATAAAATAAATTTTATAACTTTAAATAAAAAATTAAAAGAGGCCCTATTTGATCAAAGAATAACAGGAAGTTAGACCACCGTTAAAAAAAAACATACAAAGTTGTTCAAACTCACCCGCTACTAGCCAGTCCACAGAGTATATAAAGACAATATATACCTGGGCTTTTTGTTGGTATTCCGAAAACTTATCCACTCAACAATAGTTAAAAAATACAGATTTGGGACTTGGACTGTAACCAATTTACCTATCATCACAATTTTAAAACAACAGAAAAAGAAACGAAAATTTATATAAACTACTATTAACTTTAGATGAAGATAATGAATTCTTACCCAAAAAAAAAATTCGTATCACCAATCACCATACACAATTTAATAATTTAAAAATTAAATCAATGTTTAATTTTTATATTTGGGTGTGGTTTCGTAATCACAGCACTACTTAATTTAAATTATGTACCACTGACCGCGGTGGCCTCTTATGTGAACTCATTTAATAAATATTTTTTTTTTCCTGTGCAGTACCAATGATTTGTGTTCGTATGTATGTTTATAATCGGCGCGTATTGCAATTAATACTTTGTATGCAGATTCGTACTATATACTAATACGTTGCACCCAGACATACTACATTTATATGCATATTACTTCTTCGTAATTAAAAAAAAAATCGGATGATACAATCATATTTTGGGCATTTAAATGTGTACATAGTTATGTAAAAGAACCAATACAATTACCCGCTCCATTTAGAATTCTTGCGCCAAAATATGTTTTTGTACTCTTAAGTTAATCTACACCAACTTTTAAGCGCTACGTAGTACCACAATAAAAAAAAATTCAACATTAGCATAATAAAGGGATGTGTACCGGTCGTTAACCTTTTGATGCGGCGCAAAAAGAAAAATGTTTAACTTAGAAATATCATTTCATTACAAAACACTACAAGACGCCAATGGCGGCGGATCAGACAACCTTATCTAAGAAAAATAATAAAAAACTAACCAGTAAAATAAATGAAATTCGAAACCAAAATTATGCCCGATGCCCGGCATATATTTCAACATGGAATATATATCCTTCGATCATCATGGAATGTATATCCTGTTCGTCAAGGAATGTCTTATACTTAGGAAACCTGAGCTGAGGCTGCTTACTGGCTTCCTCACAGGTCACATCCCCTTAAGGTATCACCTTAAGAAAATGGGCCTAAGTTCGACAGATGGATACCGCTTCTGCGACCTGGAAGCGGAATCAGTGGAACATATTCTGTCCCATTGCCCAGCCATTTTCTGCCAAAGATTACAACATCTAGGAGGGAGAGTAATGAGCCCAGATAGTATGCATCGTATACCAGCCGGCAGTATTGTCAGGTTCATTAAGAGCCTGAATTGCTCATTAAGTAGGGTCCATGCAAAAAAGATCTTTTAGGTCGCAGTGCAAGGTGGCTTGAACGCCCACATGGCCCTCAAGTAATAATAATAATAATAATAATATCCTTCGATTTCTCCTTTGTTAGATGTGGCTTAAACACACTTGGTTTAACTTTTGGTAATTGCTCAGTTAATAAAGCGGAACTTTGCTTCTGATTCCGTTTACCAACTTTCCTAAATATTTCTATTTGTTTTTGAGAAACATCTCAATATGTTTCTTTATATTGCACAATATTTAAATGTGTATTGTTGTAAATACTTCTCAACGAGTTGTATGGTGGAAACAGTTTTTGAGGCAGTATCATAATTAAAAAAGTTTTTATCACGCATTTGATAAATATCTAACGTAACGTTAGGATAACTGAAAGATTTCAGTTTTTTAATTAATGATACGGGACTGTATTTGTTGATGTACTTTAGGTGCCTGTCTATGACGCTATGTACAGCATCTATATACAGCTCCAAAAATTTCTGTGTTATCTGGGATATGTTCTAATTCTCGCTTAAAAAATCTAAAAGAGCCATTGAGGTAAGGCGATTCTTATTTTGTGGAACACAAGAATCACTCCATAATATAATTTCAGTGATATTCGGATTATCTCGACCTTTAACTAGCTTATGCCATATTGCATAGTAGGCGTTTTTATTTATGTGGCAAAAACCAGTTAAATTGTAGACTGCAAACTTCCGTTTATAAAAAAAATTCGATGCGTTTGCTTTAGGTAGGTTGAAAACATTCTGCAAGTCATTGCTCACTATAGCTGTTATACCATTGCTTGTATTTGTATCTTTATCTCGTTGCCTTTCTTCACGAGCTTCTATGACAAACTTTTTATGGTTATCGTATTCAACTGTTTCTGTTGAAGACATTTGATTCTTGGCTTCAAATTTTGAACATTTGTCACAAGCATCATTCTTAGGTTTAAAAAATGAATAATTGAACTGTTCATTGAATATTTTAGAATACATGTGATGTTTCCCAGGTGATTTATATTTTTCGCGGTAAAGTCGGTAGATTTTGTTTATAGTAAGACCCTGCTCAAAGTATTTTTTTTTAAGAGGATGCCCTGTAGTAATGCGAATCTATTATCGAAAAACTTAGAATATGGTTGTGGACCCCTTGAGCTTAATCTGAACGAATTTTTCGTTTAGTGTGTTTGCCTTGCATTGATGGTGATGCAATCCCGACATTTGGTTTGGGAACTTCCTCGAAGTTTTTTTTTTTTAGAAAAAAATTAAAAACCCTCCTTTCACTGATGTTCAAAGTTTAAAAAAAGATTGCTTGCACACACTAAATGAGTTTCAAAATCCTTTTCAAACCATTGTTCATAAGTACAGCTTCTGTGAGAAATAAGTTTACTTGTCCGTTTTCTTGAAATTGGCATTTTCCGTATAAATTTACTATAGAAGTGGTTTTTACCAGTAGCAACAAGAGACCAAAATGTGGCGTTTATGGTTTTTTGATCAGCCTCCGAAAAAACTGTACAGCATCTGGACGAAAAATCGTATTTTCCGATTACTGCTGATCTTGCTGGGTGCCATTTTAATTTTGCATCTTGGTACTTCTTTCCTTGATTTCTAAGATTTTTTTAATAGCTGGTTTCCAAAGCTGCGGGTTAACTTTTCTCTTTCTTGTCAAAGTTGGTAAACTAGCGATATCCTGGTCGCTTAAAGTTTCTACATTTTCGGGCTGATTAACAATAATCGTTCTTTGTTCGGCAATGGAAATCTCTTCATTTTTATTTTTACACGGCTTTAAATTATTTTTTTTGGCATTTGAAAGCAAAGATATGTATTTAAAAACTTATGTTTTGACTGCTTAGGTTTTTCTGTAAAAGAAATTAATAAATTCGATTATTAAATTATCGTTTTATAATTAAATAAATTATACTTACGTTTTTTACAACGCGGAGTATACGATTCATAACTGCAAGATGAATTAGGATTGCTCTAAAATCCGGGTTAAAATATTTTAATTATCACAAAGTTTTTATATTTTGATTTCACCACCATTTTGTGAATTATCAAACGTCGCAAAGAGCGCGCGTGTAGCTAATGCCAAATCCGCGACCCGACGAGACTGTTTTATAATTTTATTCTTGTCATGTCATGTCGTTGCCTTGAAAAGAGATACAGAGCATTCACAATGCAAAAACTTTTTACCTTTTACTTACAGGTTTGTATGAATTTTCAACTTGACGAACAAAAATGTTTCCTCGTTATGTTGGAAATTCATACAAACCTGTAAGTCAAAAGTAAAAAGTTTTTTCATTGTGAATGCTGTGATAGTAGTTTAGTTGTCCCTTTTATATTAGGTGTTTTCCGTTTGTGTTTATTTTTGTTCGCGTATGTTCCGTCTGTGTGACGGCGAACGCACGTACAAATCCATTAAGTGAATGATCACTGTCAAGCGTTTCATTATATTTTCAGTATCTGAGTTCAGTATATGTGCTCCTGCACATCATAGCATCGTACAGCCTTTCAACATTATTTAAATTAGAACCAACGACATAATATTAACGGCAATATGACGTATTAATAATAGACAGAAAAACAAACTTACACGTAAAAACAACAAAAATGCGATCATAAACGCATTATTTTAAGTTTAGCATAACGGAAAAGAGAGTAAGATATACAAAAAATTAACCGTTAAAAATGTATTAGCGAACGATTAGGTGTGTTTTGCTCTTTCTATTGCATTACAACAATCAACTATATCATGGTCGCATTTTTGTTGTTTATGTGAATATTTTCTTACCCTATATGTTTCGTTTTGGAATTAATTAATTCTTACCAGTTAAGATGAGATGGAATATCTTTAGTTGGTGAGCTCATTTTCACTTAACTATTTATTTTATACTTTGTTTTCGTTTTATTTTCGTAGCTAATAAATTTAAAAAAAAACGAAATGCGATCCTCATCGTGCGAGTAATACCAACGGACTAAAGGCTGGAACAGCGAATCAGTAAGAAACGAATTTGACGAAAGTTTTTCCTTACAGAAAATTTGACATGTCGGCTAGCCAATCTAGACCGGTTGGGAACTAATAACTATATTCATATAATATGCCCAAATACATCATATAATATGCCCATATTGAACTAATATCTTATCCGGTGCTAGATTTTTTGACATTACCTTAAGTTTGAACGAAAACTTTCGCTCTGTTAAGTTGATGTAAAGTGACAACTAAATTTAACGAAACTTAACGAAAAGTTTTTAAAGTTTCGGTGTTCGGTTTTATGCAAAGTCCATATATCGTATTCTTACGTTAAGTTCTTACTGACTCGCTGTTCCAGCCTAACCATACTTGGAATAAAAAAAATAAGAAACTGAACGAACCCTAATTTTTTTTATTTCATTTTGACAGTTCGACCATAGTTTGCTTAAGTTCTTAAGTTTACAGCGATTTTATTTTTGTGATTTTTTGTTTATTTTTGTGAAAAATTAATTAGATTAATTAAAAGTTTAGATTTTATTAATAACGATAGATAGGATACTTAGTAAAAATATATGTATATAGTTTTTTCAAATTCAGTTCATCACAGAAATGTATAACAATTTACACACTTTTTTTCTTATATGATCTATTTGAATTATTTATAAATTATATTTTTGATTTATTTTTATTTAAAACTTATTAAATTAAGAAAAAAAATTATTACAAGCAGACAAGTTTCTGTTCACGTCAAAAATTATTTTTTCGTTTGTTGTTGCTTTTTGTCTTTTTTTTTTTATTTTTCTTAAGTTTACTCGAAAAATTTCGCTCGTTTTAAGTTTTTTAAGTGACGGCTAAAATTTAACGAACCCATCGAAACAATTTTTAAGTTTTTTATTTCAAGTATGGTCGAATGCACACAAATCCCCTTTCTCGCTCTCTTAAGTTATTTTTTTTATTTTTCTTATTCTAACTATGGTTCTCGCTTTTAAGCCTAAGGAAAACTAAGTAGTAAAAATGTGTCATAAGTGTGATCCAATAGGAGGTACTTTTTCCAATTGGAATTCTCATTGCGATTCATGCGTGACAACTGTCATGTTCATATGACATTTGTGTTACTGTTCACTTGTTCATGTTCAGTTCATTGACATGTTGTTGTTCATGTTCATTGACATTTCACCATGAATAGACTTAAGCGAGAACAACGTTTCCAAATTGCGGAAGGACAGCGTGTAAACGTCAATGGTACAAACTACAGAGCAATGGCCAAAGCGAGGCCAAACCATCGATTTATTAAAAGAACATTTTAATGAGAACATCATATCAAGAAAGGGACCCGTGAATTGGCCTCCAAGACTTGTGATCGTTAGATTATTTTTTATGGGGGTATCTGAAATCACTTGTTTATATCTATAAACCTGCATTAGAAGCGAACATAACACGCGTAATTAATGGAATATCGGCCGAAATGCTCGAAAGAGTGCTCGAAAATTGGACCCATAGAATAGATCATCTAAGAGCCAGTACTGTTGTAGAGGAGGAAGCACTGTTCTGCGTCTAGTTATAATTAAATGTTTAATGATTTTTTTCTGAATTCTCTCTAATTTGCATATAAATATAGTTTGAAGAGGGAACAAAACAAGCGATGCGAAATCAAAATGGCATCTAAGGGTTATAATTAACAGTATGCCAATCGCGGTAAAGTCTTTACAAATTCTAAGGACAAAACCCAAATTTCTATACATTTTAATAGTTGTAACTTCGACATGAGTAAGAAAATTCGTGTCTGTTGAAAAGGTAATGTAGTCCAATCAAAAATATTGAAATTCGAGCTTGATTTCGAAATATGGTTTTATCAAGTTGTATTTATTCCAAATGACGTTGCTTGGCAAAGTTTTCACAGAAATCAATTATGGTTTTTAGAAATGTAAATTTTGCCACCCAATTCGTGTGCCCGACTATTATAGTAGAGCCAATAATTTAAAAGAAATCAATTATTGCCAACTTTGCTTTGAAAAGAAATATTTATGAATACACACAAAAAATTTATTAAAATCTCCGCTGGAACATTTTTTGATGAAATTTGTAATATGAGTTAAATTCACACTAATGACAATAGTTTATTTTTAACTCACTCCTAAAATGAAATGCAACGAAGACATTTGATAAAATATTCTAGTTAAAACAGTTTCGAAACGATAAAGAAATGCGGACACAGCTGTATTTTAGTATAGTTTCTTATATTTTATGAATAATGAAGTTAGTATCTTTGGTCAATAGTGGTTCTGTTGGTCATCGTCATTTAAAACATACATATTTTCAATTCAATTTGTGTTGCCAGTTGAAGAGTTCCGTAAAATTAGCAAAATTTTGAAATTGAGAATCTAATATCGTTTCCAAAATTGTGTTTTAATTATAAAATTTGTTTTCCTTCTTTCGTCTAATTTAAAATTCTAATTACCTCCTATGTATACAACATCTGTTCATATTCATAATTTTATTTTGTTGCAAATGTGATTTTTTTTTAAACAGTAGAGAACACAAGTTTCATTTCATTTTATTTAATTTATTTTCCAAAAATATTTATTAAAATTTTTTATATTTTTTTGGCAGAATTTATCTATGCAACACTACCCCGTACACAGAGAGGTCAGCCGATTGTTTTAGGCGGTGATCCAAAAGGGAAAAATTTTCTCTATACAAATGGAAATTCTGTTATAATTAGAAATATTGAAGTAAGTAAAATAGTATGACATAAGCATTTCTTAAATTTGTCACTTATTTTATAATTTATTTATGTAAAAATGAAATAAAATACAAAATTTTATTTTCCGCCTACATTCACACCAATTTCCATTTGTTTTGGTTTTTGTATTTTACGTTCGTCGTTTTTATTTTTTATTTTTATATTTTCAGAATCCAGCTATTTCTGATGTATATACAGAACATTCGTGTCTCGTTAACGTTGCAAAATATTCACCAAGTGGATTTTATATTGCCTCCGGTGATCAATCGGGAAAAATCCGCATCTGGGATACAGTAAATAAAGAGCACATTTTAAAGAATGAATTCCAACCGATTGGTGGTCCAATCAAAGATATATCATGGTCGGCAGACAATCAGCGTATGGTTATTGTTGGTGAGGGACGTGAACGGTTTGGACATGTATTTATGGCAGAAACAGGTACATCGGTAGGCGAAATTAGTGGCCAATCGAAACCAATAAATTCTTGTGATTTCCGACCATGTCGTCCATTTAGAATTATTACTGGCAGTGAAGATAACACAACTGCTATATTTGAAGGGCCACCATTCAAATTCAAAATGACCAAGACTGATCATACACGTTACGTTCAAACAGTACGATATTCACCAAATGGTGCTCTATTTGCATCTGGTGGTTTTGATGGCAAAGTATTTATTTACGATGGAACTACTGCCGATTTGGTGGGAGAAGTTGGAAGCCCAGCACATAAAGGTGGCGTTTACGGGGTTGCATGGAAACCAGATAGTACACAATTACTTACTTGTTCTGGCGATAAAACATGTAAACTTTGGGATGTTGCTACAAGGGAACTTATCAGTGAATTCCCAATGGGAAATACGGTGGAAGATCAACAAGTATCTTGTCTGTGGCAAGGGGAATATTTACTAAGTGTATCATTATCCGGTTTCATTAATTACCTCGATGTTAATAATCCTACCAAACCATTGAGAATACTTAAAGGTCATAACAAACCAATCACCGTGTTAACTTTAAGCGACGATAGAAGCACAATTTACACCGGAAGCCATGATGGTATTATTACGAGCTGGAATTCAGGAAGCGGCACCAACGATAAAATTATTGGAAATGGTCATGGTAATCAAGTGAATGGTATGAAAGCATTTGGTGAGAACGTGTACACATGTGGTATTGACGATTCTCTACGCCAAATTAATGTAGAAGGAAACACTTATACCGATTTATCCGTGAAATTATCTTGCCAACCCCGTGGAATGGACATTTTACGGGAACAAAATATTATAATAGTAGCATGTGTCAAAGAAATTACGGTTTTACAAGACAACCGTAAAGTTTCGTCTGTTCAAATTAATTATGAAGCTAGTTGTGTAGCAGCAAATCCGGAAACACTGGAGATTGCTGTTGGTGGAGATGATAGTAAAGTGCATATTTATAAATTAGATGGTGTTAATTTGTCATTGAAAGAAGAATTGCCGCATGTGGGTCCTATTGCCGATGTTGCATATTCGCCCGACAACAAATATTTAGTTGCTTGCGATGCTCATAGAAAAGTCATTTTATACGGATTACCCGACTATAAGGTAAGGAAATATAATAATTTGTCATTTCTTTTTTGTTTAACAAAATACGTGTACATATTTTACATGTCTTACTATATGTAATTATTTTAAACGGAATTAGTTGGTAAGAATATTATTAAACACTTTCTTGATCAAATTGAATCATTAATATACATAATTTGCAAAATTTTATTTTTATTTCAGCCACCACACAAGCAAGAATGGGGTTTCCACAATGCTCGTGTTAATTGTGTCGCATGGTCGCCAAATTCGCTGTTAGTTGCTAGTGGATCATTAGATACAACAATTATTATTTGGTCTATGACTAACCCAGCCAAACACACTATCATTAAAAGTAAGTACATAATATTTAAAATTGGTTATGTTTAAATTTAATCTTAAACACTCGAATGCAATATCGAAATTATCTCTAACTTTAAATTATCATATACATACATACATATTTGTAAAAAGTCTTTCCATCGATATTTTAAATAAATTTCTTTATCTATTACAATAAAATGGGTGTGCTGCTAACAACTGATAAGATATTTCTAAGATTTCATTTTGTTACTGCTCGACCATCTTTTTAGTTACTAAACCGTTTTATTATCATTACAATCAGAATAGGTAATTAAATTTTATTGTACTCCTACTAATACAATTATTATTAATTGCATTTGATATTAATCGCTCTGTTGACCAAATATAAATAGACGCGAATATCCCAATAAAGTATTAAATGTCTAGATGAGGGAGCAATGGTATTTTTAGCCATCTCGCAGATGTATTGACGCTGTTTGAGTAATAAGATGATAATTGAAACTAACATTAAATCAAGACTTAAAAATAAGCCTGGATGATGAACTCTATCGACAGGTGGTTAAATCTGTAGAGTTTATTTTCGAGCAGAGGCTGGAACCGAAATGTTTTTCGTTCCGGTTTTCGGTTACGTTCCTAATTTTCAAATTGCGGTTCGGTTCGCCCATTAAATATCGGTTCGGTTCCGGTTCGGCTCCAAAACCGTTTCAAGAATTGTTTGTTAATAAAACATTTCTATTTATGATTTCAAATTTTTTATTCAAAATTTAATTAAAATGATAATCATCACCTAAAATGTACGTTGAAAAAGTGCAACAAGGTTATTTTCCCCCTCCAGTTATTTTATAGGCAAAGAGGTAAAACACGAGGAAATGATTTGTTGCAGAGTTAACTTTGTGTGAACAACCGGATTAATTATGAAATACGCCCACTGAGCAGTATAATTCGTTTACCATACTAAAATAGTTTTTATTTATGTAGATACAAAAATCTGCGTAAGTCGGAAGCGAAACCGTCTAAAACGAAAAAAATACCGTCTTGGATAGTTCGATTACTTTAATTTACACAATTTTAAAAACTAAGTCTTGGTTTCGACCGCAAAGTTCGTTGTTATTTTAACAACGGGAAATATTATTTTTTTGCGGTTGTATCGATGTTTCTTTTGTAAATGGATTTGTAATGCAATTACAATTGTAATTGTATTAAACCTCAAAACTTATAAATACATATCCAAATGAAATACCGACACAATCGTAAAAATAAAAAAATTTCCCGTTGTTAAAATAACAACGAACTTTGCGGTCGAAACCAAGACTAACAATAATTGTATGTATACATTTTTTCGGATAGCAAAAACTTGAACCGGAACGAAAATTAATTTCGATTCCAGTTTCGGTTCAGGTTCAACTTTTTATTTTATTTCGGTTCGGTTCCGGTTTTCGGTTCATTGAAAATAGCGGTTAATTACTGTTTTCGGTTCCAGTCTCTGATTTAGACTACTCTAAAAATGAATTGACCCTTAATAGTCTGGTAGCTTAAAGATAGTGTTATGAAAATAACGTAAATTAGTTCGTAGCAGCAAGCAGCGAGAAATTCAGTTTTTGGTTTTACCCCGGAAAATGAATAGAAATTATTATGAATAAATCAGACAGTAGCTAATATTAATCTTCAAAATAAGCTTAGTTTTAAGTCAGTATCTTAGCGTACTATTAGCGTTATTCAAACTTCAATGAAATTGTGTGCAATTTTGTTTTGTCTCAAAACACGACAATTTATACAAAAAATTATATAAAATACTGAACTTTTTGTTTCGTATTATTTGAGACTGGTTTAAGAAACACCATCCCAAACACTTTTACCGAATTTTCCTAAGTGAAAAAAACTTTTTCTCGTACTCGTACGTAAATCTTTTTAATTCGGACACGGAGGATTAATAGCCTTCAAATTTGCAAATAGTTGGGCAAATTTACTTTAATTATTAGCATTTTATTATATTGCATTCAAAACTGTTAATTTAATACTTTGTGCTAATTAGTCAAAAAATATTTTTTATTGACTTTGCATTTCAAATAAAAATTTAATTTTTATTTATTTATTCAACAGACGCTCATCCTCAGTCACAAATTACTCGATTAGCGTGGTTGAACAACGATACGGTTATTTCAACTGGACAGGATTGCAATACAAAAGTCTGGAATATTGAAGCAATTTAAAATGTCATTATAATAATACGTTGTATGTACATAATCGCATCAATAATAAAATATAAATAAAATTTATATATATATGTATGTAAATCTACATAAATTAAAAATAACAGATAAATATTAATAATAATAATATTAAAGATACATAAAAAAGAATAAAGAACCGTAAATATAAATAGTAAATAAATTGAATGAAATATTCTTTAAAATATTTTTTTATAAAAAAAAACAATTCAACAATTTTTAAGAATTATTTAAAAATATAAAACAGAATAAATTTATAATTATTAAAAAAGGAAACAAAAATTTATAGATGGATATATGTATTTGTACTTTATTTAAGGAAATTACTGTTCGAGCTTTTATTAAGAGATTAACTTTACAAAAAAAAAAAAAAAACATTGACTATGGAATTTTTGTCAACACCTACCTACCAGTCACATCGCAAATTTATGTCATAACTATGAAACTACCTAACCTAAATCTTCAATCTGCTACTTGCTCAATACTATATAAGACGATAACATATCAATAACCCCACCGTAACATATTTACATAAATCACAAAACAATTAACCAGCGTGGTCCATATTTTAGACTGAATATTATTGATCGATCGTTATACGACAAAAATTCCATATTTGAAAAGATTTAAGGCATTTAAAAAAAAAACGTATATTGTTTCTGTTTTGTTTACTAACCGTTAACCGTGAGATAATTTATTTACTAAAGAAACTTTTTTTTTTTTATTGATAAATTAGTATTTTTTACAAATTATAATTTTGTATTTTTTTTTCTATAAATGAGCCGTTTTATTTGAAAGTGGTTCAAAGTGGTCCATTTTTCAAAAAAATTAAGTTAATGATAAAAATAGACAAATGTCTAGTATAATCTTTCTAACGGTAAACAGTTTATAGTTTATACTTGTGCAAAAAATAAGAAATTGTTGCATTTATTGTTTCTCTATTCTTTCATTATCTCGTTTCAACAAAATATGGACTTATACCACTTTCAAATAAAACCGCTCAAATAAACTAAATTAAATTTATTTAAATTATTTTCTAATTTTAATGTTACAAATAAATAATTTTTTTTTTTGTTTTTTTTATACATTTTTGGGTGATTTGATTTTCAGATTTGCATTAATTTTTACATAATTTTAATTTGTTTATTTCTACAAACTAAAGTTATGTGTGAAAATATATAATAATTTAGTTTGTTTTTGTTTTATTTTAGAATTTTATACATGTTTGTTTTTTTGAAAGAAATTATGATGTGAGAAATTTAAAAGATTATATTGTAAACGCAAAATAAATAAAAAATGAATTTGAAAAATTGAATTGAAGAAAAATTAAACAAGAATTGTAATTTTTAATCCTGATTTACTATTAAGTGCTACTGGCGCCATGTCATAAATCTGCCCGCACGATGGAATGGTTGCGAGAAAATGGCATTGAGATTATGGAGTGGGTTGTTCAGTCCTCGGACCTGAACCCCATAGAACATTTATGGAGTTTATTAAAACGCAGAGTCAGGCGCCACACATTAAAAACTAAAGAAGAACTAGAACGTTGCCTGTGCCAAGAATGGAGCGCTATAAGTCGTGCAGAATATAGAAAACTTGTAAGCTCTCAACCTGAAAGAATTTCTGCCGTAATTAAGGCAAAGAGTGGACCTACAAAATTTTAATTTTATATAAATAAATAGTAATGTTAACCTATATAAATTGTTTCAATTTATTTCAAATTAATACTCCCAAAAAACTGTAAGATATCATGGGTGCTCAATACTTTTGGCCATGGCTGTATATTAACATTGGGTTCAAGTTCAATATGTGAATATGGTAAAGTGTTGAACAAGGATTTAACGTCATGTGGATGTATTCAATTGAAATTATAGTTTCAAAGAATATATCGTTATTTTTGGTTAATTAATTTATCACATATACCAGAAATTTTTGACATTATCTATTTGATTTTAAAAAGATCATTAAAAATTGGCTGGCAAAGATAATTAGGTAACCATTTAAAATTCTATCTGGATGGGTTCATTCAATTTCTAAAATTTGTAAAAAGTCTCCGAAATTTAAATTTCGTCTTTAACCCTTTGGACACGAGTGGTGCCCCTCAGTTACCATGCAATAGTAATGAAACAACACGAGTGGTGCATCTCATTCACCACGTAACAAGAGAGAACAAAAAACAATGGATTACCGTTATTTTTTTTTCTGTGCACATGTATGGAAAGTAGATTTACCTAGCAAACGCTTTCATTTTGATCAGTTTACAATGAATTCACCAGTCCATCGTTTGACAAAGCCAAACATAGTTTGCTTTAGCAATACAGTTATCGATGTGCGTTTTCGATGAAGGTATCTCTAGATCAGTAATCACTTGTACTCTTTGAACTAAATTGTCATTGATGTTGTATGTAGTTATTATCGGATTCCTTTTACGATGAAGAAATAATTTTGCACTTTTTGATGTTTAAGTGTAATGAGTTTTGGTCACACCTCACACCACTCACTAAGTCTATTGAAGTCATCTTGCAGTTTGTCAGCATCACAAATTTTTTTAATCGTACGTTAAATTTTTACGTCAGCAGCAAATATCAGAAGATTTGCTAACGTTGGATTTTGTTTTGCCGATTATTACATTTGTAGGCTATTTGTTAAGTAAGACTTGAACCAATTAATGTATTCTATTGAAAATCCAAATGCAAATAGACTTTAGAGTGCTTTATGTTGATATAGAGAATCAAATGCCTTACTGAAATCCGTATAAGATACGTCTACTTGATGATGTTTTTCTATCTCCCTTATTACTTGGCTGGTTTAACTCAACCAGGTTAGAAGATGTAGACCTACCAGGCATAAACTCATGCTGGTTGACAGATAGATATATGACGTATTAGTGTTGATTTAAAAGCGTTACATATAACTAGTTCAAAAGCACAACGGATTTACCAAAATACTCGTAAACGTTTTTAATATAGATGAGGCTACATCATTCGGTTCACATCCATCTCCAAAATCCTTCAAAGCTGATAGAATGATATTGTCTGCCAAAGCCATTAGCGATGAACAATAATTGCTAGTAAATCCTGTTAGCATTTTTATCCCATTGCGTAAAGTCGAAGATTTTCTGATTGTAGTGGGATTTCGGCGCTCACGGTACTGATTGATGCTTTTTCCGATTGTAAATTTGTCTTCTGCTCGGATTGTCACCAAGATGTGCACATGTGGTAAGCCTCTCTTTTAAAATTCGATGGTATAGACGTAAGCTATGGATTCTCCAAACACACCATCGCACCAGAACTGTTAGGTCATCCATCAACGATTTTAACTTTAACTTGAAAACTCGTGCAACTAAATCAGGATGATTCACTGTTTGTCCTCCAGGTCTAAAGTTTTCGGTAATTTCCGGCCAGTTAGGATTCGCAGTCAATGTGACGAATAGATCAGATGCACAGATCATTTACTATTTGTGCTGCTTTGTGTTGTAGCACACTGACGTTGTTCCGAACTCGATTCTGCTGTAATCTATAAGTTAGGACTTAAAATGTTTATGTTGATGGATTGTTGATTCCGATCTACAGGATTTCGTGAGTAAATTTTGATGCCACGATCAAAAGGTTGGTCGCCATCCTCGTTTACAAACATAATCGCGATTTCACTTGATGTTGGTGTGTTGTATCGTCGCTGATCTTGAACTGCTGCTTGTTCGTCATGTGCTTCGATTTCTTGGTTCATTGTGAAAGTTTCTACAAGCCGATTGTTGTTTCTAAAATAATGATCCAGACGGCCCAGGAGTTAAGGATTACATTGCTCATTTGCTGAATGATTCTAACGAATTTCCATAGCTTGTTTACTATCCACAACATAAAATTGAGCAAACTGTGGTGTTTGATCGGCTATATGCTACAACTGTGAAGTTCGGTGATAGGTTTTGCCATGCACTTTGAAGACATATAGACCTCTTGCAGGGAAATCAATGACTTTAGCACCTATGGAAGCAAACGACAGTGCACTATTAACTGAACGGATGTTGTCACGGAAATTTGTTCGATTGGGATCATTCTGATGGAATAACAATCTTCGCACGAAACCTGGATACGACTTCGTTTTCGTTTAAAGGCTTAGGAAGCTTGATTTTTCCTTTGCGGCAACAGTTTGTGAATTTTCCTTCAGTTGGGCGTTCAGCAATAAAATTTTTCGAATCACAGAACTGACAGATGATGTTCATCGGACCGCGGTTCTGTTGAGCGACCTTAACTTCTCCGAAACTGAGTGCTTCGTCACGAACTGCATGACTTTGACGCTCTTGTCGCTTGCGATGTGCATCTTCCTTTTGTTTTTCCTGCATTTAATGCATGCCGAGCAACGTCTTCTGTTCCTTTTTTCATTTTCTCAAACTCTGAATAAATCGAAAGAAAAGTAGAAACTCTTCCCTAAGGCCCGTTGCACATTTCAGCTAAGCTAAGCAAGAAATGTAGTTTTCGTTAGCTTTGTTAGCTCGCCTAGCTCACCCCTTTGCACTTTCCAGCTGATAACTAGCCTTAAACAAACATACATTGCTGATTTTGTATCTTCCCATTAAAATTTTTTATTTTCAACCGAGGGATAAGAATTTAGTTTACTTTTATATCGCTTAGCTTAGCTTAGCTGAAATGTACAACGGGCCTAATTGTCACTTCATTATATTTGGTGATGTATGAATCTGTAAGATAAGATACACAACTCAAATGCAATTATTTTGCAAATTTGTTGCTCACTTTGGTAAGAAATGCTATTTGGATACTTTATTTTGAAGGTTTATCGATGCCATTTATGTATGGAAAATGATATTACTCAAACGTCGATCTGATGCTCAAAATTATTATGATGACATTTTCCAATATAGGGACGTTTTTACGGCATTTATCTCGGCAATGATGTTGGTTTTTAGGTCTTGGATGGTGGCTGGACTATCGACGTATACTTTGCTTTTCAAAAACCCCCATAAAATGTAATCTAATGACGTTAAATCGCTTGATCTTGCAGGCCAATTCACATTTCCGCGACACAAAATTAAGCGATTTCCGAAGAACCTTTCCAATTCGTCGATATTCTCACGCGTAGTAAAGCAAGTTGCACCGTTTTGTTGAAAATAAACATCACCCAAGTCGATTCTTTCAAGCTGGGGCAAAAAATAGTCCGTTATCATTGCATTCGCGAACTGCGCGAAACGGTTTTTTTTCCCCAAGCCATTTTTGTAGTGCTCTTGAATAACTTTAACGCGGGTCATATGTGAAACGCGATATTTTAAAACGCGATTGCCTAGTTCTGATCGTACATGTTCAATTTCGTCATAAAGGTGAGAGAAAATTTTATTAAATGAAGGAAGATTAATTATTATTATTTTAAACTTAGAATTTTAAAATATCGCCTTTTGTACCATATCGCGTTTTGAAATATCGCGTTTTGAAATGCGTTTTTACTTTATCTGATTTCGTCGTATCGCGTTTTGAAATATCGCGTTTTGAAATGTCGCGTTTTGAGCGAATCACCTTTAACACGGTCTTCAATCGAATACGACTCCATAGCGATAAATGGCAAACATTCAACTAACAAAACGACAAGAAATGGCAGAAAACAAACATGGCGTCTTTGCACTTTTATTTATTTTCCTGCGTGGACAACCCTTTATAAAAATTTCTAAATAATTTATAGTAGTGTTTGCATACGTTTAGAGGCATCATAAACGCTTACCAAGTACTTCTTTTATATAATTAATTACTATAAAGGCCAGTATTCACGTACAATTAAATTACGCAATATAATTGCGTGACGTCAATATTACACAGTAAAATTCAAAACATTAAAATACAATTTGAGTATATTGTGCAATATAATGACGTCACACAATTATATTGCGCAATTTAATTGAACGTGAATACCGGCCTTTACACAAGTATATTGCCACAGTACGTAACCGAGCTTAACTATAAAGCGCAATATTTAATTTAAAGTAAAATATTTGGTCACTAAAAAAACTAAATTTGGAAGACAAAACTTTGAGGAGATTCGAAGCGAAGACCTTTGCCGCTCTATTCCAGTGCGTTATCACTAAAAACCACAAACCATATTAAAAATTAGATTTACATAATTTTCATTGTTATATTAGCTGTGTTTTTTTATAAGTCTCGATAGATCTATTCAGATATTTGCAAAAATAAAAAATGGGAAATTGTAGCTACTCCTATCATCCACTTAAAAATACTGGCACTCGCAGCACTAAGAATTTTGTTTATTTTGACAACGCTACGCCATGTTGTTTTCATTATATTTTGTTATTCCAAAAGTATAAATACATGAGGAAAAGTGCGAATACATTTTATCCATACATAAAAATGAGACGGACACATTCAAACTTTTTTTTTCTTTCAAAATGCTACTATGATCTTTTAAATTTGAGCAACTTTTACGAAAAATGAAAAACAGGTTCATTTTGCGATTTTTCCATTTTTTTCGCAAAAAAAAACTTCTGGATTGCGGTAAATAGTATTAAATAACACATTTTAATATGCCTCTTCATAATGGAAGGAAATAATAATAAAATGAATACTTTTAACGTACATCTTCTGTCTTTTAAAATAGAGCAAAAGATTAAATGTAAATCAGCTACTAGTTTTCTATTGTATGATAGATGTACTAAAAATTGACCTTGGTATGCTTCCATGCTAAAATACAAATTTTTAATGTGTGTCTTTACTCATAAAAGGGAAAATCTGTAGTCTCGATAGCATATCTGGATAAAAAGCAAGATTTTCATATACAATTAATAAGTTGTGTAATTCAAGGAAATGAATTAAAAACGATGAAATGTTGAATAAAAAGTTATTCTTGATTCAAATAAACTGAATCAATTGCAGTTTAACCACAAAAATAGAGAACATATGGATGCAATCTATAGAGATCTATCGAGACTTATAAAAAAACACGGTAATTGTTACGTTACAAAGTCTGAGCTTTTCTTAAATTTATAATTTATAGTTTAATGGTAAATTCTTCAAAGTTCAATTTTAATTTTAAAAGCCCAAATAAAAGCTTTTGCATATGATCGTAAATTTTTTCAGTTTCATCCAATTTTAATTTGTGGCTTGAGACTTAAAGTCGCCATACTCAAAGAAATGAAAGTAAATTTCTGAAGCAGAGCCAATATTATTTAAACAACAATTATTTCAATACGTAGGAAGATTTCCTCATTCTCCCTCGGTCAAGCAATTATACATATTACAAACCGCTATACATAACAATGCGCTGATATATTTATAAAATGTACAAGCAATAAATTTTCGCATCTTAGGCATACACTAAACTAAACTCTTAATAAATAAATAAGTAAAAAACAAAACAAAAATTTAACAATAGAACCCAACTGTTGTTGTAAAATGGAAAATGAAAGAAACTTAATAGAAAATCAACCACGTGGTCGTCGATATATTATTTATACAAGAATAGAATTGGTTATTTTTGTCTCCAAATTAACAAAAGAAACAAAAATAATAATCAATGGAATTTGTCGTGCAAGAAAACACAAATTACACGCGTAATTATTTACGTAAATTGGACATGGACTCTCATCGCCAGGCCATTAATATACGCAATTTACATACATATGTACTTATCTTATATGCGCGCTGTTTTTAACTAAAATGATTTATCAATAATATACAAGTGGGAGGCTGGGGGTTCATAATCATAATTTTTAATTTTTTTGTGTTCAGTCGAATTTAACGATATACACTCTCGTCGATCGAGTTAATTAATAACTGAATAAATTTTTAAAACTTAAGAAGATACTAACAACCACGAGGCGACAGAACAATGTGTTCTGTATATGAATTTTGGTTTGTTATTTTTAGGAATCTGGAACTTTTGTTCTATTTTTCAGTTTAGTAATGTAAATATTTTTGTGTTTTTTAATTTTTTCCGTGTCAGCTGAAAAATATATTACGGAAAAAAAAATGGTTTTCTTGTATTTTCTGAATACAGTGTGACGTAACTAAAAAAAGATGAAAAAAAAAAAACTCAAACATACGGTTTTACAATAATTATGCTGTTGTCTTATTTAGGAATTTCTCGCACAGTCGATTTTCTTTAAGGTGTCAAATTATTTTGGAATATTTTCAACATACAAATTTTGTAATTTATTTTGTTATTGTTATAATATTTCTCAGTTTGAGACTGACTATATATTATTGAATCACATGTGATATGCTGATACTGCTGCTAGGTATAGAGGTTTTAAAAATAATTTAACTTGGTTCAGTTATTTTGGGTGCCATGATCATTATTGTTGTTATTATTTTTTGGGGAATGGAAATTTGTTAAACTGGCTGTTTATTAATAGAATGTGTAATTTGGAGAATTTTCTTGAGGAATTATATAATTAAACAAACAGTAGATATGTATTTCGAATTTAGGCCTGCGTGCTAATTTAATTTATGTTAACTTATGCGCGATCTGGGTTATTTGTGATAGTACGTTTTTAGATTATACATATGTAGAAAAATTATTGTGATGAGCTTAAAATAATATATGTTGGTCAATATGTCAACACAAATGATATCGAAATAATTAATTAAACTAGAATTTTATGATATATGAATGGTCAGTTCAAAGTGACGAAGTGGGTGTGTCACAGTTTTTATTATTATGATTGATGGGTTTCTGTAATTTATTATTTTTGAAATGTTTTTAAAGTTAATTTTAATTTTATAGTCTTCAGGAGCACTAACTCCGTAAAGAGAGGCCCCTGAGAAATTTTCATTTTATTCAAAATACAACTAAAATAAACAAAATAAAGGGTACTATGTGTGTACAACGTATAGTTCTGGAGTTTGCGAATTATGAAGTTTGGACTTCAGTGGAAAGAAATTTCTCTAAATTGATGCAAAAGCTGAATCCTTGATAAAGTAATAGAAACATTATTATCAATAAAAAACGACAAATTTATCAAGAGCCTAAAACACATTTTAAATTCAAAATACTTTGAATAAATGAATAAATTAAATTAAAACCTTGTTTCTACTGCGACATATCTTTTTAGATATGTAAATCAAATTGAATTTTTAATTTATTTTAATTTAATAAATAGAACTGAGGTGGCCGATATATTGGTAAATAGTGATTGGACATGATTAAATTATTTGTTGGGCAGGGCTTAGCAGCTGGCCTGGTGTTAAGGCCGAAAAGTCGGTAATGAAAACGAAGAGATATAAAAGATAAAAATCCACATATGTAAATAAAATAAAAGTAGGGCCACAATAATATAATAGCGTGGGCTGCGAACATCATTGCCAATATCAGTTGCCATCCTTAATACCACATATGGATTTGTTGAATGGTGAATTTGAGTAATGGCAGAATAAAAAGGAGGTCTATTTTCAATGAAAGAAATCTGTCCTTTTCTCAATCTATTTCTTATTGTGATCTTACGAGACCTATGGCAAATTCCGCTTTATAAAGGGTGGGCCACAAGAGTATCACCACAGAATAATAAACAACCAGAACCGACATTACATGGACCAAAACATTTTTGCTCTTACCTTATATTTTACATGTTAATTATGAATTTTCAGCCACTGAACGATAATTTAACACCGAAAATCTTACCTTATATAAACCAAGGTCAAAAAAATGAGTCCACTTTTCTCCATATAAAAACCGCGTTATGTTGCTTCTGGGTATTCTGTGGTATCACCAAGTAAATAAAAAATTATTGCGTTGAAATGATTTTGATTTATTTTGTTTTATTTTACAAGAGAAAATCCTATAAATTTGGCTTAAATTCATAAATACGATACAATGTAAAAAGGAGATACAATAAAAATAAAAATATAAAAGAATTAAAATTGACATAGAAATATTTTCAGGTCAAAGATGTTGCTTCAACCTATGTTTAAAGCTATATCTTTGCTTAACACATTAGCGGACAACCACTGCAAGTATCTCGTAGCTTTCTAGTGGGACTCCACTGCAATTATTTTGCTTTGTATTGTAAAATTATCTCTTCACACAATTTTAGTTCATGCTCTCTTTAATATAATAATATGGTAGTTATACTGTCTCGCTTTAGTATTAGCAGAGAATAATACAAGATAGAGTTGTCTAAATAATTTTGTTGTACTCTAGCAAAATAACGGAACAACTGCAAATGCAGATGCAGTAGCATTACCATATAAATCACATTAGAGTAAAAAAAAGTGTCACGCGGAGGAGACTTCAGTTAATTTTTTTTTTTTTTAATGGTTACCTACGAAGAAAAACAGAAGCGGTTGTTGGCTCTAACTAAGGAAATGGACAGCGGTGAAGAAAATGAAATTAACTTCTCGCCAGATAATAGTGTCGATGATCCAGAATACTTGATTAATGATAGTGATAATGACGTTAATAGTAGCAATAATGATAGTGAGTGTGAGTTGGATGAAGATAAAGACATAACAGATGATGATATTACACTTGAAGAACAAAATAATCAGCAGGAAGAGAATATTATTGAAGAGGATTTATTAAAGGAGAGGTTCGATAGTTTTTTTGGTGGTGAGTTGGTAAGTTTAATTATTAATGCTATACTATAATGTGTACGGTGAAAAAGTTTGCAATGAAGGTCACAAAACTCGATATTCGCGATCAGCAAAATTCAAACCAACCAATTCGACGAAGATTTTAAAATTTATTGGCCTTTGCCTTTTACAAAGCCAACTGAAACCACCTATGTGTACAATTCGACACCTGTTCTCAACACATCCTTTATATCACCATCTGGTTTTCCCCCAAATAATGTCAGGACGAAGATTTGAACAAATACTTAGATGCTTCAACGTAAATCCTGAATTAAACGAGATGTATTTAACCTTCACTTTATCGATAAAAAAATCCTTAACCTTGACAGCAAATACCCCGGGTACACTCAAAAAAATATCGTAGGTGATATTGACGAACCAGTTTCGTTAAATGGTGATAATGAAACTATTGTTCATTTAACACTAATTTCCTCAAATATTTATTCGTTATATTCATATGGAAGAAATATTCGTCAAATAAAAAAAAATTGTTCTCATTGACAAAAATTTTTGACGAAAATTCATTATATAATCAAATTAAAAAATGAATCGTTACATTGATTAATCAATCATTAGAAACACACACTTACTTTCGTTGACCCTATATTATACGCTAATTCTTCATTAATGTCGATTTCGATTCACCTGTTACCAAATCTTTAAAAGATCACTCTCTACTGCTGGTGAATCGAACAGTTGCTCCTTAATATATATGTGTGTGTATGACGTTTGTATAAACATAACCTATAATTTTCATTAAATCCATATTTGTATATTAATTAAACACAAATTAATTCTTTAATATAAAATATTTATAAAAAAATAAACAGAAACACAAAAAAAAACACAAAACACAAATGACGCTTTCAATAAACTCAAATCGAATAAAATGTCATTCAAAATGACAGTTCTATTTGTGTTTGTGTTTGTAAATCTGCCAAAAAATCGAGATTCGTAAAACAACAACAATTTTGCTCGACCGAGCGTTTTTCTTGAAGAATCGAACAGTTTGACAGCAGAAAGAGCAAGCAGACTTGCTCTTTTTTGGTGAATCGAAAACCACATTAGTAAGCCTTTTCGCCATATGCACTACTTTTTTTGGTTCAGTGTACAGAAACGAAAATCATATATACATATATATTGAATGAAAACGTTATAGGTGCGAACTAATTTTTGATGTTTAGTGTTTCTTTTTCATTTATTAACTTAAAAAATTACAGAAATATTCAAAAGTGAAAATTCAGATCTATACCCGGGTATATACAGTCAAAGTGAAGGTTAATTAAAATAAATTCATTTGTAAAACTATTTAATGAAAAATGCCAGGAAGCAAATTTTTTTTTTTTTTCGCTGGCGCTACATCCCATAGAGGGATTTGGCCGCTTCATTGTGAAGTTTCGTAATCATATTTTCAACGGATAATGAGTGATTAATTCATTGATCCTTACATTAACCAGCCGTGATTTTGTCATCACCCACCTGGGACCTCCGGAGCTTAAAGCAAGCATGCTAACAACTGTGCCACCGGGGCGGCAAACAAATTGGTCGGGCCATAATCTTTCGTTGAAACGGAACACAATGTCTTTAATTTAGAAATCTATAGTGGTAAACAAATTATTGATCCTTAAAATTCCATGCTTAATTCGTTGGTTTTACGTTTGATGAATCCATATTTAGGAAAAGGATATATGTACATTGTTTCTGGACAATTTTTATAATAGTGTGATGTCCAACATTATGCTAACCCATAAACCACACTCTTGTGGTATACTCCGCAGCAACCAAAAGAATCATCTGAAAGATTTAATAGGGACAAAATTAAAAAAGGCGAACTTATTTGGACAAAAAAAGGAGTTGTTGTCTTATCAAAGTGGAAGGACAAAAGAAAAGTCATTAAAAATAAAGCCCAAATACATATTGAAATGCTGGGAAATGGGAACCCGTGAAAGCAATTTGGTCATATAACCACCTTTGGAATGAATGTCAAATATTTTTGCCAACACGGAAAACCCCCAAAAAAATACTTGGTGATAAAATACATGGCAGGTTGTTTAAGTCCAATTGCCACAATTGCATTTTGGTTGTGTTGGTATATTTTGCCTGACGTTTCCTAGCATTTTGATCCATATTGGATGCTTAGTTTATTATTGGCTATCGAAAAGATTACACAGTTTTGGTGTACTCAGTATCATAACGGTGTCGATTTTGGCCAAAAATTTACTAACAAGCAAAGAAGTGTGAGCAGGTGTATTATCATGGTACAATGGCCATGAGTTATTTCCCCACAAATCCAGACGTTTTGTAACAATTTGCGATGCTAATTGTTACTGGGGTTTGACTGTAGCTTAAGAAACAATTTCCAGATTTTTAATTGTTCCGTAATTGTTTCAATACTCTAAAATAATTCTGATTTTATTTACATTTTCCCCACCATTGATCATGATAATTATGTGTTTTAGTATATAACCTGGTCATCCCGTTGGTTGATGACTATAAATAGACCGATATGAAAAAAAAAATCGATCAGTTCTGGATATAATTTTGATTAAATATTTTCCTAAAAATTTTCAAGTTTTGTTTTTGAGTTTGCCTAGTTGTGCAACAATTATTAAGTGAAAACTATTATATATACATATACTATGTGAAATAGTGACAATTCGAGTACTTTGTTACACGAAAACTATTATATAGATTAGTGAAATAGTGATTATTTGAATTCTTTGTTACACCCCGTAAGATTTGCTTAACGTATAGTGTAATCCATAATTAAGCTTCCAATTTAAGGAACAACGGTGGTGCGAACGCTATGTGGTGTGATTTAGTTTATGATACGCAAAATATATGTGGTATATAAACAAAACTCTAGTGAAATTTAATGTGCCTATTAAGCTTGATTTAAGCTATGATGTTTGAATGAATATTTATGCAACATTCATAAGTATATACAATACATAATTATACAGACATATCATAAGTGTATAATCATAATTAAAGTGTATTGAAACACGCTGAAAAAAAAAAAAACATTCTATAAAATTCGAAATGGTACGTGAACCAAACGGTCGATTCATTCATTGATAAAACAATACCGTTTCGTTTTCTTTAATTCTCAAAGTTAAAGTGTCACGATAAAGAAAAAAAAATGAATTCAATTGTATTTATTAGTATAATGGTTCTGTTTAAATTTTAAAAATAATATCAAATACATATATAAACATTATGTTCTGCTATACATTTACATACATACAATATATGTATAAAATTGTATGTAATTGTACTAATGTATGAAATTTTATAAAAACAAAAAATTAAATTGAAAATTCAAAATTAAATTTATAAAATTGTAATTTAATAATAAAATTTCGATAATTACAAAATTTGAATTAAACAAGTATAATCCAGTTCGGATTGTTTCATTTATATGCTGCGGTTTCACATGGTGTTATGTTTCTGGTGGAATCCATCTTCACAGTTGTTCGCCTATATTGGAGTTCGAGTTCGCTGTCATCAGAAGTGGTTTTTTTTGTATGTGAAGTGTTGTAATGCAGATAAATATAATTAAAATTTTGAATTAAGATTTTGTTATAATCGAGTAACGTAACGTAAGAAAAATAATATCTTTGCTATTTCATTTGTTTTTAAATTTTCTTCTTAGTGGTTTTCATTTTGTTTTATTATATTAATTTTCATATGGTGTAAAAAGAAAACGAACAATTACGAGGAAGACGAGTGCGGGAAAAATTTGTTTTCCAGAAAATTGGTAAGTGACGTTTTGAATTATTTTAAAGAATGTTTTGTTTTCATTTAATATGAGAAAATAATAAGTTTTACATAGGAGAATGATCCATTGAAGATATGCGAGGATTGAGGTCGGGCATAATTTTATTTTTCTTTATTTTTTTTTCTGATTGGGATGGTTGGGAATGAAAACTCACGACTAAGTAACCTCTAACGACTGAGCTCAGGTTAAAACCAAATGAAATAAATTCCTTCCCAATCATCCAACAACACGTAAAGTGTTTTATGTCTACGGTTGAACCATTTTCATTTATTTTTATTAATTCATTTTTAATCATACCGTAACATAATGGCGCCCAAACTCCAGAGGGACTTTTATCACAACGTATTAAATAGTTATAATTAGCAACTGATTTCCGGAAAATGCTGTTCCATTTTCTCCGTTTAGCGGATTTGACATTGGAACGCACTAAACCGTTTAGAGTACGGTCTGTTATTATTTATTTTTGCCATGTGATATTTAACAGAATTTATTTTACAGTATCAAGTCTCATTCAATTTAAATTTTATTATTAGATCTTACAAATTTTTGTTAGGTTTTTTCATTTAGTTTTCAAATATTTTTTCTTGTATGCAATGAATCGTTTTCCTTGTGGGGTTGCAGTTTACCAAGTTTGTTTATTTTAGCCACAAAGCTATCTTTATTTGGTATTTGAGTTGTGGAGAATAAACGGGATTGTTTATTGCTAACTATATACTTGTTAGATACGATCATTGTTCTAAGTCAAAATTCGTATTATTATTTTTCTTTGTTTACCTTTAAAAACGTGGCGTATAATTCCGGATTTTTTTTTGTCCGTTGATTCATACTATATGGTTTTTAGGTTCACAGATTATATTGTTAATTTTTTTTTATTATTATTTTTTTTTATTAAAATTCCGTTATTATCTCGACCTCCAGTCTCCGACGTCTCCATGGTTAATTCTCCTATTCACGCGTACATATTACTATATAAAATTGCAATTACATTATAAAACGATACATTACAAATATTATAGTTTGCACGGGTTTACTATATTTCGTTTATTTCTCAAATTCTAAATTATTGTATTCAGATTGAAATACCCTTGTGGTATGTGTGTTGTTTTGTATATATATAAAACATCCAGCTTTATAAGTGCCATTTAGAAACATTAATTAATATTTATTTGCACATTTAATTACACAAGGGTCAAAGGAACTATTTCACTAAAAACAAAAACAAATTTTTTTAAATTTATTTCTCCATTCTTTTACTAACATTTTTTCGACATGATGGATATCGAGTATCTAAGTCCAGATGAGTTTGACGTAGAATGTTTAGTTCGTAAACTAAGCAATGACCCTTTGTCCAATTTAGAGAAGTTACAAAAATTATTACTAGATGAAACGGATCATCCTGCAATTAAACCAAGCCGCGCTCATTTAGCGGCTACAAAAAGGCCTAAAGACGAAATCCGTATCTGTACGAATAAGTTGGTAGAACACCGAAATACCTTAACGGGAATTTCGAGTGATGATGTTGGTAAATGCATAGTAGTTGATCGTATAGATTCCCGTATTACCCATGTTATAGAACGTCTGCGACGTTTATCATTCACCAGTCGCAAATACAAACAGCAGTGTCTTGATCTTATAGATACGGCGCTTCAATTGAAAGACAGCGCGAAAGCCATCACTGCAGAACCTACTGATCTTAACAAAACCATAGCGGAGCTGACCGGCAAAATTTCCTTACCGGCAAGTGAAGTATCGACCTCGGAAGATGAAGCTGATGAAGAGATTGGGATTAAATCATCAGCTCAGATTCAACATAACCCGGGGAGCTCGAAACTATTTGATAAACCTTCAAGTAATACACAAATTATTAAGGATCCAGGTGTTTCCAACACTAAGGATTCTGGTGTAGCAAACATCACCCCAACCTCAGAGGAGGACACAGCACGTTATGGAATTCCAAAAGAACAGCCGAGATACAATCTGTATCCACAAAATTCTGATAGTTCGCATCATTTTAATGTAAATGATAGGCAATCCATAGAGATCCACCAAATGCGTTATCCACCAGTAACAAAGTGGAACCTATCATTTGATGGCACACTAGATGGGCTATCGGTGGAAGCTTTTATTTTTCGATGTGAATATCTAGCACGACACTATAAAGTACCAGAAGCTAATTTGTGTATAGAAATAGCAACTATTTTAAGAGGTAGTGCATTAAATTGGTACTGGTGTCATTTGAAATTGAATCCAGGTATATCATGGCCATCGCTTAGGGATAATTTAATCGAGCGATTTCAAGATCGGAGAACCGATCTCGATATCAGGCAAATGATAGAGGCCAGGAAACAAAAATTCAAAGAACCATTCATGGAATTCTTTAATGCAATACAAACGATGACTTTGCAATATCGAATTCCACCCTCAGATACCGAAATACTTCATATACTTCGAAGAAATATGAGAGCTGGTCTGCAAAATGCATTAGCAGATCGTAACATTCATTCACTAAGTGAATTATTAAGACGATGTGTTGCTTTGGAAGATTCTTGGAAGCGAACCAATTATGAGCCGGAATCTTTATGTGCGCGGAAATACGTTCACGAATTAGAGGGTATTAGTGCTAACAATAGTGATAAAAATGGTGGTAACTCTTCTCGTTCAGACCAAATAATCGAAAATAAAAATAAATTGTATAACACTGTGCCTGAGGAAATATCAGCTTTGTCGCTTGCGCCAAAAGGGTCTACTAGCCAAACTCAGGCCCCTCAGCAAAGAAATCGAGAGGACATTAGATTGGTGTGCTGGAATTGTCATGACCTAGGTCATACTTATTTCGATTGCCATAAACCAATTACGAAAATTTTCTGTTTCGGCTGTGGTCGCCCTGATATCCTAAAACCCAACTGTTTTAGATGCCAGGGAAACGGACAACCGAGGCTTCAGAGCTCTGGGAATGCATTGCCTCGAAGAAGAATCGAACCCAGACCAACAACACACGAAGCAGCAGCGAATACCGACCCGGAACTTTCGCGGAGGCAGCCGCACAATCCATAGACAACACCATTAGCCATAAGCTCTCCAAATTACCTACTAATGTCAAAAATAACTCGGATATTTCGTTAGCACCAAATAAATGTTTCCCTACAAATCTAAATGTGAAATACCAAATTGCACCAAATCCAAATAGAAATTTTTATCGGGCTAAAAAGTATTGGGCTTCTCGTAAATTATTGAGATCCAATATATCGGAAACGTTTGTTACTGACGAGACCGATAATCGACCGTATGCCGATGTGTTAATTGATAACATTCAATATTGTGGATTGATGGACAGTGGTGCATCCATTACGGCATTTGGCAGTGAAAGCAAATTTTTCATTGATAATCCCAAGTATAAGGTTCACAATTTTCCGTCATTAATTAAAACCGCGAGTGGTCAGTCAGAACGCGTATTCGGATACATTTGGGCAGAGGTCAGCTATAAAAACATTCAGCATTCTATGCGTATCTATTTAATCCCCGGTTTGAAGCAAAAGCTATATCTAGGTATAGACTTTTGGAGATTATTCAAAATTGAGCCAAAAATGATCTCCGAAGTAGAATATCTCAAGCAATCTCCAGATTCTGACTTGAACAACCGTCATACTTTGTCGAACCAGGAAGAAGTTCAGCTTGCACAAGCCATCGATGAATTCCCGTCATTTTCAAAAGTTGGTCTAGGAAAAACCACGCTGCTCACTCACCGGATAGATGTAGGAACGGCTGCACCTATTAAACAAAGATATTATCCTGTTTCCCCACCTATACAAGCTCAACTTTATGCTGAAATAGATCGAATGATATCGCTGGGGGTGATTGAGGAGTCGACAAGTGCTTGGAGTTCCCCGGTGACATTGGTCCGCAAAGCGAGTGGCAAGGTGCGGTTGTGTCTGGATGCCCGGCGGTTGAACGAGGTAACGGTCAGGGACGCGTATCCGCTGCCGATTATTGAGGGACTTCTGAGTCGATTGGATCAGACCAGATATATCTCTAGCATCGACTTAAAGGATGCATTCTGGCAGGTACCATTGGCTCAGGAGTCTCGAGATAAGACGGCATTTACAGTCCCTGGCCGTCCCTTATACCATTTCACAGTGATGCCGTTCGGGCTCTGCAACGCCCCGCAGACAATGTGCCGACTTATGCACCGGGTAATTCCGCACCAACTGCAAGATCATGTATTTGTTTATTTAGATGACCTCCTCATCACCAGTGACAGTTTTGAATCACACATCGAATTATTAAAAACTGTGGCTAAACTACTGACTTCCGCAGGGCTGACGGTTAATCTCGAAAAAAGCCGGTTTCTACAAAAATCCATTCGTTACGTCGGTTATATAGTGGGCGATGGTAGTCTTCATGTTGACCCCGACAAAGTCAAAGCGATCAGTGAGTTTCCGATACCAAACACTGTTAAAAAAGTACGCAGTTTCTTGGGCATGACCGGTTGGTATCGGCGGTTCATTCCGAATTACGCAGCCATTTCGTCTCCTTTAACTGATTTGTTGAAGAAGAATACTAAATTTATTTGGGATCAAGCAAGGCAGTTAGCGTTGGATAAATTGAAAAATGCCTTAATTACAGCCCCGGTTCTCGTTTACCCCAACTTCTCAAAACCTTTCTTCATCCAATGTGATGCGAGTCGCTCAGGAGTGGGGGGCGTCCTCTTCCAAATTGATGAAGATGGAGCTGAACATCCAATTGCTTATATGTCGAAGCGACTGAATCCAGCACAACAGAATTATTCGATAACAGAGCTCGAATGTTATGCCGCTGTTCTCAGTGTAAAAAAATTTAGAGCTTACATAGAGGGATATACTTTTACAATTCTAACTGACCATGCAAGCCTGAAATGGCTCATGAGTCAGAAAGATTTAACTGGCAGATTAGCGAGATGGAGCTTAAAGCTTCAACCATTTGATTTTCGAATTGAGCACAGGAAAGGTTCACAAAATATAGTGCCAGACACACTTTCTAGGGCGTTTATAGAAGAATGTTTACAAAGTTCCGCGGCAGATGTCCCTCATATCGATTTATCTTCAGTGGCGTTTCAGTCTAAGCAATATTTAGATTTAATTCAATCAATACAAGGTGCTTCAAAACCTCTTAAAAATTTCTCAATCGTTGATGGTAAAATTTACATAAATCCTTCAGATAACCACGAGGAAATACTGACGGATATACCCAAATGGAAAATTTACGTTCCCACAGAATTGACTACCAATCTCATAACTTTAGCACATGATCCTCCAAAATCGGCTCACCAAGGTATTGCTAGAACCCTTGAAAAATTACAGCGGTATTATTATTGGCCTCGCATGTCACAGGACGTTCGTACGTATGTAAACCAATGTCGGGTATGTAAGGTAACAAAACCATTGAATTCTGTGTTACAACCGCCCATGGGTCATCAAATTGCAGTGGACAGGTGCTGGCAGCGACTTTACATGGATTTTATTGGGCCGTATCCTAGATCCAAACTTGGAAATTGCTACATTTTTATTATACTGGACTCCTTCAGTAAATATGTTTTCCTGAAACCAATGAAGCAAGCCTCGTCTACTGAAATCTGCAAAATACTTGAAAATGAGATTTTCAAAAATTATTCGGTACCTGAGACTATAATTTCGGACAATGGTCCACAGTTCATCTCGAAAAATTTACAGGTCCTTTTGGAGAAATACGGCGTTAATCATATGCGTACGCCTAAGTACTCTCCGCAAGCGAACGCATCGGAGAGAGCTAACCGATCCATAATATGTGCTATACGAGCATACATTTCCGATGAACATCGGAATTGGGATTTGCACATCCCAGATATAGTTAGCGCTCTTCGCAATGTGGTGCACTCGTCTACTGGTTTCTCTCCGCATTTCATTGTATTCGGTCAACATATGATCACGCATGGAGGTGATTACCAAATTTTGCAAAAACTTGATTTGTCAAACGAAAGGGATGTGTCAGTGCAAGCAAAAACCAATCGACTAAATATGTGCCAGGAATTGATTCTCTGCCACTTAAGGAGGTCGTATGAACGAGGTGCTCATAATTATAATCTGAGGAGTAGACCTAGAGATCTCTCGGTAAATCAGGAAGTTTATGTGAGGAATTTTGCTCAAAGCAATGCGCCGCGCGATTTTTCCGCAAAGTTGGCTCCAAAATTTTTAGAAGCTAAAGTGATCCGTAAAGTTGGAACAGTAGCTTACGAATTAGCTCTTAAGAACGGCAAGAATATTGGTATTTTTCATGCTAAAGATATCCGCTCATGAAAAAAAAAACTGTTCGGATGCTATGATTAAACGAATCGTTTATCTGTTGTCAATGGATTAACTTCAACTAAATTCTCGTATATTGCCTGGCCTAATGAGACACTCAGGGATTCGATGGGTACGTCCCCACGACTGTAACAATTTGCGATGCTAATTGTTACTGGGGTTTGACTGTAGCTTAAGAAACAATTTCCAGATTTTTAATTGTTCCGTAATTGTTTCAATACTCTAAAATAATTCTGATTTTATTTACATTTTCCCCACCATTGATCATGATAATTATGTGTTTTAGTATATAACCTGGTCATCCCGTTGGTTGATGACTATAAATAGACCGATATGAAAAAAAAAATCGATCAGTTCTGGATATAATTTTGATTAAATATTTTCCTAAAAATTTTCAAGTTTTGTTTTTGAGTTTGCCTAGTTGTGCAACAATTATTAAGTGAAAACTATTATATATACATATACTATGTGAAATAGTGACAATTCGAGTACTTTGTTACACGAAAACTATTATATAGATTAGTGAAATAGTGATTATTTGAATTCTTTGTTACACCCCGTAAGATTTGCTTAACGTATAGTGTAATCCATAATTAAGCTTCCAATTTAAGGAACAACGGTGGTGCGAACGCTATGTGGTGTGATTTAGTTTATGATACGCAAAATATATGTGGTATATAAACAAAACTCTAGTGAAATTTAATGTGCCTATTAAGCTTGATTTAAGCTATGATGTTTGAATGAATATTTATGCAACATTCATAAGTATATACAATACATAATTATACAGACATATCATAAGTGTATAATCATAATTAAAGTGTATTGAAACACGCTGAAAAAAAAAAAAACATTCTATAAAATTCGAAATGGTACGTGAACCAAACGGTCGATTCATTCATTGATAAAACAATACCGTTTCGTTTTCTTTAATTCTCAAAGTTAAAGTGTCACGATAAAGAAAAAAAAATGAATTCAATTGTATTTATTAGTATAATGGTTCTGTTTAAATTTTAAAAATAATATCAAATACATATATAAACATTATGTTCTGCTATACATTTACATACATACAATATATGTATAAAATTGTATGTAATTGTACTAATGTATGAAATTTTATAAAAACAAAAAATTAAATTGAAAATTCAAAATTAAATTTATAAAATTGTAATTTAATAATAAAATTTCGATAATTACAAAATTTGAATTAAACAAGTATAATCCAGTTCGGATTGTTTCATTTATATGCTGCGGTTTCACATGGTGTTATGTTTCTGGTGGAATCCATCTTCACAGTTGTTCGCCTATATTGGAGTTCGAGTTCGCTGTCATCAGAAGTGGTTTTTTTTGTATGTGAAGTGTTGTAATGCAGATAAATATAATTAAAATTTTGAATTAAGATTTTGTTATAATCGAGTAACGTAACGTAAGAAAAATAATATCTTTGCTATTTCATTTGTTTTTAAATTTTCTTCTTAGTGGTTTTCATTTTGTTTTATTATATTAATTTTCATATGGTGTAAAAAGAAAACGAACAATTACGAGGAAGACGAGTGCGGGAAAAATTTGTTTTCCAGAAAATTGGTAAGTGACGTTTTGAATTATTTTAAAGAATGTTTTGTTTTCATTTAATATGAGAAAATAATAAGTTTTACATAGGAGAATGATCCATTGAAGATATGCGAGGATTGAGGTCGGGCATAATTTTATTTTTCTTTATTTTTTTTTCTGATTGGGATGGTTGGGAATGAAAACTCACGACTAAGTAACCTCTAACGACTGAGCTCAGGTTAAAACCAAATGAAATAAATTCCTTCCCAATCATCCAACAACACGTAAAGTGTTTTATGTCTACGGTTGAACCATTTTCATTTATTTTTATTAATTCATTTTTAATCATACCGTAACAGTTTCGTTCGGATCGCTTAACGTAAACAGCGTATAACTTCCTGGAAGTATTCCTTATTAATCAAACGACCTAAGAACTTATGTTGCACTACTTGACGATCTTTTTTTGGTCTTGCGTCTTTAGGAAGCTTTCAGTGGGACGATTGAACCTATTTTCGACGTCATATTCTTAAATTCCTGTTTTATCACCAGTTATGACCCGTTTGAGCAGTTCTGGATCGTCGTTGACTTCATTCAGCAACTTCTACACTTCGGCACTGCATTTGGTCGAAATTCAACAATTTCGGAGGTAGTTTCCTGTCACACTTTTCATGCCTGAAACCCATTTGAAATTTATATTGCGATACATTTTTATTAATATTTTCTTCATTTACTTATGTAGTTTAAGTTTAGGGTATGCGTTGGTATTAGGAACAAGAAAAGGATAGCCAATATCGAAGTTGTCACTAGGATGACCAGGCCTAAAACAACTAAACTTGAACGAAATCTGAATAAATTTGAAAAAGCCGAAAATTTCGACTTACAAAAACCAGAACAGCTGTAAAGTCTCGAATTTTGTTATATATTTGATAAAAAAAAATTGGTTTGGTGGCGACAACCATCCACTGGGCAGAAAACAGATTTTTTATAACAGATTCAAAAGCCGCTACCTTAGATTCATCATTTGGATGTGCTGAAACCAATTCATTTATCACCAAATTTGTTGGTTAAGTCAGATACCAAATTACATTGGAATTGGTGCACAATTGCAAAAGTTTCGTTTGAGGTAGGAATTTAGTTGAAATGAAACATGGTCCGAATTTAACAAACATTCCAACACATTGCTAATAATACTTTAGTACATAAATAAGAGCCGTAAATCAAAAAATAAAAAATTGCTAATGAGAAACTGGTTTTTAAATACATGACCAATCCAGGTTCTACACTTCCAGCGCCGAATGGAATACGAAAATTTTAGCGAAATTTTATATCTACGTTATTAAGCCGATTCTGTAAGTAGTTCCTAATGTAAAATCGAAATATTCACGCTCTGAATAATTTCTGGGGTTATATCATTTGGGGTCGAATTTCTTAGATAAAATAAGAGTCAAATTCAACGAAATACCTCTACTGATGTTATGGTACCATTAATCAAAAATTGTTTCACCAATATTTTTTTACATGAACAATCTAGGACTGAAGTAGGTGGCAAGTTTGTGGATGTATTTTAATAAAATTTTACATCTGAAATTTGACATGTAAAGTCGATCCTTTAAGTAATTCCTATTATAAAATTTAAAAAAATTTCGGCTCTGAAGAAATCCTTTGGCCATATCATGCTTTAGTCGATATTTTAACTCAAAAATTATAGTCGCCAAATTTATTTGATCAGAATTTATAAATTAAAACATGGCCCAACGGCAAAAAATATTTTGGAACATTACTCGTACTAATGGTGTTAAGATTGAATTTGCCAATTTTGATTTTCTATTCACAGCCAATGCGGTCAATTTTTGCCACCTCCGGCACCAATTTTTTTTTTTTTTTTTTTTTAAATGCTGCCAATGGCTTTATTCTTGAATCTTTCTACATAAGAAACTAACAAGAAGTAATCAAATCTTAAGCTAAAATTATTACATATTTTACATATTTTAAGTCTTAACCAATGTTAATACTTATTGTTGGTGCTCACAATTAAATTAATTTAAATTATACTTATACATAATATGTACATATGTATAACATCAACATTTAATAAATTTACAGGTTCACAGGTTCATCAGTCCGAGTGGATCTAATCTTTTCAGTCGCCTAAATCGTGGCTGTTTTAATATATCCCTGGCCAATTCGTTGGGATGCGCTTCTAGTTTTGAATAATATTTAGAACTGAATTCTTTAATTGTTTCTTTAATGGTTTTAATCCCAAGGTCATAATGTATATTACTATTTCGAATGTACCACGGAGCATTAGTAATACTTCGAAGTATTTTCGCTTGAGTTCGTTGCAGGAGCTCTCTGTTTGAAGCGCTGGTGGATCCCTATAACTGAATACGATATGTCCATATGGGTTTGATTATCGCTTTGTACAGTAAAACTTTATTGGCTAATGACAACTGAGATTTCCTTCCCATCAGCCAATACATTTTGGAAAATGTCATTTTTATTTGGTTGCGCTTAGTTTCAATATGGGTTTTCCACGTTAACCTTCTATCCAGGTGCAAACCTAAGTATTTGACCTTCGTTTGTTGAGGAATATTTTTATTGTTTAATTTCACTGGTGGGCAGGTGCGTTTGTTCAGCGTGAATGTGATGTGAGTTGATTTGTTTTCGTTCACTTTTATTCGCCATGTCTTTAGCCAGTCCGCGATTTTGTTTAAATGATTCTGTAACTCCTTTGAGGCAATTTCGGGATTATTGTGTGACACCAGGATGGCCGTATCATCGGCAAATGTTGATATTGTTACTTTGTTGGTTACAGGTAAATCGGCTGTGTACAACAAGTATAATATTGGCCCTAGAACGCTGCCTTGCAGGACACCTGCATTAATATCATTTAAGCAAGTAGTTGCGCTATTTTGTTTGACAATGTATTGCCTTTGAATAAGGTAGTTTTCAAAAATTGAGTGAAATTTCTTCGGTAGAAGCTCTTTAATTTTGTATATTAGCCCATCGTGCCAAACTTTATCAAATGCTTGTGCTATATCCAAGAAAGCAGCAGAACAATATTTCTTTTCCTCGAAGGTGATTTTGATTGCGTTTACAATTCTGTGAATTTGCTCTGTGGTACCATGTTGGTTTCGGAACCCAAATTGATGGTCTGGTATAACGCGCCGTTCTTCTAATATTGGTTTCAATTTTGTTAGTAACATTTTTTCAAATAGCTTTGATATTGTTGGCAGCATGCTTATTAGACGATATGATGAGATCTGCGTTTCATTTTTTCCAGGCTTATGTATCATTGTGATCAAAGATATTTTCCATTTGTGAGGAATATAACTGGTTCGCATGATCGCGTTGAATATGAATGTTATTAGTTTTATGCATTTGTCTGGCAATTCCCTTATCATTTTTCCAGTAATGAGATCATGTCCTGGTGCCTTTTTCGGGCTTATGGAATTTTTAATTGTATTCTTAACTTTCTTCCAATTATACTTTATAGGTTTGTAGGATAAACCATCATCCATTTGCTGGGGTAGCACGAAATTATTATCTTCTTCGTGTGGTGCGAATACTGTTGTTAGATGATCAGCAAAAGCATTGGCTTTTTCTTCATCATTTCTCGCCCAATTTTCAGTTAGTAGTCTAATCGGTGGATTCGAATTTGTTGGCCTTTTTAAATGTTTTGTTGCCTTCCACAAAGAGTAATCTGTCCTCTCGGTTGCCGAGAGATCACTTAAATAGTTCTGGACGCTCTGGTTTTCTTCTTCCCGCAAAGCAAATCTTAAGGCATTGATAGCTCGATTTAATTTCCATTTCAATAACGGTGATTTTGTTTGCTGCCATAGCCGGCGAATTTTCCGTTTTTCCTGGATTAGTTCCTGTATATTATGTGACAGCTTATTAACTTGGCACCAAATGGTATAAACATATTTATCGATGTGCTTTTGTGACATTTTATATTTGAGATATTACGCCGATTATATAAATAGTGCAAAATTTAAAATAGATTAAATGACGTCTTAAATAATTTTTTGGGCCATATCATTTGGGCTGCAGTTTAAGTTTTTAATTAAAATGTTTAAATTGTATGGGAATTATTACTTTTCTGTCCTTCCTCTGAGTTTTCAGGCAATGTAAGACATTTTCCCGGAAACCCGCTGAAGTTTGAAAAGGCAGAACATGTCAGGAGAAACAAGGACTTCTGGTCACTCTTCTTAAATGAAAGAAATTTATTCATTTGAATTTGCATATCAATTTATTGAAGAAGTATTGAACCGAAAGTTCTAACCAAAGTACCAGAGAAATACGATTAGCAGAAAGGTTAACTCACATATTATAAAAAAAAAAATAATATTTTACTGAATTAGTTTGCCACGCAACAAAAAAAATTTGTAAAGATATAATTGTATTGGCACGCCAACAACCAACATCTTGCGAACACTGGGCCAGATCGACGCTTCCCATAAACTTGTTGTAATTTATGACAGCATTTGGTTTTTGTATTATAACTTCAGCACCACTACGTTGAAACCCTTTTACAAAAGTGAATCCAGCATTGTTCCAGTTTCTTAATAACGAATAATACGCTTATCCGGGGCCCTATTCCCGAACACATAAAAGTTGTCACAATATTGTGAAATTTAACAATAATGTGAATTTCGTATCCTGTAACACCAAAGTAGTGTATCATTTTACACAATATTGTGAATCCGGCAATAACAATAGTTACTGTCGAAAACACAATAATGCATTTATGTATATCGCTTTTTCGTTTGTTTTGCACTCATAACCGAACTATTGTTTTAAATTTGGCAATTTTAAAAGAATCTACTACAAAATATACTTTTATCTACTACAGTTTTGTAGTTCAGAAATACAATTTTCACTTGTGCACGAGAATGCTATTTTCACTTAAAATTGTGTAGTATTTTTATCAAATTGGCATAATTGTCAATAGACAATTATGTGTTCGGGAATAGGCTCCCTGGTCAATTTCTCTGTTGTAATATTACCATAATATGGTAGGATACCGCAAATGAATCCGGGTTTTGAATCACACATAACATAAATCTTTATTCCCCATTTTATTGGTTTCTTCGGATTATAGGAAATAAAAGAAATTTTACCACTGATTCGTCAACGCTGATATTCTCTCCCGGTACATAAAAGTTCAAAAATTTGAAATTTATATATTTTAGGAATGAACTTGCTCTTTGTATACGAGTTCTAAATTTTGAGTTTCTATTGAAGTGGTGTTCAGGTGCAGCATCCAGAAAATTTCACTAAATATGTCCCTTGTAAATGTGTTGGAATACAATGGAATGTGACTGCTTTCATTCATTGACCAGTATTCGCTTATTTTCACTGCTGTCTTGTCATGTTGTGCTATCTTGTCATGTTTGCCACAGTAATTTTTTTAACTGCTCTCTTTGTTGAAGTTTATTCGCACGTTTTTTTCACGTATTTTCCGTTTTCTTTTATTACCAATCTGATCACTTTCTTCACTCTCAGCAATATCACTTGTATAAATAAAATTGTTATCTGTATTGATTCCGACAAGGTAAATGTTAAATTCATCATCACCGGTACTAATATCGTCACTTGAAAACATTTTAAAATAATATCTTCCTTGAAGGGCGCCATTATGTGTAAATAGCAACAGCTTTATAATATAACAAAACAACAACATAATAACAATATTTAAGTGTAAGTATAAACATCTTAAAATATAAAAATTCGTGTTATTAAATATACCATACTGTTTCGATACAATGACACTTGACATTCTAACTTGTACATTTGACATTCTAACTTGTACCGAGGGTGCTGCATTAAAAAACAGCGGCGAATATTGTTACTATAAGCATGCTCTATAGTTAAGTATAAGTAATTACAGCTAGTTCATCACATTAAAATCACCTCCTTTAAATTTTGTATCACTTTGAGTTTTGCAATTTCAAATAAACCGTTTGGGCGTGATTATGAGAGAACAGAAAGTGAGCTTTATTGGCTTGTGTTGAACCACATTGGTAAATGGAGAAACCATTTGTTTATAGCGGTAATTACAACTTTGCCCGTTTTAACGAACCAAAGGTTGCTTTCTAATATTTTGCTTGCTAAAACTGGAAGATACAAATTCATTCATTCCAGTAAAAATAATAGTTTTCAAGTCAAGTTAACCATTTTTTAAACCAAATTAACAAATGTTCAAATCCATGAATGTTAAAATCGGGAACAAAATTTTTTTTCACGATTACAATATTTACCCAACTTCGTTATAGTGGGAAAAATAAGAATTAAAAGTGAAATAGTTTTTTTAATCTTTGATTAGGTGTGCACCAAACAAGTAACTTCGGCAAAAAAACTTAATACAGTTTTTGAAATTTAGTTTCGAGAAGCTAATTGGTCTCTCCGTCGCGTCGTTATCAAAATTAATTGATAAACTATTACGTAAACAGTTCAGTTTTTAAAACTTGACTGAAAGGAGTAAAATATATTTGAATGAATTGAATTTTTTTCCGCAGATAAGTAAAATTTCGAATTTAATTTAGGAATTTCCCCGAGAATGCTGGTTACGTAAAACATACTGTAATTTTAAATTAGGCGCTAGAATAACAAAATTATACCAACATTGCTAAAATTGCCTTGTTTTTTTTTTCATTTTAAAATGCATAACCAAAAACAGAAATAATTGGTCACGTGAGGCTTGAGACATCATAAAAACCACATTCACAAATTAATAAAAATCTAAGTGTATCTATCTCATTGTGTATTTTATTGTCTTATTTTAATATTCATATGTGTGATGAGTTTATTACACGTGAATTGAAAAATACCGAAACGAAAATGTCTTGGTCACATACATATTTCGGAAAGCATAAAAAAAATCACAAAACAAATTTCATTTCGTATTCTCAACCCTATTATGCTAGCGATTCGATGAAATGATCGACCGCCCAAAATGTTAATTGATAAATTTATGTGTGAAAATTTAAACGATGAGCCAAAAGGTTAAGAATGAAACAGAAAATTTGTATAATAAAATTATGAATAATTTTCTTAAATCGTATAGGTTGTAAAAAGAAGACTTGTAAAAAACGATATAAATTTTGTGGTTGTTATGTTTTTTTTTACGTTTTTTTTATTTTTTATTTGACAGACAACAAATGTGAATTTTATTTATTTAAAATTCCTATGGTTTTCTCACAACTATCATAATTTTTGATTAGAACGTTAATTTATTTTTACTATATGTACGTAGGAAGTTCAAAAGGTGCGAACGAAGTAACAATAACTGAATTATATCCTTATGTTGGTTTAATAATTTTATTTTTGAGGTAGATAGGAAAATGCGTCCTGATTCCTGAATAATTTTATGTATTGTACATTATTTAAAATTTGAGCGAAATATTATATTTTAGTTGGATTTCAAAAATTATCACCTTGTCGTTTATACATATGTGGTTTTGCAGCATATCTATCCTTTAATTTAAGTTTTCAACTTTACTTACCAGACAACAAGATTTTGACTTTGGGAATTATTTTATTTTCATCCGGTTTTTGTTTCAGCACCTCTCAACGATGATGTTGAACGTTTGCCAACGGTCGCCATTGGATTCTCAACTTGTTGGAACAGCTGAAATATATACAAGAAGCCGTAGAAAATTTGCACAATATAAGCTTAAAAGATTCTTTTTGTTATACTGTTCAACGGATGACGTCAATATTTTCGCAAAGAAAATACTATTGACTCAATAATGGCTGTCTTATATCCAATAGTCCTTTGGGTGGGTTTATACTTCGCGTTAAAGTCTCCAGTTATGTAAATTGGATAGTTTTTAAGCCATTCATAATATTATCAAGTTAATAATACATCCAATAGGTTTATCTGAATACTGAAAATAAGTACTGATTAGATTGAAGGTACCTAATCCGTATCTTACCACTACACAGACACACACACACACACATACACAATGTGTATCGCAACATTACGTGATCTTTAGTAAGTATTTCTGTTTAATTATTTAGGACTGTGATAGCTACTTTTATATTAACATGGTTCACACCAGCGCCGGCTCCAGATCTTTGAGCGCCCTGCACGAGAATTGTTGGAGTTGGAGCGCCTTTTTTTTTTTTCATTTTTTTTTTTTTAAATTGGTAAAGAGATGAATTATGAAATCAGGAGTTTGGTAAGAAAATAATAAAACCAATTTAGACAAGTTGGAATCCGATATTGAAGCTATGTATAGTTTTAAAACTGCATGCTGAAAAAAAGGAATACCTAATATAAGGATGTTAAAGTAGGGAATTGGTTAGAAGGAGGTTAGATAAATTTGAGATTAATAATAGACACTATAATTTTATTTTGTTTGAAACATACTTGCATTGTGAATACATGAAATTATTTTTACAATATTTTTTCTACAATAATGAAAAGATAACTCGTATTTAGGATTCAACGAACTTGTTCCTACATGACGAAGTCAAATTTGGCAAATAATTTAATTAAGCCTAAATATTTTCCATTGTTCTTGGTATAACTTATCAGAAGAACCGCGGAATGCTATATTATTTTACGCAACATATAGAGCGATACTCATCAATCTATTGAAAACATTTTTCCAACCCTCTGTTTTCTTTTGAATTATAAGTTGTTCCGCTCGACCGATTGTTGATCCTGATTTCAGTCTTGATTCCGTCTCTATCCTCGTTTGGGAACATACCATATAATTTGGACTATTTTCGTGTGACTTAATCATTTTAGATATATGGATTCAATTATTGTAACCAATATCTGCTAAACTTGATTTTGAATCCGTACTACCTATAAAATGCGCGGTCAGCAGTATCAAAATACAATATCCGTCGACGCGGTACACATTCGTTACTAGCAAGTACACGGAAGAAATGATTATTGGCAAAATGACGGTTGTTTCCATCTTGAGGATATCGTGTAAGCTGAACTTGCCTGGAACCTTGAACGACCAAGTATCAGTAATTTTATTGTTAAGGGTTTTAGGCCATCAAGCTGGATTTGGAAAATTTATTAAGTCTAAATCTGCGGAACTGTCAACATTAAATTGGTCGGATACGGACGGAGAAATCAACTGATCTGCTATTGGAGCGCTTACATTAGAATTTTCGATCGAAGGAAGTTTGACAAATTCCACAAACAACTATTAATACAAAGCCATACAATTCCAAGATTGTTTTTTATATTTGCTTTTGGAAAATATTAATATTGTCTGAGAAATGTAATATGAGTTGGCCTTGGCATGATACAATAATGCTTCTAATCTACAAATAAGAGATAACCGTTCAAAGGGCAATTTCTCTTCTTTATACTTGCTCTACCACTACCATTATTAAACTATGACCAAAAAACACACGGACTCTACAATACAGGATGATAAAAATTTTCTTATTTTATATTCAACGTTTAGTAAGTTCCATTTGAGTTTGGTATGGTAATAAGCAAAGGTCAAAGTAGAATGCTGATCCAATTTATAAAATAGGTAAAAACATTTGTTTCGTTTCTAGAAATACGTCATTCTAAATTTCGTAAGCTTAATATTACTTGAAGGCAGTTAATTTTATTACTTTGCCTACAACCACAGATAAGAATATCAGATGTTTCAAGCAGAACAAGTTTTTGGCAATTCAATCTGGAACCCAAAACCTGAAACTCAAACCAATTTAAATTATTTATACTGAGGTTCCATCTAGCCTTTACTAGAAGAAAGACAGTTAGTAGAGACACATTTTAATAAGCTCATTATTTTTTAAATGATTTTGCCTATTTTTGCTGTAAAAAATTACAATTACAATTTTTGCTTTAATAATTTAACTTTAAAATTTAATATAACATATAAATTGTTTAATAAAAGCAAATATTTGTTCAAAAATATTTATATTTATTTACGATAGATGGTGTTACGTGACTCATTTTTGTATTATTTTGAGTCTAAGATAAAATATTACAGACACATTTAATATTGGGTTCCAGTTCATAAAACCGCAAAATCATACGGGCTTGGTTCATCTGATATTCTTATCTGTGCTACAACCTATTGTAAAATGCAACATTCAGGTGAAGAAGAAAGAAAAACATATTTGTATTGGAATAAAATTTGAAAACTTTTCTGACTTTTGAATCGGCTGTCTCTTAACCCTCTAATGCATGAATTTTTAATCATTTTCTATCAAAGTTTTGACTTCAACTCGTAGTTGTTGAACAAATGTGCATATTACAACAACAAAAACCAAACCGTTATGATGAGAGTACTTTAAAAGAGAATACCTCATATAAAAACTAAAGAAAAAAATATTCATTATAACGTAAAGTTAGATAATTCAAGATAACGTAAAGTCCGCCTTTAGGCGGAGTTATGCATTAGAGGGTTAATATTGTTCTCCCGGCAGCTTCGTTCCATACGTTAGTAAAATTCAATTTCAACCAAAAAATAGTTTAAAATTTAGAATTGTATAGCTATCAAATTTTGTTAATAAACTTGATTTCAAATTTTATAAAAGATTCGAAAACTTCTTCCAGACTTCTCATTAATTCCGAGCCAAGGCTTATATCTCAGATTATTTGTAAGAGACTATGAAACCCAAGTGGGGATTCTTTATAATTTTTAAAATAAATTAATCAAAATTTTATTTTGCAATATACATACATACATAATCAGTACTTGGTTCGAATGAATATCTTAGCTAATACCAGACAAAAATGTATAACATAATAATGAAACAGATACTATAATAGCAATTAAGTGTGTATGTAAATTGGTGATAGGAGAACAAGATGGATAAATAAATAGAGTCTATTATGAGGGTATTTTGAAACCCACTGGCTCTGTAGAAGTCTCTGGAAAGTTTATGTAATAGTTCGTTTATGTAATTGTTTATGTAATGAACGGGATTCGCTGAACGAAAAAGATAATTGTTTTTAATAAACCATTTTTGATTTCTAATTTACTGTGCACAACCATAAATGAATTGTATTTATTCTGTTGGTTATTTTAATACTTTTATTTAGTAAAAGCACCCGTTCCTCACACAGGCCGAAGATACCTGACGCTATGTAGGCATTATAATGTGTTTGAAATATAATAAATTTAACTTTGATCGGACTATAACTAAAATATTTTTCACCTGAAACAAAAAAATTGTCTTTCTAAAATTTTGCCTTTTGCCGTTGGCTACCACTTATAGTATTTTCTGCGCAATTATCATTATTATATGTAGAGGTAGGTCATGAGCAGTAATTGAGTATGGGATATGGTATTTCATGAGAATAATAATACATGGTAGGGATATAGTGCCACTTCTGTCTCCATAATCAAGTCCATCTGACGTTTACCCGCTTGCGACATCATTTTCCTGTCCTTTCCCCTCTTTTCTATCCATCCCTCCCAAACAACCCAAACAAAAAACCCGAACGTTACACACTTAGGAACTGCTCGAATACTGTAGTAATTGTTTTGTCGTAGCTGTTTTTGACATTTGTTGTGAAAAATTGCTTTGTTCTCCCGTTTTGCTGCACGAATACTATTTTTGACATTAACTGTGTAAATTTGATTTGAATTTATAACAGTTTTCATTTATTACGTTAATAAAAATGAATGCACATTCCATAATATCTGCATAAAAACAAAAGACAGCATGCTTCTTGTTTCTTGACCGTATTTTAGTTGAAGATGACACTGGTTCAGAGGCTCTAGTCGGTGAAATTCAAAATGGTAACGAAGCATTTTCTAGATAGTGTAAATTTCAACTATATTTTATAGTAATCATTACGGCCAGTTCAAGTTACTAATTTTTCCTTTTTGGTTATTATATTGTGGCAGCGTGGGGCCTCTACAAACTCTTGTAATCCCAAAATTATGATTTTTCACACCACACACTTAATAATTTTATTAATATAAATTTTACTATTTATTATTCGTTAATATATACTAAAGATACATGTTAAACCCAAAAGTGATTGACTGAGTTATGACTGAAAGTGATCTGACTGAAACTTTGGGTTGGTGATTACATGGGATTTTTTTATTTGATCTGAATTGACATTTTAAATGTCACTTTGTTATAAAATTATATTTAAATTATTAGAAAATTATTTAAAATAATTTAAAAATCACTTCAAATATGTATAAAACCTTTTGCCTGTATGAAAAAATCTATCAGTTCAACTAAATTATAGTTTACATGTTTAACTCAACATACAAACTGACTCAACCAACCAAATTTAAGCTGACCGAGCTCAGACTACTTTCAGATAACTTTCAGTCAAGTCGCCGTTTACATGTTGAATTTAACTCAGACGTTTTCAGTCAGATCACTTTCGGTTTAACATGTATCTTTAGTTATAGTTTTTATTATTTAATATTAGTTAATACAGTTTTTTATTATTTACTCAAAAATAGTTGCACGATGTTTTTTGCATCTGTTCAAGATGGAAGCTAATCACTTTATCACAGGACACATAATATATGTGTACTGTGTCACTTTATTATGTTTCTTGAAGATGCCGGAACTGCGATTGTCAAATATTTTATTTATTTTTAATTATTTGACCACCGCCGTATTTGAATCGGTTGACAGGGCAGCGTACCTGTTTTCATTCACGATAGTTCACGGAATATCCACAATATAAAAAACTTTCAAAGCGATCACTATAATAAAATAAAATAACTCTTATAAAGTTAGTGATCATTGTCTTTTACAAATTCTAGCAGGTTATGAGCCCAGTTCTTGGCTGCCTCGTTCTATTCAAGTATTTAAAACTGTAAGATTATGTCATTTTACAGGAAATCACTTCATCACTCACTTTATATACACGCATTTAATATAACCAAATCTACCTATGATTAATGGCATGCACATACAAGATAATTGGCAGACACTACTTGTTTATACGCTTTATTAATTTATGTAACTAAAATGGTGACACTAGCAATGTGAATGTGGATTAAATGTCAAAACAAAACTTTTTTCTAAGAAATAGGCGTGTAACATTTTATGGCCAAATTAATTAATGGTTTTCTTATAATTTTATTTATCAAAAGTTTAATTCACAAGCTTTTTCGGCGTATAATTTTTAATAATTTGAGAGCTTAATCCACATTCACAGCGGTAGTGACTTCTACTTTTACTTATCGCCATAAAGCGTATTATTCTGTGAAAAACAGAGTAATTTTTCCCAATCTGTCAAACTCTACTACAGGGCAAAACTGTAGTAAATCTGATGAGTGCGTTTTGTACCCTATTATATGCCAAAAACTACTACGAGAAAACAATTACTACAGAATTCGAGCAGGCTAAGGGCATGTATAGGAATTTTAAAATATTCTGGAAAACTTTAAAATTAGAATGGAAATCTCAATTTTACAATATACTACATATTAACTTTTCCATATTTTTACAGCTTGCAAAAATGTGCAGATGAGGAGTTTTGGTAGTCGGGATATCCAATTATTTTAGTATTTCTGGAACTCCTTATTGGATCGCGTCGGATTTATCAATTATAATTATATTTTTATAATATGACATCAAATTATAATAATTCTTTATAGAATTATACTTATGTTCATGAGCTCCAACTACATGAATTAATATTTAATTTGAATTTTCAGAGATATTGGACCATGGTGGGGAATTTAATTGGTTGCTTGTACTATGGCAGGTTTATTAACTAAATAATGGGGGTTTAAGCTCTTATTTAATAATGTTAATTTAAATTTTATAACTGGTATTTAGTGATAATTATCTGGCTTCGATCTTGATTTTCAGAGGTGTTCGTAGGGACCCAACGCAGATTTCCAAAAATTTTAAGCGAACAGCGGACAGGACGTTTTAAAAAATTTCGTTGTTTTGATTTTTATCCTCCTAAATTACAGAACTTCAGTTCTGAATTCATATTTTAGAAACTAATTGCTGTCTTATAACTTTAATTTTGGGTACTGGTGATGTTTGTAATTCATTACAGAACAGTCATCATAGATCAAACTTCTGTATTTTAAGTGGCAGATTCACGAAAATTCTTCATATACATACATATGTATAATAGTAGTTTTGAGTTAAACGGAGTTTGAGTTTTCCGATCGGATTGGAGACATTGGGATTCCAGGATGAAGAAACCAGGAGTGGTACCCTATTTATTTTGTTCATCAGTTATTATTTATTAATATAAGTGAGAAGAGTATCTAAAGGGATTCGTTTTTTAGTTTACTGATTAATTTTCAGAATATAACATTTTCAGAATATAGTCCGATTTTCAGAATATAGTTATAGCCTTATTCAACTCTCCAGGGTCAACAAGAAGTTAATAAGCTTGTAGTTTAGTAATTGTGCTGTTTTGTGCTAACTATTTTACTATATTTATTATTAGGTACTAACAATTTACTAACTATCGACTCCATAGGTGGCTGAAACCGGGTCGAAAGCAAAACTGTCCCATCACAATCAAGGTTCATTACGAAACCCAGCCATCATATACTACATATTTCATCTTAATCGATAAATACACAAGATACACCGAATCAATTTTTGTACCTTATGCTATTTATCGGAACTGAACGTCTCGGTTATCTATACTATACTTTCGTTCATCGTTACGGACCAAGGGCCACAATTCGAATCGTCGAGCAATTCGGTGATGTGCCGAAATGATCAAAACTTTACGATTAAACAAGATCAGGCGAATTAGTTTGTGGTAAAAATCTAAAATTACCAAGCGACTTCTTCCATATACGAACGATTCGTATGAGGCCTTCTCAGATACTTTCGCTCAGATCAATTTCATGAAGATGAACACAAACCCGTTATCCACTTTGAAAGTTTACATTTATGAATTTCTAGTTTTTTCTATCAAAAAACCTATAATTTGGTCATCAAACAAACACTTAAGACGGAAACCAATCATGTTCGATAAATAAGCTAAGATTTTGTTTTGGGCACATTCTTTTTTATTGTTCCATTTCATTCAATTTGGAAAATATCCAAATAATTTTTTTAACCTACAAATTGTTATGTTATTATCAATAATTAGTTTTAAAAATAAAAATGTTGTTGTGTTTGTCTACAAATTATACATTAAACAATCTGTGATGGGTTTTTAATTCAGCTGAAAATGTACAATACATGCAATTATAAAATAAAAGCGAAAAAAATTAGCATAACAAAATTTAATTTTAAATTATAACGACGAAAATTAAGTGAGAGAACAAAACTTCTTAATTTTCTTGATTTTTTTTCTTTTCAATGACGATGTTTTCGTTTTCTTAATTTTCATTTGGATTTCAATCCAAAAAAATAAATAAAATAAAATTATATCGCAAAGAAGAAACAATGCGGTTTTGTATACGCGCAAGGGGCAGACATTTAATTGTTCATTATTGAAATTTTCGTTTAAATTAAAGTAGCATTGGAAAAAATGGCTGCAGTCTGACGGAACTTCGATTACTTACATAAATAAAATAGTTTATCTCTATAACGTTTAACTTTGGTTTCAGTATTTGTTTTAATACGAAATTGGTTTACAATGCATCTTTAATTACATCGTATAAGACAAGGACAAGGGCACCACCGGTACCACGAATTACATTTGACAATGCACCTTTAAAAAATGCAGAGCCACCTTCATCTTTGTAGATTTTTGACCAACAATGTAGTGTGCTCTTGTAAATTACTTCAGTTTTTTTTAGTCCAGATTGCATCATCATACGACGACGGACTGTATCAAATGGATAAGAAACAATTCCCGAAACTGTTGTTACAACCTAAATATATATGCAGGAAAATATTTAAATTAGATGGGACCACTTCAAAAAAAAATAAACAAAGTAAAAACTACTTACTTGTGCAATAGCCCAGTTGATGTAGAGCGGTGTGTTTTTCGGATCAGGAAGCATGCCACGAGCTGTATCATAGCAACCAAAGTAGGCAGCACGATATATAACGATGCCCTGGACTGACACATTAAAACCTCTATACAAACCGATTATACCATCAGCTTTAGCAATTTTCACGAGGCAATCTCCTAAACCGGTAAATTCCCGAGAACCACCTTTGCCAACATCAGCTCCCAAACTGTAGCATAATTAAAATGTTTAGAAATACAACGTAAATTTTGTAGACGACCATAATCGAATCTTACCGTGTACGTGCGAAATCAAGTGGGTAAACGAAACATAATGATGTGGCTCCCGCCGCACCGCCTGACGCCAAGTTTCCAATAAAATAACGAAAAAATTGCGTGTTTTTATCTATGCCGCCTAGAAAAATCTAATTAAATTTAAATTGATTTAATATTTAATTCTGAAAAATGATTCTTCTTCTTTTTCTTATCGATTGTAATACTCACTTGTTTGTACTTATCTTTGAAAGCAAAATTCAATGCTTGCGTTGGAAAATATCGTATAACATTAGCCAAATTACCACGCCAAAATGATGCAACGCCCTGTTCTTTTGGAATCCGAATAAAAGCATCACCGATGCCCTTGTATCGATCTTCAGGTTTTATTTGCTTAGAAATTTGTTGCACTTGTAACAATAGCTTGACACGTTCAATTGGGGCAACAAGAGTTTTTGATATGGCTGCTGATATACCGCCCGCTGCAAAATCCTTAAGGAAGCCAACTGGATCGGTTACACTTGGCATTTTCGTCTATTAACTATAAATTAAAACAAAAACAGGAAAAAAATTATGGACAAAGACAAAAATGTCAAAGCCACCTTTTCCTTTCGAGAAAATCATAAAAACACAGGAAAATAAAAATTTTCGCATACTACGATATAAAAAAAAAATATTTTGATGAAAAGTAGTTTTGGAACTGTAGTTCTTTAAGTCAATAAATATAAATCACTCGAGATACATATAGGCTTGATTGGTGTAATTATGAGGTATTTTCGAAAAATTATTATAGCTTACCTGTAGTGGGGTACCTTAAATGGAATTTGGAATAATGTGTAAATCCTCGGAATCCATAGCTTCTAAATGAATTTTTATGAAACTTTTTTTATTGATTTTCCATCAGTGAGCGCATGAAATAAATGTTCACATCCAAGTAGAACATCTACATATTTGCTTTGATGAATAAAGCTCGTGATCGACCAGCGGATTATTGGATTTAAAATGGGCATTGTAAATTATAGGTATAAGCGTGGGTAAACATTTTAAAATCATGGTCAACACAAGACCTTACTCTGAGACCGGATACCCCCTTGGTCAGTTGAGCACGTGGCCCATTCAAAGTATTAATTGAAATACTAGCTATTCGAAACGAATTCTCATACAACTAATGCATTTTTCTGCTATAAACGAATAATTCGAACCAGAACCAAGACCGGCGCAACATTTTGTCCATCTACCGAATTGTCCTCAATTTCGATCTCCGCTGTTGGGAGTATTGATATTGCTGCCGGGTGCGGACTATCATAATTGGTGATGACTTGAGCATCTCCAAGTCATCTTCATACTGGATCCCACAATTGCTCTGGCCCTACAATGGTTTCCAGTTGTCTGATTCCACCATTTAAGAAGTCTAGTATAACCCGTAACGAATCATGAGTTTCAAGATCCTGGTTTCTGACAGCATACATTCTGCCCAAAATTCCATGGTAATTGTCATTGTATGCTTTCATCATAATTTGCCATGCTGCTTCGTAATTATCACGAGTAAGTTGCCATGGATCCAATGTTAGCACAGCCTTTCCAACACAGACCTCCTGTAAATAAAGAAACTTGGCGACAGGGTCATACCTCTTATCATGGACCTCAGCCTAGAACAAATCCCGAAGTGCCGCCATTCGGCTGGTTGCCGTCAAACTTTCCTATCCTTGGTGGTCCACCAGGTTCCATTCTAGTCACCGCGGGTAATCGACCTCCGGAATCTTTTACTGTCGAAGAACTACCACTTTACCCAATACTAACTTGCTTCTTTACACCATCCTGGATTTTACCCATGCAGACATAAATCGTCCTTCTAATAAAATGTAAATACCGCTCGTGACCATGATGTTGCATTGTCGATACCGCAGGTCTGCCTTCTCAAACGATTCGAAATGGCGTCTCAGTCTTTCTTGACGTCTATTCAATTCGGTAGCAGTCAATAGTTGAAAACCTTCCTCATTCGATATTTCAGAAAAGAAACATTCCAGTGACTCAATATGTTGCTCTCTTAGAACATATAACCATTCTTGATTCAACTGCTTGGATTCTTTATCCAAGGAATTTGAAGTGCAAAAAAGGTAAATTTGGAGTGTAAAATGTATTTTACAAATAAATCAACCCAGCAAACACTAAAATCCTTATCGTTTGATGTCAAAAACTTTGATTTTAAACGAATTTAGCAAATTTTATTCTAAATCTAAATATCCGTCAGAACCCAAAGCCATTTTAATTTCTATGGAGTCAGATTACGTCTAATTACTCATACATACACCTCCAGCAACAGAGAAGAAATTGTTGGACTTCTCTTAGAAAATATTTAATAGCAACAGGAACGACTCTTTCTCTAAAAACTAGAACACGGTATTTTCATAAAAATTTCCTAGAAATTTCCTGTTTTGAAAATTTGAAAGTGTGTTCTACTTTAAGCTTAATCTGAGCTGCCATCTATCTGATCTTGTCTTTGAACTAATATTCGAACGCCTGATAACTCTCGTGGACCCCTTTAGCGCAGCGGGTACCTAGTTACGCCACTGTGTATTTTTTTTTTTCATGTAAATCTATCACTAATATTTCCGTTGCTTTCCCACTTTACGCTGCATGATCTTCTTTACCGTTACACCACGTTTCAATTTTTATCCACAGGGCACGGTCAAGAATTCAGTCGCTGCGCAGGCTGTGCTACACAAAAAAATTGACAGGCAGCCAGTATGCACAAAATTTATGCTGCATTTTAAACCGACTTGCAGGCAGCTTGCAGGGTAGCATTTTGACAGCAATTTTTTCACTTTATTTTATGTCACAGAAGATTTTGTAAATAATTGTTTGTGAATTCAAAATGGAGAAAATTATAATTAATTCAATAATTGAATTAGTTTTCAAAAAAAAAGAACTTTATGTGTTCGCATAACGAACGAACAACAAATTCTCGGAAAAGAAGAAAGAAGCTTTTAATTAAATTAATTTCTCAACAACGTTTCGTAATAATCAGAAATGTTATGAAAATCACGAACTACGTAGACACTGTACACCAGTATGATGATGACACGTTTCGATCGCATTTCCGTATGACCAAACGGAGCTTCCAGGTAATGTTGTGCAAAATATCATCAATTGAATATTGAAATAATTTTCTTTTTTTACTTTTAGAAAATTTTACTATTACTGGAGAACGTTATACTACCAGCATCAAGACGTCCAAGAGTAGCTTTAGTAATATCTGTTCTAATGACTCTATGGACTTTTTGCAATTTAAGCAGCTACCGAGACATAACTGACAGGTTTGGCGTTTGACTTACACAAATATCGTCTAGCTTTATTTATTGGCCATCATAAGGGACGATGCAAAATCTGTTGTTGAGAAATTTAACAAATTACGGGAACCCATAGTTTCCCTAACCCTTTAATGCATGATTTTTTCTTTTTAATTGAAATGCTGTTTTTCTTATAAAGATGTGTTTGGTTGAAAAGGATTTCAAAGTAAAAATGGTTGGAAGCAGCTAGTTTTCCCGGAAAATTGATTTTATGACATTATGCCTATTTGCATCATTATGGATTTGTGGTAAAAAATTTAAATATTTTTTCATTTATAACGCTTCTTAATAATAAGGCAATTCATTCAAAATTAAAATAAATATTCAAAAACAATATTCTTATTTAAAAAAAATTACATATGTAAATGTATGTTTACTACTAACTATATGCAAAACATCGACTAACTAATTCTAAATGGCGATTTTATTTTCAAAACGCAGAAAAAAACAAAAAATTGTGTGAAACGAGATAGAAAAACAAATGAACAACAGATATTCGAAACAAAACACAAAAAATATGCTCAAATGTAGATGCAGTTCAAATTAAAATAACATGATGCAGATATGCTACACTATGCATTAAAGGGCTAATGTTATCGGGTATTCTCTAATGCTACAAGTGGGTTAATAATTTTAATTTGTTTTTTGTAAATTTTAATTTTCTTTATTACTTATAGGCCATTTGCGATAGCCAACTCAAATTCCACGATATATTTTTTGGATGGTCTGGTAGAAGCCACGATGCCAGTGTTTTTACCAGTACCACAATATTCAAAAAATTTAAGGGCGAAACTATCGCTTTGCCAGATGTCGATTGCCATATACTCGGTACAACTAACTTCAAAGCAGCACAATTTTAATACGAGGCTCAGTTCCACTCGAACAGTGATCGAACAGGCATTCGGCATGTTGAAGTCTAGGTTTAGAAGATTAAAGTATCTAAACATTTCAAAGGTCACTAATGCCAAATATTTTGTGGTAGCAGCCGTTGTTCTACACAATTTTATACTTAGTGAAAATGAGCCTATTGACAATTGTTTTGAAGCCGAACTTGAGGTTGAGAACTATAACCTAGAAAGTAATGAAACATCAAACCTGGACAACTCTGCTAAGCTAAAAAGAAAATATTTAACTGAAATATTGTAATTAGTAAAAGACCAACCAAATGGGTTTCATACTTTTTTCTTTATTAAAAATAAATAATTTCAATTTCTTAAAAATAATCAAAAGATTCAACAAATTTTAATTCACAGCATTTATTACTAGTTATAACATAATATTAATTTTATTAAATGATAACATCATTCAGAATTCTTCACCACGTCTACCATTTCCTTTAAATATTTAAGTCTTTCCTTTTCAAGTTCGTTTTTTTCTTTTTCATTCTGCATGTGCTCTTCATGTCTTTTTTGTTCCTTTTCATCTTCTTGTTTTAAATACAGCAATAATTCGGACGTATCATCATTTTTCTTCTTTCGTTTATTGCTTTTTCGAACGCTTCAACATTCAGGAATTGATACAATACTGTCGTCAGTTTCTTGTTCAGCTACCGTACTGGTGTTAAATGAATCGAACACCAACCATTTTGGTGGCACAATATTATGGCGTAAAATCATTTTCCATGCCTATAGTCTTGTCACGATAAGAAGGGTTGTCACTTCTGAATTCCACGTGTCTCTGCACAAATAAAATAACATTAGAAAAATAATAATTTACATGGAAATAAATTTATACTTTTTTGTTATAGAGGTTTCACTTGGGGGAAACATTTCATCCTCCGAATCCAGTAAGTATACTGAACTTATAAGTAGCTACGAAAAGTTTGAAAAAAAAAAATTATTTTTTCATTTTAAATTACAATTTAAAATGTATTTTGATAATTTACAATGGATATTGACCATCATCAACATCATCCACCTTGATTTTATTTGAATTGGAAAATAAATTAGGGTTAAGAAATGAAAAATGACATTCTGCAGTTTTTGCATCCTATTTAAAGTGGCTGCAATAGTGCAATAGCTGCGCAGTTTGTGTTTTTTTTTCTGCATTTTAATCCGACAGAAGGCGCTGCAGTGGCTGCAAATCTTAATTTTTGTCCGACTTGAAGCAAAAACTACGCAGCGGCTGAATTTTTGACCGTACCCACATTTTCACTATTCATACTATTTCCTTACAATGTAGCGCGCCCATTTTGACCGTTATCACAAAGAAATCCTTATTGTCAAGTTACCTTGCAAATGTTCTTTGTGATATCTTTCTCAAAACTCTACAACAGCGCTCGCGTTGCACCGCCGTGTCCCAATACACCTTGTCCTTTTATATATCGCTACAAGCGAATATATCGCGCCTTTTTGTTTACAACTTTTAATTTGCAACTTTGCTTTTTGCGTGAATTTACTAATTGGCTTCGTACAAAATAATACCAATATTAGACTGAATAATTACTGTTCCCCAATCGTTTCCCGGGTTTCGGCACCAAATGTTTGCCCTTCCCCATAAAGAAATTAAAACTCAATACACACGTGTGTTCTTCTAGAAAACTGTATTACGAATACGATTTATATTTCTTTTTTCTTTCATTTGAAATAAAATATTGCGTTCGGTTTGCTTATAGTAGGAAATTCCCATCCATAGATGGCATTAGTAAATATTAAAAGGAAATAATATTTTTCTGAGCCACAGATGGCGGTAATAAATACAATTTTACAATATAATTTCAAATAATACCCGTTGGTTTATCTTCATTACGATGGCCGTAACACACTAGTTGATCGCTGATAATTGATAAATAAGAGAAAGAGTTTTTATTTTATTACAATGACGAAGCGAATTAAACGTAATGTTTTTGACACAATGGATTTTGTTTTGCTGCTTAGTGCAAATGGCAAAAATTCTACACAACAACATTTCGAGAGTATAAATTTAAATATGTATATTACAATGGGTTTAGTTTTATGGTTAAATGGCAATGGCAGATGGTCCCACTTCTACACAATAATATTTGTAAAGTTATTAAGTAAACAATTAGTATTATTAAGATAACTATGCAATTAATGTTCTAAAGTAAGTTTATAAATGAGAGTTAATTATGAATTATAATGAATAATAAAATAAAAATAAAAACTAATGAATTATTGAAACTAACGCTTGCTGTTAGTGTTAGTTGAACAAACCGCCGGGGTTGACTCATTAGAGTCAAAACTTGGGACAAGGGTAATTTTGATTATCGGCCGTTTCAGAAGCTTTGCCATTTGGAAGTTAGACTACTCTGATTAGATTGTCAGTTCCCGGATATGCATCACAATTTCTGGCTAGGGACCAATTCGACGGGGGTAGATTTTGTTCTCTGAGGAGGACTAAGGTTCTCACGTTAATTTGTTGATTTGGGGAACGCCATCTTGTTGAGCAAGGTTAGATACTCCAAGGTCCTCATACAACATACCTGTGTATTATTTTAATAATTTATTTACTAAATTAAAACCGCGAAAAACTTCAAAAAACTGAGTTTTATAAGCTCCTATTTGGAGAGAACATAAAAATAATAATTATCAGAGCATTATTGTTTTTCTTAAGAAAAGATATTTTATAAGGAACAGGGGCCTTAATTTAAAAAAAAAAGCGGAAATAAAACCCATGGTCTACACTTTTCTTGGCATTTATTGACCTGCACCGTAATCATTTCTGTACTAATCAAACAATTATTTTGCCAAACATTTAAAACGATTCCATTCAAAGTAAAAAATGGCATAGAAAAATTCAAAACAAAATTGAAAAGAGAAAAAATAAATTATTTTTATAAATTTTACCTTTAATTTTATTATAATAAATAAAATAAAAAATACACACCACCAGCATTTAGTTTTTCTTTTTATTTCGCAATCCAACAAAATTATTCAATTTGAGAAGAAACGATCACTCAAACAAAAAACAAAAAAAAGTACAAAATACACACACATTTATATTTGTTTTTAGAATTCTAATTTAAAAACTGAGATTTAATTTTAATTTTTTTTATTTTTTTTTTAATTTCGGAACTTTAGTTTGAAATTACAATTAAATTAGAGAAACACTCGTAAATATATTACTCATACAAACAAAAATGAAATAACTGAGTAAAAAAATGAAGTCTTTAAAAATATTGGAAAATTATTTTTGGTCACTATAATGTGCCATTATAATGCTAATTCGGTACATTCAGCTTATTTATATTATTAAAATTATTTTAAATTATGTAAAAAAAAAAAAACCAAACAACAGTTTTAGCATTATACAATTTGTACATTGCCAAAAATTTAGAGTGGACATAAATACATTCTGGACCATAAAACATTCTACATTCTATAATAATAATGTGTTATTTTAAATGTCATCATGTACTTATTTTACTTGTACTTAATTAGAATTTAGAACGTCGTATGTCTAAAAAAACAAAAATAAATAAATCGTACAGTCAGTTTTGAATTGGATGGCAAATACGAAATTTATTGGCAATACAAAATTTTGTGAAATTTGCTTGTTTTTTTGTGACTAGTGGAAATTTCCAGGAGAAATATAATTGGCGCAAGTTTTGTTTTATAGGTGCATAACGATGACTAAATAGACGCATTACTAATAAATTTTTTGTTTTAACTAGTTATTATTAGTCATAATTTAAATGTTTGAATTAAAAATGCCACCCAGATTTTTGGATATTATGAACATCCTCCGCACCGGTCGATAAATCATTTATAACTAAATTTTATTACGCCGTGAATTGTTTTTACGTTTTTAGTCAAATGTTCGTGTGACACCTGTTTGAATATTTCTTCCAGGATATCTCAAAAAAAATTGGTAAATTTATAAAAAATGTTATTGGTTTTCAGTCTACTGTTCAAGTCATCACCGTAGAAGATAATAACAAAAATGGAAGAATGCCAATGGCTTTATCTATACATGGGACCCGGAATCTACAGTAACTACATATAGCTCGTTATATCTAGAAATATTCCTTTTGGAAGAGTTAGGTGGATGTATCATCCTGAATTACAGGTCAAAATATAATATTTCTAGCACCATTATTTTTGCTGCTCTCATGTTACTAACAAACCAATTTTTTTTTTATATTAAATTCCGCTTTATGTATATGCTACCAAGTCAATACGTATAATAAAGGGTACTCCAATTTGAGTTAATTTGTAATAAAACACATAAATTATTTGATAAGTATCTAAATTTTTATTTCAATTTTCCGGTTTAGTAATGGAAAATAATTCTTGTAAGTGGTCTTCTGCTGCTGTACGGCAAACTATCATTCGATTACTCGTCGATTTGCTTTAGCCCAGATTCGACAACTTTGTTTGTTTACAAATTCACCCAGTTCATAATCTGCTTCGTCGCTAAAGATGACAACTTAATCCAAAGTTTGATGGTTTTATTTTTTGAGTTCGGAATCTTGTTTGCCTTCAAATTTCAATCTTTGTGCAAAATTCTGAGTAAAGTGGTTATGGTGGAATATGTAATTGCGATCGGTGACGGATTGATATTATTGAACTCTCATTAATACTAGCAGTATATTTTGCTTTTCTCATATTCTTTACTGAACCAGTTCTCACAAATTCTGCAACAATTTTTCGAATGGCCACAATTGACTGACAATTTTCTTTTCCATATTCTGAACGAAATTTTCTTACAACTTCTGCAGAACTTTCACACCAAATTTAAAATAATTGTTTACAATTAATGTGCGTTGTTCAATCGTATATCTCTCCATTTTTAATAACCGAAATCAAAACCAACAAAAATGTTTATACACTATTTCTATAAGTATTAGTGATATAGAAAACTATTTTTGATATAAACTATAATTTAAAATCGAATTATGCAAAGTCAAAGATTATACTGGGTTACGACACTTATGTCGAGTTCTTCCAGACAAGAAAACTGATCTCGAGCAAAACAAAACTGAACTAAATAATTTTCTACTATAGCGAGTTCCGCTTTTTTTGATCAAGATCATTTTTTTTTATATAAACATTTTTGTTGGTTTTGCCGGAATGTTTCTACTTTTCATCTGTCAAATAACATAATTATGGCACTCTGCTAGTATACAAATAGAAATGGTGCCCATTTTAAAAATCAACCTAAAGTAGGAACAACCAAGGTATTTAAGTATCGCTGGAATGCATTTGTGTCCATATTGCGATTTCATATTTGAATCGGTTTTCGAAGCATAAAACGCAATAAAAAAAAATCAAAGATAGTTTGAAAATGAAAATTTTATCGAAGTTCTAACAGACATGGAGCTTAACTTATTCAGCTATAATGGTGCCTCAGCTTCACAGATGTCTATCGTTTCAATCGAACATCTAAGGTTGCAATATCAAAATCAAACTATTGGGCAAGAAATCTTGAGAAACAGTCGACCAAATTCGGTTCAGTTTTGTAGACCTATCAAATTTAATTATGTAAAACAATCGAAAAATGTTATTAATCAAACAGGAGAGTAAATCTACGATATACATATAGTAGGGAAATATTTGTGAATTATTTAAAAAACAAATTATTTAAAAAATCACAAGCCCCGCCTATTAGTTCCATGCTCTAGTTTAAACATTTCTTACTTTTGATCAAAGTAGGCTAGTAGGCGGGCTGATGACATTTTAAATGATTTGGTTGGTCGTATCAATGTTCCTATCTTCCTATGTTCCTATGTCATAAACGCACCTTTACGGAAAAAATTTCTCCGAAATCGTGTCGCTTGTGCAAAGCAACCCAAAAGCAATTTCAAGGTACAAAAATTGTACTAGAAAAAGAATTTTGCCAACTATAAGAACTTATATTAATCTATGGCTTCTTCCCATTGGCGTTCCATAGTGTCTAGTAAATTGAGTAAACCACATCTTTGTAGTGGATTTTATATCAGTATAATGCTGTTTAAGCTAACAAACCTTGCATATTATCTCGATTGCATAAAAAACTCCACTAAAATTGGGAAAATAAAGTGGAAAGTAGAAATCAACCAAAAATTGAAATTTAATCGTCAAATTTGGTATTATGTACTCGTGACATGATGTATTAACTAAATTTAAAATAATTTTAAATCTTCTATCATGTAGTTATTTAATAAACCAAGATAAATTTGGGCAACTTACAGAAGAAACAATGAAACTTTTACAAACAGAATATAAAAATAGAGAACCGACTCCTACCGTACACAAGCTGCTTTGTCATGGTGAGCAAATAATTATGAATCATATTTTGCCAATTGGAGAATTATCTGAAAAAGTCCAGGAAAATAAAGACTCTAAAAGATATAGAAGTCAATATATGTATGTATGCATAACATGCAAAGTTTCGCGTGAACGACAAAATAAGAATCTTGAATAACTTGTTTATAAGAATGCTCCGTTGCTCAGATATTTCAAATGTGATAAACTTTACAAATTCAGCCCTTTATTGAATAGACTGCTTATCAATTTCAGACTTGCTTGTTATCCTAAGGAAGATTTATTACTTGATGAATCACTTCGTCAAAAGGGCAAAGAAGCTATATAGATACGGAATAAAGTTTTATTCTTTATGTACAACGGATGGATATGTCTTGAATCTACAAATTTATTTCGGAAGAGGTGAGGAATCAAAAGGATTGTCTAAACTCGATACAATAGCAACTTCACTAATGAAACCCTGTTTGGATCGTGGGAATCACATCTTCATATCTTTATGGATAATTTTTACAACAGTATTGAGCTGTCTAAGAAACTTCTAATTAGTAAATCTCACACTACCGGCACCTTGCGCTCAAATAAGCGAACTCCAAGTGGAGTGACAAAATCGAAACTACGAAAGGGGGAACAGAAGTGACGAAAAGTTCTCTGTATCACTACGAAATACCACCCCACCCTAATTGCAGTAGAAAATCAATTCGGCCAGGAAAAAGTTAAACCGGAAATATAACATGCCAGGAATCGATCGTAGGTAATGATCAGATGGTCAGTGATTATTCTTCATCTCGAAAATGCATAAGATGTAACACTTTGGAATGCCTTTCACATAAAAAGCACACTCCACAATAAGCTGACTTTGATTCAGTTTCGTAAGAATTGGTCAATGAGTTTCTCAGCCAAACAACTTAAACGATGGTAGAAAATTAGTAAAATTGGGAGCACTACATGGAGGCAAACGTTCGAGAATTGAATTACACGATCCAACTGAAGGTAGTGAAGATCAACAAGAATTAAACATTTATGCAATATAACTGGTCATTGCATGACATCCATTGTATTTTTACCTAGTTGTTCGTCTTTTCGTAAATCTTTAAAAATTAAATGTTTGGTAAAACTATTATTAATTATTCAAATTTAACAAATGATCTGTCTAATGAAAATTGGCCGGTCGTCTATTCACAAGCAAATGTGTCTGAAGCTTTTGATTTTTTTTTGGGACGGTTAAAATTTTATATAAATAAAAATAATTCGGTGATTGAAGTTAAATTAAAGGACAGAATTTTAAAGGTTGAAAAATAAATTATCTAGAAAGAGTTATGATTGGCGATGTTTTTAGTGAATTTAAAATTATCATTGATAGGGGTTCCTCAAGCTTCCGTGTTAGGCGCCATGCTTTTGTTGATCTACCTAAACTCAATTTTTCATTTAAATTTTGCTTTAAGGTTGATAGCTTTTGCCAATGATCTCGTGTTTCTGTTCAATGAGCAGTTTCAAAGCAATAACATACACTGTATGAACTCTAATCTAAGTGATTGGGATGTCATTTATGTGTTGATTTTTTTAAAATTGAAATTCGTCTCACAGTTCAAGTAACTTGGCCTAGTTGTGGAAAATTCTATACGTTGACTACCATACGTAATTACATACGTGCTGTGATACGAACATTTTATATTTTGCGTTTAGCGTGTCCGTAGTCTTAAGAAATATTTATTATGCGAGACTATCGTATCGAATAGTATGCTGGGGAGGGACTTACAATTCTAGAATTCATCCAGTTGCTGTTGCTCAGAAACATGTTATACGAAGTATGCTTAACTCACAGAGGCTATCGGCTTCGGGGCTTTTGTTTAAGGTTTTAGAGATTTTGCTTATTAGACAGCAGTTTATGTACAAGGTAATGAAAACACTTTTTCTATTCAGTCTAATGTTATTGTCAATTACAACTTGAGAAACAAAAACATTTTAAAAGGCAATTATTATGCCCATATTTTATACAACACTTTAAAAAAATCTTTATGTACTAATTTAAATGTAGATGTTGAAAATATTATTACGGTGACACCTAGGATAGAATAGAATAAGTTAATTGATAGTGCAAAGTTATACAGTACTAAAATGGAATTTTCCATGATAAAACTGTTCTAAATGTGTCTAGACTGTTGTTACCGGAACAATCATGAAATATTGAGAAATTTTGGTTTGAGTATATAAAGAGCGAATGAATTCGAATTAGAACATTAGTTTTTGGTAAGCGATAGTGCAAATATTAAAAAGTGAATTAAAAAAGTGATTTAAAAAGTGTTTTAGTGAGATTTAAAAATTATAAGTGAACAGTAAAATTGTGTAAAAATTATAATAAGTGATTTTGTGAATTATCATTAATAAATTGTCTTAAATTAATTTTTGGTGTTCAATAAATAAATGAAAGTGCAACCAAATAAAACTGACGTTTTTCAAAATGTATTGGCTGATGGGAAGAAAATCTCAGCTGTCTTATTTATACAAGAGAAAAGTCTACAAATTTGACTTAAATTTATAAAATATTGAACAGGGTAGAATAAAAATTAAATTAAAAATAACAAAGAATTAAAATTAACCTAAAAATTTTTTCAGGTAAAAGTCGAACAGATGGTCTATTTTATTAAAACTTTTCGACATCATGTTTACCGGTTCATTGTTACCTTAGTTTGTTCTGTGTTTATTCAGATGAAGGAACTCATAATCTCTTGAATTCCTACTCGGTGCCTTTATTTTATTTGATTCCAGTATGGATGGTGTGTCGATTTGATCAAGTAAAATATTTCCAATAAACGAACACTTTTAAAGCTCTCGTCTATTTGCCAAGCGTGAATTTATATACCGAACATCAAAAAAGGGGAATTCGCTAATACATGTCAAATTTCCGAAGGAATATAAAATAAATAAATTTAAGGTAGCTATTAATCTTTACTTGCAGGATCGCGCATTGGGTGCAGAAGCTCTGACAGTTACAAGGAGCTAGGACCGTTAATAAGTCCGCTGCACCCAATTAAAAAATTGATAAAAAAAAAAAAAAAAATGTTGTCATTTGATAGGTTTTAGATCCAGTAGCATATGATGGTAATCGCTTCAGGTTAACGTGGTGCGGTAAGTCAACGGTTAATAAAACCAAGCATGAAATTGGCTCTAGCAACGTATTGCTCAATGTTTTGCTTAGTAAAGCACATGTTTTCAACGAAAGTAACCCGTCACTGTTTTAGAAGGTTTCTTATGAAACTGAATGATGAAGTAAGCACTCCCGAATCTGACTTTTCTGCATCTGAGGCGAAACCATTCGATGACGATATAAACGACTCCGCATTTATTGCTGAGTCTAGCAATAGTAACACAAATGACAATACATCTCTACGCAAAATAAACGAGGCTGGAATTGTTGATGGTAATAATAGTCTTGATGGTTTGAATAATGATGAATGGCAAACAAAACAACACAGAGGAAATTCCAGACATTGAATTTGACGATTCTCAATCCGGAATTCAGGTTCACTTCGAAAATGCTCCTAGTGCGGTGCAATGTTCTGAAAAGCTTTGGGACTCTGAAATAATGAATATGATACTTACATCTATCATCTATGAAGACATAATATGCAATAAATTTACAGAATAAAAGGTGACTCCATCGAAAAAAAAATTGGACTACTTTAAACAATCAAGCCAATAACTATGCATGAATTCAAACAATCTCTAGCATTACATATTCTTCAGGGTCATTTGAAATTTCCGTCTATTAAAAAAAATATTCACCATATATCCTCTTTATTATTAGCTGTGTTTTTTTATAAGTCTCGATAGATCTCAATATTTCGCATCCAGATGTTCTCTATTTTTGTGGTTAAACTGCAATTGATTCAGTTTATTTTAATCAAGAATAACATTTTATTCAACATTTTATCGTTTTTAATTCATTTCCTTGAATTACACAACTTATTAATTGTATATGAAAATCTTACTTTTTATCCATATATGCTATCGAGACTACAGATTTTCCCTTTTATGAGTAAAGACACACATTAAAAATTTGTATTTTAGCATGGAAGCATACCAAAGTCAATTTTTAGTACATCTATCATACAACAGGAAACTAGTAGCTGATTTAAATTTAATCTTTTTCTCTATTAAATTCTTTTATTTAACTTACACGGATGTGATCAAATCTTGCATTGCAAAATTTTAATGCTTAGACTTTATCAATCTTGATGAAAATTGGCACGCATGTGTAACTTCGGTGACAATACAAGTTGGTGGTGCTCCCTAAGGGAATCCACCCCCCCCCCCCCCCCCAACCATTATTTTTCACTCACGCATCGGTTAAATCATCGTTTTGTCAATTTTAACATAGTATTTATCAGATACAATGATAAATTTGATTGTATTTCGAGGGGAGCTACCCCCGCACCCCTTACGTTCCACCCACAAATAAAAGAATTTCATAAAAATTTGTTTTTTCTTTTTCAAATTATTTATTTTCCTCAAAAATTTAATTTAAATTAATTTTATTAAAAAAAAAAGTGTTTTGTTGAATTAAAGGTGAATTACGTGGTGCGAATTGTCCGGAATTAGCCTGGAAGGTCACCGGATTGCAAGCATTTGCAATAGTTTCGGATCAGGTTCTAGAGCGGGTGAGTATATACGTTGTGTCGTTCTTTGTTCATTGAATAAGATTTACATAATGCAAATATGTAAAATATAATCAAATTGAATTGAAGCAATGTTGTACTAAATTTTGAATGGGTTTGGTGAAGTGTGTCGTGATCAAATGTTCCTTTGTAGACAAGTTGGGGTGCGGTTATTCTCTCGTATTACGAATTGCGAGTTTCTAGATCTCGAAATATGGTGACAAATTCTTTAAAAATAACCTTAATCATTACGAGTTGTCGGTCGCACTTCACATTGTACGAGTAAACAACAGCAAGGGAATCTCAATTGCGAGAACTCGCAATGTCTTGCACATAATCGCGTTGTCACAAATTCTGATAACTCGAAACTCGTAGTATAGACAAATATAAAGCAAAAATCAATAGCTCATTTTAACAGCAGTTATGGCATTGCCCCATGCACAAACGGCAAAACGAAATTTCAAAACGTCAAATCCAATTTTTGACCAAATCATTTGTTTTTCAATATCAAAATTATTAAAAAATAGTTCGAATCTACAAGTTCCGCCTTATTTGTAGAAAATTTTATTAAAATTGATTTCATTTCATTCAAAAATCCCTAATTTTATATTTTGGCGGACGGAGTTTTGCTTGACGGCAGGCAAAATACAAAATTGGAGTTTGTTGAATGAAATTAAATCAATTTTAATAAAATTTTCTTAGAATAAGGTGGAACTTATAGATTTGAACTATTTCTTAATAATTTTTACATTGCAAAGTGAACCAATTTGGCCATAAATTGGGTTTGACGGTTTTAAATGCCGGTTTGCCGTGTTGCATGGGGCAGTGCCTTTAGGCTGGCGATACACCGAATTAGCCAAACGTTTTAGTTTATATTAGGCAAGACAATTTGCCTGATCATAGCACACACACAATCAGGCAAATTGTTTCGTGTTGCTTTAAACATTGGTGTGGTTTGATTTCATAGAATATAAAATGTCGTCGGAGTCATTGGATGAATTTGTATTATGTGCATATTATTTTATAAAGTGTAGTGAACAGCGAAATAAAAGAAACTTTTGGGTACATCCCATCAATAAGATACGATCAGAAAAAATACTTTATGTAAATTTTATAATGAATTGCGATGTGATGATGATAAATTTTATAATTACGTGCGGATGAAAGCTACCACGTTTGATTTGTTATGTTGAATATTGTTGGGGCAAGTTTGCAGAAATTCGACACTAATTATAGAAAAAGTATTACTCCCAAGGAAAGACTGTTTGTAACTTTAAGGTAAGAATTTTATTATTGCATTATAATAACCTACTACAGCATAATTAAAGAAAGTAGTGAATGTTACCTAATCGATTAGGTAATATTCACTACTATGTACTAATCGATTAGGTAACATTCACTACTTTCCGTTTCCATTTCGTCAAGCAATTCGTTCAAAAAATTTAATGTGTGTAATTTACATTTTCTTTTGTTGTGCTCGCCTAATTTTGCTGTATCCGGCAATAACGACTTAAAAAAAAGGAGCATTGCATCCTCCGGCTTATTTTGTCTTGTAGATTTGCTCTTTAGGTAGTCGATCATCGGCTCCACTAGTTTATCCGAGGCGCTACTATTTTTTTTTCTATTTTCCTGTGGGGGAGGCAGCTCATTTGATAGTGATTCATCGTCTTCGAAGGGCAAATCATTTAGGTTTGGATACTCAATTAAAGATAGTTCTTCGGTATTTGAAATATCCATATTGCCAGTCGAATGCCTACGTTGATGTACAAAATCTTTCAAGAAACCCATCGAATCCTCGAGGTACCACTTTTTAGGTTTTTTGCTGGCCGATCCCGAAGCTACGTCTTTATTTTCTCTGACCACTCTAGCGTAGCTATTCCGTAAACTGGTCCACTTAGATTTGCAATCTGAAACTAAATAAAAACATAAAAATTATAAAAAATTGAGATAAATGACGACTAGTAATAATATGTATTTTAATTCAATATATTTATTTATATATAATTTATAGATTTCTTGCAACTGGGCATCACTACAGTACACTGCACTATCAATTTAGATTGGGAGCTTTAACAATTAGAGCAATTGTTATAGAGACATGCTCAATCATATGGAAACTCGTTTCACCAATATATATGCAAAAGCCAGATTTACAAAACTGGAAAGAAATAAGTGATGGATTTGAAAAACATTGGAACTTTTCCAACTGTGTCGGAGCTGTCGACGGTAAGTATATCCGTATGCAGCGTCCCAGCTTTGCTGGCTCCGAATTTTACAACTATTAAAGTTTCCATTCAATCTTACTTCAAGCGGTTGTTGATGCTGAAGGAAATTTTGTATTTGTTGATGTAGGGGATTACGGACGTAGCAGCGATGGAGGATTTTTCCAACATTCAACATTTGGAAAGGAGTTAATGAATGACACAATTTCTAATGAAATACTCGAATTGCCGTTTGCGTTTGTGGCTGATGAGGCATATCCGTTAAAACGTAATCTTTTACGGCCATTTGCACGTAAATCGTTGACTAGCGAAAAACGAATATTTAATTACCGCCTTTCGCGAGCTCGTCGTTTAGTTGAATACGCATTTGGGATGGTTACCAAAAAGTTTAAGCTTTTTGAGAGCATTATTATTAGTATGCCTGAAAATGTACTTGTACTTTACACAATTTTATTAGAAAAATAGAAAATGGTGGTAACAACTCAATAGCCGAAGTCCATAATTGCTTAAACTCAGCCGAAATTTATGAGGTGGGACTATTAAGTATTGCACATAAAGCCACACTGCTCTTACAGTCCGAAATAATTGTACGACTTACTTCAATTCGCCTGCCTTCTCTGTGCCATGGCAAAATAATTATATTTAATTTTTATGTAGAACATTTTTTTGAAATAAAGTATCCTCGAATTGAATTAAATTTATCAACTTTTCACCATCACATTCCGCCATCTGGGGCTATAATAATAATAATAATATTAATAATAATATATATTATATTCAATTATAAATCAAAAAACAAACTTTATTAAAAATATTATAAACTAACCTCAAAACTCGGCAACAGGCTTGATGATAAATTTGAAAAGAATATTTAAATAAAATATATTTCAATTTATTAAAATTATAAATATTCTATTAATTAAATATTTAATTATAATTATTTATATATAATTATTGAAATTATTAATAAAATAGTCGTATCGAAATAGTCGTATTAATAAAATAGTCCTTACTAATTTTGACAACACTGCTTTTTGCTTTATAAAACAGCGACCACGAAACGACTTCAAACATGTTTTTTTTCCTGATTTACATATGCGACGTGCGACGTGGGACAAGTGGAAATAAACGTGACGTTTTTTTTGACAACAATTTACATTTGTGACGAGTTCCGCCACGCACACTTTATAAAATTTATTATATTTGAATTTTTGTTCTTCAAAAAAGCTTCGTCAAACCCTACTATTTCGTTTTATACATACAAAAAATTTGTATGTGTTTGTGCGACCGTGACGGAAAAGATAAAATTAAACCATCTCTCGACGTGTGGAGTGTGCCGTGTGACGAATGTCAAAATATTCGTCTCTGCATATGTAAATCAACCTTCAAGCAGTTTTGTCTTGGTTTGCTTTGTTTTGTTTCAGGGTGAACTAACGTATTTGTTTATAGGCTATGGTCACCTTCAATCAAGTTTCGTTAAGGCATTGCTCCATGCACAAACAGTGAACCGGCATTTCAAACCGTCAAATCCAATTATTGACAGAATTGTTTGTTTTTCAGTATGAAAATTGTTAAAAAATAGTTTGAATCTATAAGTTCTACCTTATTCGTAAAAAATGTTATTAAAACTGATTTAATTTCATTCAAAAAACTCCAATTTTATATTTTGACGGACGGATTGTTGCTTGACGGCCGGCAAAACATAAAATTGGTCCTTTTTGAATGAAATTAAATCAGTTTTAATAAAATTTTCTTAGAATAAGATGGAAATTTTAGATTAGAACTATTTGTTAATAATTTTCATATTGCAAAGTGAAGTAACTTAGTCAACAATTGGGTTTGACGGTTTTAAATGCCGGTTTTCCGTTTTGCATGGGGCAATGCCTTTAAGTCAAATTTGACTAAACACAATTTTGCTTTATTATGTGTGCATGGAACCATACCCATAAAGCACAATAGAATGTTTGCCGTTCTATGTTTTATGAAACAAAATGTTTGAAGCAAAATTGTTTTGCCTGATTCAATGTGCACAGCGCTATACGATCGTATATATTTTGACCGCAAGGCGCTTTAAGACAAGAAAAAAACGTTTTGACTGATTCGGTGTGTTTCCAGCCTTATCCTAGACACAATTCTAGCAAAAAAGAATCATGGCACAGTAGTTTTCAGCGCTTCTCAAGTATTTTTATATCCGACAATTTTTGTATTTTTCTGACATTTAGCTGAAAACATGAATTTTTTTTCCGAATGTTATGGCAAAAAAAATCGGAAAATGATGAAATTTGGTTTGCAACTTTTTTTTCATCATTTTTCAAATTTTTTGGCCAACTTTCATAGTAAATCTTATAATAAGTCGGACATTATTGCTGAAAAAAGTTTCAAAAGGGATTTTGAAAAGCGGGATTTTAAAAAGCGGGATTTTTTTCTTGAGCAGGATTTTGATAAAGCGGAATTTTGAAATGCGGGATATCATTACGATCCCGTCTCGCAAATATGTATTTTCTGTATTTCGATTTATTTACCAAGACTTGCATGCTTTTCGTTTCTTTGCCAAGACTTCCGTGCTTTTCGTTTTTTTTTGTATGGTGTTTATTTTTGGAACTTCAAGAATGATGTTTTGCTCTAACAGTTCACGAAAAAGGTTCCAATTAATATTCTTATTAGAGAGTCTGGCAGTGAATTCTTTTTGACGTGATAACGTTTTACACCGCATGTTCAGAAAACTGACCCGAAATTTAGCCCTTGGTCGGGGGCAATTACTCATCAACTATAAGCATTACCTTTAATTTAAATATATGATTGCTTAGGTTGGTCCTTCGGGTTTATGTGTCATGCATAATATTTTCGCAATGACATCATCGGGCGGCACAGGAACCCGTGCCGCGAGTGGAATTTAATTTAAAATAAATTACCCACCACCCAGTGGTGGGTAATTTATTTTAAATTAAATTAATTAATCTACACATAAATTTTAATTAAACATTCAAATTACAAAATAGGGATTTATAGAGATTGAGGGCACTATAGCAAGAGAATGCCTCATCAGATCAGAGCAATTCGGTTATTAATTTGTGCTTAATAATACTGTGGTAGATAACTTATTTTAAATTAAAATAATTAATTTCCACATAAATTTTAATTAAAATTTAGATCTACAAAGTGGCCATTTACAATGCTAGAGAGCACTATAAAGGGGGAATGATCTGATAGGTCATATATCAGTTGGACTCTGATATATATTTGACCTAGACTGCGTGTCCACCACACTAGCCTCGGCGACTTTGGGAAGCACTTGTCTGGAACTCAGATTCATCAGGCACATCTCCGCTGAGACCCTGCGCTTCGTATCGTACTTCTTATACCATCGCCCAGTACTTAATCGTTTGCAAACAATCACTGTACTCTCATTTCATGATGCTAATAATAAAGAAATTTATTTTAATAAACCCATACATCGTGCCGTTTCTCGCACCTCTTATAAACATTATCACGGAAAACACCTACGGCCGTGTAGAAGATACAGCCTACCCCGAATTTTTTTAAATTATTGTTTATTGACTGTCATAATAACAGGACTGATCCGAAGTAAGCTCTTCATTGTTTTCCATGCGAATATAGTTATCTGATATACGTTTTGTTATATAAAATTCTGTAAGATCCGGTGTTTTGTTTAAATCTCCTCCTTCTGCTTTAGCAGCTTCCAAGTTTAAATTGATGGGTTTTGTTGGTTTTCTTACCACTAGTGTCTACTGGCGATCACATCCTGTTTCTTTTTCCTTTCCTTCTTTCTTTGTGTGATATTCACTACAGACTTTAGTAAGCTTATTTCCTTACTCAGCTTTTAAAATAATCCTTCTAGGTTTTAATTAACTGCGCATGAAGTATGGGCTTTTCGTTTTCACCAGTTGAGTTAGTTGTAGGAAAAGAAAAATTCGAATTAATACCTACTAGGTGTCCGAATCCCAGGACCGTATATTTTTCTAAACCACAGGGTATCCTTTCCTTAGCATTTTATACCTACTGCCAGGTAAGAAATCAGCCGCCTCCTACACGAGGAACAGATGCTGTTTGAAGCCACACCTCCTGGTGAACAGACGCTTCTCGCAAGTTTTAGTCCACGGGTGTCATTTTATTTCCCACTTATCCTCCGGGGAGCCGTTGAGAGTATCCCAATATGGGGATGCCCATGTATCGGCGATGTGCCTGGTAGGAGGCTTGCAACTTCCACGATTAAGTCAAGTTTTTAGAAAATTTTCTAATAGAATTCTTAAGCTTTGCCTAATTCTGAAGTTTTACAAATGTAATATATTTAGATAATTTATGGAATTCGGCGAAAATACCCAGTTTCTATTTATTCCCGGAAAATATTTCGAGCTCTTGAGATTTACCAAATTTTAAAATATAATCTGCCTACTTCTCTCCACAAAAAGCTTAATCGATTTTGATTTGAACTAATTGCGGAAATTATACGGAGTAAATTTCCCATTTATCTCTGTCTCAATAATCATTAGTTTAAAATTTAAATAAAATTACGAAAAAGAAAACAAAAAAATCTCAAGCCAGGTGGCTTTTTTAAGTAAAATGAAATTTTCAATATTAGATACAAAATATTTTATATTTTTCACTGTTATTCCAGTTGTTTATACGATCAACGATTTTAATTTTCTTTTCTGATGTATTTACTCGTTTACATGATTTAACCATTAATTCGCAGAAACACATATAATCTGTAGTAACAGATCACCTGCCGAATAATATAAGCTAAGCAAACAACACTGGAACGCAAATAAGTTTTCGGAAATCTCCGCACTTGGCATAATTAAACTTAGTTAAAATGTATTCGCCAAAAAAACAATAACCTTAATCCGAATTTATGTATCAAGTAGATTAAAATTCCAAGGATAATTAAAACACAAAAGTGCCTGTATTACTAATTATAATTATATCGGGTATCATCAACATTTTTCTCGCTACTGTACTCGATGTGATTACTAATTCTGAGGGTATGTTTAAACAAAAAAAATTACTAAATTATTATAACGGAGCGAACGGATAGATTAACTTGTCCGAATATATATAATAGAAGAAAATCAAATACAATAACAAAAAAAAATTTTTTTTTGCGTTTTTCTTATTGTTTTTCTTAATTATATATTGTGTGATCTTTGAAAAGTAGAATTTTAATTTTTTTTTTTTTTTTTTTTTTTTTTTTGAAAATAATTTTCACTTGGTCGGTGTAATGTGTGTTTATTTATATCAGAAATCGTCAGCTCCAGGTCAGAAATAGAGAGGTAAAAAAAAAAAAAACACAATCGGAATATAATTTGTTGTCGTGGCGTGAAATTTGCCAAATGTGAAATAACATTTTTTTTTTTTTGTATTTAAATTACGATTACAAAAAATGATCAAACGATTTATGTTAATTAATAAAAGTGTTTTTCCAAAAAAATATCATACAAAATGTGCACGTAAAACTAAAAATAGTAAATAAAACGGCCTGGATTTTTTTTTTTTTTTTTTTAATTTAATTTTCCTCAAAATGCCAAAAAATCTGGATGAAAAAAATTTTCTATCTCATAATCATCACCATCATCATCATCACAGATCATGAAACACAAAAAAAAAAAAAAAAAAATAAAAACATCTACTAATATTATTTTAAATATTTGTACAACTATTGTTATTTAGAGGAAAAAGTAAAATAAATTTTTGTTGGTGAAAATTTTTAGTTTAAAAAAAAAAAAAAAAATTTTTTTTTTGTTTTATTTTCAAAGTGATTAGTAGTGGATCAAAAATACTATCGTAAAGACATATAATTTTCCATGTTTTTTTTTATTTTTTTTTTTTTAAATTGTTAGTGAAAATTGAGAAAAATTTTAATTAAAAAAAAAAAACAAAGTACTACTTGTAGTCTAAAGTGAACATTAAAGTAAGAATATATTTTTATTATTTTTAAAATGTCAACGATCGCGTGTTTTTATTTGATAATTTTTGATAAAAGAAAATTTTCATATAATCAAAAATTTCTCTCAACGATCTTCTCTGAACTTTGTGTTTTGTGTGTGCGTGTTTTTTTTTGATTTTGATGTGCGATAAAAATCTCAAAGTGGATTATAAAATGTGATAAAACAGATTTAATTATTAATGTCAAGAATGAGGATCGCAAAATTTTGTCCAAAAGTGGAATTTTCTCTACTAGAAAAAAACAGTTGATGTGAAAAATTCACGTTTATGTAATTTAATTTTTTTTTTTCTAAAACAATCGGAATACTTTTCTTAATTTTTTTTTGTTGTGTTTTTCTTTTTGGACGAAAATCAGTTTTACCGTTTGAATGTGTGTATATTTGTGAATTTTTCTCAATAAGCTATGTGCTAAAAAAAAATGTTCTCCCATTGCAAATTACATGAACATTACCGATCTTATATATGTATATATAGGGATAAGATTGCCAGCATGCGTATTTTGTTGAAAAATATCTAGTGAAGTGTTTTGCAACGTTCAAGTGAACAGACATGGTTTAATATTTGGATAAAAATGTTAATTTTATTAATTACGACTTAAGTGTGTATATACAAAAAAATTTATAGTGAATGATATGCAAGAGATCTCTAGAGAAAAATGAGACACATGTTGATTATTTTCATGATTTTTTTTTTTTTTTGGCAACCTCATGCTATTTTATATTCATTCGCTGATATTTAGGTCGTTTCCAAAATTTATCATGGTAATTTTGCAGCGCATTATACATATTACTAACTGTGTGAATCATAAATTAGACAAGGGTGTTAAGATATATTTTAAATGTGTGGATATAAACAATTTTCTTTTAAGATTTTATGGTAGCACAAATAAATTTACTAAGTAAATATGTTAAGATAAATGCATACAGAAATTATCTTGATTAGTGAGTAAAATCGTAATTACTTTGGGAACTGATATTTTTTGGTCACATACCTATAATTTTAATCAATATCGATGATCGAGGCTATAGAAGTTGTCGAGTGATTAATTCAGTATTCAACCAATTAGTGTTCAGGTATATTATCGTCTATTTTACTGGTAGCCAGACGCACACTGAGAATTAGTTTACAATTTAAAATTAGAACATTAGGCAAAATAGATGATGAATTTTTATTTAAATTTCTTAAGGTACAGATTTTCTAAAATTTTATTATAGAGTTTTGACGACATAACATATTAAAAAACAAATTTCTTTGAAAAACAGAACATCTAAATTTTGAAATTCTTTGAAATTGTAAAATTTAGAAATTTTTTAATCATCATTCAAAATTCTTTCAAATATTAATTCATCCCTTTAGTAATGAAGTTCGCATTTACATTTTTTTTTTAAATAAATGTTTATAAATAAGTTTATGGTTGATAGAAAATTAAATTTGTTATCACTAAAAGATTTTATTATAAAAATATTTTTAAATATTAATTTCGCTAACGGCAGGGAGTGCCAGTTACCCTTAAATAGGCTAGAAATTATAGCGTTTTTACGTCATTTTAACAAAAGTCTTTCCTTTGGTTAAAATCTTAGATGCAAGGCGAAGGCACTAGTATATCACTGAGAACAAAAAAACATTTAAAATTAAATAAATATACTATGTACCTAGTTTTTATGCAAAAAGACTTGGTATTAAAATCAATAAACATAATTTGCCATTATTAATAACATTTTTTTATCAACGTAATTCATCAAATTAAAAAAATAATTATTACTACACATAGTGCTCATTATTAAACACAAAAAAACACATTTCTTTTAATTTTATAAATTTTAACTTTTATTTTTATTTTTTTATAAGTGGACTCATGTTTCCCACTTCAGAAGCTCCATATTGAAATAGTTGTTTTCTTTCGTTTAAAACTGACAATGAGAAATAGCTTTTTGAATAAATAAAATACTTTAAAATATGTGATAGATCATATTTACATATATGTACACCTAAAAACAAATCGTGCATTATATCGTTTGAATAATTATTTGTCACATGGAAAGAAGGAATTGTATTGAATATGGAATTTTCTTTTACTCCGGTTTCTTTAAAATGATTTTGTAATACGTCTATGCCATAATTAGTAATATTTCTCAGAGAATTGAAAATTCGACACAATCTAATTCTGTTTCAGCTTTGCTTCGTTTACATAACCTGCAAAAGTGTTTTGCGCTAAAAGACCCAGAAAAACTAAGCGTAGTATTAAAGGCTAATTTGTCACCAATAACTAAACCTAATATAAAATACATTTGATATCTATTTCCATTTACCCGTATTTGTAATCCTTCTTTTTCTAATTCTTCAAGTAATCCTATAAAATAAGAAATACCCTTATTCCCTTGGTCGCGTCACTTAATTCAACGTGACAATTGTCGTGTCACTTCAACTTTAAATTGGTATTCTCTTAGTCGATCGAAGTGATAATATAAAAGAATTCGACGTAAAAGGATGCTTGTCACTTCAAACGACGATTGTCGCATCGATCGACAAAGAGAATACCAAAATTGGATTGCCGGTACAAGCAGAGCCTACTGTATAAATAAGAGCCTCCAGTATCGACTCTATTTTTTACTAAGCTTAAAATAATTATTATTTATTTATAAGCAAACTTAACGTTTTACTGTGATTTTTGAATATATTCTCTAATACATGTAACTACCAAATATGCAACCAAATAAATTATTAACTTCAAAATAACATTAGTAAAAATACTATATAGGCCCGTCTCTATTCATGGGGTGTTGAATAATTTGATTATGCGTGTAAATTAATACTAATATACTTCTACGTGTTAAACACAATTAAAATGATCGTAATAATCGGTTGCATATTTGGTAGTTACATGTATTATGTCGATTTCGATTCACCTTTTACCAAATCTTTAAAAGATCACTCTCAGGGTTGCCAACTTTTAGTTTGGCCATAACCGGAGAATTTTGAATTTGACCGGAGAATTTTTTTAATAATATAATTTTAACTGTGAATATAAATAATTAGCAAAAAAATAAACAAAAAAGAAATAAAATTGGACAAAATAGAAAAGCTTTGAGCAGAATCGAATCCTAGACCTTTGCCGCGCTGCTCCACTACATTAACACTACGCCACAAACGCTATAACATCTCGCATTTAATTTGCATTGTTAAATTGTTATATTATTTCAAAGCATTCTACAGTCAGCTAAATTAATAATAATGTCATAATAATGATTTCTGAATAAAATTGGTATTCGTTAACAGTGCAATTTAAAACTTTAATAATTTTGGCCATATTATCATAGTTTAGATTCCTTTTTATTTAAATATTTAAAGAAGCTAGGTGCTGTAAAAATGGATTGTCAAAGTTATACCATGATTTAAGGTTTGATAATGTTCGAGTATAAACAGTTTTTAGCCTCATTTAAAAATTTCTTCCTTTCATACAATTTTAGCACCAAAAAAATGTTTGGATATTCTTTGATCGAACTGGGTTTTTAGATTAATGAACGTTGTGAATTTCTGTATTCGTTAGGTCATTTTTCAGAAGAATTAAAACCGCTTGCTTCATTATTGTTAAAAAATGTGGAACTAAATATAAGTATAATTCGGGAATAGTGGGATTTATCAAATCATCGCCGATTGCATTTTCTTGTTTTTTTTTAAATTTCCAGACTAAATTATCGCAGTTGTCTTCCCCTTATTTAAAAAAAAAAAATTTGATAAGGTAACACAAAAGAATTTTATCAACTGCATTCGAGAGGCTGATCCAACGAGTTGGGACATTTTTTACCATTTGTGAATGTTCTAAGTTAAAAACGTCAAAATAAGATTTGAGCTCCCTAACTCTTGTTTTGTTAGATGAAAATTCTGAATAAATTTTGTTGACGAAGGTTATCATATGATCATATGATTTTCAAAATATTTTCATTTACTGATTTCAATTTCTGTAAAACAGAGCAATGCTCCCTATAATTAATATTTGCATTATCAGCAGAGTTTGAAATCACATTGTTAATGGACAATCCATTTTTATTCAGGCATTCGAAGATCTTATTAGTGATAGATTCTGAAGTTTCTTAATCATCGGCGTAAAAATGTAATATTTTCTTAATGGAAATATGGTGCAAGTGACAATTCAAACCGCCTTTTAAAAGTAGAGTGCGTTTAATGGAAAGATAGGCACGTTTAATGAACAGAAAAAAAAAAGAAAAAAAAAAGGAATAAATTCTACAAATGTAAAAACCCGGAGAAATTTTTGCAATAACCGAAGACCGGAGATGCACCATTAAAACCGGAGTCTCCGGGTAAAAATCTCGAGTTGGCAACCCTGCACTCTCTACTGCTGGTGAATCGAACAGTTGCTCGGTAATATATATGTGTGTGTGTTTGATGTTTATATAAACATAACCTATAATTTTTATTAAATTTATTATTTTTATTTTTATGTTTATTAATTAAACACAAATTAATTCTTTAATATAAAATATTTATATAAAAATAAACAGAAACACAAAACACAAATGACGCTTTCAATAAACTCAAATCGAATGAAATGTCATTCAAAATGACAGTTCTATTTGTGCTTGTGTTTGTAAATCTGCCAAAACATCGAGATTCGTAAAACAACAACAATTTTGCTCGACCGAGCGGACTTTTCTTGATGAATCGAACAGTTTGACAGCAGAAAGAGCAAGTCGGCTTGCTCTTTTTTGGTGAATCGAAGCCACATTAGAGAATATATTCAAAAATCACAATAAAACCACAGATAAGTATAGACAGATGTGTTTCTTGTATGGGCTATATTTACATTCCAAAATTTCAATACCAAATTCCAATCCAATCCTTTTAGAGCAGGACGTACATTTCTGTCTCTTTTTATCTTTTTTTACGTATGGCTATTTTGATTATATCAAAGCAAACATAAACCAACTTCAAATAAAATTTTATTTTATAATATATACGTCTTGCTCTAAAAGGATTAGATTGGAATTTGATATTGAAATTTAGAATGTAAATATGGCCCATCTGTCTATTCTTATCTGTGATAAAACGTTAAGTTTAGTTTGTTTGTAATAGAATTCGCTAATACAACCTGCACAGTACATTCTGTATATAAAGAATGAAAAATTGTGGTATAATCAGTCCAGTCGCCGCGACCTGATGAGATGAATTGATTTTTTCATAAACATGAGCTCATCAGTTCGAAACTGGATTAAATTCTCTTACAATTCTTTCGGAAATTATTAACTTCAAAATAACGTAAAAAGCTTAAAATAAGGAACAAACAATTTTTTTTTACTATGAAACTATATGGGAAAACGGTTATTTTCATTTATAGTTTTAGTTTATTAGAAATGTGAGCTTTTGTTTTGTTTTATATGAAAATGTTCATGAAACATGTAATATTATTTGATTGAAAAATCGAGTCTTGAAAATGTTCATTTCTTAGTGAAAATCATCATGAAAAATAAGGTACTTTTGAAATTTAAAATATTGTTGTTTTTGTAATATACGTCATCAACATAACTCGAAATTTATAAACAGTACAATAATCATCTGTTTCATTGCCTCCATTCAAATTTGAATTCGAATATGTTTTTATACTTAGTTATTTTGAATTTGCAAAGCATGCTAGATTGTTTTGATTTTTTGTTTTCTTCACACTCATTGTATTGATTTATTTTTTTCTGTTTGCTCTTTCTGATTTATTTTAGTTTAATTGTTGAGCGGAAACGTGTTGTCTTTTTTCTTACCATTGGTTTTAGATATGGACTTATGATGACGTCATTAAACAGAATTGTCTTTTTTTAATACACTTTGTTGTTGTTGTAGAATGTTTTTTAATTTAATTTCCCTTATTTTCTTTTGATTAGTGCTGGAAAATAGGGAAATTTGAGAATCTGTGTTTCAAATGAGTAGAGATTGAGTTGTTTGTTAGCGATTTCAAAAAAAAAAAAAATATATTTAACTGGGTTTAAGTTTTAATTCATGTTTCATCTTCAATCGAAATCGCGTTTTCTCATCAAACACTATGAAAATAAATGAATTTTTTGTGTTTCTTTATCCCTTATTTTAAGTTCATTTTTCACATATCGGCTCTATTCACATCAAGATGGTTCTGGTACAAGTGACAAGTGACACGACTAAGGAAATAGAGGTGTTAATGTTTTACTTAAGTTGTTTTCTTTTACGTCTCGTGATTTTAAGAAACCGGCAACAAAAATATTTTTTAATCGTGAGCATTGATGTTGTGGTCGTATTGTTGGGAAATTCTAATAAATCCCCAAAATTGAATGTTCTCCTGCATGTGAACCTAGATAATCATCTACCCCGAAAACATCAATGTATAAGAAATAAGGCATTATGATTTTATCGGGGAAAATACGTAAATTTTCTTTCCACTGTTGACCATTAATTATTTTGATATTTATTAATTAAAACACTTTGTCCAACTTCTGTTTTCTTTTATTTATTTAATTAATTTATATTTCGCCACATTGGCATCATCAGAATATATTTAATAGATAAATATACAATTAACGATTCATTAAATTATTTTATTAACTAAATCTTAGTAAATATCAATAAAAATAAAATTAAACTAGCGTTGTTTTTTAGACCAACATTTTTTTGTGAAAAAATTGATTTCACAAAATAATGTTGGGCTAAAAAACAACGCTAGTTTAATTTTATTTTTATTGATATTTACTAAGATTTAGTTAATAAAATAATTTAATGAATCGTTAATTGTATATTTATCTATTATATTCTGATGATGGCAATGTGGCGAAATATAAATTAATTAAATAAATAGAAAGAAAACAGAAGGTGGACAAAGTGTTTAATTAATAAATAACAAAACCATATCTTATTGCCAGCATTATAAAACAAATTGTAAGGTTGGCCATTAATATAAGCCCTCGTCACGAGCTTGCGTATTTGCATATTTCGTAACTTCATAAATTTGACGTTTCTTCTGATTGGTTAAAATTGTTTCCCCTAAGCAATAAGCAAGGAACGTCAAAAATAAACACGCTCACAGGCTATTTTTCTTCAGCGTATCGTGACAACTGTGATTACTTGTGATTTTTAATAAATAATAGATGTTACATGAAGTACGTTTATAGATGTTACATGAAGCACAACATCATTTTGCGAATCACTAATTGTTGGTTTGTATGTTTTAGAAATGCGACTTGGTTGAATTATTGCATGAAGAATTAGTGTTAGAAAATACAATCTTTAGAATCTGGAAAATAAATGAACCGAATTAATTTAGTTAAATTTCAAGAACGAAAATATAACGGAGTCATACTTTTATCAATGTTATTGCTATTAGTTTAGACAATAAATTTAGATTAGTTTTGTCTTTAATTTTATGTTCAAAATTTTTGACGAACTTGTGTTACCAAACGAGTCAAATTTTTCTAAAAGTTTGTCCTTTTTCCCCGGGTGCAAATAATTGAAATCGATTTCGATCTGAAAAATAAAAGAATTAATTTGGGTTCCTATCGAATACTATTTTTATTTATCGCAGTTATGGTTTTTGCGACTTACAAGTTAATATCCAAGGCTTTTAATATAACGGCAACGAATTAAAAAAAATTGATAATGTAGGATTTGACGTCATATAGTGGTTTATTCGATGGTTTGCAGTTTTCTCCAAGTAATCGTACACTTTATCCCAGAGCACAGTTAGAATTTAACCAAATTTGGAGTTCAATAAATTTCTCTAAAATAAGATATTATTATTAAATATGCAGTGTGAAGATAATAAAAAAAAGATTCGACAATTTACACCTGTTGATAAATTTTCTGTAATATGTTTTTCTCGATCACTTATTTCACTTGATCCTGGAACTTCATATGGAAATGTGTCCCTTATGAGTCGTTTTGTGGTTAGTATTAAGTAGCACATTATATTATATTTTTCATTCCACACACGGTTGCCTAGGCGATAGTTTCAGAATATATCGATAAAAGTATACTATTCCAGTACAATGAAATGCGAATTACATAGTAGGCCGCGTATATGTAAAAACATAAAGTTGTTGTTGTTTATATCTGTGTCAAACAAAAATCTCAATAGTTTTTTACGTCACAAGGGCGATAAATGAGTTGTTACAGTACGAGTTCGACTTTTATGAACGAGGCGACGAAGGAGCCGAGTCCAGAATTTTGAACGAGTACTGTAACGATCATTTAACGCACGTGTAACGTATAACGTTTTATTTCATGCTACATGCGACATTAATTCGATTTTTTAAATTATCAAGTTACCCTAGTTATTTTTATGTTTAGTTTTATATATATTTTTCTGTACTGTAATGCTCGTTTTCTGGACACTTTTTTCTGTACCATAATGAGTCGTTTCCGGACTGAAATCAATCACGTAAACTTTGTTTTTCGGTATAGTATGAATTAAAAATACTTTCGAAATGCTCCTGCTTGTTTTTCTTCCTGATTTTGCTTTTCAGCCTGCCTTTTTCTATTTTGTGCCCAGACATTTTTTTTCTATCCGCCATTAGCCTTCCTCAAACCTCAAATTAACATTTTTTTTAATAAAAATAAAGTAATTATTGCTTTAGAACAAAAATAACTTACTGTAGATATTTTATAAAAAATATGCAGGAAATCAAAAGTATTAAATAAACCAAAATAAAAATGGTGGTTCACTGCGAAAATTTTCCCTTTTATATAATTTTGCGATAATTTTTAATTGTATGATGCTTTTGAAATAAAATTAGATTTTACTCTAACGGTCAAACATATTGCAGCATCCATTCCATTTCCATTCGTAAATTCGATTTTGAACGTTCAATTGCGAGTATGTATTTGGTAAATTACGACAAGCACTATGTTTAGCTTGATGAACCACACATTCCCTCATTAAGAAAAATGTACACAAAAATAAGTAGCTATGAATGTTTATTGTTTTAGGTTGAAACCACTACTTTGGAGATAAATTTCGTATATAAATTTACGTTAATTTCCATTTTGAGTATACCTTATCCATACAATATCTCATTTTGTGATCAAAAATAACCAATTCCAAATTGGGGCAATTTTTCCTTATAATTATTTTAAACCATTAACTAATGACACTTGCACCTTTTAAAATAAATAGTTCAGTTAGTAAATTCCGCTGCACTTCACAATGACTAAAGGAACAAATCTAAATAATGTGTTGCCATACATTTAAAAAAAAAACTGCTTTTATTTTTTTTCAAAGGTGGTACACATACAACTATAAATTTTAATAAATTATTCAGAAATTGGATTGTTTATGTCTTTGGTTTTTATATAACATGACATTTACGTAACAATGAGGGAATAAAGCCACAAAATTAACTGCCTATAAAGTAAAAACTTAAAAAAGTATAATTTAAAAAAAGTTTCATTTTTCAAGATCTAACTTCAAATCCTTCTCGGGGGTAAAACAACTTCAAAAAGGAGTTTAAACTTCACAAATGGCAATACTTAACAATTTGACATTACTAATTAAATGAACTTATCAACGATTGTATTAGGTATTTCCATTTGCGAGAATCAAATATGTTCGACGAACATTAATCGTGTTTCTTTATTACATTGATCTGCGAATATCAAACAAAGTCGTCTTCCTTTATTAACAAATTAAAAAGGGTCATATAACTGTATTCGTAAAGTATGTCGATAGTCATGTAAATGTATTCGCACTTTTCCTCTTGTATTTTTGGAATAACAAAATATAATATATCATATGTCAATATATCATATGTCAACACAATTCTTAGTGCTGCGAGTGCCAGTATTTTTAAGTGGATGATAGAGAAGCTACAATTTCCCATTTTTTTTTTTTGGCGAATATCTGAATAGATCTATTCTAGACTTATAAGCATTAAGCAGACAATCGGACTTAAATGCTCTTAGGTGTTTTAGCGTTGAGTCAAGGCTGGTATGGGACTGTCTGAAGGTTATTAAGCATTTGGCAAGCTCAAAGAAGTTAACACTTATTTGGGTGCCTGGCCATACTGGAATTGTGGGAAATGAGGTAGGTATAGCTGATGGCCTCGCACGCGAGGGTTCTGCTTCTCCATTCATTGGCCCGGAGCCATTCTGCCCGGCACCTTAGAGCGGCGGTAAAACGCTGGAAGGATGTGCAAAGTCCTCCTATTGGCGCAGAATTCCATGTTTGCGACAGGCGAAGAAATTTATTTCAGCTTCGTCAGTCAGGGTTAAGGAGTGTCTTGTACTTAGGAAATCTGATGAGTTGAGGCTTCTTCACAGATCACATCCCCTTAAGATATCACCTTAAGAAAATGGGCCTAAGTACGACAGCGGAACATGTTCTGTGTTATTGCCCAGCCATTTTCCGCCAAAGACTACAACATCTAGGAGGGAGAGTAATGAGCCCAGATAGTATGTATCATGTACCGGCCGGCAGTATTGTTAGGTTCATTAAGAGCCTAAATATTGGCTGGACGGATCATTGAGCAGGGTCCATGCACAAAAGATCTTTTAGGTCGCAGTGCGAGGTGGCTTAATGCCCACATGGCCCTACAATAATAATAATAATAAGAGACTTATAAGAAACACAGCAAATTATCTTATAAAATCATACTGGGATTGCGCTAAACACCTTTATCAATAATAATGTTGAAAGAATTGAATTTTACTCAAATATCACGGCAAAATAAACACTCGCAAACATAATAAGGCATTATCCAAGTCTCACTCTAAAAATGACAACTATGTACTTTAACTGCGAGTTAGCGACAATATTCTGCGGACAAATTTTCAGCAAGCAATCAATCAAAGTAGTCTCGCATGCAATCCTGCTGAAAATTTTTCCGCAGAATATTGTCGCGAACTCGGACTAAAAAGTAACCTCGTGAGGAAATTTTTCGTTGACTGCTTTGTGATGAATAGCGTAATCTAAGCTGCAGACGATACAACTTGTCGGAAAGGCGCGTCGCGTCGGTTCAACCAAATCGGTTGTAGTCTACAGACGAACTAACCTACCATCCGATTTTGACAATATTTTCTAATTTATTTATGTTTCTGTACTATACAATTACGTATGATTAAATTTATTTTTATTTTTTTAATAATCTCGCTTTGGAATTTAACAGATGACTATAGAATATTGTCCAACAACACTACACCCCATCCGACTTGGTTGATTCGTCGAGCGGTTGGATGGAATTTCCATCCGACACATCCAATTTAACCCATTTGATCCCACTGTACCTATATGGGTACAGAAATATCACTAACTTTACGACGCCCCTACTGCGGTATTTAATGTCAAATTTCGATTTGTTTTTTTACCGTTACATACGATTTTTAGTTTGTTTATCATATTTTTAAAAAAATTCTATTTCGAGAAAGGATTTTGAGTGTTATAAAATAATTGAAGTACAAATATTTTACAAAATTTGTTATTGGCGTGGGATCAAATGGGTTAATTTTGTCGGAGAGTTGATCGTGAACTCGCCCATTGTTTATTTTTATTCATTTTTTGCTATGAAAAGGCAACACATTTATCGACGTAGCGAAAATTATATCAAGCAAACCGAGTTCAGAATTTGACAAGAGGTAGCCATTGGGATAATCCTGATCAGAAGAATTTTTTTTTTCTTTTGTTTTATTCATTTTTAAATATTCGAGCAAAAAAAATCTTATCATAAATAAAAATCCTGGGATGGGTTTTTTTGCTCGTGTAAAAAGTCTGGGAATTTTAAATTTCGTACACTTTAAATAGTGTGGAAAAAAAGTCTGGGATGGATTTTTACACTTGTGTTGTCGGAGGTAATTTCAAATTTTCCTGGGATGTAAGTCTAGGATAACTTGAAGGAGGTATTTTTCTTAAGCTCTCAGCTTATTTACAAATTGATTTGAGAATTTTGGAAAAGCAAATTTTTTGCACTACTAAAATAGTACAACAATAGTTAGTTTCGAAAAAATAAAACTCGAAATATTTTTCAAAATCGTACTTTGTTACAGTTTTGAAATTCTTGAAACACGTTTAATGCTTAATGCTTTCACAAACGACCTACTTCTCCAGGTGCCCCAATTTTCGAATTTGGTGATTCTATTTATTTTTTAAATAAAATATTCCAATATATGTACATACATTGGAATTGTCTTAAAAGGGATTTTTGTCTATCATGTTACTTCGCGGTGCATCAGGAATTTTAATATTTTTTATGATTTTTCGAAGGTTTCACGCTTATTTGAGATTTATTTGGTTTAGTGTGTTATGTATCTAGATATTATGCTAGTATATTACAAAATTTTGAAATTTGGGGTTGATCTAAATTTTCGTATTTGGTTAGTAAAATCATTAACAATTCCTATTCGAGATTATTAGGATTTATTCGTATTTCTTGATATTGTTTATTTAGTTAAGATTTTGGCGGTGCTATGTTACTTTGAGTTTAAGACTTGAGGCGCGGCGGTGGGTTGCTTGGTGTAGAGGTCGAGTTTAGTTATTTAAGCTTTTTTTAAATAATTTGACAATATGTATCTATCTTTTAGGAAAATTCAACATAACATAATAAATTTAGGTCGATTAATTGAAAAGCTTTGATTAATTAGTTTAGTTAATTTCTGGCGTAACTTATGATAACTCTATTTGAAATCTATAGCCAGTTGAGATTTCAGTTTTCACAATCCATACAGCCTGGCGTCACAATTCATATAATCTGAGTAAATTAAAGTTCACTTGGGTTCCGATTCTCCACAACGTTTTCTCAATATACGGTTGATATCGAAAAACAGTTTTTCAGGCCTTGTATTTCATTTTATTTGCAATTATGTTCAAGCCTCAAATCTAAAATTTTGATTTGTTCATCAATTTTATTAACTTGCGTAATGAAAAAAGTAAAGGTTGGATTAAAAATTTTAAACAAATTTAAAAAACAGCTTTGTTTGTAAAAATCAAAATTTAATTTTTATTTTAAATCAATACAATGACAAACAGAGCTACTTTACACAACATTCTTCTCTTATATCATACAATAATATTCTCGCTTGAATGCACAATTTAAATTGCTTATGTCTCCGTTTAAACTGCGAATGTACATTTTTTCATTTGATAGTGTGATGTATGAAAATGTGACGAAAAATGTATGTTGCTTAATAAAACAAAGAGCTTGATTGCCGAACCAGTCGGCTGAAGGGGTTGATAAGAATTAAAGAAAAATATTATTGCTTTGCGACTTTTATTAATGTTAAAAATGTGATTTCCTTGTGAAACCACTGGATGATAAATGATAGTAACTACAAATTACAGCTTAAAAAGATTCACTTCTTTCCAATTCTAATGGAATCCTTAGATAACTTTACTCCAACAGTTATAGTGTTATACAAAGTGTATTATACCCTAAAAAACAAATGAGAATCCTCCTTGAGTTCTAAATATTGGTAGTTTGGTTTCGTACTGGAAAGTTCGGTTTATGCTTCAGGTAGCTACGACCAAACTATCAAAATATCATTTCGCTTCAAACATAAAGTAACAGGTAAGAACGTACTGATTTAGCGAATTATATTCACTAAATAAAAAATTTAAGGAAACACTCATTTCGGTGAGTTTGAAGTATGGGGGAGATTGATATTTCTACTTTTTTTGGTAGATGTATTATTAATGATTGCCCGCTTTGTTTTTCTGATTAACCAATCGAAAAATTTTGTGAATGCCATTATTGTTAATATATTTTGTCTAAAAAAAGCCGAAAGGATTTTAATGATTTTAATATAATATGTACAGACAAACTTCTCTTTCTATTATTTGTGTGGACATAAAATACACAGAAATGAGGCTTTTCCTTGAGTTTTTGATTTAGTGAATATAATTCGCTAAATCAGTAGGTTCTTACCTCATACTTTATGTATGAAGTGAAGTTGTATTTTTGTAGTTTGGTCGTAGCTACCTGAAGAGTAGACCGAACTTTTTAGTACGAAACCTAACTACCAACATTTGGAACTCAAGAAACCTCCTTGAAAGCCGAAAGAATTTTATTGGACAAGAAATTAATGAAACATTAGGTTTTTGCCAATTTCTGAATTTATTTGCTATTGAACCATAAACAATAACTAATTTCTAGTTTAAATCAAATTTTAGAGAAACTGTCTATTGTGTAGCCCCGGAATGGCCTTTCACACAATGTATACAATAAATAGTTGGTACGATCGATAAACATTTTATATTATGATAAATTCTTATTAAGTTTAGTTCCATATCGTATTTGTCACTCAAAATATTAATTACAAAATTAAACCACTGACAATTATGTGTCTCTTTTATCCACTTGCTGAATAGTTGTGGGACAGAAATTAAAAGAAATATTTCCAGAAAATATTAATTTCAAGTTTCAATATTGGGGCAAAACCTGAAATTTCCAATTGAAAATATTACTAATTTACTTGATGTACTGAAAAATTTTGGCATTGTGACACCTGACGAAGGCAAAAACACAAAAAAAAATCAATTCTAAAGATATCAAAAAGTGAAGCACAAAAAAGAAAATTAAAATAAATTTAAAGTAATTTTCTTAAATATAGACACTCATACACACATTCACACACAGATAATTTTAGTTTTGTCGATCGACACAGAAATAAAACATTAAAATTAAAAATAATTATAACAAAAAAGCAAAAAAACACAAAAGATCATTCGTGAAAAAAATTCATCACCAATCATCACCCCAACATCATATTTTAGAAAATTTTCCAAAATAAATTGTGGTGTGTGTCTGCGCCTGCCTTTGGTGGATTATAAATTATTTTGCATTGAGTCATCAATATTCGTCGTTTTTCAGTTTCACATTTGACATTTCTGCGACAAAAAAAAAACATTCATGCAGAGAGGGAGAGTGGGAAAACGAAAGAAAATTTCAGGACACTTGTTAGTTTTTTTTTTTTTATTAAACGTTTATGTATTCTTCAAGACACATGCAGACATGGTCGGAAAATAAATCAGAGTTGTTCAAACATGATTTTTGCAAGACGACATACGAATATAAATTTTGAAAATTATTGCTGCATTGTTTCAGATTTTTATGATAATTGTATAAGATGCCTCATTCTTACCGTTTTAAATAGCTGATGATGATGACCTTAACATTAAATTTTGTGTTTAAATTTAAATTTTTTTTTTGTATTCCAGAAATGAAATAAAAAACAATCAAAACCAATAAAAGACGAATCTACAAATTTCAGTATAAAATCGAACCGTTAAAAGACATTTCTACATAATAATAAAAAATACAAAATATGGATTCAATTCCAACAACGACTCCTCAACAATTTTGCCTCCGATGGCATAATCATCAGGTAAGAATATATATCCATACACAGATGAATCGTTAAATATGTATTGTATGTAATTGTATTTTTCAGGCAAGTTTATTGAGTTCCTTACCATTGCTCCTCGATCAATCACATTTGACCGATGTGACACTATCGGCTGAGGGACGAACCGTACGAGCACACCGGGTCGTTCTTAGCGCATGTAGTACATATTTTTCAGAACTTTTTCGAACGCTAGAACCACCGTATCACCCAATTGTTGTATTACCGGGTACACCGTTTGGTGCACTTGTCGCTCTATTAACTTTCATGTATTCGGGCGAAGTAAACGTATTTGAAGAACAAATATCAACATTACTTGCACTAGCCGAAACATTAGGAATAAAAGGGCTGGCTGATTTTAATGGGGTAAATGAAATGCACGTCACAAATCTAATTATTGTATTAAATAAATTTTTATTTATACAGAATTTATCAAAATCATCACCAAAAAGTGATTCATCGGCATCTGCAAAAGATTCAACCGGTACACCAGAGCGCCATCCATCGACATCCCCACTATCAGCACAGGCATTACATCAGAAAATTTTATCATCATCACTTGACAATCTCTTCTGTAAGTCATTTCCATTTTATTCAAATTTTATGAATCAACAGCCGTTGAATTTTTCACGATCATCATCACGAAGCCGTAATGATATTAACACTAGCAATAATAGTAATGATAACAACAATGAAAATCGTTATCAATCACCATTAAACAAAAAAGACAATAAACATAGCAATAATTTTAATTGTAGTAGTAGTAGTAATAATAATAATAATGATAATGATGACAGTAAATCAAAAACGAATTTTAACAATAATGACAGTAATAATAATAATAATAATAATAATAATAATAACAACAATAACAGTGGTGGTGGTAACTATAATAATAAAAAAATCAAAATATCCGAAAATATGCGGAAAATTGACAAAATCGCGGAAAATTTACGAATCGGTAATAAATTAAACAGTAGCGGTAATAATAATAACACAAGCAACACAAATAATCCAAATTTTGATGCCAAATTTCCAATACTTTTACCTCAAGCCGCTACATCGTTAATGCTTAAATCACCATTACACCATTTCTTAAGCGACGAAAATCAATCAATGATTATCCCGAAGACACCTGAAAATTTATTTTTAGATACACCAAATCACAACAATTTAAATATGCTGCAACAAGCAAATGATTTAATGGCGGCCAGCCATGATCTATTACCCACATCACATCTAAACAATACTCATTTGGATAAAAATGCGAATAATTCCTCGTCATCGCCAATAATATCGCATACGTCACAAGTCACAAATCTATTACCACCCGTAACAAAACCATCAAATTCAAAATTATATGCCACATGTTTTATTTGTCACAAACAATTAAGTAACCAATACAATTTACGGGTCCATTTGGAAACGCATCAAAATGTACGATACGCGTGCACCGTATGCACCCATGTATCGCGCAGTAAAGATGCGCTACGAAAACATGTTTCATATCGTCATCCGGGTACACCAAGCCCATGCGATTCAGAGACACGACGTAAACGTTCAAAAACGAATTTAGCCAATCAACAAATAAAACAAGAATTACTAAATTTAGAGCAACACAATAATCAATTGCAACAGATTATACAATCGGGACAAGCAAATCAATTCACACAATTATTATCACCGGCAGCCGTTAATAGTCTAGCAAATTTAAATCTTAGCCTAAATGCGGCGGCTGCGGCTGCTGCTGCTGCTGCTAGTGGCGGCGGACACAATAATCAAAATAGTAATGAGGTGATTAGCAGTAGTAGTGTACATAATTCGCCGACGACTAATCAAACCACAATTAAATCAGAATTGACTGCAACCGATTCAAATGAAAATGTCTAGATGTGTGAACGTACATTAGGTTTTAATTACTTAATTAATTAATATAAAGACTATACGTATTTAATTAATAATTTCGTTAAATGTATAATTAAAATTAACCACCAATATTATCGTTACCTTTTATTTAATTTTTTTTTGTAATAATTTAAAAATGACAGTTTAATATTTATTTTATTATTTGTTATACTTGTAATTATTAATTATTATTTTTTGACACTATCGTCTTCCCTAGCTGTGATAGAAAATTAAGTTTTTTTTTTTGTTAATTAATACATTTATTATTTAGATTTAATGTGCCTTCAAAATATGTTGATCATACAGGGGAATTGCATAATTTAAAATATTGGAGGTGTACCATTTACACGATTTTCTTTTACGAACGGGAAATTATACAAATTTAGAATATCTAGAAATATTTATTTTGGTAGATTTCGGCCCAAAAAAATTATTTTCAGCACAGTTAAAAATCGTTCGCCCGGTAATAAAAAAGTACTTGTTCTACATTTAACTAACGTTGTTTGTTTGGATATAGATAAATCTGTCTTGATACGTCCAATTAAAGGCAAATAGAGCTTCAACATTTTTTAGCCATGTGACAAAAATTTAGTATCTCTGAAGCTTTAAGATTTAAGCATATACGGGAAATAAAAAAGATAGAATCGGAGGGTAGTTACCCAAGCGGCATTTCTTGTATTCAAAATGGCATCAAAGCATATAGTTTAAAACTTTGGGATCAAAACTAAAATGTTTCAAAAATTGTTTTAGAACCTTATTGGATAACTCATTAAACCATACATATACCCTTTGTTTGTTTTGTAAACCGTTTCGGTTAAAATATTTGAGGTTTTGCCAAAACTGGTTAAAATACGTTCACGAACAGTTTCCAAAAAACTAAAAGTTTTGGCAAAACCATAAAATATGTTTGATAATCGTGCTGTCAGGAAAGTTGCTCAAAGCGATTTATGCGATCAGCAACGCGACAAAACGAGGCAGCTGCAATTTTTTAGAAAAACTCAGACGAATTCAAATGGTGAGAGTGAGCCAAGCTGAAATCTCTCTCATTGCTTCTCGCATGAACAATTTCGTCTTTAAGGTCGATTCGTCTCTTTTTTGAATATCTATACTCAGCATCGTTACTGCACGCCAAAAAAGAGCCATACCATACTACCGCGATTTATTATACAATCTGAAGTTGAACGTAACATAGAGATCAACGTAGTTTTTATTTGATTCTTGTTCTCGTGATCTGTGTAAATTCTATTTATTTCCTAATTTCAATAAATGACACAGGAACGGTTTCTTGACTGTTATACTACCCGACGAGTATGAAACAAGTAGGTACGCCAGCAGATCTACTTTCATTGGGCCCCGAAACCCTAAAATAGATATTTATGGTTCAAGTGTTGAAAGTAACCTTTTCTGTTGTGAAAAGGCAAGTTTGAGTAGCAACGCTAAGCGGATGTTCCATGCCTTCGAACAAAATAAACTCACGTACTTACCATTTCATTCTTAAATTTAGGATTTGATTTTAACCCTTTATGGAGCAAGGTTGGTTTTTTGTTAATTTTACGGATACTAGGTAGGTGGTAAATCAGGTATTATTAACGGGAAAAATAATTTAAAAAATCTCTTTAAAAAAAGTACATTTTATTATTCTAAAAAAATTATCTGTTGCTTAAAGTAAATTAGGAAATATGAAAATTTTTAAAACAGTTGTTTTGCTTATTATAACACAAACTTGGCAAATTGGCACCTCATTCGTTTATCCATCCAAACTGACCAGTGCCTACATTTCTTCTTTTTATTTTAAATGAGACATTCAACATCACTTCTAAGCTTTGTTCAATTGATTGTCTTATATTTGCATAACGTCTCTGCTATAGCTAGTCTGAATTCAGCAGAGTTGAGAGTTTACCTGGTACTGCCCTTTTCAGCATTTGTTCTTCGTTATAAAAGCCATGAATTACACATAGCCATGTCTGAAAAATGATAAAAAATTCGTAGATGGTACGTTTACTACGGAGCCTAATTTTGTAGTGGCCACAACACAATATAATAGGTCGATATACCACATACATATGTCGATTATACGACAAAAGGACGTTCAACAGAAACCACCAGATTTTTCCCACCTCCTTACTACAGATGTTGAGTGTTTTGCTGCCAAATTAGATGATAAAGTGAACATTTTTTTATCTCTATAAGCGACCATAGATACGTCAACTCCATTGCGACCTGTTCTACTGACGTACCGCGTGGTTCTGTTTTAAAAACTTATTCACTTGGCAGCTTGCAGATGGGAATACGGTTTTTTCTTATAGTTCATAAAGCCAAAATGCCGCGACTGGACAAGTATTCCATAAGCAGTATCGAGGTGTACTAATTATCGAAAAACAGACGGTAGTTCTGACTGGCAGGCACATCGCGGGCAAGGTGAACTACCACATTAGATGATGCCCATAACTGAGGCTCACCGGCTGCGCATTTGTTTTTCTGCCCATTATACGCTTCAAATTTATATCCAAACCCAGTTACACCACATATAACATAAAGTTTGGATCCCCATTTATAGGGTTTGTCGGGTAAATATTGTTTCAGCACACTTCGAGATTTTGTTGAACACATTTCTTCATCTACAGGTAAATGCGCTTCAAAAGGAACTTTTTTGAAGTTGTGGTTGAATGTCTCTATCAATGGCCAGATTTTATATAATTGATCAGAATCCACGTGGTCATATGGGAACATTTTACTACGTTGAAGTGTCCTAATGACTGCCTAAGTAATTCGAATCGTTTCGACGGTATTGTCTCTTGTATCGGCGCAAAGCTAATGTTTTCAAACTAATACATTTTTACATTTGGCTTGCGAGCTATTGACATGTAATATACAATACCAATAAATTGGCATATTTCTTGATTAGTTACATTTACAGGTTTATTAGCATCTTTCTGAACATAGTATAAAATAGTCTAGTCTCTTATAAAGTCAATAATGTCCTCAGTAAACAGATATGAAAATACCTTAACCCTCTCAAACGCCTTGTACAATATATTGTACATCAACTTTCATCGCTTCTACCAACCGTAATGTTTAATTTGTGTCTCATTTCTCTTGTGGGATCGTTCTCTTATCTATTTATGTTCATACTACAGTTTTATGAGCAATGCCATATCATAGCAGTGCATAGTTGTGCTACGTATTTAATTTTTGGGAAGTAGGTCAATTTTAAATGGCGTTTGAAAGGGTTAAAAGAAGTATCCAAACGAAGTATTTCTGGAGGTAATGTATCAGGTCCATGAAAACGTAGTTGGTCGTCATTTAAGTTCAGGCTTTGCGTTTTACATGTGATATTAACCCTAGGCATACGATTAGATGTGCTTGGGGCCGCTACAGAATTAGTACTAGGAGAAGCGAAGGCGGAGCTTGGATCCGTTTTAGTACTATACTGAACTGAGCATTGATGTAGTTGCTAGGGGCTGGCAGCCTGAACTTCATTTTCCAAGCCAGGTGGTACGTTTCGTACCTTTCATCAGAACTTTCATGCTCATTCAGCTGGAAGTTATATGTTGGAACCGCGTCATCATCCTCTTCGGAAAAGTCAAAGCCATCTTCACGGTCTTCCCATTCTACTAGTATATTATCCAGATCCTGATTAGTCAAATTACGCTATTTACGACTCATTTTCATCCTGGAAAAGAAGCGTTCAAATTGAAATAACCGTTAAAAAAAATCTATCAGAAACGCGCAATGTTGCATTTATGCAACAAAACAAAATCAGTCCAAAAATAAAATAAAAATTGATTTTGCAAAAAAAATTATTCATTATTGAAATACATCCTGTTACCCTTTACTCACATCAATTTCAATAGCCAAGTATCAGTATTTCACCAATAAATCGCTTTTTGTAAACGAATTCAAAGAGCGCGAAACAGGTTTGTACGCGTTCACCACTTCAATGCAACATAAATACAAATGCCGGTATCTAGTCAGCTGATTGTTACTAAATCGCTAGAATGCTCTGTACGGATGTGCAGCACCGAGTAAAGTCGATCTATCGGCTATTGCTATAGTTTTACGTCAATTTTAATGGTATGTTGCATAAGTGCAACATGACTCCATAAAGGGTTAATTTCTACTCACAATTCTCCAACTCTTCAGGGTTATCATGTGATCTTCAGGGTTATCATGTGATAAGCTTCTTGGCTGCACAGCAGGAATCTTTTGAATTAATAAATCGATTGAAGCCTTTAAATGGGCTTGATTCTGTATGATTTGATTTGTTCGTTTTGTGTTTTTTGGCAATGTAATCTAACTCAATGTTTAGATAATAATTTCTAGTTTCTCTCATTTATAAAATTTAATTAAAGTATAAAGAAATAATATGCACACACATACATATGTTACGTCGATTCACAATGACTATTCCGTGATGCAAAGTTACGATTGGGGTTGGTATTAATTCTCACAAAAATTTTAATTTCCCAGGAGTTTTAAAAACTATTGTACGTTGATGGATACGTTGATTGTGAAGAAGAAATGTTCCTGGTGGAGTTGCCACTGATTTCGGCTATTCTATCGATTTCAGCTACACATTCAGTTTTGGTTGGTGCACTTTACGAACGGCAATAATTTTCAATTTTAGATCAATTTTATTTCCTTTGTTATTTTTGAATTTTTTAATTTGTTCACCAATTTCAACAGCTTTGTTTATGTAAAAGGTAAACAAAGATGTTGATGGTAAAATGTTGCTGAAGGAGTTTCTAGAATCATTGTGATTCAGAATATGCATTAATCATGTATGGATTCCAATTTCAGTTACACATTCAGCATGACTTTTCACTTTACCTGAAATTAGATTGTACTAAATTATTACCGTTCGATGTTGAAAGGCCGAATGTCGAAAGGCCGAACGCCGAAAGGCCGAATGGGTCGGAAGGCCGAATGTCGAAATGACGCATGTCAAATGGCCGAACGTGTCGAAAGATCGAATGTCGAAAAGCCGAAAGGGTCAAAAGGCCGACACACATTTGTACTACATCTATCCGTAGAATCGATACGAGCGATACAATTCCTTTGATTTGTGTCTGCACGGATGACGAAGCATTTACGAAGCATTAAACCAATTCGCAATTCGCTCCAATACATTCGTCGATGCCATACCAACGCAACCAATTAAGCTAACCTCAAAGTAACTTGAAACATTTGTGGTAGAACTATCAGTAGAAGCGATATGAGCGATACGATTCCTTTGATCTGTGTCTGCAAGGTTGATAAAGCAATTTCCATTATCGTAAATATTAAGAAATTTACGGAAAAAGTCAAATTCGATAGACATTTTATAAATTTTAAGGGTTGGCTACCTTATCTAGAAAAAATAATACAGAAACTGAAAATCTCGACAAAAAAATTCAGAAAAATAAAAATCCAGAAAACTAAAATCCAGAAACATAATGGACCAAATTATAATTAAAATTTATAAAATGTCTTCCGAATTTTACTTTGTCCGTAAAGTTCTTAATATTTACGATAATGGAAATTGCTTCATCAACCTTGCAGACACAGATCAAAGGAATCGTATCGCTCATATCGCTTCTACTGATAGTTCTACCACAGATGTTTCAAGTTATTTTGTGGTTAGCTTAATTCGTTGGGTTAGTATGGTATCGACGGATGTATTCGAGCGACTTATGGATTTAATGCTTCGTAAATGCTTCGTCAACCTTGCAGACACAGATCAAAGGAATTGTATCGTTCGTATCGCTTCTACTGATAGATGTACCACAAATGTTTCAAGTGATGTCAAAAGTCTAAAAATGCCAATAATATTGATTTTTTTAAATTGATTTTAAACAAAATATTTTTTCTGGATTTTTTTTCTGGATTGCTTTTCCGATAATTTCTAGATTTTTTCTTTCGGGATTTTATTTTTCTGGATTTTTGCTTTTCAACTATTCGGGATTTTAAAATTTCCGGATTTTTTTTTGCAGGCAAATGTAGTGATCCCAAATTTTAATTTCAATTTGGTCCGAACTTTGATAATTGCGTTTCTGGATTTTAGTTTTCTGGATTTTTGTTTTTCTGAATTTTTTGTTTCTGGATTTTTTTTCAGGATTTTCAGTTTCAGTTTCTGTATTATTTTTTTCTAGATAAGGTAGCCAACCCAAAATTTTCGTTCATAAAAAGATGAAAAATTAAAATCAATTTCGACACAAACGGCCTTTCGACATTCGGTCTTTCGACACAATCGGCTGCTTTTCGATATTCGGCCTTTCGGTCTTTCGACATTCGTCCTTTAGTCACATTTGACCTTTCGACATTCGGCCTTTCGACACAAACGGCTTTACGACATTCGGCTTTTCGATATTCGGCCTTTCGGTCTTTCCACATTCGCCTTTTCGTCACATTCGGCCTTTCGACATTCGGCGTTCGGCCTGTTGACATTCGGTCTTTCGACACAATCGGCTTTTCGACATTCGGCTTTTCGATATTCAGCCTTTCAGTCTTTCGACATTCGTCCTTTCGACACATTCGGCCTTTCGACATTCGGCGTTCGGCCCGATTCTAATTATAACTGTAGAGTTAACCGTAATGCTAAATTTTAATAACACCTTTTTTTGCATTTATTTGAGAATCGTTTTAATTTTTTTTTTGTATCTTATGAAACAACGCCTCATCTGATTGTTGTAATGAACGCCCTACGAAATCTGTGTCTTGAACAAACAGTGCACTAACATCCGGTAATTTTTTCGTTCCTTTCGTTAATTTCAAATTTTCATTTTCGGTTTCGTTACACGTTACCATACAACAGATGACTCTCCTTATCTAGCCAATCCGATTGCGATGCAATACATTTCCTTCGGGCGTTTGAGACCTTCCGCCTTTGTAAAGGATGAAACAGCTGCCGATTCGCCACCCAACGTTTAGGGGCAGCCTTACATTTTTCGACTCAATAAATTTTTATAATTTGTTTATCTAGCTGAGCACTTAATAGTAATTTTGATGAGACAAACCAATGGCATTTCAAAAATTATTACAATGAATGAGTGGACAGAATCCATATGTGTTATCAATTATTTTTATAGAAAGTAGTTCACTTTTTACGTTTTCAACTCGCCAAAAAAGACAAGATAATCCAATACTAAATAAGCTTTGTAAATTTCAAGTAAAGAGGATCTTAGCGGCTTTTTAACAAGCACAAAAATCTGTTAGGTCGCGGTGAAGCTTTTCATAAAAATCAGTTATATTCAACAATCATTGGGTAGAAACCATTTATTGGCATAACGTAATTATTGATATTCGGAATTGGTTTTTCCAGTGACATGGAAGGTTTAGTTTGATTATTGATAACTGGGTATTTCAATTTGTTTGGTAATACGTTTTGCTAACTGTTTCAAAGGTTTTAAGCCCTTAACAATCTTTTTAAAATTCCCAATTGCCCAAAATCATCACCGATATTTTTCGATGTTTCCATTATATGGTCTCTGTTCCTTCTACATATACAGACTACCACCTATATTATCACTGACGATTGATGGCCCTTTCTATCCTGCCATTCGAACGGCGAAAATTTGAACTAGATATGATACGTGATTGAAGTTCCAATTTTCTGAAAATTGTTTGAATTCTCCCGAATTAAAAGGTAGACCATTTGTTATATTTTTTGTCCATTGGACTCTACGTCTTTCTAAAAATTTGAAACAAAAATTTTGCTAATTCACTAAAATTTAAAATATAAAATTTTAGCCTGGTTTAAACTGAAAAAATTGGTCATATTTCGAAATTTCAACGAAGCGGAATATATTTTTATTCGGAAATGGAAATCTCTAAATTTAAATTCCGGCCTAAAATCTAGAATTTGATTGATTACTAAATTTCAAAATTTAGTTTTTGCAAACAATTTGTAACTTGGACTTAAGAAGTATGGTTAATATTTGGTTAAGCTTCCCAAATACGGAATTTGAGAGTTAGACAAATTGTGTATTTTATAGAAGCCGTTGTAAGTTTTCTTTATTTTTTGTAATTCAGAATTTCAAAATTTTCTAAAATTTGTGGAGTTGTATAAATTAGAAAATTGTATTAACACGTTTATTACGACCCACCTCCGGGGGTTATACGTTACGAAATTTTATTGAAACATTCTTTCAATATTCTGAAAATTTGAAACTCAAATTCTGTTAACTCAATAAATTTTAAAATATAAAATGTTTATCAAATTTTGAAAACTAAAATTAATAGCCTGACCTAAACTGAAGAAAATTTGTTGTATTTAGAAATTTCAACTGAGCAGAACTTAGCAATTTCTGAATTTTAAAAAAATTCTCAACAATTATGAAACATGAAAAGTAAACAAATTACAGATTTAAAATGAAATCGTAGAGTTTTACAAACTTCCAAATTCTCAGAATTTTTGAAAATTGAAAAATTTATTAAAATTTTACCAAATTAAAATTAATTGTATACATGAAAATATTATTTTTGGAATTACGTAACAAAATTCTTAATTTTGAAAAATTATGGCTAAGTGATTTTTATTCGGAAATGGAAATCTCTAAATTTCAATCAAGGCGAAAATTTTAGAATTTGATTAGTTACTAAATTTCTATAATCAGTTTTGTAATTTGGGTTTATATTTGCTTAAGCTTTACATTTCTGAAATTTTAGAGTCTGAATTTTAAAGAATTTGTGGAATTTTAGAACTAAAAAAAGTTTACTATTTTTACACGTTTACTGCCGTGTAAACCACCAGTGGGTTGCCACCAGTGCTTCTTTCTGAATTTACAACAAATTTCGTTCGATTTTAAACAATTTAAACCATTGTTATGATTTAAATAATTCAGAATTTTGAAATTTTTACTTTGATTTTAAAATTATTTAGAATTGGCGAGTTTATTAATACAAAGGATATATTATATTTCACTATTTAAAATTGAATTTTACAAAATTAGTAGAATTTTTAAAAATTTAGAATTTTTTTTTTTGAAATTTAGAAAAATTTTGAAGCTTGCTGGATTTGATCAATTTCCATTGAATTCAAATTATTTAAGTGCAGTGGATTTAATCTGGTTACTGAAATTTTCTGAATTTACAAATTTCGTTGGATGATTATAAACTTTAAAAAATTTAAACCACTGTGTTCTGATTTAAAAATTCAGAATTTTGAACATTTTACTTGGATGTTCAAATTATTTAGGATTGGCGAGTTTATTAATTACAAAGAATTTTAAATTTCCAATTCTATTCAAAATTGAATTTTACAAAATTTATAGATTTTTTAAAAATTAGAAATTTTGTGATTAAAATTGGTCAGAATTTTTGAAAATTTAGAAAAGTTTGGAAGCTAGAGGCTTTTAGCAATTTTTTGACATTCATTTAGATATTCGGAAATTGTAAATCTGTACAGATTTGAATAAACGTTCAGGTAAACACAATAGTAACAACGGTTTAGGTAAATTTCCTTGAAATCTGAATATGCCAATATTTTAAATTTCAACTAATCAAATAAAAGTTAGGCAAGCGAAATTTTCAGGATTGAAACATTTCTTTATCTAATTATGAGATTTTGCAAAATGTTCAAATTTACATATATTTTCTGGTTTATACTAGTAATCTAACCTCAAAATATCAACTCAAGATCAATTGTATAGAATAAATTCAAAAATATTTAACAAAATTAGTCTGCATTTCTAAAATTCTAGTAAAAACTCTATACATAATTTGCCACTCCAAGAAAACGTTGAAGTTCTTGTACTGATTTTGGTTGTGACATTTGGGCGTATTGCTTTATTTTTTGTCTCATCCTGACTAACACCATTTTGACTAAAACAGTGACCAATAAATTTTACTTCTCGATAAGCAAATTTTGATTTTTGTTGAATTTAAGACCTATATTTTTTGCTTCTTGTTAGAAAGCTATAGTATCACTATACAGTGAAATCCGGCTATAAAAACCCCTGTTTATAAAAACATCTGGTTATTGTAAACTTTTTGACAATGGGCGTTTGTTACAAACGAAGTCAATTTATATGAAACTCCGTTTATAAAAAACTTTTTTTGGTTTTCCCTTTGGTGTTGTAACAAACCGCCGGATTTCACTGTATATCAAGAAACCAGCGATACAAATTGTCAAATTAGGATTACCTTCAAGACGACGAAAGTAGCGACGTAAAATAAAATATGGCTTGCACTAATCATTATTCAAAAATGGATAGTGTGACCCTAATATCGCCTTATTTAAATTTCTTGGATCGAGGCTTAGACGTAAGATCACTAGACTTTTTAACTAATACATTGGAACTTACCCATTTTGTTGGCTCCTTTATTTTTTTTTAACACCATTAGGTCCTCCATTCACTTCAATTCGTTCTTCAAATAATTTATTAAACTAAACGGTATCTTTCTCGGACTATCTATGACTAATTTGGCATTCTCTTTTAATTGAATATGACATTTGTTTTGAAGACATCCTAGACCTACAAATACATTTTTAAATTGTTAAACTAAATTACTTAAATTATTATCTAATTGACAATTTAAAACAGTCGTTTTGTTTTGATATTCACAGTTGATGTTTCTGTTATCAATTACAGGTATACTTTCTCCATTAAAAGTTAATAATTTAATTTAAGACTTACTTATATTTAAATGTTTCAGGTTCAACTCGTTGTACGTTTTGAGAGACATTGCGATCACTTGTAACCCTGAATCAAACCATTGATAATTAACGTTATCATTAAACATTTGATGTTACCTGCATTTACCAGCCTTTCTGTAATATTGCAACATTCATTTGACAGACCACGCACACAAACATAATCTCTAATCAAATCTTCACGTAACTTGTCAAACTCACACAACATACTGAGATTTTTTAGTGAACATTTTGTAAATTCCCCTAAGGATTCATCATCTGTTTGATGACGAGTAAAAAATGTATGTCGTTCTATTAAAAGCCACAATGTAGAAACTATGGCTCGTATTTTTAAACAAGGATAAATCGACGGATTAATTCACAGTTTTCGAAAATCCACTGATTTAACCAAGGCTACTTTTGGTAATTTTAAACGTGGATAGAGATCCGTGGATTTTTTGTGTCGTAATTTTGAACGAAGTTAAAACCGGTGATTTTCGAAATCAATTCAATTTGTCAATTTGTTTAGTTTGTTTTTCTCAAAATATTTTTTATTTTATATCGTTGACAGACAAAACTATTACCGCAATAATCTCAAATCTTCCTGCTTTAATTTTTCTGTCTTTTTTTGTATTTCATATTTATCGAGTTTCAAACTCTAGATTACGATAATCGTCTTATGAAACAAAGTATTTAAATCGTGCTGCGACATAGACTGAAAAAATAGTCTTTAGTCAATATCGTGAATTGTGGCATTATGGTGGATTCAGCGAGAAAAATTTGCTAGCTCGTGATCACGAATTATTGAAATTTCGACAACTTTTTTACCCCTTCCAATTTTTTGTTTACTTTTTTAAAACAGCAACCATAAGAAAAAGTAAACAAAAAATTGGAGGGGGTAAAAAAGATGACAAAATTTCAATAATTCGTGATCACGAGCTAGCAAATTTTTCTCGCTGAATCCACCATTACTGTGCAAGAAGTAAATAAAATGGAAAGCGAGTGCTGCACGTAATATGCGATATTATAAGCGATAATATGTGTTGGCCAAATAATGAACTCCTATAGAAAACTGGAATCGGCACCGAACCTCTGCCTTACTGGCACGTAAAGATCGTATCGACAATATTTAGGACGTAAAGATCGTATCGACAATATTTTCCTGTAATCTGATTAACCAGACTCTGATGACGAATACGAAGATCCATTAAATATATTTTCCATTTTGAACTTAAATTTTCAAAAATTAATTTAAATTTAAATTTTGCAATTCATTATGTACATATATTTAATTTTATATAAATATGTATTTTGACAGATCATAAATGACATTTTATATTTCCGAATTTCCGAAAATAATCGTATCCACTGTTTTAGCCATCGATATCGAGGTATAAATCCGAGGATACAATTTTAATCCAGGCTTGATTCAGTGGATTTATCGTCGTTTAAAAATACGAAAGAGGGGATAAATTCGCCGATTTATCACTATCCTCGTTTAAAATTACGGGCCTAAATGTTATTGAGTTTCTATGTATATTAATAAAAGCATACGATCTGTATAAGGTTCTGCTATTGTATATTTATTTTATTTTCAAAAAAATTAATCGCTTGCTTAACGACTGCGAAAACTATAATTTTAATTACTACGTCCAATAACAAAATTAAATCAACCCAATTCAACTTTAAACACTCCCACTAATTGTTGTTTACATTTTTTATTCTACATAAATTATAAAACATTTTGCTTGAACTTCTGGGCTGGTAATGATTAGGTGTAAGAGCATCTGCTACTTGTTCATTTGAAGAAACGTAACCTGGTTTGATAATATCGTTCTTGACATGCTCTCTGATAAAATGGAATCTGACATCGATATATTTTGTTCTTTGATGAAACTCGGCATTTTTCGCAAGGATAATTGCACTTTGATTGTCAATCATAATCGATGTCGGATTTTTTTGCTCGTAGCCAATATCTTTTAAGAGTTGTCTAAACCAAATGGCTTTTTTATACCCTATCTGAAGCAAACATATATTCTGCCTCTGCAGTTGAAAGTGCTACTGTCTTTTGTAAATAACGTTTCCATGTGGCGATTCCATTGTTAATCAAAAACGCATAGTCAGACGTGGATCGCCTCGTATCAATATCACGGGCGTGATCTGAATCTGTATAACCTTTTAATTCAACTGATGAACCACCATATTCAATACCAAAATCATTCGTTCCTGACAGATTTTGAATGATACGTTTCACGGCGTCTACATGAGCTGCATTGGGATTCTTTAAGTAGCTACTCATTGCTCCCACTGCATATGAAATATCAGGTCTTGATACAACCGCTGCAAACATTAATTAACCAACTGCTTGTCTGTATGGAAAAGGTTCATTTTCGTCTTCTTCTTGAGATTTAATATTTAAGTAATGCCACATTACAGTTGGCTGGAGTCGATGCCTTCTTACAATTTCTCATTTCAAACTTGCTGGATCAGTTTTTCAATATAATCCTTTTAACTGATGAAAATCTTTTTATTTGCACGGTCACGTACAAATTCAATTCCCACATAATGGTTTTCGTAACCTTTTGTAATCATAAAGTTACTTTTCAAAACGTTCTTATTTGATGATACTACCATTGCACATATAAAAGCAATATCACTTTTTCGCCATGTATTTTAACTCGAAATCACCATCCGTCTGATCCTGCTTTAATCCATAAAGACTTTTCTTGAGACGACATTCGACATATAGCTTTTACATCATTTACCTTGACACCTTTTGGTACTTCCATGTAAACTATGGTGTGCAAATCACCATTTAAAAATGCAGTTTTGACGTCACTTTGCATTATTTCCCAATCTTCCATTGCTGCGACGGACAAAATAGCACGAATGGAATCATATCGTACCACCGGTACGGTATATCTCGTTAAAGTCAACACCCTCACGTTGCGAAACTTCTCTTGCTACATGGCGCGCTTTATCTAATACCATTCGAATTTGGCAGATTTGCATGCATAAATTCACCTCTCTCAGCTGGTCGAACTGATTCAATATTATGTGATGGTCTTTCATTTTTCCAAATTGATAATCTTCACAGAAAAATGTATTCGATCGGTTGACTCCATCAATTAAATTTTTGTTGCACATTTTCTTGATTGCATCGACGTTAATATGACCTAAGCGTCGATGCCATTGTTGAAGAGAATCAGTTGCTGTGTTTGCGTGTTTAATTGTTTGATGATGAAAATCCATTCTCATTTGTTTCTGGACATCTTCTAGTCCAATTGCCATAACAACATTTTGGGCATCAATGCAACTCCTTCAATTGGTAATTTTGTACCATTTGCAATTTTAACTAATCCACCTTCTTTACATTTGCCATAATCGGTGAACCATTCACGATGAAATGTCATATGACTCGAAGCATCTGAGTCAGCAATCCAATAATCCATCTTATTGTTATTTTTCGAACAATCATTTGTACAGAACGCGGCTTCATTTGTCTATTTTATTCGGCTTCCATATATCATATTCCATATTTTTCCATGTCCAACTTGATTACACTGATGGCACTTTGTTCTCCTTTTTAATTCATCGTTCTTTGTACGTTGTTGTTACATGTGAGTCATCGATCATATTTTTCTTGAGATTGTCTTGTTCTAATTGTAACGAAGAAATGAATCGCTTGCTTGACGACTGCGAAAACTATAATTTTGATTACTGTGTCCAATAACAAAATTAAACCAACCCAATTCAACTTTTAACACGATCCATTACTATAAATATTTACCTTTTGTAAAAAATATTCGTCGAATATTCTAAACATATACTAATAAAACAGTTTTTATTGGTTTAAGGCCTTTTATTATTTGCAAAATGCCTCAAAAACACTCCGAGCGATCAAGGTTCCTCACCGAAGTCTTTTAATTCTTAAACTTATTTCAGAATTTCATAGTAATCCGTTAGAAGGACATCCAGGTGTTCTAGGTGTTCTCTCAAACTGTATACTCTTTTTTCATCAGTGCCTTCCCCCTCCCCTTCATTGGGTTCACCTTACTAAATTTATTGAAAATGCAAATGAACTTTTGGAACATTTTACATTTTTTTTAATTTTTCTAGTAGTGAATGCCTACCGCCTTTTTGTAAAATTAATTCAAACATTTTTTTGCCACTGAGTCACAAGATGTTTAAGCAGATCTAGCGAAATCTCCTTACAAGCAGATTTAATGACCTCAACAAAGCTCCTTTGCAATCAAACTGTACGGCACCATCAAAAACTTACCTATTTAGTCAATCAACCCCAAACATTTTCAATTATGTTCAAATTTGGTGAATATTTCGGCCACGTGCAGATCGACATTTTGTGGATTGGTGGATTGTCCTATTATTAAATTCAAGCTAGGGGTTCAAAATTATCCATAAATGGCCGGAAAACACTTTCTTTAGTCGATTTATATGAATTAACGATCATTTAGAATTTTGAAATATCAAATCAATTGCACGATAAAACGAAATAGTTCTCCATAACATTACACCAACATCTCGGTTGTGACGACTATAACCATCAGATTTCCATGTCATATGCCTCTCAATATACGTAGCATGTAATTCTACGATAGGTACGCCAAAAAAATTTATTGACACTTAGCAAAAACAAGCCTATGGCCATATGTACAAACATATCGCATTTTAGTAGAATGTGGGATTTCTGCAAATAGCCAGTATTCTCTCTTTGAATGACAACGATTTTCATGAATTGTAGAGCTTGTATGGCCGATTATGACTAATTTAAACTATTTTTAAGGTAAACCTAGTAATGTACCATGTTGCACAATCATTATAAACTGAAAATTATGTTTTATTACGTAATCGGAATATATGGGATTTCTGGTGTGATAATCACGTGAGAAATCCCAGCCTGTTTCTTAAAGTACGCTATGCACAAATTTTCTAATTAAAGGCACAAAATTATACAATCACAATGGTGTGAAATAGATCTAGAAAAATTAGGTTTCCTAAAATGGGATTTCTGATGTGATGTACACTGAAAATCGCACACATACATATCGTAATATCGAATCGAAACATAAATTGATTTGAAAAACGTCAATCACAAATTGAAATAAAAAAACTGTCACATAATTTGAAAAGTACATAGACGATTAGTGATTTACTTCATTCCATTGAAAAATAATCTCACATAAAAATAACCGGCTCGTGCAGCAACCTTTAACGATTTACTCACCGACCAAAGTATAAAATAGACAAACTGCGATTTAATATTGTTAAACTGATTTTTGCTATAATTTACTTGTCGATAGAAACACACTGGACGAAAAAAAATTTCATAGCCTTCTGATTTAAAAAACAAGTAGAGAGAAGTAGAAAGCATAGTAAACACCCTATAAACATGGCCAACTGTATGTATATACACAAAAATTACAAAACTTGAGACTGTGCGAGAAATAGAAAACTTTGGAAAGAGTTGTTATTTTTCTTCACGATTTTAGCAAAGAAATGCTCCATTTCCATGTAAAAAAATTATCGTTTGGATAAAAAAATCCAAGTTTTCTACCAAAAATATAATGTCTTTAGCGGTGAAGACAGCTTCGATCCAAGTAAAATATGTCAACCATAGTAATTTTTGGTTGTTTTCGAAAAATAAATTCAAATTTATCGACACATCGATATTTATAATTTTAAATTTTTATTTTTATTTGTTTTTTTTAGTAAAATTATTTTCAAACTGATTGTGGAATATATTAATGCATGTTTTAATTTTTATTTTATTATATTTATACAAAATCTTTATGTGTTAACCAAAAGTACAAAGGAAAAAAAACGATCAGTTTTCAAAAATAAAAATAAAATAGTTATTGTTGTTGTATCACGATAAGTCCAAATCAACATCGAAACGCAGGACGAAAACAATACTGTGAATGCACAATAAGAGAAATTTTCCATACAAATTTGACGTAAAATTTAGCTTGCTAAATAAAATAAATTTTGTTAGCTGACAATTTCGCTGAGCGGTATGCACCTTTGCATGAAAAATTTGATAAAGTATCAGTTGTTTCATTCAAATCTAGATTGCGCCACCGTAAATTCTCCAAACATTTTAGCCGCAATTTATCTCACAAGGGCAATAATTTGAAGATACATTTTGACGCTTTTAAATGTTTGCTAATTTTATAATCAAAGTAGCCACGAAGTAAAATTAATTTAGTTTTATATAAAGAAGACAGAAGTCAAAATGGCCGATCAACATTACGAATTCGAGTATTTAAAGGATTATTTGGACAAAAACTTCATTCAAAAACCAACGAATAAAAGTCAAACAAAATCAACAAAATTTATCTCTACACAAATTTTTAGCTTGACGATTTATCTGTAATTTAATGGAAACTTGTGGAGACCGTGCTAAAATTTATCTTGTTCTTATTTAAGAGGAAAATAAAAATGACGTTCTCACATTTTCAGTTTAAATTTCTTTATTATTATTTATTTCCCTAATAATTTACATATTTTTTTGATTCACCAATTAGTAAATTTTAGTAGTTAAATGAAAAACGATTCTTGGAATACCCTATATCGCATTGATACAACTAAACGAGATAGTACCTTACCGTGACCAAACATCATTTTTTTTCGACCAGCTTGTCTTTGGACAGATAACGATGATTATCTGTCCAAAGACAAGCTGGTCGAAAAACTGTGATGTTTGGTCACGGTAAAGAACTATCTCGTTTAGTTGTACTAAGGCGGTATAGGGTATTCAAAGAATCGATCTACCATATCTAACTCGTACAGATTGATGTGTTTAGTATTAAAAATTTGCAACGAAATCTGAATAATTCGCTTGGTGGATATTTTTAATTATTGTTGAGTAGCTCCAAAATATGTCTGTTTGCTTCCGATATTGGCTCGGTGCCTATTTCTGATGTATCGCCACTTTCTAAAACACAATTAAAACGATATTTGTTAGGTCTTCTGACTCGTGAACTATACAATTATTTTCTACTTACTCAATTCACTAATTTTAATATCATGTATAACAATTTTTTACTTGATAGTGTTCGTCTTTTGGCGGACAGTAACTTAATAGATTTTAATACATATTGGACTTATCGTTATTAAACAGAATATTTTTGTAAAAATGTCGCACGGGTCGCTGAGTCCAAATACAATGATAACACATAGCAAAAACACTACTATATACTAGAGATAACCGAATTTAATTGCCACACTTGGTAAAATATTTTTGTTTGCAGCTTTATAAAAACAATTTTTTTCTATTAAATTAACTAAATTAGAGATTAGGAATTTTTGAAAAGTGCAACATAGGTTAGTTATGATTTTATTTGAACTTTTTTCACGGTTTGATGCACGGTAATATTTTTGTATTCAACTTGAATCGCTCGTAAATCATCTAAAAAAAAAATTACGAAATGAAACGCTTATAACTTTTAAAAAATAAAACATTTACCAACGTGTACACAACTGAACTACTTGCAGAACCAGAAACAAAATGAGAGACGCATTAAAATTGGTTATAAAGCCACAATGCAATACCTAATAGGTATTCAGCTCAGGCATGATTTCCATTCCATTATATTTTTAACTAGAAGACGCAAGTTAGAATTAAATTTAAAACGAAAAAATTATCGATCACCAAAAATGCTAATAAAATTTGTACACTCATGGTAAGCTCACTGAGTTTGGCTGGGCTGTTATACCATCACTTTCTTTCGAATCCACATTAAAAGTCGATTCGAAAAAATGATGGTTGGCAGGCTGCACAATTTTCGACTCCACAGTGATACGTCAATACCTTTTTTCGATGATGAATTAACAACAACAATTTTAATTTAACATTTAGTTGTTAAACAAAACGTTAAATAAATTTAAACTCTTAAAGATTTTAACTTTCGAATTTCAAAATTACAACATCTCACCCCAGGTGGGCTATTTGTGAATTCGATTCGAAAGTATTCGAGTCTTTGAAGCATTGGATTCTTATTTGAATTGAATCAGATTCGTTCGTTTCTTATTTAAATCAAATACGAATCTTATACTTCGAAGAGTCGAATATACGTTCGAATCGAATTCACAAATAGCCCCCTATAGAGGTCAAAATTATATCTTCTATTGTATTGAAAATTGCCGGGTTATTGCACCCAGTTAAACCCAGACCAGTATTATGTTTACAGTAATACTCTGTTGTATACTCAAATTATTTTATTGGGATCCTCTATAGTAGCGTTCTTCAAACTTTATCATCCCGATGAACCCTTTTTCTAAATAAAATTTGCGACGGAACCCTCCTATGTTAAAAACTTTATACAAGATAAAAATTTGCATTTATTCAGTAAAAAAGAAAAAAATCATTTTAGTCTATATGATGTAGCATGTAGGTACATATTATGTAACACAAAAAACGAGTCTAGGCTATATGATCCCACGCAATTCATTCCGGATTAATTCATCCCGCACAATTTATCCCCGTTATCAATTCAACCCTCACAATTCATCTTGCACAATTAATCCCGCTGAACTCATCCCACACAATTCAAATCTAAATTAAAATTAAATTGTGCAGGATGAGTTGATTTGGGATGAAATTTGCGAGATGAATCAGCCGCACCCAAAAAAACCATAAAAAAAAATTAAAAATTTAAAAAAAACTGATTGATTAGGCGTTTCGCGCTATTGCACCATTTTTTGGGCCTGGTGAAATATTTTTTTTCGTTACTTTCATGTTTTATATTAAAATGGGCTGTGAAAATAATTTTTCGCTAGACCCAAAAAATGGTGCCAAGCAAAGCCAAAAAAAGTTAATGACTTGGGTGAACTTGTTTATTATAGCACAATTTATCAATATCCGGATGTATTGCTGTTAGTTGGAGACGCATATCATTTTCTGTGTCAAGTCGATTTCTGTATTTGGTTTTCGTAGCGACGTATATGGAAAAGAATTTCTCACATAGGTAGGTTGTTGCAAAAGGCTTCAACTCTTTTACTGCACGCTTGGAAATTTCCGGATACTCTTGCAATTATTTTTATCCAAAATTGGGCTATGCCAATCTGGCCGAATGTAGATTTTAATGCGGTGTCCGTATACATATCTATAAGTTGTTCTCTTTCTTTTACTGGCAATGTATGCACATCACTGCACTCATTAAAAGGATTTTCGACCTAACTAAAATTATTGCAAGTAGGAGGAAAATATTCCAAAAATGTCTTTTTTAATCCAGTTAAATGTTTCAGAATATTATTTTTGACATTCTGGTCGGGCGCAGTATGGTCGGTTGTCAAGAAATTGTTTAATAAAATAAAACATTCTGTATTATTTTTGATGATCCATTCTTCCCAAAGCTTGAGCTTCGATTTTATTGAGTTGACTTTACTACTGACCTTAAAAATTGTAGTATTTGGCCCCTGACGTGAAAGATTGACTTCGTTTCGGTACGAAAATATATCGGCAAGGTAGGCTAGATTTTGAAGCCAACAAGCGTTAAGTTTTGTAGCCAATTCATCTTCATGTTCTGATAAGAAGATTCGAATTTCATCGTGTAATTCACAGAATCTGGTCAGAACCTTCCCCCTGGATAACCATCAAGTAGCAATTTTTTATGTAAGCTGCCCAGATCACCGCATAGGGCAAATATCCTGGCATTTTGGGGTCTGGATTTGATGAAATTTACAATGTTAACGGCTTCATTGAGAACTTGTTGGAGTGCTTGTGGTATCCGTTTAACAGCAAGAGCATGACGATGAAGACGGCAATGGCTGTTTTTGATGTCTGGAACTCTTTCCTTTATGCGTGCTATTACGCCCTTTTTAACACCAACCATGGCCTTTCGCTCCATCAATGCATATATGATAGCATAAATTCCAAGGAATTTAATGATTTCCAAAATATGCATCAAGTAAATTATATATTTCTTAACCTGTTGTTTGAGATGGCAGAGATTTGTAAAAACGAAAATCTTCTGTAAAATTGGATTTGTCTATGTATCTCACGAACACTAACAAAACTGCTAATCCAGTAAAATCTGTTGATTCGTCCAGTTGCAAAGTGAATCCATGTTCAGCATTTTTCAAACGATTTAATAGTTCCGCTTCATAGTAATCTGACATATCTTTAATTCATCGGGAAATCGTGGACTCAGATAATGGGACTTGATCAATCTTGCTTGCATATTTTCTCATCGATCATACATGTGATTAAATCTTTTGTACAAGGTTTAATTAATTTTTCAGCAATCATATAAGCAACGCCTTGTTTAGAGACGCGCAAACTAACGAGATAAGATGTTTTCAATGTATTTTGATTATCATCACGCACATATCTTTCAAAAGTATTCTTTTTCTGCTTCAGTTCGAATGCACTTTCTCTTGAAATATTCGCTCTTCCTTTTAAATCCGGATATTTGATTTCCAAGTGACGCCTTAGGTTTGCAGGATTTGAACTGCTGTTATACACTATTTGCTCACACAACACACAAATCCCTTTTGGCTCACTTTTGGCAGTATAGATTTCGAATTAAAAAAGTTTCGTTTTAAACAAAGGTACGGACCTTTGAATTAGGCAATAATTTATTTATTAGGAATGGTCAAATTAATTATTTTTGGATCACATTTTTTCACGGAACCCCTGAAACATCTAGCGGAACACTAGGGTTCCGCGGAACCCAGTTTGAAGAACGCTGCTCTATAGGGATGTACGAATGATGATTTCTGAAGTTCGACTAACCAATTGGATTATCACTAACACTTTCAGTCGATTGATTTGGTAGTTTAATTTTGCCCTCAAGGCGCAACCGGTTCTGCCCTGGTAACTGAAGTATTCACGTTGTTAAGGACGCTTTTAAAAGCCAACTCAATATTCACATCCATGTTCCGCGTAAAGCAAATAACTTATATATAAATATAAGGGCGATTGCGCTAAAAATCAATAAAATTGTTGGTGCTGCCATTTATCAAAATATTCTGATACTTAGTTTTAACGAAATTTCAAATAACTTATCGAAATTTGAACGAAATTATGTTGGATCGCTAGTTTAGTATGAAAAATTGTACCTACCGCCATTATAAGTTATTTGGCATAAAGGCCGGTATGCTGCTGAAGTGAAATGAAATTTTTTGTGAAATGAAAATTTCACCGCTGAATTTCACTTTGCGGTACGCAGTTTAGCTAGCGAAATGCGCGTTTTCGTATTAGAATACAGATGTCTCTTTGTTATCTATACACATTTTCCACTTCATTTTTATCTTCCCGGACGATAAATGAGAAGATAAATTTTGACAATATGATTTGTTTCTGCGTTTTGAAGATAATCAACTGTCGAAGTGAATTTTATTGTATAAATATGTTGTCAGAGACAACATGAAGTTATACGCACTAAAATATTAACGAAACTCATCAAATTAAAATTTCACGTCAGATTTATCTTCCTATTTTTGGAGACCAGTGAAAATTTCATTTCACTTGAACAGCGTACTAGGCTTAATTGTTTAGCCAAATTTAAATAAACTGTGACATTTTTTGTTTACAATTTAATATTTTATTAACATAGTTGCGGTTAAAGGTTTAAGGCAGGAACACGACACGAGCTACGTTAAAATGTCCATTTAATTTTGACGTAAAATTTAGCTTGCTAAAGTCAAAATAAAAAATTTCACTAATCGGTACGGAGTTCACGCGAAAAAATTCTTTAAAATAATGTCTTGCGGATTGCCACTATAAAGTCTCCACAATTTTTCGCAACAAATTAAATGCACGGAACATTAATTGTACGCTAAATTTTGACATTTATCAATTTCAAAGTGATTATTTCTTTTGTAATTTGATTAATAGTAGACCTGTGATTATTTAAATGTGTTTATAAAATGGATTATACAGATAAGCTCAGTATGCAGCTCGAGCAAAGAGAAATTTTTTGTTACAAATTTGACGTAAAATTTAGCTAGCTAAATAAAATACATTTTTTTGTAGCTGCCAATTTCGCTGAGTGGCATGCACCTTTGCGTGAAAAATTAAAAAAAATATCAGTTGTTTCATTCAAATCTAGATTGCGCCACCATAAAGGACCACAAGGACAATAATTTCAAGATAAATTTTGACGGTTTTGAATTTTGATTCATTTTATAATCGAAGTAGCCACGAAGTAAAATTAATTTATTTTTATATAAAGAAGACTGAAGTCAAAATGGCCGACCAACATTACGAAGTCGAGTATTTAGAGGATTATTTGGACAGAAACTTCATTAAAAAACAAACGAATAAAAGTCAAACAAAATCAACAAAATTTATCTCTACACAAATTTTTAGCTTGACGATTTATCTGTAATTAAATGGAGATTTGTGGAGACCGCACTAAAATTTATCTTAGCTCGAGCTGCATACTGAGCTTTAGTGATTTTTGCTTCACTGTGCCTACTATATACACAAATTTATTTGATTTTTGTCATCAATTTTTTTGTTTATTTTTTGGTTATTTATTTATACTAGATGACTCTGATTTGTGTTGGTTTGTTTCTAATCTATGTCACCCATTTCTAGTACCAAAAAATATGCAGCTTCAAAAAATGGCGCTACCAATTTTTTTCATGTTTTTGTTAATCTTAATTCATCTGTATGGAATCATTTGTGAGTGTGACAGAACACTACATAAATTTAAAAATTTAAGAAAAATTATGAAGTGTTAAATTCCTTTGATTATGATTATTTTATATCCCGCCTTCTTTCTACATAACCAGAATTTTAAAGAGGTCAATACTTAAATCTATTTATTTGGGTACATTTATGTATTAGGTGTGCTAGAAATATGTTTTCTCCCTTGGGCAGTAAACGTGACTGAGACCATATCCATCTAAATCTCTCAAAGTAGACTTTTCTAGATACATATTACTCGTATTATGAACCAGAAGCTTTTCTTTCGTGATCAACATATTATACAAATCTTATTAGAAACACAAAATATATTCTCCAATACTAACATTAAATCAAATACAATTTCCTGTAAATCAAACAAATTTCATCTATACATCTAAGATTTAACACCTAAAAACTATAAAGATATGTTTACTTATTTATCTGATATATAAAACTATTTTAAAAAATAAATAAATGACATATTCTGTATTTATACATAAACAATGTAAATTACAATAATTATGTATGTTACATATTTACAAAAGAAAAACAAAAAATTATTTATAAAAATAACTTTGTTTAAAAATGTTTAAAAATAAAAGCTTATATCTGTATTGAACAAAAATTAATAACAAATAATAATTAGACAATAATTTGTGATATTTATATGCACGCATACAAATTATCGAGCTGGTCTTGATAATTAAAAACAAAACAAAAAAAAAATCCCTAATTATTAATTTTATTTTTTATTATTGGTAATTTTATATAATTTAACTAATCATTATTTTTAAGCGCCTAAAACTTCATTTTATTTTGCAAAACATATTAATTAATATAAACCTCACCCCTCCTCCTTTACTTAGTGAATTTAATAAAATATTTATTAATAAATATTTTCATTAGATTTTACAAAGATTGATAAAAGACATACTTACATATATATATATACATAGTTTAAAAAAATAATAAGAAATTAATAAAATTATTTAAAGAAAATAAAAATAAAAAAAAATAAAAAACAAAAAGAGAATTTGTACAATTATTTAAATAAAAAATAAAATACATAATTTAATATATATTTTGAATGTTTGTAAATATTTTTTTGTTGATTTTATTTATTTATATAATATTAAATTAAAAACCAAAACGTTAGGGTTGTTTTCAAACATTTTTTTTTTTTGTTAATTATTTTATTATGTTGTAAATAATAGAATAAAATATATATTATTGATTTGTTGAAAAAAAAAAATTAAAAAAAATTGTTTTTATTATACGAGAGAGCTCTTAAAAAAGGTAAGAAACACTTTAGTAAAAGGAGCAAAATACACAGATGAAATCACAAATCCTATGGGACTGGACAGGAAGTCATGTTTTAATTTTATGATTTTTACGTTTTGAATGTTTAGCACTGAGTAAAACCACCAATTTATGGAGAATGGTTTTTGTTATTGTTGGAATCTAAAAATAAATGAGGACAATAATTAGTAACCACAAAATGTATATTGTTTTGTTCGGCGACTTAGCTGCAATGCCAATTTCAAGTGGTTTCATATTCATAAACTTTTCATCTAAAATCAAAAATTTAATTAATATGTCTTTGTAATTTAACCGTTATTAAAAATGTTTAATTACTTACTTTGTTTATATGATCCAAATGTCATTCATTAAAATTCAGTCAGTAAATAATTAAAATTTTGTAATTCACAATATGTATATTGTAAATATAAATTTCAATCCTTTATCAATTTAGTTGTTAGGAGATTGCAGCTTTGGTGTAGAGGAGATAAAATAAATTGTAACGATATTATATCGCCACATTATAAAAAGCTGAGTCATAATTTTGTATAATTTTTCAATTGCTAACAGAAAAGACAAAAAAAATAAATTGAATATTTTGGTGATTTGAGAAATAAACTGTTGTGTAAACCAACTAACGTTGAAACCATGTTCCGAGAATTTTTTTAAGACTACATTTAGATGGCCTAAATGTAAATGTAGCGATTAAAACATCGTCCAAATAGACAAAGCAAAAAATGAGACTGCATTCCTAAGGCTGAAGGTCATTTTGGTGAGCTCGAATAAACCAAAGGGTATCGTAATGGCTGTCTTTAGAATTTCAGAAGGTTCGATCGAAATTTAATGATACGCTTGAACAAGGTCTAGGGACGTAAATACTGTGCACCCTTCAAGCTGATTCGAAAAGTCTTGAAGATGTGGTATCGAGTACCGTAATATTGTTCAACGCCCTGTAATCGCCGTATGGTCTCCAGGTACCATTTTTGTTTTCATTACCATGTGTAATGGACTTGACTAAGCACTGCTACTGGGACGACAAATCCCCTGTGACATCAAGTGTTGCAATTCGTCTTTCGCGATTTTCAATTTGTCAGGAGCCAGGCTCCGCGTTTTGCAACATGTTGGTGGTCTAATTATCTCTACCCGGTGTGTCTAATTAAAGTCTTACTTAGTGCGCCCTTTGTAATTTTATGAAATTTTGAAAGTAAATTTTTATTTTGGGGTGCAATAGTGATTTGTCCAGCAATGACAGTGCTTATTCTGAATTGTTTCCAATGTTACTCTTGACAAACAAGGAGGTTAATGGGCCTATTACTCTCTGTCCCTGGATGTCAACTAACAATCCTGTATGATTCAGAAAATTTGATCCTAACATTGGAATGAACACGTCTGCTATTACAAACTCCCACATAAATTCTCTACGTAGTCCAATGTCCAACTTCATTATTTTTATCCCGAAAGATTTGACTGATGTCTCATTTGCTGTAAATAAACGAACCTGCTTACGAACTTTCTGCTCCATAGTAGATAATTTAAGTACTTCAGCCGAAATAGGAAGTTCTGTTTCGTGAGTCGGTAAGGGTAGTCCAGTTTGTGTAGTCTATGTGTCTTAATTGTCCGTGTAACAATTAGGCGTAAGCCGGTCGACGGAAATTTTGACGTGTCTTCCGTACAATTCTAAACTGTAAAATTTTGGTGTATGGTCGATAAACAAAAACGAACGGCCCTGTATATGGTGATTGCAGTGATCTACGTACTACGTCAGTCCGTAACAACACGTGCGAGCACGTATGCAGATCTTTACTAATGAAAATTTTGTCCGTAGCATATCGCGAAGCCGGTACGGGCTTAATTTCTTCGAAGTGTCGTTTGATATTCGTTACAAAGTCCGAATGTACAATTTGATCTTTCATGGTATCCAAAAGGGCTCTGGAACTCGCGTCTCTGGAGTTCGACGCTGTACGTTGTTCGTAGTCCCAGTAAAATTGAAGGAAGAACACTAGTCGACTTTGTTCGATCGTAGCACATAATAGCAGACTTAATGACATGGTGCCATCTCTCAATCATGCCGTTACATTTTGGATTGTAACTAGTTGTTCTCCTGCTCCTTCTTCCAGTTTGTGGAAAAGTTGTGATTCAAATTGCGCGCCTTGGTTCGTGACAATGGACTCTATGGCACACTAAAGCGAGCTATCCAATGCGAGTACACAGCGGTTATATCAGAAACTGGGACCGCCTCGGGCCAGCGGGTGTATCTATCAATCAATGTGGCGCAATACCGCTGATTATCAGAAACCGGTAACGGACCAATGATCTCGAGGTGAATAATCGAAAAGCGTTGAGAAGTTAATTTATATGTACTAAGTGGAGTTTTGATGTGTCGAGAGCCTTTAGCCTTTTGGCAAGCTACACAGTTTTGAGCCATTTTCTGGACGCCTTTCTTAATAGGGGGCCAAATGACATTCTTAGTCAAAAGTTTAATGGACGATTTGACGCCAGGATGAGAAAGATTATGAAACGCCTCGAAAACTTGTTTTCGAAATTTCGCAATGAATTAAGGTTTTTGAAAAGAAAAAAAAACCGGGAATTTCACGAATTTGAGAACAGTATTAACTCCTTAAGATTTAAGTTCTTCGTCTGAATCTGAGCATCTGCAATGATCGCATAATCAATATTTCTGGGAATAGTAATTTGATTAATACGTCAGAGGGTAAATTGCTACGACATTATCGATGCCAGCGATGTGCTGGATATCTGACAAGGAGATGATTTTTCCGGATTCTATAATTAAAGGCGTAGATCAGTGGTTTATGGTCGGTGTAAAGCGTGAAGGTACGACCTTCGAGGAGGTGGCGAAAGTGTTTGACCCCCGAATAAGCCGAGAGAAGTTCACGATCATAAACACTGGTTGCAATTAACTATCTGAAATTAACTGCTGAACCACTGCTCCGATCGTAGTATCGGAAGCGTCGACCATGATGGCCAGAGGTACTGATGATAAAGTCAATAACTGCTATCGACCATTGTATTGGAACGCGACTGTTCTTGGTGTAACCTTTTAGATAATCGTTCAGTAATTCCTGGTCGGCAGCAGCACCCGGAATGAAGCGACGATTAAAGTTAACCGTCCCTAAAAAGCGTTTGGGTTATTTTACAGTAAGTGGTCGTTCGAAATTTTTGATGACTTGAGCCCGTTCATGCGATGGTCTAAGATACCTTGTCCAGTTACCATGTGGTCTATAAAGAGAATTTCATGTTTTGCAAAGTTGCATTTATCCACGTTTACTATTGTACAAGACCGTGTACTTCTAATTTCGAGAAGATAATTTTGATGTGTAATTTTTTGAGGCAATGAACACGACGTCCAAATACACAAAACAGAAGTCAAGTCCTCGAAGGACTGAGTGCATAAGGCGTTGGAACGACTGTGCTGCATTGCGAAGGTCGAAAGTCATTCTACAAAATTCAAAAAGTCCAAAAGGTGTCTGTTTGAGATTAGATGATCTTTCATTTGTAAGCCGAGGTCATCTGATTTGTTGTTGTATAAAATCAAAAATTAACCTAAAATGAAATATTTTTTATTATAATTGAATTCTATTTAAATCATTTAATTATTTAATTGTACTTATCTTTACAAAATCCATATTATTATTTTCTGAATTAAGCAATCTGAAATATGAAATTTAAATCAATTAATTTATCTAAAATTTGATTTTTTTGTTAATATTTACCTTTTTCTGAATTTTATATTGTATAATGACAGCTAAATTAAATTGCCTAAATGTATACACGAAAGTTTACAAAATTTAATTTAAGTTCTAAAACTTTAAAATGTTGTGTAGATTTTTGGCCATCTGCCATAAACCATAAAAATTAAAATATTGTCATGTAATGCTACTATAATAAGTGTAACGTTGAATTGTAAGAAATAAAGAATCAATCATTCCTTTTTATAACTAACCACCGAAGCGTTCACACTGATTAAAAATAATTAAATAAAAATTATTGTGAAAATAAAATTGTGGATATCAAATTTAAAATCAATATTTTATTTGTGTATCACCAAACCATCAAATAATACAGCATCCAGTTTATTGCACCGTCAGTCTGTACCAAATTTTGTGATTGATTATTGGAACCCGACCTATTTGGTACAGATCATTGGCCCTTCGAGCCGGATAACGGCACCAAACTTAAACCAGCGAATTAAATTCACCGAATTCAGACACGCTACTCAATTGGAACGCATACAACCCAGCCGGAAAGCTAAATACTTTGATGAGGGAAACCGCATGGGAACTTAACCTGATATACAAACCAAGCAAACCGCAAGTATAAAATTTGTAATCTATATTATTACTAAATATACGTTAATTTGTTGATCGTATAATAATCCGCAAAATTCTAAAAATCTTGTTGGTTTTCGGTGAATTCATTTTGAACTGATAAAATAAGTGAATAGTGAAAAGTACAAGTGAGATTTATAAAATGGCTGACCTAGCAATGCTAAAGAAAAGACGCGCCTACGTAAAGGGAAACATGACCAAACTTATAAATTTCATAAATGGTATAGGCACCAACACCAACGTGGAAGACATAAAAGTAAGGTTAACCAACGTGGAAAGATATCGAAACGAATTCAGTGAAATTGAAACCAAGATAATTACGCTAGACGATAAAGAAGAATTAGATGTCGATTTCGAAGACAACTACTATAAAATAGTAGCAGGTTTAAATCTGGCATTACGTTCGAAAATCGAACCAACAATCTCTCTCAATGACACAATTATAGACGCCTCCATGGTAGGAGGGCACGTTGACGTCAGATTACCAAAGATATGTATTCCATCTTTTACGGGAGATTACACCGAATGGCAATCCTTTCACGATCTCTTTTGCTCCACTATACATGATAACCCTCGATTAACACCATCGCAAAAATTACAATACCTGAAGGGCGCCCTGAAGGGAGAAGCGGCAGGGTTGCTTAAACATTTTAGCATCACAGATGCTAATTACATCGAGGCATTGAAAAAGCTAAGAGACCGATATGATAGGAAGAAACATACGATTTATACCTTTATTAAAAATTTTATGTTTCAGCCAACTATTACTGTGCCAAATAGCACAAACGTTAGACGGCTTCTGGACACCTCTGATGAAATTATTCGGGGACTTAAAGCATTGGGCGATGACGCAGAATCAAGAGACCACTGGCTCATTTGTATTATGGTTGCCAAACTAGATGAGGATACCAATGGCGCATGGGCACAAGCTTCGGCGGAGTATGATTTACCAACACTCAAGCAGTTTTTCGAATTTTTGAACAGACGAGTTGATGCACTCGAGTCATTGAAGACGACCAGTAGACGTCCTCACGCGCAATCAAGTAACCCAAAAGTTTCAGTTAAAAGTCATGTCGTATCGAACCAGTCACAATCATGTTCGTTGTGTCCTGAAGAACAACACAAATTATTTGAATGTGTCAAGTTTAACGGAATGTCAGTGGATGAAAGAAAAGCATTTTTGAAGAAGGAATACAGATGCTTTAACTGTTTGAACAACAACCATAGCGTTTATACCTGCAAATCGAAATTTCGATGCAAATCTTGCAATAAAAGGCACCACAGTTTATTCACTATTACCCACAGCCTTGGTTTATGTTACTGATGGTTCACAAGGAAAGCAGTTATGTAGAGTATTGTTAGACTCTGGATCACAAGGGTCGTTTATAACCGAAAGCTGCGTTAATAGATTAAGATTGAAAAGAAATAGTGCTAAGCTTGCCATATCGGGTATTGGGGCATCAGTAAATGGATATACCAAAGGAGTAGTATCTTTAATAATTACACCATGGAATAAAGTGAACCCATGTTTTCAAATTGATGCATATGTTTTTCCCAAGTTGACATCGAAACAATCACCAATTTCCCAATGCATTGATCTTCACTTCTTTAAGCAGTACCAATTAGCTGATCCGTACTTTTACCAAGGTGCAGAAATTGATATAATTATTGGCGCAGACATATTTTTCGAACTACTCTCGAATGGAAAAGTTATCAACGACAAATTAATTATGCAGAAAACATTACTGGGCTGGGTAGTTGCAGGAAAATCCGATGAATCAAAGTGGAAACAATCAATCGCAGTCAACATTATTTCTCCAGACAATCAGCTAGACAACCTTTTGAGAAAATTTTGGGAAATCGAAGAGATCCAAACCAAACTTCAACATCTTACCAAAGAAGAAGAATTGTGCGAGAAACATTTCAACCAAACCAAAAAAGTAGACAGTACCGGCCGATTTGAAGTTCGTTTGCCGTTCAAGCTTTCTTCGGACATTTTGGGAAACTCCTTTCGAACTGCAGTTCAACGAATGCACTCCATGGAAAAAAGGTTCGTACGAGATGAAGAATTTGCAACGGAATACAAACAGTTCATGGCAGAGTACCTTCACCTGGGCCATATGAAAGAAATCCAAGTAAATCACAATGAATTCGACGGTTATTATCTACCCCATCACGGTGTCATCAAGAAGTCTAGCACCACAACAAAATTAAGAGTAGTGTTTGATGGCTCCGCCAAAACCACTACAGGCAAATCTCTGAACGATTGTCTCGCAGTCGGACCTATAGTTCAATCCAGTTTATTTGAAATATTATCCCGGTTCAGATTGTACAAGGTAGCATTTACCGCCGACATTGAAAAAATGTACCGACAAGTTCGCGTTGCAGCAGATGATACAAAATACCAACGAATTATATGGCGAGATTCACCAAACAAACCATTTGCGACCTACGAACTTCAAACCGTCACCTATGGGACAGCTAGTGCAACATACTTAGCCACGCGCGCACTTAACGAAGCAGCCGAGAAATATAAGCACGAATACCCAGTAGCAGCAATTCACATCAAAGGCAGCATGTACGTAGATGACCTGATGACAGGAGCCGAATCAATTGAAGATGCCATCATCTTGAAAGATCAAATAAATCTGATATTGTCCAGTTCAGGTTTCCAGCTAAGAAAATGGTTGGCTAATGAAGACAGAGTATTGATCAGTAACCCCATGAATAAACATGAAGTTTTAGAAATCGAAGAATCAAATTCTGTCAAGGTATTAGGATTACATTGGAACCCAATAACAGATTATTTCCAATTCAAGGTGCAGTTGAATGAAGAACCAACCATCACCAAAAGGGGAATACTCTCAGAAGCAAGTCGATTATTTGACCCGTTGGGATGGCTTGCTCCGGTAACCGTCGGCATCAAAATATTCTTCCAAACTTTATGGGCAGAAAATCTAAAATGGGATGAACCATTATCGTCTAGTTTAGCATCTGAATGGCTGCGAATCCGAGGCAACTTACCAAAAATTGAAAACATCCAAGTAAGCAGATATATCAACACAACCAATACCAGCAAGATTACGTTACACGGTTTCTCCGACGCTTCGAAGTATGCCTACTCGGCAGTAGTATATGGCCAAATAACTGCACAAGATGGTCATTCGGTCATCAAACTAATATCGGCGAAAACGAAGGTGGCACCCGTAAAACAAGTGTCAATTCCAAGATTAGAGTTATGTGGTGCATTACTTTTAAGTAGACTGTTAGTAACAGTTAAGCAATCTTTAAACATCGAAACCGCTGAAATTGTGGCATGGACAGACTCTACCATCGTCCTAGACTGGCTATCGGCACATCCAACCAAGTGGACTACCTTTGTTGGAAACAGAACGGGAGAAATACTTACCAACATGAATAGGTCTCAATGGAGACATGTAGACTCCCAGAATAATCCAGCAGATTGTGCCTCGAGGGGAATTGAACCAGAAAAGCTGCAAGATTTCGATTTATGGTGGCATGGGCCCAAATGGCTAGTAAATTCGGAAAATTGGCCAAAATCTGTAAAGGGTCAATCATTTACTTCAGAAGAAATGCGAAGTCAATCATTACCTGCTCAAGCTTATCAACCCAACATAATAGATAATTTAATTGAACGTATTTCCAGCTTTAGTAAAGTAGTTCGAGTGTTAGCCTACGTATGCCGTTTTATTAATGTTAAGTTAAAACTATTCAGAACAGAGACCGTACCACCAAACTTAACCAGCTCGGAGTTACAAAAACCTCGGTGGATTATACTCAAGCATACCCAACATAAACATTTTGAAATGGAGATAGAATTAATTAAAGCCAAAAAAGAACTACCATCATCGAGCAGATTAAAATATTTAAAACCATTCATCGATGAATCAGGTGTATTACGAGTTGGGGGAAGGCTTTCGAATGCATGCTTAACATATGACGTGAAACATCCCGTAATATTACCAGCAAACGATACCGTAACTGAAATTATAGTACGAGAACATCACGTACGCTACTTACATGCTGGACAAACCCTTATGATGGCCACACTTCGTCACCGGTATTGGATTTTGGGAGGCAGAAAGTTAATTCGAAAAATAACCCATAGTTGTTTAAAATGTGTGAAGTACAATCCAACGGAACTGAACCAAGTCATGGGTAACCTTCCAAACCCAAGAGTAGAATTAGTTAGACCGTTTCTTAAAGTTGGTGTGGATTATGCAGGTCCTTTCCAAACACATTTAATTAGAGGAAGAGGACAAAAAACCTTTAAGAGTTATGTATGTATTTTCGTTTGCTTGGCCACAAAAGCAGTTCACATTGAACTGGTCTCTGACCTGACCACAGATGCTTACATCGCTGCACTTCGGAGATTTGTAGCTCGGAGAGGAGTATGTAAAGAAATTCACAGCGACAACGGCACAAATTTTGTTGGAGCGCGCAACCACTTATATGACCTATATACATTTCTACGCCAAAATTCTAATATTTTTTCTAATTTCTTATTGACAGAAGAAATAACTTTCAAATTCATTCCACCAAGCTCACCACACTTTGGCGGATTATGGGAGGCCGCGGTCAAAAGCATGAAGTACCACTTGAGGAGAGTAACAAACGGACATATACTCAGTATGGAAGAAATGTCAACATTGCTGACTGAGATAGAGGCGATGTTGAACTCCAGACCAATTTGTGTACTGTCAAATGATGATACAGATTACCTAACACCAGGTCATTTTTTAATCGGCCGACCCACTACACAAATACCAAGCGAAGATTTGACAGATGTAAAATTATCGAAGCTATCCAGATGGCAAATGCTACAACAAATAAATCAAAACATCTGGAAAAGATGGCAATTAGAGTATTTAACTAGTCTGCAGCATCGTAATAAATGGCACAAAACGAAAAACAACGTCAAAGTCGGAGATATTGTTCTTATTAAGGATAATAATCTACCCCCTTCAAAGTGGTTGATGGGCAGGATAGCAGAATTACATCCAGGAACCGACAACAATATTCGAGTCGTGACCATCAAAACAACAAATGGAGTGATTAAACGGCCAATACACAAGCTATGTTTGCTTCCACTTAATTGAATCATCCGATTCAAGGCGGCCGGAATGTTTGAGATTAGATGATCTTTCATTTGTAAGCCGAGGTCATCTGATTTGTTGTTGTATAAAATCAAAAATTAACCTAAAATGAAATATTTTTTATTATAATTGAATTCTATTTAAATCATTTAATTATTTAATTGTACTTATCTTTACAAAATCCATATTATTATTTTCTGAATTAAGCAATCTGAAATATGAAATTTAAATCAATTAATTTATCTAAAATTTGATTTTTTTGTTAATATTTACCTTTTTCTGAATTTTATATTGTATAATGACAGCTAAATTAAATTGCCTAAATGTATACACGAAAGTTTACAAAATTTAATTTAAGTTCTAAAACTTTAAAATGTTGTGTAGATTTTTGGCCATCTGCCATAAACCATAAAAATTAAAATATTGTCATGTAATGCTACTATAATAAGTGTAACGTTGAATTGTAAGAAATAAAGAATCAATCATTCCTTTTTATAACTAACCACGAAGCGTTCACACTGATTAAAAATAATTAAATAAAAATTATTGTGAAAATAAAATTGTGGATATCAAATTTAAAATCAATATTTTATTTGTGTATCACCAAACCATCAAATAATACAGCATCCAGTTTATTGCACCGTCAGTCTGTACCAAATTTTGTGATTGATTATTGGAACCCGACCTATTTGGTACAGATCAGTGTCGAAATTGCTTTTATTGGAATGTCCGTCGATTCGATGGGAATTTGGTTGTAGGCCTGGACAAGGTTAAGTGCTCCAAAATCTCCACACGGTAACCACTCTCTATTCTTTTTTAACTCTAAATGTAATGAACTGGGCCAAGGACTGCTGCTAGTTCTGCCAATCCCGAGTTTCATCATCTAGTTTGTGTGTTACATTATGTTTTGTAGCGTCGAGGTTGATGTCGCCGTAAATTAATGTCGGAAGTTTTGAAATCGCACCGTGCTAATACAAAGAGGTTAACGGGAACGAGGGTTAAGCGAACCGGCAAGACCGAGACATCCGCGTCTGTATCTATTAAAAAATGCGTCTGAAAAAAAATTTCGAAAATTAAAAGGCGGCTGGATTTGGATACGTAATTACACTCCGCCAGTTGCAAATGACTTATTGATTTTTTGGCACGCTATATTATCGGAAGAATTAGCTCTAGTTAAAAATTGATATCCGGTTTTGCATTTTTTCTGCATTAGTTCCGAAACACTGATGATAATAACACGTGTATTCATTTGAAGCGGACCTGAATTTTGGTAATATGATCTTCGAAAATTTGGTGAATTTTGTCTGGAATAATTCGAACAATGTTGCGCCGACGAATTATAATTTCGACAAGAATTTGACTTTGAGCAGGATCGAGAATTGTGTTGAACGATTTCCGATATTTCCGATAATAGGGCTTTTCGAAATTCTGAAAATTGTTGGTTGATCGAAAGATGGGAATTTTGATTGGAAACGGCTAGAGACGTCGTATTCGAAAGGTGTGAGCACCATTTGAACCCGCTGTGGCAATCTATATTCATCCAAAATTATCGCAGGGTTGCTTCATTTAAATTGATCGGCCGTTCTGTCTATATTTTTTCTTTTGTTTGTTAAATTTTTGTATGAAACATCAGTGAATTCTACTCACACTATCTACTACATTTTTATGTAATTTTGTACTCATGTAATTTCATAAATTTAGAATGATTTTAATTTGATCGGGGAACTTTGGAATGCTTTTAATTTGATCGACACCAAAAATGTACATTTTTAATATTTTTACCGTTTATCTTCAAGTTAGCACTTTTTCATCGTGTTTTCATAACAATAAACAATATTAGTAAACAGTACTAAGTAAAAAGTATAACTTTAGGAGTAATTTTATTTTGAAGTTTTTATACATTTTGATTTTACTGATTACTGCACAACGGACAACGACACATCTACATTATCATTCCAAACAAATGCCTCATTTATTCCGTTTTTGACAGGATGAGAGAAAATCGAAAAAAAGAACAAAAATGAAACTTCTCTGTATTATTTACATACACAGGGTGAAAAACAAAACACATACAATTTCTGTCAAAAAATATTTTTTATTTTTCTCTCTTTTATTTTTGCTCTTTAGCCATAGTCGTACTTAAAAAATGTATGAATACATTTATAATTTTTAAATTGATTAAATTATTCACTTCGCAGAATATAATTTCACCTAATTTGTTTATTTATTACTTCTATCATACTAAATGGTTAAATTTTATTGATTTTAAAAAGTATTACGTGAGTAATAGTAAAAAATATTATCCCCGCCTATGTTCTTATTACCATACGAAAAATATTACATTTATAATTTGCATTACTCATGGCCGCGAGTAATAATAAATAATAGTTTTAAGTGTTACTCATAGGCTATTACCGTGATAAAACAGCGTTTAATATTAATTTTGTTGTAATAACATAAACAAGTTGTTTGAAATATTATTTGCAAGTTTAGTTTTATTAATATTTTCTTGTGAAAAACAATTTTTTTCCTTGTGTGACACATAAATTAATCGCAACCGTATTGTTTCTAGCTAGACAAAAAAAATGGAAGATAGAGAATATGTATATGATGATAGTGATAGTGACAATGAAAAGTATACACCACCAAATGATTTGGAAATAAGTAATGTTACTTCGTTAAATCTATTGCCACAAAAATCAAGAAAAAAGTACGAAACGATTTATAAGTTATTTTTAGATTGGCGAAGCTTTAAAAATGAGAATTCTGTGTCAGAAAATGTCCTTTTGGATTATTTTAAAGAATTAGCCAATAAATATAAACCAACGTCGCTATGGGTACATTATTCTATGCTAAAAAGTACCCTCAACTTATATGAAAGTATCGATATTGAGCGATATGCCAAATTGCGTTCGTTCCTAAAACATAAATCAGAAGGTTATACCGGAAAACAGGCAAAAACATTAACGCCAGAGGAGATTAAAAAATTTATTATTGGGGCACCCGACAAGATATACCTCGCCACAAAGGTAAATATTATTCATTATAAACTGTTTTAAAACGATTAATATTTTTTTAATTTAATTTAAGGTTGCATTAATTATGGGATTATCGGGTGCTTGTCAGGCTAGTGAATTATATCACATGAATTTAGATGATTTTGAAGACCATGGATCGGCTGTTGTAGTAACTGTCCCTAAAGCCAAACCAAGAACATTTACAATAACTGGTTCTTTTTATTCAATTTACAAAAAATATGCTAACCTAAATCCAAATGATAAATTGACATCTTCATTTTTTTTAAACTATCAAAATGGTAAATGTACCCCACACAAAATTGGTATAAATAAATTTGGTGCAATGGGGAAACAAGTTGCTAAATATTTAAAGCTTCCACATCCGGAATTATATACAGGACACTGTTTTAGAAAATCGTCTGCTACAATGCTTGCTGGTACAGGCGGTGATAGTGCAGTACGATATATTGATAATTCTATTAGGGATAATATGAATACTCCAAAAAAAATCAATCAAGCAATAGAAAATATTGAAATTAAACCAAGCACAGCTGATACTTCAAGTTCAACTAATTCAAGTACATTTACACAGAAATCTTCTATAACGAAAACCATTAATCTTGATTCGATGCCTATATTTAATTTTTCAAATTGTTCTAATTTTACGATTAACATAAATGTAACTAAGCCAGATGTGTAAATTAATTTCATTTATTTTCTGTAATATAACGATTTGCCTACCTAAAAAACAAACATTGAAATATTAAAAAATAAAATGTGTGTGAAATAAATTATTTTGGTATTTAGACGGTGTTGGTTATTTAGAAACATGAAGATTATCACCCCAATTGCCATAGTCGTGTCATTTCAAGTGACGCGACTAAAGTCGTGTCACGTCGCGCCAAATTTGGTATTGTTGAAGTCGATTCAAGCGACTTTTTTTTATTTTATTATTTACAAATTAATAACAATATTTATACATGAAAAATAATTATTTATGAAAAAAATTCTTTTACTTTCCTTTTTAACTATACGAGTCACTTCTTCTCACTTGTAAAATTGATGTGACAGTATGTCATTTGAAGTGACATTAGTCGTTTCAAGTGACTTGAGGCGTAAGAAACGACTTCGACAATAGAAATTTTGATGCGACGTGACTTTAGTCATCTAAAGTGACGTGACACGACTACGGTAATTGGGGTGAATATTCCTTTATAAAATCCCATAAAAAGTGTAAGGGGGAGCCTAGTTTCAATATAAGTTTAATATTATTTAAGGTAAAAGATTTTATTTTAAACCATGTAAAGCAAAATGGAATTGGTCAAGTTTTAATAATTACCGAATTTGAAACTGCCAATATTTTATGGTCAGCATATATTTTTTAATTTGTTTACCGAATCCTTCTCACATACCAGAAACAAAACACAAGCAAATAGAAGTGAGACATTTGAACGTTACAGATTTGAGTACAACAACTCAACAATTTACTCCTCCATATAAAATATTTACAAACATTTACAAGTTTTTACAACCCATCTATAATGCTTGCTACTAGCTGAAACACTCGGGAAAAATTAATAATTTTATGATTAAATTACTTCTGGTTGAAACTCCAAACACGGCCATATCGCTGCCTTTGTTGACGTATTTACAAATGTATTTTATGGATTTCACAGAATTGCAATACTCAACGTTAATATGTGTTTTGAAAGTTTTCGATAAAAGTGGCAATTATGGAATCAACGATTATCGGCTTCAATGTCATTTCCTCTCACTTTCAAAGTAATTGATTGTCTATTGTCTTCTGTACTTCTTCGTCGATATAGTGGCTAACCATCATTACCAGTAATTTTGTCTTTTAACAACTCTCGAGGACGCCGTTTAGAGCAGTTTCCATCGATCATACACGGTGAATTTGCATTGATTGCTCCACATGGTCCAAGTATCATGTTCCTGGTCACAACTTCAAATAACTCATTATCAATTGTGGTATCTGGTATTTCAGCAGATAGTACTTTATCTTCATTTGGTATTATCTTCACAGTAAGCCATATTAGGATGTGCGCCATGTGACAATCTTTTTTTTTACCACTCCACAGAGCACTTCCAACATTGTGTGCTGGTGGCATCAACGCTTCGCTTCGATGATAAATTTGCCCTTGAATCTTTAAAATAGAGAGCAATTTTGAATATGATGAGTACAATTCATTCTCACGGACACCGTACATTCTTTGTGAATTACGGTTTCTTCGTCCTAGGTTCGATCGTCCGTTAGGCATTTTAATCAGAAATCAAATCCTAAAAATTGCAATGATTCATTTGACTAATCTACTTTGAAGTCATTAATCCATAAAAATGAACTTACCAATTGAATCAATCTCAATCCCGCAATCCAATTTGATAACCGCACTTGTCACGTACCAATAAATTTCTGGAAAAAATTATCGAAATCGTAAACATCAAACCGAACTTCATATCATTGTAATAATGGTACCGTTTATGGATGCAGTGCACACAATTCGAATATTATAAAACAGTGAATTAATACTCAAATTTCCAATTTAATAGCAGCAAGAAAAATAACACGTTCGCACAATCGAAAATGACAATTAATGTGAAAAGGACACCTGTCAAATTACACAACTCTTAAGCCAACGTACAACGCCATCTACTGAGTTGTGGCATTAGTGATCACATCTCACCGCCTTGTCTTATTTATCTCATTAACTTTGTGTTTTTATCAATTTATTTCACGATTTTCTGAGATTTTTTAAGCTTTGCATCGACTTTTCACGCTTTACAGCATCAAAAATCATCAGAACATGCAAAAAATTCAAAATTTCATAGAAAAAAAAATTCAATTTCCCTCGGGGTTTTCCGGAAGTTTCTGAATTTTTCACTCAGATTTTCCAATTTTACTCTTCAATTTTACGCACCAGAATCCGAACATTAAACGTTCCCCTGCTTATCCACGTTTTGCCGCAGTTTCGCCTCAAACACATCCGTCAAAAACAAACCCTTGTTTCTAGTTAGAAAAATGTGATCAACTAGCTATATCACATCACCGTTGAATTTTTTTTGATGCCCTAAACGACGAATATTTTAATTAAAAGTTTTCCAATTTTCACTCACGAAACTGACATTTTTATAGTTGTCCTCATTCCTTACATAATGGTACAAACCGATTTTCTTGCTGGTCCGTCAACAGACCTACTTTATTTTACCTAACCGTAGGGTGCAGCTTGATTTGTTAACAATATGCAGAACTGATTTCGTTAAATTAAAATTAAATCAAGTTTCAATTTGCGATGAGTAGTTTTTAGCTTTCAGCTCTTCCCGTTTCAATAATTGCAACATGGTTTGTAAATCTAATCTTTCTTTACGTCACCAACCGCATCTCCTTAGCTTAGTTAGAAAGTCTGACTATCTGTTAAAATTGTACACTTCCTACGAACCATTGATCCAATTGTTCAATAAATTTGAAAATGTGTTACAGTTGGCTGAAGGCATCGACAAGCTTCTGCGTGAAGTCGTTTTAACATTTAGAGTTGAATTACAACTAGGTTTACATTTTGGGCAATAAGTTACGGTAGGTACATATTTTGAAGCTAGAGTTGCGATTTACCAGCCTTAGTTACAAATAAACATTGAGATAATCATGCGGTTAAAGTAGTTTTTTGGTTAATTGCAATCCGAATCATTAAAAAAAATAAAAGAAACGTACTAACCTTGAACTCTAATTTATCACAAGTAGTTTAATTACTATATACGTACCTTGGGGTGGCGTACTTTCCCAACAAAAGAACAAGAAAATTAAAATTTTTGTAAAAAAAACATTGACCCACAAAACAACCCTAAGAAAAAATTTAGAATTTTTAATGTGGGAATTTTTATTTCGTAGAGTTTTTATATTCACTTATGTGTCGCACAATTAACACATAATAAATCTTTTAATATATTTAATTTAATTTAAGAAATAATAAGTCCATTTATTTATATTATATATTAAGCTTTTCTATCGAGAAGTTTTTTTTTTTAAAGACTATCTACCAACCAGCACACCGCAATGAAAATTCAATAATCCAAAGTAGGTAGTAGAATTATGACGCGTTTATGATACTAAATTGAAAAATACGATGTATTGACACCGGCTCCTTTAAATATTAAATTGATAAACATTTGGGCACGTTGAATTTGTTCCCTCTTAATTTTAATCAATCCCTCGTTACACATCTCGAATCGAATATTTAACAATTGACACAATTGCTTGACTTTTTTCATTTCATCCTCGACATTGGCGAGATAAATAAAACGTATTATGCTATTCGAACGAAATTCATTACGTATATACGTAATAATCCGTTTTGCAATCAACGGTGTTACCGTCCCATTGAAATGAAGTAAACTCTCATTGGGATTCAGTGGAACCGGTGCTGAATGACCACCACCGCTCTGCTGCGGCGATGATTCAAGAACCGCATCCCGATCAAATTGATCATTAAAAGCATCCGCTATAGTTTGTTCCAATGATGCCAACGAATGTGAACGTCTCGATTGGTTTGGTGAAACACCAGACCCGCCACCACTACCGCCGTTACCACCACCACCTCCACCTCCACCAGATAATTGAAGCGTTGACAAACGATCTATTAAAACACGACGTATTTGATAGTTATAAAATGTCGACTGAAGAAACGAATTGTACAATGGGTTACGCATAGTCGGTGCAAGCTTAATTTTCACCGAATTATTACTAATTTGATTGTCATCGTTTGATGAGAGTTGAGATGAAATGGTCGATTGTGGTTGATTTGAAAAAGTACCAAATTCAGCTGCAATTTTTGATAAATTTAACGAAGGATTTTGTTGCGATCGTTCAGGTGACTGCTGCACCGTTTGACTAGAGGTTGATGGAGTATTTGTGCGGGTCACAACTTGATCCAATTCCGTTTTATCTTCATGAAATTCGGGCACCAATTGATCAACGGTTTGACACAGTTTCGATTTTAATGCAAACATCCGTAATTCTAATTGCTTACGCACATCTGCCGCGGTCAACCGTTCATTGGGATTTAAGGTGAGAAGTCGCTTGATAAGATTCACCGTGCCCACTGAGATTTCAAAATCACTGTAACAAAAAAAAAAAAAAAAAAAAATTGTGTTATCATTGAAAAACAGAATAATAAAATTTAATAATTACGCTGGTATATTGTAATCCCCAAGCTTGATCTTTTTAAATAACGCAGCCGTGGTACGTTCGAAAAATGGAAATTTTCCATAAATCATAATGTACAAAACAACACCAAGCGTCCACATATCCGATGGTTTACCCTTATACGGTTGGTGTGAAAGCACATCGGGTGATATGTAATTCGGTGTTCCCACCTTATCATTCAACAATTCGTTCTCATTAAGCAATTGCTTGCCTAGCGAAAAATTCGTCAAAATAATTTTTTTTGAACGTCGATTCAAAACAATATTCGCAATTTTTAAATCACGATGAATTATATTTTTCTTGTGTAGCCTCTCGATTACTTTTACTATTTCATAAAATATTTGTAGTGCTTCGTTCTCTTTAATTTTTCCCTCTTTCAAATATTGTTGAAGGTTTACTAATTCGGCAGATTTTTCACTAAAATTAACAAAACAAATACAACAAATTAATATACTTCCGCATATGCGATATTATAAAAATTTAATACTTACTTATACTTATGCGGTGTAACCGAATCAAGTACTAAAATTAAACGTTTACGTGTTCGCCCCGTAAAAGTTGTACTAGTATCCTCGATTAAATCCGAATTCGGTTTATATTCCTCCTCCAGTGCGGTATCCCAAAATAATCCATGTTGCTGGATAACACCCTCCTCTCCACTGAGTATTGACAGTAGCGAACATTCGGTAAACAGAAACATTTTACCCGTACGCTCATCATCATGAGATTTCGTATTGACAGCCGTTTGAGCATTCGATGATTGATTATCATTGATGTAAAGGATCTAGAAATGCAACAGGAAAACAAATGTGATAACCATGATAAGATATAGTAATTAGTCTAGGTCGCAAAATAAAAAAATAAAAAATCGAACGATATACATTTAAGATTGCTGGTGTATATTTGTGTATTCTACTTGTTCTTGTGCACGTCTTCCAGTTTTTTTGTATGTTTGTTTATTCTTATTATACGCGCGACGTCTTGCGTTTGTATATTCAGTAATACGAGGTAATTGTAATGAACTAATCGTTGAAGGTGAGCGCTCACGTGCTTTAATTCATATAATATATTCGTATCAATCAATCAGAAGTCTTACAGTAATTTTGGGGGAAAAATACACGTTTAGTGCGCATATTTGTCCAAAATGGTCGAGGTCATTAAATATTGGTCGGTCAGTAGCGATATTTTTTTATGTGTGTACATACATATAAATATTTTGTTTTGTGATTTAGATTACATACTTGTTATCATTCTCTCTAGTGGCCTTCTATTTTCAGTTCAGTACAATACAAGCATACTACATTTAGATATTCCCAGATGGCTAGTTAAATATAATCAACAATATTTGCAAAATTGAGTTGAATGAAATTTTAATACTTTTTACACTTTCTGCCGTAGGCACTTGGCGAAACACACTTAATACACGCATTTTTAAATTTTTTTTTTTTTTTAAAACACTTGTTAAATATTTAACAAGTGTTTTTTAAAAAAATTTAAAAATGTGTGTATGAAATTTTAATGTTATATTTTTATTACGGTAAATAAAAAGCTTATGGCTAAATAGGGGCTTTTAAGCGAGCTTGAAAATTTTTAGCGAACAGCTAATGAAAATAAAGGTGGTACCCTTCTTGTGAGCATCTCGACACAGAATTAACCTTTGTTTTGCCAATATCCACGAATAACAATTCATTTATTATGGTTCTGGGAACTGAGAAAAAATTCTTAAAGTATATAGATAGCGGGCAAATTATCCTGATTGTGTGCGGGACCCGTGTCTAAAAATTGATCCTATAATTATTTTTAAAATTGGTTGAAACTGGATCCAAACTACACTAAGTAGTTAAGTGATTATGTTAAAATTAGATGGAAATTTCACAACGGTTTAATCCCAAGCATTAATAGAATTTCGAAATGATAAAATTAAACAGTTAAAAATTTATTGCGAAATGTTTATAATTGATCAACGTGTTTTATCAATTTTTTAAAACAATTTAACAACTCTTAGGCACGTAACAACCATGCAAACAAGCAAACAGCGAATAAATTTTGGTTTCCCCATATTTGTGACTCTATTTTCTTTGATACATAAAAAAACGGGTTGGTATCGTTATCCAACCTAATAAAATCCCAAAAAACAAGTATTTTAAGTATAACAAATTTTGTGAAATATTATTTTAATTCGTTTTATACCTCAGATGATGGAGGCAGCCCTAAACCTCGCTTTGACGATTTGGCTGAAATTTGAATCAGAACAGAATTTAACATCTATTTTCTAACCCTAATTCAAAGTTTTCTCTAGTTTTAGTTATATGAAACTTAATTTGCCAAGCTGCCTCCTGATTAAAGATTCTCTACCGCTAAAAAGTTTTTATCTGTAATTTTGATCAATGAATAACGAAATATGCAAATGTTAAGCCACAGACCAATGCTTACAAATATTTACCTTTGTAAATTAAATAAATATTCCCTTTATTCTAGCAACCCGAAACAAATGTGAAGTTTATGTAATGAAATTTTAACAATATTTGTAATTCTGCTAGGCAAAATAATCGAAATAATTCGATTCAGTTAAAAATTGATCATCTCATTACTGCAGACCAACAAATCATCGCAAACGAGTTAATAACTTCATTCCCCTTCAGTATATCAGTGTATTACAACACTATTTCTTAGTACAGCACCAGAGCACCGTACGCCCATAAAGATTTCAGAATTTGCCGATAAAGATGCAATTCAATGGTAAGACGTGGATTTGCCATGTAGATATAATACAAGGAACTAATCAAATTGTATAATTGTTCATGTTTGAACGTTCTGCGTAGTTTTCTTGCCTATGCGCCAATAAAACGATTTTGAGAAATTTTGTAGATACCCGGTAAACCACTTTTGCCATCGATTTTATTGTGTGCTGCCAACATGCTGCCTTGTGGTACTCGAAAGTGTCTATCAGTTATATACCAGGCTAGGATATTGTGAAACTCTTTTGGTAAGTCCCTCTGCAAATTGTAGTCCAATCGCTTGTATAATACTTTGTCAAGAGCTTGTGACACGCATAAAAAAATACTTGAACATATTTTTTAATTTCCAGCGCGACGTTATTATTATTATTATTATTACTTGAGGGCCATGTGGGGGCTCAAGCCACCCCGCACTGCGACCTAAAAGATCTTTTGTGCATAAGCCCTACTTAATTATCCGTCCAGTCAACATTCAGGCTCTTAATGAACCTGATAATACTGCCTAACGGTACGTGATACATACTATCTGGGCTCATTGCTCTCCCTCCTAGATGTTTTAATTATCCGTCCAGCCAATATTCAGGCTCTTAATGAACCTGATAATACTGCCGACCGGTACGTGATACATACTATCTGGGCTCATTGCTCTCCCTCCTAGATGTAATAACATTTACTTCTGCTAGAAGAGCGGTAGCATTGGAACTCAAGGACTTCGAGAGGGCAGACCCACTCCCGTATATTCCTATCCGTGCCACGTCTACCGTTTTGATTTTACTCTTGCGAGTTGCTGGGACATACTATCTGGGCTCATTGCTCTCCCTCCTAGATGTTTACTGTTGGAAGTACTTCTACACGTGATACATACTATCTGGGCTGATTGCTCTCCCTCCTAGATGTCTACTGTAGGAAATACTTCTACACGCGTTACATACTATCTGGGCTCATTGCTCTCCCTCCCAGATGTAATAACATTTACTTCTGCTAGAAAAGCGGTAGCATTGGGACTCAAGGACTTTGAGAGGGCAGACCCACTCCCGTGTATTCCTTCCCGTGCCTCGTCTACCGTTTTGATTTGACTCTTGCGAGTTGCTGGGAATAAAAAAGTCGCCTGTAGATCACCCAGGTTTACTACAGGAAGGCTAAATAAAACTGGAGGGTGCCTGGTATCCAGAGTCCGCATATACAGACTGATTAACCTATCAGCCATTCATCCATCGGCATATGCTGTTCCACCTTAGATTAGGGATTTTTTGTCAAGGTTTTCTCCTTTAGCGCCGTACTTTAGCCTGTCACAAAAGTCTATATTCAGCCTAATGGTTACAGTTACCGGTGGTTGCCACGAGGAGGCAGTACGTACACTTGCGCCTACTGGAAGGTTACGGAGCCCCTTCCAATAGACGCCAAACCACCCAGCGCGACGTTAATATTGCTTGTGATTCTGTGTTTCAATAGTGGAGTGATTTTCTCGAAAACCAAATTGATGCGATGGAATGAGATTTTAGTCCTCTATTAATGGTTTACTTCTGTTAATTAGAAATTTTTCAAACAGCTTAGACACCGTTGCCAGTAGAGAAATTGACCGAAAAAATCTTTTGCCATTAGGTGGCCACAATGTTGGTGTGCCACCGGAGCGAAAAACACACTTTAATGCTCATCCTACTTGAAACAACTTTTTTCCTTTGGGTAAAGGCGGGTTTTGAGTTGCAGTCGTTCGTTCGTTCTGAAAATTTTTTTAATCCAATCAAAGGAACACGAACGAAAAGTAACGTCATTTTCAAGGAATACGATTGATTAAAAAAAAATTCAGAACGAAAGAACGAACGAACGAATGCAACTCAAAACCCGCCTTAAACGTAGATCCGCAGAATGATTTTTTGCATTAAAATCACCGCCAATGATAAAGCTATGACCTAGTGATTTAAGGAGTTTATTATAATCCTCCGACTTCAAGTTGTGTCGGGGAGGGCTTAAAAATAATATTCACAGACTACAACCCATTGACAAGAGAATCTTTACGAAAGCTGAACGAAGCCCTAGACAAGAGCGACATTTAGATTTCATAGCGCAATTTTCAACAGATATTCAGTATGTTAAATGATCGAAAAACATTGTTAAGGACATATGGAGACGAGTGAAATATGTAGTTGATACATCTTAGAATGTAAAATTTTTATCTAACTCGAATAAAAATAAATCGAAAACCAAATTTGAGCTTATACAATTTTGTGGTGTTGCAGTTTGGTGTGAAATATCGTCAGGATCGAATTGTATTTATGTACCAGAACTTTATAACATTTCACATGTTGGCATGCATGCGTCACGGAAACTTATTATAAACAAATATTTGTGGCCAAAAATGAACAAGAACCTATAATGATTGGACTAAGCTATTTGTAGGGTGCGAAAAATCAAAAGCTTACTTAACATACTAAAACAGAATTTGGTAGGTTCGAAAACCATCCAAGAATTTTAGCTGGCTTAGAAATTCCGGAATAAACCTTTTAAGTCCATCTTCAGCTCAACCTTCAACTCAATTTACAACTTAACCTCCATCTCAATTGCAACACAATCCTAATCGTAATCACCAAATTAACCACTAAACCAACCATCAACTCAATCTCCAAATCAACCCCAAATCAACTTTGAAATCAACCCTTAACCTAACTCCAAATGAAACTCCGTTAAGAAATAGCCAAGTCCTAATTGTCCATATTCCAAAACTTTATCTAAAAATCATTTCAGAATTACGATTTTCATCATAATCGGTTGAAAAATAGGCAGTCTCCAGAATTTTATCCAAAAATCCAAGGCCATATTCCAGAACTTTATCTAAAACTCATTTTAGAATCCCATGTCCATCGCAGATGCCAAATTTCACAAAAATCTGTTAAGAAATAGAAAAGTTCTGTCTTAATGAGCCATATTCCAGAACTGCATCTAAACAACATTTTAGAATCCCATTTTCAATGAACATGTCAAATTTATCATATTCACTTCGCTATATTCAAGAACTTCGTGCAAAAATAATTTATAATCCCATTTCCATTGGAAATGCTGAAGTTCATCAAAATCGGATAAGATATAGAATCCCAACAAAATTTTTATACAAAAAAAATCATAAATCTTCAGCTAACCGATAACTCACTACAACGGCCAACTTTTTTGGTCCCGTCAACCCAACTCAACCCTGATTCAAACGACAAACGGAACCTAACCCAGCCCTCAACACCTGTCAAATTTTATCAAAATGTGTGCGTTTGTAGATTTGGAATCGTGTGTTGGTGAGTCGGCAGCATGTAATGCACAAACAAAGCGGCATGACGTCAACGTAAATGACACATCGAAAATTGAATTCATAATGGATTCTGGTGCAACGCAACATATGTCTGATGAACAAAAGCATTTTAGTAAGCTAGAAGAAATCGATGAGTTAAAAATTGCCGTTGCAAAGAAAAATCAAAGTATTTTTGCGAATAAATGTGGCGATATTCCAGTGAAAACATTTTATAATGGTAGCACATTGACTACTGTGATGAAGGATGTTTTATTGGTGCAAGATTTGAAATGCAACTTGATGTCGATACGTGCTTTGACTAAAAAGGGCTACAAAGTACTGTTTGAGGGTGACCAAGCATTTGTGTCATTCAATGGAATAATTAAATTCGTTGGACAAATCGAAGGAAATCTGTATAAAGTCACATTTCATGTGAACAACAATGTGTTTGCTGGTTATACAGGTGACATGAATTTGCATAAAATTCCTCAAAGTTTGTGGCATTTTAGATTGGGTCACTTAAATGCAAATGATATGAGGAAGCTGGCAAGTAAAATGGCGGATGGATTAAATCAAGTAAATGTTGACAACAATACAAAGCTGTGCGAATCATGTGTGTTTGGGAAACAAACACGTTCATTATTTCCGAAAAATAAAAATGTTCGATCATCACGCGTTTTGGAGTTGATTAGTGACGTATGTTGTCCGATGCAAACGACTGCATCATATGATGATTTCAGATATTTCGTAACATTTACGGACGATTTTTCGAGAGCATCCAGTGTTTATTGCATTCAACGGAAAAGTGAAGTGTTGGAAAAGTTTAAACTTTTTGTGGCAATGGCTGAAGCACTTCAGGTAAAAAGGTGGCCAAACTAAGAGCTGACAATGGTGGTGAATACACGTCAAATGAATTTAAGAGCTACTGCAATGAAAAAGGTATTCAAATGTCATTAACTGTTCCGTATAATCCAGAAATGAATTCTATTTCCGAGCGATTGAATCGAACACTTGAAGAGAAGTCAAGAACAATGCTTTTGGCAAGTGAAATGGATGGAAAGTTTTGGAATGAGGCTATCATCACTGCAAATTATTTAAAGAATCGATCACCGACAAGTGCAGTTGGAAAGCAGTTCGAAGCGAAAACTCCGGCTGAAATTTGGTTTGGTTAGAAACCAAATTTGTCACATCTTCGTATTTTTGGTTGTGAATATTACAATCATATTCCATCGAATAATCGTACAAAATTACAGCAAAAATCATCGAAATGTATTATGCTTGGATATGGTTCATCATATGGTACATATCGTCTATGGGATATAGAACAACAACAGCAAATAGTGGGGCGAAGTGTAACTTTCAACGAGTCATCGGTTTTAAATCGAAAAGAATTGATTGAGATAATCGATACAGAGGCGGTTAATGATGACAGTTCGGGTGATCGAGGTATGAATGATGCAATGAAGGATTCATTTGGTGATGCAAGTGACTAGTCATTCGATAAACGTAATGATATACAGTCAGATGGTAACGAAAATCGAGAAATCCACAGCACTAATATAGATTGTGTTGGTAACAACGACAGAACAATTCCACGAAAAAGTGAACGAAGTCGAGGAGCGCCTAATCGATATGGTGAATGGTCAACTACGATTGAATGTTTTCATACTACATTGATTGCTGGAGAATTTCAAGAGGATGAAAATCTTGCTTTATCGGTTGAACAGTTTGTTGAAGATGATCCATCATCGATATCTGAAGCAAAACGTCGAATTGATTGGCCAGAATGGAAAAAGGCGATCGATAGTGAATATCAGTCTTTAATCGACAACAAAACTTGGAGTATTTGCGATTTACCAAAAGGTAGAAGTGCCTTAACAAACAAATGGGTCTTTAGGTTGAAAAGAAAAGCTGATGGTTCAACTGATAAGTACAAAGCAAGATTGGTAGCACGTGGTTTTACACAAATGCCAGGATTCGATTATGATGAAACATATGCACCAGTGGCAAAATTAGTTACATTGAAAATTTTGCTGTCAATTGCCAATCGTTATGATATGCACAAGTGCGCATTTTTGAACGGTGATTTGAACGAAGACATTTATATGCGACTTCCAGAGAGTTTTTGTCAAGGTGATAAAGTGTGTAAATTAAACAAGGCACTTTATGGACTGAAACAAGCTTCGCGTGCATGGAACGAGAAGTTCAATAATTTTATGATTCGAATTGGATTCAAGCGCTGCCCATCAGATCAATGTTTATATGTGAAGGTGCAAAATGAAATCATATGTTACGTGCTTCTGTACGTCGATGATACATTGATATTTTGCCGAGATATCAAAATGATTGGAGCTGTGAAGAAACTACTATCAAATGAATTTGATATGACTGATGTTGGTAAAGCAAGCTCATTTTTGGGAATGCAGATTGACCAAAACATTGAAAAGGGCACCATTACGGTGAGTCAATCAAGATATTTGGAGAAAGTTTTGCAAAAGTTGGGAATGCAAAATTGTAAACCTAAATCGACACCAATGGAAAAGGGTTTACATGTTGATATGGGTCAAAATGGAAAATGTTCGAATCATCCATATATCGTGAATTGATTGGGTGCTTAATTTATGCACATGTGACTACCAGACCTGATTTGTGTCCATCAACTGGATATTTCAGCCGTTTTCAAAATTGTTTCAGCGAAACTCATTTCAATTACGCGAAACGGATTTTGAGTTACATTTTTTCAATGAGGATTGCATTCACCTGTCACCTGTGTCATAAAGTTGGTGTGGCAGTTTTGACAGTACTGATTTCTATTTTAACTAACATATATTCACTTATACATACAACAACAGCCAAACAGGTCAAAAGCTTTAGTAGCAGGGGTACAGGCATCCAATATAACACGAAAAATCGTATTTTAGAACTTTATACCGAAAGTAGTATACAAAATTATTATACTGATATTTCTAACCGTGTAACTGACAATATTCTAGAACTTTAAACAAAAATCATTTTAGAATCCCATTTACAACGCACATGTCAAATTTCGTCATAATCGGGTAAGGAATAACCAAGTACCATCCTATTTGGCCATATTCCAGAATTTCATCCAAAACTCATTTTAGAATCCTATTTCCAATACACATATCGAACATCAAAATCGGTTGAGAAATGTGCCAGTTTCATCATACTTGGCCTTATTCCAGAACTTCATCCAAAAATCATGTTAGAATCCCATTTCCAACACACATGTCGAATTTCATCAAAATCGGTTGAGAAATAGGCAAGTGCCACCTACTTGGCCATATTCCAGAACTTCATCCAAACAACATTTTAGAATCCCATTTTCAACGCATATGTTGAATTTCATTATAATCGGTTGAGAAATGGGCAAGTTCCATCATACTTGGCCATATTCCAGAACTTCATCCAAAACAATTTTAGAATCCCATTTTCAACGCACATGTGATGAGAAATAGTCAAGTTCCATCATACTTGGCCATATTCCTAAACTTCATCCAAAAATCATTTTAGAATCACATTTCCAACGCACGTATCGAATTTCATTTTAATCGGTTGAAAAATAGGCAACTTCCATCATACTTGGCCATATTCCAGAACTTTATCCAAAAATCATTTTAGATTCCCATTTCCGACACACATGTCAAATTTCATAATAATCGGTTGATAAATAGGCAAGCGCAAGTTCCATCATATAAAAAATTTGTTAACTACTCACTACATTCTAATGCAACCCCAACTCAACTCCAACTCAACTCCAACTCAACTTTAACTCAACCCTCAAATTTACCCCTAACTCAACCTTCATATCAATCCCCAATTCAATAATAATCAAACCAGCATACATAAAAAAATCGTAAATATTTATAAAACCAGGTATTTTGGGTCAATTCGTATGGTAGGTACCCCACCCTCTTGACGTACAGTCTCCAAAAGCTTTTCAAATCTCCGCCTTGACCATAGAAACAGATTTGCGAAAAAAAATTCAAAATCGGACAAGCCGTTCTCGAGATACCATGGGTCCAGACACACAGACATCCAGACAGACGGACGGACATTTTTTTTTTTTTGCATTTTCAGACTCAGGTACTTTCAAAACGTCGAGAAAAGTGGTTTTGGCCCAACCAAATTTTTCGTCATTTTTGACAGGATTTCAATACTTTGGACTTTTTAGACCGAAGTAAGTGTTGATCTTGTCTTCACGTTTGGATATCTGTTGCCTGCAGCTAATCATTATTTAATAATTTTTAAAAGCAGAAATAATTCCTTGAAATTTAATTTAGTTAGAGACAAACAAAAATATTTTTGCCACATGTGATTTCCAAAATAGAAGGTTTAGCAGAATTTCGATGACAGATCAAATAATAGCAAATCATAATTAGGTATAACGAACGAATCACATTGAATAAACCAAGCCTCCATGAATCATAAAAATCAAATTTAAAATTTGAATAAATTTTCAGAATTTACGATTGCGAATTTATTGCGAAATGATAAATGTTTTGCTTATAATTGTATGATAACAGAAATTTTGCTACACGTGGAACACGTAAACAAAAAAATAATATCTTATCACAACAATTAGTGTAGACAGAACAGCGCATTTAAAAATAAAAAATCTCGTTTTTTCTAGAATATTCTCAAAATATTATCTCGCCCAAAATGAAACTTAGGTTAGATTTAGAACGCACATTTACCACCCAAAAACACTTCCCCCCCCAAAAAAAAAAACGTAAATAAACAAATTGGTTATCAATAAACCACAATCAATGTAAGTAGTAGTATAGATTGTTTATTTATGTAAAATTGATATTAGTACACATTTGATTGAAATTTCATCAGAATTTCTATGTGAACCGTCCTTGAGAGCCTTTTTAAGTGTAAGCTTACGTGATTTATATCGTATGATTCAATATTACACCGATATGTGTAATAATTATAGTACGCGTGCGATAAATAACGTGATGAAATAAATGTGCAACCACTGCAAAGTATTGTGCGTTTAAAACAAAAGCGAATTAATATTTACATTTTTATGAGTCAGCCTTTAAATTTAATAAGCACAAACCACTAAATTGTACTGTTTGAATTTAATACAAATTGTATTCATGATCGCGCATGTTTGTTTGGTTATCGCTGTTGACAATACAGTCAGTCAATTAGTCTTGCATTGTATATTGCCTTTGTGTTTACATGTTATTTTACATGAAAAGGGAATTAGAGAAAGTGGTCACAGATTAGTTTGTAAATTACCCCCTAGACTATTTCACTGAAATAGCAATAAATTAAAATGAATCAATTCGTTAAAACTGTGACAGAAATGTCGTAAAATATTATCGATCCCTAAATATTAGGGGCTATAAAAAATAGTAATTTAATTAGAAACTAAACATGTTCGTGTCAGGTTTTAAACAAAATATGAATAATCGAAGCTATCGAAATTTGAATTTCTACTCAATACTAAATTAGTGGGACAAACAAATATTTGTACAAAGTTGAAATTGGTGCGAATAATATTATGTACCACTGTTTTTATTTGGAACAAATTATTTTTAGTTAGTCTACATGAACTATTTAAAATTACAAATATATGTTTAAATAAACAGTTGGGAAATGGTTATATCATGATTTTAAAATTGGCATTTTTGGCATAGTACTACAAATATTAATTTTATTGTTGAATCAGCGAAATTCCGAATATGTGTCCGACACACAGCATTGAATACGTGTAATATTTCCGAACAAATTAATTTGGAGATTTAGCAACATCAACTGGCTTCAGCATCTACCCCATTCCCTACGGTTGCAGAAAATGGTGGCGGATCAACTTCATGCCTTTTTGAATAACGAAGGATACAGTTTAGAATTTAGAATAAAAGCTGCTAAGATTTTATCTTTAACTTGGAACGGTTTTGCCGAACTGAGAAAAACTACGTACATAATACATTCGTTTGTTTTCTCAGAAAAAGTTCAAGGCTTTCGTGGAAAACGAAACTGGCAACAAAATCAAAGAATTTCGCTCGGATAACGGTGGTGGTCTGAAGTAATTAATTTGCAAAATTGTGTTGGACTACAAACAAAATGGAGTAGTAGAGCACTTAAACCACAATTGTGAAAATCGACTTTACAATATTCACATCGGAGAAGTAAGTGTCACTAGAGATTCAGTGCTTGATGAGTTAAATCGAATGGGCCATTTTTCGTTGTTCAAAATACAAATCTTTCAAGTCGGTCCAAATTGAAAGACATTGGAGACATTAAATCGACGATGGGTTTCCGAATAACTAAAGATAGTGATAATGGTGCTTTATGGTTGAATCACGATTCGACATGAGTAACAACAAACCTGTCAACCAAAATCAACCGGTGAAATCGATGATAATGTAAACCAAACATTTCTTATGCAATGAACTTAGCTAGCCGGTATTTTGCATTCATGTTTGTACGAAAAATCATCGCGTTATATAAAATTCTTCTTATTGTTCGACACACAGTTAACAGTTTAAAGAAAATCAATTTGGTGAAAGATAAATTGTTGAATGAGCTTGAAATGGGATATTAATGAAAATAAATATTTCCTGGGATTCAATATTGAACGTGACATGGAGAATGGTATCATGAAATTGGACCAATAAGGCAATATCTGCTCAACGTGCTAAGGAAGTGAACCTCAAACTAACAAGGGATAGTGCTCAGTATACAATGAAGCCCTACAGAGAATCATTTGGGATTCTAAATTATATTGCAATGACTTCGAGACCCCATTTTAGTCGATCTCAAAATTGTCCTATACGGATGAACATTTCTTGTCGACGACGAAAGACGTTTCGAAAGTCGACGAGTGGATACGTATTCAAAGTTTTTGATTCAACGATGCCTCAGACTTCAAGAAAGCAACTAACAGTTAGTTTGTCATCGACAGAGGCAGAGTATATGGCGTTGAGCCAGTCGGCTTGTGAGGCAGTTTGGTTGCGACTTTTATTGATGGAATTGAGTTAACGAAACTTCGATCCGATCAGTATTTATGAGGAAAATCAATCATTTATAAAAATTTCTGATGAACCGAGGGCCCATAAGCGTATGGAGCATATATAGATGTGAAACATAATTTTATTCGAGAAGTAATTGAAGATGGAAAAATTGTTGTCAAATACAGGGTGCGGCATATGTTCGTTGACCATTTTTAACGACCGAAAATATATGAAAAGTATGTATATGTAGAACGTGTAGTATACACAAATAATCCTCAGTTCGTCAGCACCAGTAGAGTAGTAAACAGGTCGACGCATCGCCAGACTATTGACTTGCATTTACAAGGTAAGAGAAATTACGAAATAGTTCGCAAGTGTAAATCTTTAAAAATTTTAAAAGAATTAGTGTCAAAACCAATTATTCAGTATAAGGAACTTAATAACTTAGAAAACCGTCCTAAGTCTGACCGCCTGCGCTCAGCTACTTTATCACGGAATATTAAATGTGTACGAGCTCGAATTCATAGGAAGTCCTGTCGTTCGTGAGGAAAAATGGCTGCAGAATTGGGTATAAGTGACCGGTCTATTCGCAGTGTCGTGATTAGGTACCCACAGCCGCGGGGGGCCCACGGCTGTTGGGGCCCACGAGATTTCCTTTATTAGTTCAAATTTAAGATTAGATAGCTCAGATTAAGTTTACCTTTTCAAATTTGCAGAACGGTTTACGGTATATTTCTAGGAAATTTTTAGGAAAAGAAGAAATTGTTCCTGTTACTATTAAATATTTTGTTAAAACCGGCTCAACAATTTATTCTCGGTTCTGACTCCATAGAAGTAAAAATTCCTTTAGGTTCTGACCGATATTTAGATTTAGAAGAAAATTAGCAAAACTCGTTTGAAATTAAAGCTTCTTACATTAAACGACAAAAATTTTAGTGTTTGCCGAGTTGATTTATTTGTATTATATGTTTTGCGTAACTCCAAGTTTCCCCCTTTTGCATTTGAAATTCAAAGTTTTACAAACGAAATTGAGCTAAAGGCTCAATAAATCTAAAGATCAAACCAATTCAACCTTTTACAAACAAGATTAGAAAATGTTGAATTTGATTTGAAAAAGGGAGCTTATATAGTAATCTATTGTTGTTAGCATCTTGCGATGTATGATTATGATGTTCATAAAACTCAAGCGCCACTGAAAATACATTTATGTTTCCCTCACTTGAGCCAAACCAGTGAGTCTCGATAATCAATTAGCCTTCGTTTTTCTGATTATTGAAATTCTCGCTTCCCGGTACGTGATGTTTGAGACTTAATTGGTGATTCAGTGTTATGAAACAGTCAGGTTATTCGAGAATTTTAGAGTCTATTCGAAGTATCCGATTGTTCGATATTTAAAAAATCACCCGATAAGATCCGAGGGTTCTTCTTCTTAAGTTTTTCGACATTCATAGGACTATTCGAGAATTTTAAAGATTTTCGAATTTATTCGAATTTTGTAAGGCAATGTTCTGCGCTTAGCTTTGAGATGTAAGAACCTGCCGAGTTACACATATAAATCTAAATGGTGATATTTAAAAGTTGTTTTGAGATTATGCCAAAATTTCGATATTTCTCCGATTTCCTGTAGGTTATTCGAAATTATTCAAGAATGTTCAGATTATTGTAAGTTGTGTTGAGTAAAACGATTGAGTTGCAAAGCTTCGATAAGTGGAAGCTCTTAAACATTTTAATGAAAGACAGAATTTATGGAAAGGTACAAAAAATACCGAGAAAGTATAAATAAATTATCAAGCTTATAGATCATTGAACACAAAAACTTTAAATTAATCCCAAAATAAACATTCCTTTATAATATCAAATTTAAAAGTCAAATGGTTTGGTTTGAAAAGCTTTTAAAACTAAAAACTCTTAATATATATTGAGCACAAATATACTAAATCATACCCAAAATTCCATCATCCCTTGTTTTATGAAATTTCGAAGTAAAATGGTTTGTTTAAACAGATTCAATAAGTGAAAGCTCTTAAAACCAAAGCTCTTGACAATTTTTTCAAATTCATATATAATTTATGCTCATACAACATTTTATTAAAAAGCAGAAATTATTAAAAAGCTCAAAAATGTTAAGTTCAAACCCAAAAAGGATGAATTAATTATCAAGCTTAAAGCTTATTGAAAATAAATATTCTAAATTTATTCCAAAATTCCACCTTCTTTTAAACTATCGAATTTCAGATTAAAAAGAAAATGATTTGGGTTAGAAAGCTTCGATACATGAAAGCTCCTAAAATTAAAAGTTCGACATTTTTTGGAAATGCAAAATAAAACATTTTAGCAAAATCCTCAAATTTTGAAAAGGCTCAAAAATGTTAAGTTCAAACCCAGAAAGTATAAATTAATTATCAATCTTAAAGCTCATTGGAAACAAATATTCTAAATATATTCCAAAATTCCGTTACAAAGTGTAAATTTGAGATAAGTTGTTTATAAAGTTCCGATCAGTGAGAGCTCTTAAAACTAAAAGCTCTTGAAAACTTTTGGAAATACAAATTTTTTGCACGTAAAACCGTGTAACAAAAATCTGAAATTATTAAAAATCTGAGAAATGTTAAGTTTAAACCCAAATACTTAGTATTAATTTATATTTTTCACGCACAAAGCTCATTGTAACAAATATTTTAATTTATCCCAAAATTATAATAATACAAAGTTTCCTAGTGAAATGGTTTGGTTTGATTAAAGCTCTTGAAAATTTACATTGAGAACAATAATATACTAAATTATCCCTAAATTCCGTTACCCTAGGTAAAATCGAATTTTTCTGAGTAAAATGGTTACGTTTAAAAGGCTTTTCTAATTGAAAGCTCTTGAAACTAATTGTGCTTGACAGTTTTTATAAAACATAATTTTTACTCATAACACATTTTAAGAAAAACCTTAAATTATGAAAATTCTCCAAAATGTTAAGTTAAAACCAAAAAGGTATAAATTAATTGTCAAGCTTAAAGCCCATTGAAAACAAATATTCTAAATGTATCTGAAAATACCACTTTCCTTTATAATATCAAGTTTCGTAGTGAAATGATTTGGTTAGAAAAGCTTTGGTAATTGAAAGCTTATAAAATTAGAAGTTTTGATTTTTTGCATATAAGTATGTACATACATACAACATTTTAACAAAAACCTAAAAGTATGAAAAAGTTCAACATTAAAGGTTAAGTTAAAACCCAAATTTTTTTAAATTAATTATCAAAATTAAAACTAATTGACAATTTTTGCAGTTACATATTTTATGCTTAAACCATTTTTGAACAAAACTTACGAATAATTCGACATTTTTGAGATTATTTCGAAATTCTTGATATTTTTCAAATTATATTCGAAATTTGTGATGCTTTATCGATATATTTATAAATCGTCAGAGCATTGCGTTGCAAGAAGTTTCGTGTCATCTCGAAATCAGATACATTTAATTAATGCGAGAATAGACAATAGGAAGAAATAAGTTTTGCACTTAAAGCTTTACTTGTTCATAGGTACAAAAAGCATTTTTAGGGGCCCAAAAAAATTTCGCGAGGGGGCCCGACATTTGTAGTTACGCCACTGTCTATTCGACGAATTTTAAAACAAGAACTTGGATGTAGGGCCTATAAAAAACCACGGGATGCCGTTGACTAAAAACTCGAATCGCAAACAACAAGCACGAACAAATTATTTTTACTGACCAGAAACTTTTTAGTGTCGAACAAATATTGAATCGCCAAAATAACCGTGTGTGGAAAAAGCTAAGCGACAGGAAAGTCCAAAAAAATTATTCGACGTTAAGGCGCTCCTGAAGTTATGGTTTGGGCCGGAGTAACTACATGTGAACGAACCACCTTGATATTCATTGAAAAAGGGTTAAAATAAATCCAAAGTCTACCTTGGCAACGTTTTAAAGAACACTGTTAAACCTTGGGCAAAAAAACAATTTCCAACAAGTTCCTGGATATTTCAGCAGGAATCAGCGCGATCACACAAGGCAAAAATTGTTCAGCAGTGGTGCAAAATAAATTTTTCTGATTTTATTACTTCCGATGAATGGCCATATGGAACGTTTTAGAGGCTAAGGTCAACAGAAAAAAATATTTAATAAACGTGGAGTCTCTAAAAAAGTGCTTGCTAACCGAATGGAACAAAATTCCTCAAGACATCATACGTTCTGCAATAAATGATTTCCCACACAGATTAAAAGCTTGCATTAAGGCTAAAAGCGATCATTTTGAATAATTTCTTTAATTTTGTAATTTTAATTATTTATGTTTTGAATGTCAAATATGTTTTGAAAAGTTTAATGACACATATCATAGTATTTTTTAAATTTTTTGGAGTCAACGAACATATGCCGCACCCTGTATATTCCATCAAATTTGCAATTAGCCGATATTAGGCCAGATACTCGATACTCATGTAGTTTAGCAATAGCATACACTTATAGTTTAGCAATATGTATGATGTAGATGCTTAAATCGTAATTCGAAATATTTAATAAAACTTTTAAGCCTTACCAGAGCCAAATGTAACGCTTATTTAGGCCGTGAGTGAATTAGTTAAAAACCAGTTAAAAATTAAAATTTTGACATAAAAGTTAAAATTAAAAAATTTACTCACCACAAAAAATAAATAAAAAATGCATCATGGTAGGCACCGTATATAAAATTTGACAAGCGAGTTAAAAAAACATAACCTTATTTTTTTAATATTGGTTCAGTTGATACATAAGCACGACGTTTTTCTTTCTGTTACTTCTTAAAACAGCTTCATTTGATAAATTACGCTTTTTATAAAGTAATAAAATAGATAACAAACTAGGAAAATGATTGTTAAAAATGCGCTTCATGTTGTTGTTCAGTTGTCACAATTTTAATTTTTAACTAATTCACATAGCAATATTAAATTTGGTAGATAAAAATATTTCACCACGATAATTTGATTTTCACCAAATTTTTAACTAAATATTTTTAACATATTCACTCACGGCCTAAGTAGAACATAAATCATTTGACTCTAGCTTGGATTATGTGATTTAAGTAAACTGTAATTTATAAAAAAAAAAAAACTTAACGGGTAACCAGCGAATCAGTAAGATTCCTTACAGAATTTAACGAAATCATTTCCTTACAGAATATTTGACATACCGGCCACCGAATTCCAACTGACAAACACAGTATTAAAATTTTAATGTGAATTGCAAAATTTATTATTTAAGCAAAGTGTGCTGTGAAAACTTTGATGTATGCTGACATTTCCTTCAGTTTGCGCGTTAATTTTCGCTCTGTTAAGTAACAACTGAACTGAACGAAACGTTCTTAAAGATTCAGTGGTCGGTAACATACAGTTTCTCTTTATCGCATTCTTACTTAAAGTTGTTACTGTCTCGCTGGTTCCCCCATAAACCTGTTCAAAAACCACATTAACTAAAGAGTAACTATTTATGCTTGATTGATGTTAGTACACATTTTATTGAAATTTCATCAGAATTTATAATACAAATTCCAAAAATCTAAGCTGTCCTTGAGCATTGCGGTTTAAAAGTTAAACATAAGTAAAGCGTACGTGATTTAAATCGTACATGATTCAAAATTACAATGATATCTGAAAAAAATTCACGTCCGATAAGCAACATGGTGAAATTATAGGACAAAAGCTAAATCGTATTACATTGTGAGTCAGACTTTAAATTTAATAAGCACAAAACACTGTATAGATACAAATTGTATTCATGATCGTGCATGTTTAATTATTTGTTGACAATATATTAAAGAAAGTAAGTTGTTGCAGATTAATATTTAGCTTAATACCCCCACAGTTAATTTCCGACCAGAACATCTCATAAAATAACATGAATGAACACGTCGACAACGACAAGTAATGTCGGAAAAACTTATTCTCGATTACCTTAAAAATTATTAGGGACTTAAAGTATAATACGTATACGTAATAAATGGTTGAAAACTAAACATGTTCTTGTCACGTTTAATACAAAATATTTTGAACAATCAAAGCTGAGTAAAATGTAAATTTTGAGATTTTTGATCAACTAAGTGTGTAGTGGTTAAACAAATTATTCGTACAATGTTGAAATTTTTATGTTTTTCTTCTTAACTTATATACAAGTATGAATAATTCTTTGTTTTACTTAGTTGATCTATATAAATTTGCAAGCATGCATTTTAAGCGAACATTTAGAAAATTGTTGTGTCATAAGATTTTTATTCATTTAGTAATACAAAACAAATATTCATTCTATTTTGACATAGTGAAATTTGGTGTTTTTAGACGAAATTTCTTATAGGTATAAGGCCATCTTTGCAACAATTTTTGGATTCGCTACACTTCTCTAATCTTTAAATTCTAGGACCTAAAGCCAAATTTATTTAGACAAGGTTAAGATTTAAGCCGAAAATAAATGACTTATTTAAATCTAAAGTATTGGGATATATTCAATCCATGTACATATAAAGATTTATCAATTGTAATTTGTATGTGTGCTGGGTGCACCCAACCTATTTATTCTTTTAGTCATGCCACTTGCACCGACAATCAAATTTTGGTATTTTCTTAGTCGGTAAGTGACAAACATCCTTTTACGCCGAGTTCTCTTACATTTCACTTTCATCTTCGCATTTAAGAGAATACCAATTTAAAGTTGAAGTGACACGACAACTGTCACGTTGAATGAAGTGTCACGACTAAGGGAATAAGGGTAAGTAGGTATAAAACTATTTTCATTCATAACCGAAAATCGACAAAAATGCAGTTAACCTGGCCAATTCTATTTTTATCGTATAATTCTGAAGTAGATTACCGAACCTCGGTTTTTTTTTCATATTTTTGTTCGTATGAAACTATAAAGCTAAAGAGTAGAATGATGCGTAGAATTTCAGAATTTGATGAAATATTTTCATTTGGTGGATTTGGAATGAAACTAATATTGCGAAATTTGACGAAACTTTAGAAAATTGAATTTATTTTACAATTTTATTCTTATTAATCAATGGCGTTAGGTTTACTTAATAAGTTTGATACAGTTGAAATAGATTTGATACAAATTCTTATACATTAGGATTATCAAAATTTCAAATTAAAATTTAGTAAATCCTTAGAATTTCATAAGAATTTAAAATAAAAATTTTATTGAATTGTAAACTCATTCAATAGAATAATTCTCATATCTTAAAACTTGCTTAAACAAAAGACCAACTGAATTCTTTAACTTTGACAAAATGTACGTAAATCTTGTACAGTTGATATTAATTAAACTTGGCTGAAACCCATATAGGTTCTGCATCTTTCCTAATTTTTGCTTATTGAATATTTTTGTACTCGTGCTTTGTACTGAAAATTTTGAGGTGCGTATAGTTCGCATATTACGTAACACTTTATGAGGGAGGGGGAGTTTCATGATTTCATTCACGAGTCATTACGATCTTTTATTTTGATAAAGAAATTACATTGACTTATAATGTTGCCCAAAATATTCTAAGCAATAAAAGAGGTTTTGTTTGCAGTCTGAGCAATAAGTTTAAAATTTTTCCCCCTTTTTTTTGCTGCTTCTCGACCTTCTGCTTCTTTTTATTTGGGCATAACATCCAACGCACATTCTTCTGCTTTTCTTCTTTTTAGAACTAAACTTTGTTTTTAGCATATGAGTTGAAGTTTTTCGTTTTTCAGTTATGTCCGAACTTAATCTAAGCATATCAGTAACCAAATTTTCACGAAATTGTCGTATTGCTTTTCGTAATTATGTAATAAAATTACCATGGCGCAGAGGAAAACTTTGTTGAAATTATTGTGCCGATTAACGTGTTAAAATAATTTAAAACTACACACATTTTTAAATTTTTTTAAAAACACTTGTTAAATAGTTTAAATATTTAACAAGTGTTTTTAAAAAAATTTAGAAATGTGTGTATTAAGTGTGTTTCGCCAAGCGCCTACGGCAGAAAGTGTAAAAAGTAATTTAAAAATGTTGGTTTTTAAAATATTTTGGATACGAAATGGAAATATTTTGAATTTTGATTTTTGTCGTAATAATTTTGCTTTTCTGAGCCATAGTATTAAAATCGCGAGGCTATGCATTTAATAAAAAGGTGAAAGTAATAACTTCGGATTTTACTAAACTATTTAAGTTACCATTCCTTAAACATTTTTTATGTAGTTTTATAATTTTAAAATCGGTTTCAGAACCTCAGTTCCCGTCAGCCTTCCTTGAAATTTCGCGATGTCTCCACGGCCTGGTCCACCATTATTTCAGAGTAATGAATCTGGTCCTGATTGATACTTTTTTGTCTACACAGTGGTATACTTCTAATTTCGCTACATTTATTTGTTCAAAGAAATATACAATGGCCAAAGAAAGAAAAGGCATAGTTCTACGCAGCTGACGACTGCTCCGTGAATGCAATGCATGCATTGCGTGCGTAAAGAAATTCGAACTTTTCATTGCAAAATAAACACACAAATTAAAATGGTTTGTGTTTATTTCCCCATGAACTATTTCAGTGAACTTACCAACTTTTACGTGGTAAATAGAAAATTTATCTTAAAGCAAGTATCGACTTAGTTTCGAAAGCGTAATTTGGCAGATATGCGAATTCAGACATGTCAAGCATTGCAATTTCATGTGCAATTTAAAGAAATGAGTGTTGCTAGACGATTCCACAGCAGATACCTAAAGTAGGGTGACCACGCGCACTTTATTCATAATTTGGCCATTGATTAATAAGAATTGGCCATTGATGGAATTGGCGCTCTGAAAATTTCTTGGGTCACCTTATTTGGGGTCGGATTTGTTAAGAGCCCAAGTCCAGAAATATTGCGGAACACCACTAACGGATATTTTGATTGATACACGACATTGTTTCACCAAGTTTTTCTTTTTTTACATAGACAACTAATCCAGCCTAAATGGAACTAAGTGGTACGTTTGTGGATGGATTTTAATAGAATTTATATCTGAGAATTGAGATGTTAAGTCGATTCTATTAGAAGTTCGTAATATAAAATGTATTAATTCCGGCTCTGGAAAAAATTCCTTCGGCCATATAATCTGGGGTCGGATTTCTTAATGAAACCATGGTTCAAATTCAGGATGTTTTTGGATTTAAAGTTTAAATGAGAAATCTGATATCCGCCAAATTTATTTGTTTATACTTAGCTAATTCAGACTATCTTCTCAGTCTCCAGCATCAAATGGATGAAATGAGCACATTCATTGATAGATTTTAGTGAAATTTATTATCTGCAATATTTTGTAAATTCTATAAAATAGTTCCTGATCCTGTTATAAAACCTATTTTTTCATGGCTTGAAAAAATTTTCTGGGATCAGAATTTTTAAAATAAAACATGGCGTAACGGCATGAAATACTTTGGAACACTATTCGTACTAATGGTATGTATTATGATCGATCCTTAGTTTAAAGTATACAGTACACAGCCAACTCAGGAAATTTTCTTCTCCTCCAGCACCGAATGGAACGCACACGAGATGTTAAGCCGATTCTATATAAAGAGTTCCTAACCTTAAAAACAGTGTTTAAATTCAAATTTCGTTCCTTTATTTATTCTCTTTTTGCGAAAGAAGAGAAAAAATATTTTGTTTTGTTTCTTTCCTCCAGAACGAAATCCAACAAAATAAAATATCTCTCCTCTCTTATCTTTTGTGTTTTATATGAGGAGAGATATTTTACTTTTGTCGATTTTGTTCCCGGGGAAAGAAATAAACAAAAATATTTTTGGTTTTCTTTCACAAAGAGAGAAAAAAAAGAAAAAAGAAGGGAACGAAAAAATGAATTTAAACACTGCTTAAAAATAATGACGCCCTGAAGAATTTTTTTGGGACAGCCATTTGGGATGGAGTTCGAATTAAATTTTGTTGAAATTATTATTTTTCTGGTTCCTCCTGAATTTAACCTTGCCGCTAATAAATTTAGGGATTTGAAAGATTACCTAAATCCAGAACAATGTAAGACATTTTCCTGGATGCCTACAGAAGTTTGAAAACCCAGAACATCAATTCCCAAGCAGCGCTTGGGAATCGACAAGCATATCGGATCGAACATTAGACACATTGCGTGCACGCTTAATCATGGAAGAAAATCGCATGATAGCAAAAGGTGTGACAGAATCGAGTGAGGCTTTGTTTGCAAAACAAAAGGTAAAGCACGGAACTCAAAAGCATAAAAAGTGCAAAAATCAAGAAAATAATAAGCAGGTAACTGACAAAGCGAAAACATTGAAATGTTTTAAATGCCACAACATGGGACATTTTCGTCGAGATTGTCCCAAGAAAAGAAATAAAAGTTTTTGTCCTTCAGCAAATACTTCAGACAAAGAAGGTGAAGCTTTTGTGTGTACGTCAGAGGGCTTACGGTTAGATGGTTTGCTTTTGGATACAGGTGCGAGTGATCACATGTGTCACAACAGGGCTTGGTTCAAAACTTTTCGCGAACTGAAGCGAGAAAGAATAATCAAAATTGCAGACGGTGGAAAACTGAAGCACCGGGCTGTGTTATAATTGAAATCTTGTAATTCGACGGAAAACGATGAAACAAGAAACAGTTATCAAATGTTTTGTATACGTTCCGAAATTGCATAGCAATTTGTTTTCTGGTACGTATGCAATGTATAAAGGATTCACATTAGTATCGAACAAAGAGGGCACGGCAAACGTGGCGATGAAGCAGAATGGATTAAGAAGTTGGCATGAAAGATTAGGACATCAGCACTTGAAGTATCTGCGAAAGTTTCTAAAGAAAAACGACATTGAATACACCGACGAACAATTTCTCTGTAAAGGATGTCTGATGAGGAAGCAGCATCGTGCGATCTTCAAAAGCAGTCAGAAGAAATCGAACAAATGTGGCGAAATTGTTCACGCGGACGTGTGTAGACTCACATTTCCCATTTATTTATTGCATGAAAATAAGTCACGAGTTTTTGAGAAAAGAAAAAACTTTGTGAAGTCTGCGGAGAAGCAACATGGTTACACTGTGTGTGACCTGATCATCAGAACTGACAAGGGCACCCAATTCGTGAATTCTGAGGTAAAAAGTTTTTTGGAAGCAAATGGCATCAGGCATCAGCGGACGGTACCATACACGCCGGAGCAAAACGGATAAGCAGAGAGAGAGAGAGAGAGAATCGAGCGGTGGTTGAGGCTGCACGGTCGATGATACATGTGAAGCAGATGGATAAACAATTCTGGGCGCAGGCGGTTTTTGTATTAAACATAACGGGCACGGGCAGCGTTACTGGAAAAACACCATTTGAATTATGGTACAGCAAGCCAACTGTTTTTAATGATTTGAAGGTTTTTTGGATGCACACATTCCGAAGCAACAAAGACAAAAACTTGATCCAAAGGCAACAAAATTCATTTTTGTTGGATGTGATGAAAACATTAGGGACTATCGCGTTTGGAATCATGAGTCAAAGAAAATTGAATTGGCTAGAGATGTGAAGTTTGTGGAGGCAAACACTGTTGAATTTCCGATCACACGAAGGGAAAGCAGATAGTGGAAAAGAAAACGAAATCAACAAAGACAAATGCGATGAAGATGACGTCGAAGAAGTCAGCAATTTCGAGGATGCATGTTTGAGGTGTTGGCTAAATGAGGGGAACGTCGTTGATGAACGCTTGCGTGATCGGAGAAAAACGAAGAAACGAAATGGTGACTGCTGCGTGGAGAAAAATTTCAACAAAGCGGAAATGCTATGAAAGGCAAATGAACCATCAGCTTACAATGAATCAGTTGGATCGAAAGAGAAAGACAACTGGAGTGTAGCCATGGATAAAGAGTACGACTCGTTAATCAAAAATGAAACATGGATATTAACGAGGCCACCGAAGAATCAAAAGGTAATCGACAACAGGTGGGTATATAAGATCAAGTACAACACTGATGGCAGCATTGAGCGTTACAAGGCCAGGCTGGTTGTTAGAGGATTCACTCTGGAATATGGAATTGAATACCAGGAGACGTACAGTGCAGTGGTAAAATACACTTCAATTCGTGCTATATTATCATTTGCAGCGGCGGATAAGATGCAACTTTGTCAATTCGATGGGAAAACGGCATTTCTATATGGTGAGCTGAGTGAGAAAGTATACAAGATCAGCCAGTTGGATATGACGATGGAAGTGGAAGGGTGTGCAAGCTTGTGAAGAGTTTGTACGGCTTGAAACAGGCATCGAGATGCTGGAATAAATGTTCACGACATTTATTGAAAAATTTGGTTTCGGCGAATTAAGACGATATCATTCCGGTGATTGAACATCTAAAAGCAAGATTCGATATAATAACGCTTGACGTGAATACATTCCTTGGAATGGAGATAAGCAAAATGGTAAGTGGTGACATTTATCTAAGTCAAGCGGCATATACACGAAAAATCTTGGTTAAATTTGGCATGGAAGAATGCAAAAGCGAATCGAACTCTGGTTGCTACAAATCAAACAGCAAGTAAGTTCGAAAACTCTGAACTAAATTAAGATTTTCAATACAGGGAGACTGTTGGAAGCTTCGTTGCAACAAGACCTGACATACAATATGCAGTGGGAGTTGCAAGCGGTTGTAGCTGATGACCCTACATTCATCAAACGAATTATTACTGGTGACGAGACGTGAGTTTATGAATATGACGTCGAAACTGCGTAACAATCTAACAAATGGCGCGCTAAAAATAAGCCAACACCGAAAAATACACGTCAAAGTCGGTCGAAAATCAAGGTAATGCTCATTGTTTTCTTCGATTACCGTAGTGTGGTTCACCATGAATTCGTTCCAGAGGATCAACAAACCATACTACTTGGCCATTTTGAGGCGTCTACGTGAAGTAATTCGTCGTAAACGGCCGAATTTGTGGGCAAACAATTTATGGATTTTTCACCACGATAATGCGCCGTCACATTCCAGCCTGATTGTGACTGAATTTTTGGCCAAACACGAAACAAAAATCATTGCTCAGCCACCGTACTCGCCCGATTTGGCTCCCTGTGACATTTTTCTGTTTCCGAAACTCAAATATCCGCTCCGAGGAATGCGCCATGAGTCGATTGAACCCATAAAAAGAAATTCACTGAAGAAACTAAAGGCCATCCCGGCCGAGGCCTATAAGATGTGTATGGATTAATGGATTAACCGTTGGCATGCTTGTATTGGCTCAAAAGGAGCCTATTTTGTAAGCGATAATAAAGATTTGTATTAAAATACATAAAAATGTTGTTCTTTTTACCAGTCCGGGTCAAATTTGATCAGATGGTATTTCGATCAGTTGTCACACTATGTAGAACAAAAATTAAATGTCAAATAAATGACAGTTCAGTGTGTGTGTGCTACTTAGCTACTAAACGTAAAAGACGTGTTTTTCACTTGCTTAAAACTAAAACTCTAATTTCAGCATTTCTTTTATCTAGAATCATCCGATTAAAGGTGGATTTATTTTATCCGTTCCTTTCAGTTCCTACACGTATCGTGTCAGACAAATATTGTTGAAAAATGTATAAATTGGTGATGTCTGACACGATACGTTTAGGAACTGAATGGAACGGATAATATAAATCCATCTTAAATTCAACAATAATGCCTCAATCCCATGGGAAAAATTGACTGACAGTCAAGAAAATCGAAAAGAGAAAAATAATCTAATACTTCATATAAGAGACAAAGACAACGTTTTTTTTTGTTTTTTATTTTATAGAAAAACAATTTTGCTATAAAATAAAAAACATGTTGGCTTTGTCTCTTATATGGGGCATCAAATTATTTTTCTCTTTTCGTTTTTTTTGACTGTCAGCCAATTTTTCCCATGGTGAGGCATAACTTGCTGTGAAATTGTAGTTCAGTGGGCTGAGAATTTGCTTGAAGAATTTGTTTTCCTAAACCGAAGCAGTTGTACACAAAATTGTTAACCCTTAACCACTTTTATGTGCCGATGCGGTTATTTCGAATATTCAATTTCTTTTATTCTAAATACATATTAGTATATTACCACTCGAAGATTTTAAACTCTTCCACTGTAGATTTTCTGATTTTTATTTGAAATAATTAAATTAAACGAAATTTATTTGGGTTAGCCCCTTAATCTTGCATTACAAAATGTTGCAATTCAAAATCTTGCATTACAAAATCTTGCATAAAAATTTCCCGTACATTTTTAATTATACATATTGAACTTTTATGAATAAGCAATATTTTGTTAGATACTAAAGACAGGTACAGATACTAAAACTGCAAAAATTTTTAAATGCAAGATTTTGTACTTGCAAAATTTTGTGCTTGCAAGATTTTGTACTTGCAAGATTTTGTAACTGCAAGATTTTGGGTTGGCAAGATTTTGATTTGCATGATTTTTAAAAAATGCAAGATTTTGTACTTGCAAGATTTTGTACTTGCAAGATTTTGTAATGCAAGATTTCGGGGCGCTCCCAATTTATTTGTCGGATTTTCTAAAATTACATGAAATAAAAATCATAACAGTGGTTAAGGGTTAAACAATTATTTCGATTTATCGTTTGCGTGAAAATTTAAATCAGCAACCGCCACTGGTTCCACATCAACAAAAGCCTCATTTAGCAATGTAATCATTCTTACCATACTACCTACTTAGGATCGCTTACGGCGATCAAGTTAATGCCTAATGAAAAATCATCCTATTTCGCAAAAATTGTCTAAAAATGAACTAAAAGTATCGAAGTACTTTTTATTTTGTAAACGATCGAAAAAAGTACTATAGGATCAAACTTTTGCATCCCTGGTTATTATGAGCACAGATGTAATGGTAAAAGCTACCTTACAATGAATTATGAATACACACAACAAAGAAAGAAAAACGAAGATTAACTAGTTAAATTGCATTGGTATGCAAGGCGGAATCATTACGGTACCTACCTTGAACACCGTAAGTTAAGACTATAATTTGTTTACTTTTCCAACAAATGTTAAAATTCCTTGAACTTGTAAAACTTAATTTATTATGAAGGTTGCCAAGGTAATTGTTCGGCTCTTTAAATTTTTATGTTGCACTTATAATTGGTAGTTGTTTAAGAAGCATGGAAAGGATTTTCAAATTTTGCATTGCCTTCTAAGAAGGACGAAGTAAATACCTGGAACGTTACATCATCTACCTAATTAGAAGATCGTAGTACTATATTTTGTTGTTACTACAAATAAACTTCTATGATCAAATCGAGAACATTTCTTGCTAATGCTATTGCTATTCTCGTATAAATATGAAAGCTATTTGTGATCGTTACCTTGAATCGACAAGAAAAACGCAATCAAAGGTGAATTTAATATCATGACGAAATACATTTTTTTTGTTTTAACGGAAATGAATTTCGTCACGAAATTATTACATATCTTACAAGATAATAATTTTTGTTAAAGATAGCGCAATGAAAATATTTAGGTGTACATCCCCTGAAAAATGAAGAATTATTTTATTTGTTTACAAAAATAAACAACAATCTGAACGCCTAAAAATAATATTTAATTTTTTTACAAAGGCCCATCATTTCAAAATTTATTTAAGATCACTCACCATTATGTTATGTGACGAAATTAATTCACTCAACTGGACTAGTGGATTTCATCATCTTTCAATTCGAGAAGTGAGCAATCAAGAGCAATATCAACAATAAAAAATTCTAACCTAACAAAATTTTTTTTTCTTTTTAATATTTTACGTCTTTAATAAATTTTATCGTAAATTAAAATTTTAAGCAGAATTGAAATTTGATACAGAACAGAGTTCCAGTTGAATAGATTCAGTAAAATATAAGCACAAAAAACAATAACAACAAGAAATGTCATTCGTGAATGTTAAAATGTAGGAATGACGTGTCCGTCTACGTCTGGTATTGTTAATCGAGATTTGATGCAAATATGCGTTTGTTTATAAAATAAATTATCGCATTACGAAATCTTTAATCTAAATTACGTAAATTAAAAAAAAAGAAAATCGAACCATACACAAAATATAGAAGCCGGAATATTTCCTCACTATTAACACAATATTTATGATGTAACACACAATATATTCTCTACTCACTTTTAATTGATAGAATTCTTTAGTATTCTCCTTGCGCGCCAAATATTGTACCATACAATCCAATGATGGGCTATGGCCTAGACTCGGGCCAATAATATACGGGCCAGCCTTACGGAAAACACGACGATTAACTTTGGTACCAGGTACAGGAATTTCAAATTTCACTTGAATCACATTCGAATTATTATTAATAACGCTAGTATTACTACTACTAATATTAAATAAGTTTATATCACTATTATCAATATCAGGAACCACTTGACTCTCGTCCAAACGAGGCTTTTTTAATGCATTCAACACTAATTTTCCATTGATTAAATTGTCGGCGGTAACGAAGTAACGTTTTGGCATTTTGGGGGCAGACTTGATTTTTAATTTAATTCACTTTGTATTAATAAACACGTAATAGATATTTAATTAAAAATAATGATTTACGAATTATTATTGGTAGGTTAATTAGAGCTAAGAGCAGACACAAAACTTATCAACAAAATGAATTGCGTTTGATTGAAATTGAATGAATGAAAAAAAAACAAAAACACCAAATGTAAATATAAATATTTTTTTATCGGTCGTTTCGCCTTCGTGCAATTATTCGGACGAATTCGTTTAAATTTGACGTAACTTTTTTGCATGGCAGATGTCAAATTTATAAGGTTTTTACCGGTTTAATTTAGTACCGCTGTATATAAAATAAAGAAATACGATTATATTTACGAGAGATGGCAGTGTGAATAGTGAGGAAATTAATTTTTTTCCCATAGATAAGCGGTAAAAATTGTAAATGCGTATGTAGCATAATTATTTGGGAAAATTGCGTAATTACGCTGTTTCTGAAAACATCATTGGTACATATAAGGTCACGTACACATTTCTTTTTCGAATTAAATTATTATTGGTTTTTTTACATAGAAAAACCTATAAGACGGAAAATTAAGGCACCGAATGAATTTCCGTCTTTGAAGATTTTTAGAGTTTTAAGGAGTTGTTACTGAAAAAATTATGGTTCATTTGTCGTACATATGTATGTACATATATCCAAAAACAACTTAAAGTTTAATTACATATAAATGAATTATTTAAATTAAAAAAAGTTCTCCTCTTCTTAAATATTAAAAAAAGTGTAATATTTTCGTTTTTTAGAGGTTTTCGTTAGAATAGTTTTCCGTGTTATAGGAGTTGTGTCGTACATTTCAATGTAGAATTCAACAACACGAAGAAATACTGTGAGGAACGGCTCATAAACCTACGAGCCTAGGCCACTACACCACTTTAACCACGCGATTAGCGCTGCTGGTATTTTTGGGGCTACTTTACAGAAAACTCAATTTATTCGCAACGATTTTAGTTTAAAACAAACAATGTTTACATTTAATTTCACACTATTTATTACTTTAATTAAAGTTTTGTAATTCAGTTAAGACAAATAGATAAAATTAATAATAAAATATTTAATTTAAGCAAATGAACCTTTATGTCTTTTTGTTTTAAATGTGCGTGCTTGCGTCGTGGTTTTTAGCGTAACTTTTTTGGCCCGAATGTTATAATTTTTTGACGTAACAGGCAGACCCAAAATACCGCGTAATTGTCGGTTATTGTTTTTTTTACCAATGAACCGTAAATTGTAACTACAAAGTCCCAGTGAGCTGGTGAACGATAAACCGAACCGGTTTGACGATGGAACGGCCCATTCTGGACTTTGGTTGATCTGCGAGGTTGAAGGTTACACGCTTTTTCTCCGGTTAGTAAAGAGAGTGCAGCTGACCTTATTAGGATTTACCGTAAGGCCCACCTCCGTGCACCAATCAGTTACTACCTCTAGGGCTTGTTGCATTCTTTCTCCTACTGTATTTGCGAATCTACCCTTAACCATCAAGACTAGGTCGTCCGCATAGGCAATGTTTGAGAAGTCTAGATTTCTCAGTCTGGTAAGTAATTGATCCATCACAATCAGCCATAATAGGGGAGGGAGGACACCTCCCTGGGCACAGCCCCTGGTGGCCGCAATAGTGACGGTTTTGTCTCCAAAGGAGGCCGTAATCCTCCTGGTTTCTAGCATGTTTATTATCCACCTTACGGTGGAGGGGTCTATGCCCCTTGTTAGTGATTGTTCCTGAATTACCTCGAAACTAGTATTATCAAAAGCTCCCTGGATATCAATGAAGGAGCATAGTAATAATTCTTTATTCCGGAGTGTATCTCCGATTTCCAATGTCAGTTCGTGTAGAACTGTTTCTGTTGATTTCCCTGCTTGGTAGGCGTGCTGTCTAGAGTCCAGAGGGTGACTTTGGAGGGTATTGGATCTAATACAAAGTCCCAGAATTTTCTCCTTGGTTTTCAGTAGAAATGATATGAGGCTAATAGGTCTAAAAGACCTAATCACCCGAACTTCTCTAGAGCATTTTAGAACATATTCCAAGCTGTGACTGGCTCTGAAGAGTATAGTAAGATAAGGCAGCAAAATCTGCAGGCCTTGCTGTAGAAAGGCGGGATATATGCAGTGCCCTCCCGGTGATTTGAAAGGTCCAAAGGATTTGACTGCCCAACTTATCCGTTCCGGCGTAAAAAACTGCCTCGAGAACTTCTGAGCCCCCCTTGGAACCAGATACGGATGTACACTACTTGCGTTGGATTCCTCCTGATCCCTCAGAATAATACATTCTGGGAAGTGACCTATCACTAGACATTCCAGAGTCTCTTCTCTGGTTGTGGTTGTCTCTCCACCTGATTTCCTTACAGACCCCAAGGGATTCCTGTGCTCCAAGGAGAGTGCCTTCTGTAGTCGACATGCCGTAGGTAGCTTGTCTATTTTCTCACAGAAGTCTCTACAGCTTAACCTTTTGCTCTGCCTGAGGGGTATGTTATACTGGGTAAGGGAGTACTGATAGGTAGTCCAATCGTTTGTCCTCTTAGCCCTATTAAACAGTTTACGGACATTTCGCCTCATGTTTTCCAAGTTTTGATTCCACCAAGGAATATCCCTTGTGCCTCTGATACGCAGAAGTGGTGAGCTTGAGTGGTAGACATTAATTATTGCCTCTGTAACTTGAGGTCTGCAGTCCAGTTAAGTTATCGAAAAGTCTATCGTTATAGACTGGCCAGTTGGTGCGCTTGGTTATCCTTACCACCAACTCTTGTCTCGAAGGGATATTGATATTAAACCTGATATACATATGATCTGAGAGGGATGCTTCCTTGGACACATGCCAGTTGAGAATTGCACTGGAGGTACCCATGTCAGACAGGGTAAGATCCAGTATCTCTCTCCTAACTGCATTCACAAAGGTCGCATCACTTCCTTTATTATTTACTGCTAAGTTGTTATACTAAGACAGAATTCAAAAAGTTGCTCACCTCATAAATTGGTGTTGCTGCTTCCCCAGACTACGTGGTGTGCATTAGCGTCGCAGCCAATGATGAATTTTTGGTGATGAATCATGCAGTAATTCACGAAGCTCTGTATCAGTGCTGGAGGGGGGTCATTCTCATCCCCTGAAAAATATGTTAATCACCCTCCTGCCACCTTTGGGTAAGGGCATTTCTATTGAAACAGCCGTGCCATCGCTAGAAATAAATTGGTTAATAGAGAAGATATTGTGCTTTGAGCGACAGAGAATTGCTGTCCTCGGCCTATCTGCAGCCGTGTTGTAAACTAGCTTACCTGTATTGGCCGCAAAACCTTTTATCTTCCCATTGTTGGTCCAAGGTTCCTGTATGAGCGCTATATCCTAGTCATTGATCATAAAAAGACGATTTAGGTTGTTTGTAGCCGTCTTCGATCGATGCAGATTAATCTGCACGAACCTCAGTTTTGTTTTTGTGTATAGCCATGATTACTGTATCACAGCTCCACACTATCCTTCTTAGGCTCCGAAGAGCCTGGTATTAATGCGGGTTGCTGAAGTGCCACCCTGCCTCTGGGAGTCAGCCCATGGCTTTTCCCCCTCCTTCCTTGGCCCGGATTGGCCGATCTCCCTATTCCGGGGGTGACAGGTTTCCTGGCCTCCTCCGGCCCAGTGACCCCACCACCGCGGCCAGAGTTCTCAGCAAAAGCTGCCTTCGACGTGCCGGGCAGATTCGGCTCCGCCACCCTCCCCCTGGCTGCATCCACCGCCCCCTCCTTCTTTGGGCGGAAATGTACAGAGCCAAACATCCAGTTTACTCTGTAGTTGGAGCCCTTGAGTAACTCTGCCGTTTTTTCTTCTCATTCCTTCCTCGAAATGATTCTCCAATCTGCGTCTCTTAGGTCCTTATTCTGGACCGCCAGACGACGCAGTATCTTCTCATTTGTTTCCTTACCACCACGTGGCAGGTAAACAAACATGATTTTTGGGCGAGGCAACTCCTCTTCCCCAACTGCCTTCAGGGATGCCCCGTCCCATGGTTTGAGTGAGGGCACTGTGACAATGAGCCACTCTGCCGTGTCTTCATCAGCATAGTTAACCGTGAGCCAACCGTTTCTGGTGCGACATCCCAGAAAGTTTTGGCTGACACCATCTAACGGTAGCTCCGCCACTGTGTCCATAATTGCATCCTGTATGGCCAGAATCTGGGCAATGCCCAGTTTAATCTCTGGGAAGCCTTGGTCGGTAGTCTCCAACTTGATGGCCTTCACCGCATTACTGTAAGTAGTGGCGGTATCGGTTCTGTTCTCCGGGCAACTCTCCTTATTGTCGCACTCTGTGACATTTATTGGGGCGGCTTCCAGTGCCTTTGGTGAATGACTGGAAACTTTCCCTTTCTTTGCTGCCATCCCTTGTGGGGTAGGGTCGTCATCCGAACTGCTTCTTTTAATTGCTGTGACAGTTCTGTCCCTAATCTTTTCCTTGCATTGCTGCAAGGCAGCGTCGCGGGGTACCTCTGACCGAATTAGATGGGACAGACGTCTCACCAATTCCATTGAAATTTGGTATCTGTCTTAACTAACATATTTGATGGTAATTGAATTAGTTGCGGCATATTCAAATGATGAATCAAGGTGGCGTTTTTTGAAATTTTTCTAGAAGAGGTTTCACTACAAATTTGTTTTTTAACCAGTGGATCGTCGTCATTTGTCAACACCAAACCAATTTTATAAAGCAATTTTTTTTATCATAAACATAACAAATTTCGAGACTTAAAACTGCTTTGGGTTTTTTAAGTCGAAATGTTCTGGAATTGGTTTAGAGAGCTTTTTGCGAGAGGTTTGAATGTTAGCTATCGATAAGTTATATGTGGTTTTGACTGCTCGGCGATTTTTTACTTGCAGAAACAATGGAATAAAGCACCTGGATGAAATGTACAACGATACTGGTAGAGTTGTACAAACGCTTCAAAGACAGCCACCAATAACATCGTCTAAAAGTCAGCAACATTTATTGACAATTGCCAAATCACTATCGTAGAGGTTTCTGACGGATATTGGTATATCATTTGGATTCTATTGAAGGGCAACACGCATCCCAACTCGATATGTGATGTCTTGCAGATATGTGAATGCTATTGAAAGTTGGACGAATCTGAAAAAAAAACGTTTTTATGATAATCCTCAACATCAAGATATGTATGTATATGTACGCCAACAATAATTTGTCATCGTAACGTTATATACGATGATTACGAGTACAACACAGTCAATAAACTGTAATACTATATACAATAATTAAATTTTAAGTAAAAAATACAAATTAATTTAATTTAAAAATAAAAATATATTTTGGTGTTTTAAAAGCCACCACAAATAATTGATTTAATTTTAAAATATGTCCATTAAACACCATTATGTGATTTATTATTTACATTTATTTTGAATTTTTTTTTTTACTCTGTTTGTGGTTTGATTTTGAATAAACATTATCATACAAAGTCTGCACATCATTCGTTATTATGGTAAATTTGTGGTTTATCAACAAAAAATCCATTACCTCATAATCTATGTCAATTAAATGTATCATAAATACATAGTATGTATGGATGATTTAATAGGTATAGTTTACGCCTTTTACTAATCCGTAGAGATTTTTGTTTTTTATTAATACACCGAAAACTATTTTCATTATTGAACTAAATGGTCTCATTCAATTTTTACAAACACTTTTTTGTATTCATAAAAATTGTAAATTTCATTTCTTTCTTCTTCGATTAAAGAGAATCTTCATTATCCAGTAGATGTTACCATTTTTGTGTTCAATTTTCAGCAGACACCATGAAATTTAAGATTAAATGAAAACAACAAGCTAAAAGCTCACAAAAGCACAAATTTGCCAAACCCACAAAAAAGAAAAATACGGATAAATTCTGTAAATTGAATGAGCCAGCAGCATCATTATACAAGAATGCACTTTTTTGTAAATACTTATATCCAGTAGAGATAAAGAAACAACAAAAATATCAGATTAATGATAAAAAAAACTATAAAACAATTTTCTCTGTTGTTTCCTTACATCATCCGGTTATCTTAAATTTTTTTTACATTTTTCTTCCTTATAAAATATTTTCACTTAATAGAAAAATATCCATGAAGATAAGAAAATTACTTTACTGTACAAAAAACAAAAATACAGGGAGAAATTAGATGATCCAGCGTCACTACCACTATAGATATACTGGACATAACCGAAGCGGAAGGAAAAACAACAAAATAACGAAATAAAATGTGTGTACAGCTCTATATACTGGACAATCAGGAAATAACGCTTGACAGGAAATTATTGTTAGATTCGTAGTTGATGATAACACAATATTATTACATTTTTTGTTTTTAGTTATTTTGTTGGTCGGAAAAACGGAAAAGTCAAATAAATAAGATTGATTAGGACAACAACAAAAATCAATCAATTTTTAAATTTCTTGATTAATTTTTACGAATTAATAATTTATAGGGTGATCTATTTAAATTGACCACCTAAATATTTCGTATCTATTATCTCGAAAATAAAGGGTTGTAGAAGTCACCTTCCTGTATGTGGTCACGCATTGTCACGTAAAAGAATGCCAGTTTAGCGATAGGCGAGTGCAGGATGCTTTTCATTGAGTTTTTTTGCACTCTTTGCAGCTGCTAAGGTATGTTTCTGCTGTAATCGTGTAATTTAACTTCAACAAATCGTCATGAATTGTACGTCGACAATACCAATATACAGGCAATAAACTCTTTTTCCCATGGATGTTTGCTTTCGGATCTAGTAATTCCATACTCGTCTTTTAAAGTCGTATCTCTAGAACGAAATTTGACAAACTAAATGCTAATATCTAACTGTCCGACCGGGTCTTAGTCCTTCACCGTATACACCGCATTTATTTAAATTTCCAAAGCATCACATGACGAGCACAACTCACCCGATTTGTCACGAAAGTTGTCCAACGCTTTCGATGCGCCGATAACCAATCCAATAATATTTGCGAATCAGTAAATACTGTGGTTCTAGATATTTTCAGCGTCAGGGACTCCTCCACCAATTTCTTCAGGTTCGATAGCAGCAATGCACCCATTAACTCGAGCCGTGGCAAACTTATTTGCTTCACCGGAGCTACCCGGGATTTGGATGCAATTATGTTTGCCCTTAGTCCTTCGCTTAGCTCCACTAAGCCAAAAACTACCGTGGCATATGCGTGTTCACTTGCATCACTAAATCCAATTAAACTCACCTGGTTATTGGACTGCAGCCATATCGGTATTCTCAAGCTGGCGCAGTTTCGATTATATCATTTATAACTGTCATCCATTGTTCCAAAATGTTTGGCGGCAGCTCTGCATCCCAGCTTAGATTCTGAATCCAGAGATTTTGGAATAGAATTTTCACTCTGGTTACTATTGGCGATAACCAGCCAAGGGGGTCGAAGTTACTACTAGCATCCGATAATAGTGTTCGCTTAGTGTGTTTGTCGCGATTAGGTAATTGGACGGTGAATTAAAATGCGCCTTCATATGGGTCCCATTGAAGACCCAATACCTTTGGCGTGTCTGTATGCTCTCCGATTTATTTAGTCTGCTCCTCCTTGGTAATTTGAATAAACGATCGCAATTCCTCATTGTTTGTTAAGAATTTTCGAAGTTGAAATCCATAATTCCCAAATGTGTTGGTCACCTGTTGTAATAAAATTTTAACTTGCGCTGTGGAATTTGCTCCGGTCATCATGTCATCAACATACATGTCCTGTAATATAGAATGTGCGACTTCTGGCTGAGTAGACTGCAATTGTATACCAATTTCCTTCAAACTTCGGGTTGCTAAGAAGGCTGCTGCAGCTTTAACGGCAATTGAACAGTGGGACCCACCATTAAGATATCATTCAATGATAGTCCTGTGGATGATTTGGTGGACGCGTCAAAAATCACTCTGAGTTTTGTTGTTGTGCTACTTGCTTTTAGTACCCCGTGATGTGGAAGGTAATATGTGTTTGTCTTGTTATACCCATGCACCTGCCTCATATGATCAAGTTCTTCATACTTCGACATAAATGCTCTATACAGCTTTCCGAATTCAGCATCGCGTTCAAATTTCTTCTTCATTGTTTTAAGCCGATTTAGTGCAGGATTATATGTAGTTCCTAGCATATTGCAAGATTGCTTAAAGTGTAACTTAACAATAAACTTGTTGTTTTATCTTCCTCTGGTGTTCTTCTGGTAACTTTTGGCAGCTCTTCTATTTCCCAGAATTTGTGAAGTGTGTTATCAATGTCTAGTAGGTGTAGGACATTATGGTTTTTGGTTATGCTTATACCTTGATCCTCTTCAGCAATTCTTCCGGCCACTATCCAATCAAAGCTTGTGCTTACCGCTGTTAATCCACTTGCCAACTTCCGCCTTTTGGATTCCATTACCTTAAAAAATATGTCCACTCCCAGCAGTACATCAATGTGGCCACGCTTGCTATAATTTGGATCTGCCAGCTGCAACTCATTCAGCATTTGGCGATCTACTGCCGACAAATTGAATTCAGTGGTTGTACTGGATACTTTTGGAATGATAAACACCTGTGTTTTCATTGCGGCTGTATGATCCATGGATGCAATTTTAACTTCGGTGGATCCTCTGGTCGTTCCCATTCCAGATTCGCCAAAGCCTTTCACCAGAATCCGAGCATTTCCGCGGTTGAGATTTAAGTTTTGCATACACGCCGCAGAAATAAAGGATGATTGTGATGCCGAGTCCAATAGCGCTCGGAATGTTTGCCACTGACCGTTGCCGTCTTGAATATTAATTTACGCAGTTGGCAATATTCCGTGGGAGACTACTGGTCGTACGTGTGGGCTGTCGTTCCTTCGTCGTCTTTAAGTTCTGTTACTTCATTGATTGTTGATTGATCAGCTTTATATGCTTTATAAGCTTTACCTTTGGACCTGCTTGCTGATCTTCGTTGAATGCCTTTGTTCTATCTGCAGATCCATGCAATGATGTATGGGGTTTCCGGTGGCAGTGTTGACATCTTGACCTGGACCTGACCCTCACACACTCTATGACCTCCATTTAAGCAATTGAAACATTTTTTATTTCTTTGGATTGCTTCTGACTTGTCGTTCGATGCCATGCTTTTGTATACGTCACATGCGTATATTCGATGCCCATTTTGATTATATATTGGACAAATAATTTCTGGTGCTGCTTCAACTGAATAAGTTCGGGTAACTGATGGTCGAACTGTAGTTATTTTCTTCGAATAGCTCTTTATTGATTCAATCATATCTATTCGTTTTTCAAGAAATGTGAGCAATTCATCAATTGTAGGAAGATCATTTTCCGCTGTTTCCTGTGCCGAAAGAGACTTGGTTTCATTGTCTAGCTTATTCAGTGCAATATGTATTAGCCAAGGATCACGCTTTTCGGCATCTTGATCACGTGCTTAAAGCCCTCTAAGCGACTCATTCAAAGCATCCGTTAGAAGTCGGTGGAATGTTGATTAGGCATGTCTTCTATATATTATGTAGCCTAAAATGAAATAACAAAATTAAAATTTGTAAGTTATAAATTAACTCACCTAATAAGCTTGTATTATATCCATTTTGTTGATGTGTTGACCCAAATTATTATTTACTATATTTGCATTTGACAGCCGATTTGTTGTGTCAAAACAAGTTCATTCAATTAGCTCAAATGTTATTGTTACATGTAAACTTATAACGTTAATTATGCTAGTCGACCAGAGATGGCACTATTTGATTTTAATCGAAAGTTACGTATTGACGATTGTAAAAGTAAAGAAAGCGCCTCTCGAGGACAATAGTTAAAATGATGTACCTGATAAAATGACATTTGTCACAAATGCGACGAAAGAAAATTTAGCAATGCGGTAATTAAAAATTGTTTTTATAGTCCAAAATTGAAATTATTTACAATTATTAGCAATCCGATAAGTAAAAATTGTGTTTAGATCAAAATTGGAATTATTTACAACAATTTTGAACGTCAAATTATCAGGTATCTCAGTTTAAAAATGTTCCACTAGGTGGAACCCGTGATGCTCCAATCGTCAATAGGAAGTTAGCACGAAATTTCCATCCCGAAAAGGCTTTTTTCAAAATATGTGTCTCGGCTAAAATTAAAGGAAATTGTCATTCCATCCAGAAAAAAACATTCAAAACTCTTATCCAAATGGTATTCATCCCGAAAAATAATTATAAAGAAATTGATTAAGATTTAAATGCATTATAGTAAAATAAATATTAATTGATAGTTTCTTTGGACACAATTTGTACATTTGTACACAGTATGTACATTTATACTGAATAAACACTAAACTGTCAAATTTTAATTTCGAAATTCCTTGTGCCGCTCTCAGAGATGTCCCGGTGAAATGATGTATGGTGTCTGACTTCTCAACACTTATGCAATTAGAAAAACCTACCCTCATTGAGAAATCACTGTGAAAATGAACCGAAACGTCGAATGATTAAAAACGGCCAATTTCGAAATTTCTTGAAAGTGTTGAAAAGACAGATGCCATACATCATTTCACGGGGACATCTCTGAGAGCGGCACAAGAAATTTCGAAATTGGCCGTTTTTAATTGTAAGTATTATGTTTCGTAATACATTTACGTTTCGGTTTATTTTCACCCGTAATCCCCGTGATTTCTCAATGAGGGTAGGTTTTTCTAATTGCATATGTGTTGAGAAGTCAGACACCATACATCATTTCACCGGGACATCTCTGAGAGCGGCACAAGGAATTTCGAAATTAAAATTTGACAGTTTAGTGTTTATTCAGTATAAATGTACATACTGTGTACAAATGTACAAATTGTGTCCAAAGAAACTATCAATTAATATTTATTTTACTATAATGCATTTAAATCTTAATCAATTTCTTTATAATTATTTTTCGGGATGAATACCATTTGGATAAGAGTTTTGAATGTTTTTTTCTGGATGGAATGACAATTTCCTTTAATTTTAGCCGAGACACATATTTTGAAAAAAGCCTTTTCGGGATGGAAATTTCGTGCTAACTTCCTATACGTTCGAAAGTTTCTGTTGCGGTTTAATATTAATGAATTTACATAGATGGCAAGCTGAGGCAATAACTTAAAATTTATTGGGGGTTTAGAACAAATCTTTTAGAGAAATAATTTGGCGTCATTACAAACAAACAAAATTGCAGTATTTCGTTGCGTATAAAAGTACACCAAATTTATTGCGGAGCAGTAAACTAACGGAAACATCGAGGCGACACTACAAGAAGTCTACAAGCAAAACGAAAGCACTAATCAACTTGACCTATCCGCAGTTAGTAGTTAAGCTATGAGAGTTCCAGGCCAAAAACACATGTAATCTTATATGGAGGTCCCAAAATGCAAAATCCGCCATCTTGGATTTTCAAAAGCATTCAGGGGCAACATTCAGGGGTAATCAACACGCAGGGGGAATCAACATTTAGGGGCAGCCAACACTTAGGGGAAATTATGGCCGCCATCTATCGGTAAGCGGGAGTTACAGCGCCATCTATTAACGAGCGGAATTAGTACCAATAGCCACCTATCGACCAGTGGAATCAGTACTAATAGCACAGCACTATCTATCTGCGAGCGGAATTAGTACAAATAGAACTCTATCGGCGGGTAGAATCACATTACCAAGCTAAGTAGCGGAGAATAGATATAGTTTATTGTACTAATATTCTCGGTTTGTGTCTTTGATTGCCCAATTTTGATACAATTTATATCGACACGGAATTCGAAGTAACAAATTAAATTTTTTTCCGACTCGGGCGAGAATCGAACTCGAGACTTCAAGTAGTAAATCGCAACACACTTAACCCCACAGTCACGGGCCGTATCACAGTAATTTGATTAAATATTGCTTTATAAAAACAATTATCCGATTTTCCAAATGTGTTTGTCAAATTTACTGTTGATAATTGCTATGTTCGCTTAACTAACATGCTTGTGTATATATGGTTATATTCTTATTTTACAACTAAGAAAACATAAACATTCGAAATCTTAATGTTAATAATTGATATGAACGTTCAACATGGCGGTACACAATTACATTAGTATATTTATATTTTGCATGTACGTTAAATCAAGACAATAAATTTATTGCGATATAATAAGATGACGATTTACATGTGGTTTATTCATCCTAATTGTGGATTACAAGCGATACACATATAAGCTAAAAATAGATCGCTCGTTAAATTCTATTATGACTTTTATTCTTTTTTTGTATTTCTCCACACAATCAATCGCGATTTAATAATACGTGTAAAGTGCACGATAAAAGCTATAATGAAAAAATCATACGTTCAATGTCAAAGTCAATTAAGAATATGTTCATTACAAATCAATTTCGTATTGTGCTATATTCTTAAATGATCGTTCTATATATGAAAATCACAATTCAGGCCAAATCCATTAAAAAATATCGGTAACAGAATTACACAGACATTCAGCGTAAATTAATAATTCGATAGTATGTCTGGAGAAATTGTGTCAAATCTATCATCTTTATTAATTTGTATTGTGCTACATTCTTAAATGGTTGCCCTAAATTTTTGGATTTATAAAAACAAGTAACAGAATTACACAAGCATTCAGCGGAAATTAATAATTCGATAGTATGTCTGGAGAAATTGTGTCAAATCTATCATCTTTATTAAACTAACATGCTTGTGTATAATTATATGGCTATATTCTTATTTTACAACTAAGAAAACATAAACATTCGAAATTTTAATGCTAATAATTGATATGAACGTTCAACATGACGCTACATAATTACATTAGTATATTTATATTTTGCATGTACGTTAAATCAAGACAATAAATTTATTGCGATATAATAAGATGGCGATTTGCATGTATCAGCGGTTTATTCAGCCTAATTGTGGATTACAAGTGATACATATATAAGCTAAAAATAGATCGCTTGTTAAATTCTATTATGACTTTTATTCTTTTTGCATTTCTCCACACAATCAATCGCGATTTAATAATACGCGTAAAATCATACGTTCAATGCCAAAGTCAATTAAGAATATGTTCATTACAAATCAATTTCGTATTGTGCTATATTCTTAAACGATCGTTCTATATATGAAAATCACAATTCAGGCCAAATCCATTAAAAAATATCGGTAACAGAATTACACAGGCATTCAGTGTAAATTAATAAATCGATAGTATGTCTGGAGAAATTGTGTCAAATCTATTATCTTTATTAATTTGTATTGTGCAACATTCTTAAATGGTTGTTCTAAATTTTTGGATTTATAAAAACAATACCATCGCATCCATGTCTAGAAACATTCGTTAATCGAGAAAAATGTTTGTCTTGTTGTCAAACAACAAATTAAAACGTAGAGAGAAGGAGACGGATCGATAATTCAATCGATAAAGTTTTAGATTTGTATAAAGATAATAGATTCGTTGTCGTTGTTATCTTATATTCACAAAATAGAACATGAACGAACATGATTCATTCCCACAAAACAAAAAAGTATAAAATACAATAGTGAATCATACACACACACACACACACACACACACACACACACACACACACACACACACACACACACACACACACACATACACGCATATTATACATCTGTCAGTGCTGCTGCCTCGAAAGTATGACGTAATATCGAAAGTACGCAAAATAAAGATGATCAAACGCCGGTTAAAGAAAATAAATTACAGAATATGATCGTTATGCATAGAATATGAAACAATTATTTAAAGAGAAGAAGAAATGATAACAAAATTGTTTGTCAAATTATTGGTATATGGACATTGACTTATGTAGTAGCAAATTTGTTTTGTGTGATCGACGTTTATCATTTTATATAAACGTAAATGTGTGAAATATATTCGTATGCATGTATATAAAAGTCGTATTTAGCATATTTTATTTGTTGTTGCCCGATAAAAAGTATTCATTTGTTGTTGTTGTTATGTTACTGTATGTAATGCATAAAAATCAAAACTAAACACGAATGATCACGACCAAATCTATAGTTATGCTGATTACATTAATATATTTATATTTTGCAAGTACGTTAAATTATGACAATAAATTTATTGTGATATAATAAGATGGCGATTACGTGTATCAGCGGTTTATTCATCCTAATTGTGGATTACAAGCGATACATATATAAGCTAAAAATAGATCGCTTGTTAAATTTTATTACGACTTTATTCTTTTTTGCATTTCTCCACACATATGTTCAACACAAATCAATTTCGTATTGTGCTATATTCTTAAACGATCGTTCTATATATGAAAATCACAATTCAGGCCAAATCCATTAAAAAATATCGGTAACAGAATTACACAAGCATTCAGCGGAAATTAATAATTCGATAGTATGTCTGGAGAAATTGTGTCAAATCCATTATCTTTATTAATTTGTATTGTGCTACATTCTCAAATGGTTGTCCTAATTTTTTGGATTTATAAAAACAATTTAAATTTTTATATGTATATTGCGTAAAAATTTGAATGAATACAACGTCACGAAATACCTTTTAATATACATTTTGTACGCGAGAGTATACAATCGCCAGTCAAAAATTGATGCAGCAAACCTATTAACCTCTTCAAGGCGTACAACGAATAACAATTCATAGTAAAATATTATTCCTTTAGTCTATAAAGTTTAGATTGTCCAGGTCAGCCATATTAAATTAAGACGCTTGTTTTCATTTTTTAACGCCGGACCGCTGCATCCACGACTAGAAACGTTCGATAATCGAGAAAAATGTTTATCTTGTTGTCAAACAACAAATTAAAATGTAGAGAGAATGAGATGGAATCGAAAAATTCAATTGTTAAAGCTCTAGATTTGCATAAAGATAATACACAAAATTTGTATTGTGCTATATTCTTAAATGGTTGTTCTATATATATTATATATATACTTATATATGAAAAAAAAAATAAAAATAAAAATAAATTCACAATTCAGACCAAATCAATTAAAATATATCGGAGGTCGAATTGCATATTTTAATTCAGCGTAAATTAATAATTCAATAGTATGTCTGGTGAAATCATGTCAAATCCATTATCTTTATTAATTCGTATTGTACTATATTCTTAAATGGTCGTCCTTCATTTTTTGGATTCGCACACTAATCACACATGTCCGTTTAAATTTTATACATTTTTAATTTTTTTCTTCTCAATAACAACAGTACAACAACGGGTTTAACATATGGTTCGATCCGTATATATATTTATATGTACAATACATTCAGTCACGTCGACGAATTCATTTGGGAAAAATTACTCAACTTGACACACTACTTTGTCTTGAGATTACAAATTTCCAGAAAAAAAGCCAAATATTTATTTATGATGTTATATACAAACAAATTTGTTTTCGCGATCGCTGTTTATCATTTATATAAACGTAAATGTGCGAAATATATTCGTATGTATGCATATAAAAGTCGCATTTAGCATATTTTATTTGTTGTTGCTTGATAAAAGGTATTCATTTGTTGTCGTTGATGTTTTACGTATGTAATGTATAAAAATCAAAACTAAACACGAACGAACATGATCAAATCTAAAGTTATGTTGTAATATCTTTCTCGTTTATATTGTCACATGCATAATTCGAGCGATAAATTAATTGAATCATATGAGGGTGTGTCGATTTAAACATTACGCTTATAGTCGTTATATGTAACGCTGGCTAATATAGGTCGAATGACTAAATATTTATATGAAAATTGACGTTGCTTCTTGAAGTAATCAATTATAGTATGTATGTGTTAGTTAAATTTACTATGGTTAAAGAAAATAAATTACAGAATATGATTGTTGTACACAGAATATGAAACAATTATTTAAAGAGAAGAAGAAATGATAACAAAATTGGTTGTTAAATTACTGGTATATGGACATTGACTTATGTAGTAGCAAATTTGTTTTGTGTGATCGACGTTTATCATTTTATATAAACGTAAATGCGTGAAATATATTCGTATGCATGCTTATAAAGTCGTATTTAGTATATCTTATTTGTTGTTGCTCGATAAAAAGTATTCATTGTTGTCGTTGTTATGTTGCTGTATGTAATGTATAAAAATCAAAACCGATATACGTTATAATGAAAAAATCGTACGTTCAATGCGAAAGTCAATTTCGTATTGTACTATTGACGATCGGAGCATCACGGATTCCGCCTAGTGGAACTTTAAACTGAGCTACCTGATAATTTGACGTTCGAAATTGTTGTAAATAATTCCAATTTTGATCTGTAAACACAATTTTTACTTATCGGATTGCTAATAATTGTAAATAATTCCAATTTTGCACTATAAAAACAATTTTTAATTACCGTATTGCTAAATTTTCTTTCGTTGCATTTGCGACAAATGACATTTTATCAGGTGTATCAGTTTAACTATTGTCCTCGAGAGGCGTTTTCTTTACTTTTACAATCGTCAATATTCTTAAATGACCGTTCTATATACGAAAATCACAATTCAGGCCAAATCTATTAAAAAATATTGGCGACAGAATTACACAGACATTCAGCGTAAATTAATAATTCGATAGTATGTCTGGAGAAATTGTGTCAAATCTATCATCTTTATTAATTTGTATTGTGCTACATTCTTAAATGGTTGTCCTAAATTTTTGGATTCATATAAACAATTTAAATTTGTATATGTATATCGTGTAAAATTTGAACGAATACAATCTCACGATGTACCTTTTAATATACATTTTGTACGCGCGAGTACACAATCACTTGTCAAAAATCGATGCAGTTAATTTTCAGCTCGACTTATATATATATATATATATATATATATATATATATATATATATAATATATATAAATATAAATTTTATATGTTGTCAAGTGAATCATTTACTCTATTACGAAATAATTGTAACACATCAAACATCTTGGCCGAATCAATGTAAGATATTACATTCTAAATTTTATAGATTAACAATTAGATCTATACAATTTAAATTTTATAGACCAACAGGCGTAATATTTTGTATTATTTTACTAGTTAATTGCTAGTTTGAGATATATTGCTCCCGATGGTATAAACTAATATGACTCCTTTATTAACACTAACTCTATTTTTATTGTTTATATATGGATGACGAATTGGATATGAATTCTCAATGATCGATTTCTTATCCATATTAGTATCTTCTTGTGTTGAGTTAGTCATGTTTAGATGTCGAATAATATCATCATGCAGAGTATAGTTTTTAGATCCATCTTCTTGAGTTGACTTAGTCGCGTTTATATGGTGAATAATATCATCAAGCTCAGTATAGTTTATAAATCCGTATACATCCACAACTCCATATAATCCAGTAATATTCCCTCCGTATACAAATATGTTAAATGCACGCTTATATAATATATGATCCTCATCCTGAGGTGTTTCCAATTCAACTTTGGTAAACTGTTGATTAATCAATTTTAAATATTAGAAAATAATATATTTTAATTTATACGTCGCTCGATATACTAATCGAAATTTGAGTATATAACTTTTATATGCATGCGTACGAATATATTTCACACACATTTACGTTTATATAAAATGATAAACGACGATCGTGCAAAACAAATTTGTTTACAGAAACTAAAACTCAAAAATGAAAGCAACAGCAAAAAAATCAAAACACGTTGTCGTCGTTATTGCATTTTTTTTAACCGAAAACGATTGAATTTCATCCCATATACTTACAATTTACTTACATTTTGTAAAATTGAAGCGAAACTTCAAACTAATGATTTGTGTATGCGCGTCTTTCCAAATAGGCTTATTCAAATCAAAATGACCTATAAATCAAAATGAAATAGCAAACAACACTAGTGAGGAATCAATGGGTGAATAATGGAACATATTTAAAATTAAAGATTTAAGTTTATTTAGTAGATGTTTTATTTTTAAATTTTATTTTGCAATTTCTCAATTTTTTACATATTATGTGACTATATGCTGAAAATTTATACATAATTTAAATTAAATTTAAAATTTCGTCAGCTAAAATATTATCCTATGTTATTTATACTATTTCACTTTACTAATTAATGATGTATTATCAAATTACATACTACGCTATCTGTTATATTATATTTTATTTTTACTTTAATTTGTTACATTCGAAATTATATAAGTAACTCCTTTACATAATTTAAAATTTTTATATTAATAATAACTTAATGATAAACTATAATTAAATATTAGTAAGATGGAGAAATTAATTATAATAATTACTTTTCTAATCAATATCCATTATTTTATAATGACCCCATGGTAGCGTATCGTAGCTACATTTGAGAAGATACCGTTTATCATCATGAGGATTAAGTGCTGTTTTTACTTGACTGATAGAGCTCACTGCATGTTTTCTCGAACGTATTAAATTTTGAGATACAACTTTTGTTGTTTCATTATCTAAACATTCTTTGTAATCGTTGAAAGTTATTCTAGCTTTCACAACTTCTCTTTTGACACCCTTTATTTTCTTTTTATCTACAACACCATCTACTTTAAATGTATACATTTTTGATCTTAACCCAATAAATTCAGTCATGATTTTGCCATTATTTTCATCTTTCATGAGACCAAGTACTTTTTTATTTACAAGAGGTATATCAAATAAATTGTCCTGCGGATAATCGCTTGTATCAAAATACTTATGACAATCTCTTTTAATATATTCATATAAATCTGGACAAGTTACTTCATAAATTAAACTATCTGTATCCGTATAACAAATTTTACAATTTTCACCAAACTGAGGAACCATGTAATCATAATGGAAATCATATAAAGTTATTTTAGCTAAATCTAGAATACACATTCCGACATAAATTGGCTTGTTGAAATAAATTTCCGACTTATTTAATTCAACGGCTACCAAATTTTCATTAAATATCGTTGAAGCTTTAAATTGAGGTTTCGAGATATACGCCTCCGCACCATATCTACCAAACCATTTGGTTAATAATTTTACAATACAATGTTTTCGAACATTTTCCATTGTCTTACCAAACACAGCATTGTTCATTAATTTAAAAAGATTTTTCTCAAACTCGTTTGATGCGGCAGTTCTCAAACGGGTGTTAAGGTCTATGTAGGATTTCAACCAAGCAGATTGACTAAATTGCAAAATTTTATTAATTTTAACTATTTTCAAACCATTTCTAAGTGCCTGCTTCAAATTTCTGTAATGTATAATATAATTCTTTTTATCATAAAGTGTAGCCATTAATTTAGTTTCTTTTGAGTTTAAAGCACATTTATGTTCTGGACAAAAGGGTAGATCTTGATGTACATCATGCACATTATGTGGATATTCCAAATCCACATCTAAAATGTAGCCTGTTTCAGAGTCATCCGAAATTTCATTAACATCAAAATTTTGGAAATCCACAACCCATTCAAATTCACCGTACGGTAAAAATTGGGACATCGCCCAACCATACTGATTATTCACATCGTTGTACATTAAATAAGTAGGATTATTTGATGGGTCATAATCCACCATATATTTATTATTAGCCTTAGCATACCTTTTTGTACATTGACTTAAACCACCTCTTATTCCACGTTCAACAAACATTATTTTATCGATATCTGTAAGTAACTCTAAATTAATCTTTGTATATTTAAGCATGGCATCCCAAGTATAACCTGGTAGCGTATAATAGTGAGCTGGATCAAGTTCATATGTATTTAGGCAGCTTGCTCTAAATTGTTCAAAAACATCAGCCAATAATAACACATCAGTTTTCAGATATAAATCTGTGTATTGTCCTAAATTTTGAAAATTAAACTTTTCCCAAACTTCTTGAGCATGACGATACTGTTCATCACTTATATTTGATTCGTTAAGTTTATTATAAAATTGTTCCCGTGGAGGTAATGAATTTTCTAAAAATTTATCAATTGAATCCATGTAATCATATGGATAAACACCTTTCTGTTTTAAAAGATTAAATTTGTCTAGCGATAATGATGAAAACTCAGACTTTAAGTTTGGAAAAGCAGATAAATATGATGATAGCATGTCAAGGCTACTCCCCATAAATCTATAGGAATCAATGAATCGGAATTGGGTTGTTGCGTTTATCATATGTTTTGTAAATGAAATATAATTTTCTCTATTTATTGGAAGTAAATCAACTCGACCTGGGATATCTGAAGCAATATTTTCTATAATAAAATGTGAGTCATATCCACTTAGGTTATGAAAAACAATTGGTACTACGTGAGAGTCTTTATAATTTATATTACAATCATTATGTGCAGCCCCTCTAAACTTACCAGTAAAATGATTGTGGTCACGAACTCGTCTATCCGAGTGAAAAGGTTTCTCGCATATATGGCACGTACGAGTTGTATTAAATAAAATCATTTCTTCTTCCGTGAGTAGATCCATTGCTATTGGATTATTCAAAATATTATCCAGATCTTCTGCAAATGCTTTGAGCTCTGTAGTAAACCATTGCACACAATCCTCACCACGATATGATTTATAGTATGACTTTTTATGGTCATATGAACATTTTACAAAATACCCTATACTACATGGTACATGATCTTGATATACATTTACATTATTGGTTTTCCTCAAAATGCATTCTAAATCTGCATATATAATGAATGGTGCTGGAATTTTGTTTCGATAATTTTTAAACTGTAGAATTTTTTGCTCCTCACTTGGTAATCTAACCTTGCAGCTATTTTGTTTGCTGCATGCTTCTACGTGCTGATTTAATGAAGCTTGTGAATGGAAATAGTGTAGACATCTATCACAAAAATATTTTTGTCCATGTCTAGCTCCAAGTTGGGTTGAAAGCAGTCGTGAGAGATTCTTGATCCAAACGTAGTGGTATCTAATTGGATCGTGCGATGTAGTTATCTCGACTTCTTCTTCATCTCTTTCCCAATACTCATTTTGAATCATGAGCAGATTAATATGTTTTTCTCGTTTATTTGTTGTTAAATATGCTGGAAGAGTTACGAAATCCCCATATTTCCGCTTTTCTAGAAAGTATGTGTTGATTGATACATCGTTCTGCAGTTCGAATCGAGGAATTTGTTTTGTCGTAATTGGGAACTGAATTCCAGTCAAGTTTAATTTGTTAAAGTGTTGTTGATAATTGTTTATACGCTGTGGATGTTCCTTAACTTGATATAAAGCTGATAATACAGCCCATGCAAAACATGCATTGTCATCATTTTTAACATTGATGCAGGAATTTTTGATTGAAATTTTCTCTGGTAAGGGAATGTATGATGATCCCAATTGTGCTGTATATTTATTAATATTAACAGCCAAGTTAACTATAGCCGATAAGGCCCATCCGCTGTCTTTTTCTGCGAATTCCTCGATATCCTTTAAGATGACGTTTTCGATATTATCTCTAAACCACTCCCTGATATTTGTATCACCATATATAATATGATTTTTTGTGTTCATATATTTCCAATCAAAAGTATCGGTTTCACCCGATTTATTGATAAATTCACCACAAAAGATTGCGTTAACCTTTAATGCGGATTCCTTTTTCAACTCAGTTTTAATTCGACGTATGAAAGTACCTTGACAATCTTCCAAAAATTCACTAACGTCGGTGTGTGATAAATTAATTATGACAGCAGTTTTCATACGCTTATTGAAAGCTGATTGCATACACTCCCACTTAACACGTTGTGGTGGACGAGCTGTAGATTGACTTCGCAACAATTTCATTTGGGTACGGAAACTTGTCAACATACATATCCCGTTTGCTATTTGATTTTTCCTTCCAACGGTGATTACATTTTTTAATAAATTATTAAGCTTCTTCAAATCCTTGCTACACTCTTTTATCGCGCCTTCTAGTAGCGTTGGATTCATTTTAGCGCTTAATAACGCATTGTTGTTATTTTTAACCAATTGGCAGGCATTGTTCTAAAAGAATGAAACAACTTGACGAATAAAGCTTACAATTATTTATCGTAAATATAAATACTTACAACTTAATCACTTTTAGCTGGTTGTTTATATAGAAATAAATTATTTAGAGTCAGTTTTCATAAACAATTTCACTTATTTCTTTTAATTTAAGTTATTTTTATTAATAAGATGATTATATTCAATCACGCACTTTGCAATTATCATAAATTAGGTTTTTCTTATTCAATTTTAGTTTTACTAAATAATTATTTAGTTTAAAATTTATTTAATTTCACAAATAGTACACCCTTATCAGTTGAACGCTTGTAGAATACTAAGTATATCCCTCGAGTACACGCATATTTATAGAAATCCATTGCTGAATATCCATTTTACGCACGCGCATTATTATGGTTGTTGTGGGGACAAGGTATTATAGCTTTATTTTCTTTAACCATAGTAAATTTAACTAACACATACATACTATAATTGATTACTTCAAGAAGCAACGTCAATTTTCATATAAAGTGTAGACAGCACACAATATTTCATCTAATTATATCTGAACGAGTTAAAAAACAACAACAATATCTTTCACTATTATAATTGTTTGTATATAACATCGTAAATAAATATTTAGTCATTCGACCTATATTAGCCAGCGTTACATATAACGACTATAAGCGTAATGTTTAAATCGACACGCCCTCATATGATTCAATTAATTTATCGCTCGAATTATGCATGTGACAATATAAACGAGAAAGATATTACAACATAACTTTAGATTTGATCATGTTCGTTCGTGTTTAGTTTTGATTTTTATACATTACATACGTAAAACATCAACGACAACAAATGAATACCTTTTATCAAGCAACAACAAATAAAATATGCTAAATGCGACTTTTATATGCATACATACTAATATATTTCACACATTTACGTTTATATAAATGATAAACAGCGATCGCGAAAACAAATTTGTTTGTATATAACATCATAAATAAATATTTGGCTTTTTTTCTGGAAATTTGTAATCTCAAGACAAAGTAGTGTGTCAAGTTGAGTAATTTTTCCCAAATGAATTCGTCGACGTGACTGAATGTATTGTACATATAAATATATATACGGATCGAACCATATGTTAAACCCGTTGTTGTACTGTTGTTATTGAGAAGAAAAAAATTAAAAATGTATAAAATTTAAACGGACATGTGTGATTAGTGTGCGAATCCAAAAAATGAAGGACGACCATTTAAGAATATAGTACAATACGAATTAATAAAGATAATGGATTTGACATGATTTCACCAGACATACTATTGAATTATTAATTTACGCTGAATTAAAATATGCAATTCGACCTCCGATATATTTTAATTGATTTGGTCTGAATTGTGAATTTATTTTTATTTTTATTTTTTTTTTCATATATAAGTATATATATAATATATATAGAACAACCATTTAAGAATATAGCACAATACAAATTTTGTGTATTATCTTTATGCAAATCTAGAGCTTTAACAATTGAATTTTTCGATTCCATCTCATTCTCTCTACATTTTAATTTGTTGTTTGACAACAAGATAAACATTTTTCTCGATTATCGAACGTTTCTAGTCGTGGATGCAGCGGTCCGGCGTTAAAAAAATGAAAACAAGCGTCTTAATTTAATATGGCTGACCTGGACAATCTAAACTTTATAGACTAAAGGAATAATATTTTACTATGAATTGTTATTCGTTGTACGCCTTGAAGAGGTTAATAGGTTTGCTGCATCAATTTTTGACTGGCGATTGTATACTCTCGCGTACAAAATGTATATTAAAAGGTATTTCGTGACGTTGTATTCATTCAAATTTTTACGCAATATACATATAAAAATTTAAATTGTTTTTATAAATCCAAAAAATTAGGACAACCATTTGAGAATGTAGCACAATACAAATTAATAAAGATAATGGATTTGACACAATTTCTCCAGACATACTATCGAATTATTAATTTCCGCTGAATGCTTGTGTAATTCTGTTACCGATATTTTTTAATGGATTTGGCCTGAATTGTGATTTTCATATATAGAACGATCGTTTAAGAATATAGCACAATACGAAATTGATTTGTGTTGAACATATGTGTGGAGAAATGCAAAAAAGAATAAAGTCGTAATAAAATTTAACAAGCGATCTATTTTTAGCTTATATATGTATCGCTTGTAATCCACAATTAGGATGAATAAACCGCTGATACACGTAATCGCCATCTTATTATATCACAATAAATTTATTGTCATAATTTAACGTACTTGCAAAATATAAATATATTAATGTAATCAGCATAACTATAGATTTGGTCGTGATCATTCGTGTTTAGTTTTGATTTTTATGCATTACATACAGTAACATAACAACAACAACAAATGAATACTTTTTATCGGGCAACAACAAATAAAATATGCTAAATACGACTTTTATATACATGCATACGAATATATTTCACACATTTACGTTTATATAAAATGATAAACGTCGATCACACAAAACAAATTTGCTACTACATAAGTCAATGTCCATATACCAATAATTTGACAAACAATTTTGTTATCATTTCTTCTTCTCTTTAAATAATTGTTTCATATTCTATGCATAACGATCATATTCTGTAATTTATTTTCTTTAACCGGCGTTTGATCATCTTTATTTTGCGTACTTTCGATATTACGTCATACTTTCGAGGCAGCAGCACTGACAGATGTATAATATGCGTGTATGTGTGTGTGTGTGTGTGTGTGTGTGTGTGTATGATTCACTATTGTATTTTATACTTTTTTGTTTTGTGGGAATGAATCATGTTCGTTCATGTTCTATTTTGTGAATATAAGATAACAACGACAACGAATCTATTATCTTTATACAAATCTAAAACTTTATCGATTGAATTATCGATCCGTCTCCTTCTCTCTACGTTTTAATTTGTTGTTTGACAACAAGACAAACATTTTTCTCGATTAACGAATGTTTCTAGACATGGATGCGATGGTATTGTTTTTATAAATCCAAAAATTTAGAACAACCATTTAAGAATGTTGCACAATACAAATTAATAAAGATAATAGATTTGACACAATTTCTCCAGACATACTATCGATTTATTAATTTACACTGAATGCCTGTGTAATTCTGTTACCGATATTTTTTAATGGATTTGGCCTGAATTGTGATTTTCATATATAGAACGATCGTTTAAGAATATAGCACAATACGAAATTGATTTGTAATGAACATATTCTTAATTGACTTTGGCATTGAACGTATGATTTTACGCGTATTATTAAATCGCGATTGATTGTGTGGAGAAATGCAAAAAGAATAAAAGTCATAATAGAATTTAACAAGCGATCTATTTTTAGCTTATATATGTATCACTTGTAATCCACAATTAGGCTGAATAAACCGCTGATACATGCAAATCGCCATCTTATTATATCGCAATAAATTTATTGTCTTGATTTAACGTACATGCAAAATATAAATATACTAATGTAATTATGTAGCGTCATGTTGAACGTTCATATCAATTATTAGCATTAAAATTTCGAATGTTTATGTTTTCTTAGTTGTAAAATAAGAATATAGCCATATAATTATACACAAGCATGTTAGTTTAATAAAGATGATAGATTTGACACAATTTCTCCAGACATACTATCGAATTATTAATTTCCGCTGAATGCTTGTGTAATTCTGTTACTTGTTTTTATAAATCCAAAAATTTAGGGCAACCATTTAAGAATGTAGCACAATACAAATTAATAAAGATGATAGATTTGACACAATTTCTCCAGACATACTATCGAATTATTAATTTACGCTGAATGTCTGTGTAATTCTGTTACCGATATTTTTTAATGGATTTGGCCTGAATTGTGATTTTCATATATAGAACGATCATTTAAGAATATAGCACAATACGAAATTGATTTGTAATGAACATATTCTTAATTGACTTTGACATTGAACGTATGATTTTTTCATTATAGCTTTTATCGTGCACTTTACACGTATTATTAAATCGCGATTGATTGTGTGGAGAAATACAAAAAAAGAATAAAAGTCATAATAGAATTTAACGAGCGATCTATTTTTAGCTTATATGTGTATCGCTTGTAATCCACAATTAGGATGAATAAACCACATGTAAATCGTCATCTTATTATATCGCAATAAATTTATTGTCTTGATTTAACGTACATGCAAAATATAAATATACTAATGTAATTGTGTACCGCCATGTTGAACGTTCATATCAATTATTAACATTAAGATTTCGAATGTTTATGTTTTCTTAGTTGTAAAATAAGAATATAACCATATATACACAAGCATGTTAGTTAAGCGAACATAGCAATTATCAACAGTAAATTTGACAAACACATTTGGAAAATCGGATAATTGTTTTTATAAAGCAATATTTAATCAAATTACTGTGATACGGCCCGTGACTGTGGGGTTAAGTGTGTTGCGATTTACTACTTGAAGTCTCGAGTTCGATTCTCGCCCGAGTCGGAAAAAAATTTAATTTGTTACTTCGAATTCCGTGTCGATATAAATTGTATCAAAATTGGGCAATCAAAGACACAAACCGAGAATATTAGTACAATAAACTATATCTATTCTCCGCTACTTAGCTTGGTAATGTGATTCTACCCGCCGATAGAGTTCTATTTGTACTAATTCCGCTCGCAGATAGATAGTGCTGTGCTATTAGTACTGATTCCACTGGTCGATAGGTGGCTATTGGTACTAATTCCGCTCGTTAATAGATGGCGCTGTAACTCCCGCTTACCGATAGATGGCGGCCATAATTTCCCCTAAGTGTTGGCTGCCCCTAAATGTTGATTCCCCCTGCGTGTTGATTACCCCTGAATGTTGCCCCTGAATGCTTTTGAAAATCCAAGATGGCGGATTTTGCATTTTGGGACCTCCATATAAGATTACATGTGTTTTTGGCCTGGAACTCTCATAGCTTAACTACTGCAGTTAAAACGGTAGAATCGTGAGTACAAAGAAATTAATCCAATGGTTAAAGTTTATACAAATTCTGCTATAATATTTAGAAGTAAAATCAGTGAACGTGGTAAAGTGCTTTATTAATAGTGAATTCGGTTAATCATTTATATCCCACGCTATTACCCGCACGGCAGTTTATAGTGCATAGATCTTACTGAATAACCACGCTAAAAATGGGCAGTTTAAAAAAAAAAAGGTCAGTTGTAAAGGGATCAATGACGAAGTTACTGATCTACGTAAGAAGCAACATGGAGAATGCTAGTTTGGACGACATTTATGTGAAACAGGATAGACCGCAAAATTATTAAGCGAATTCCAGAGTATCGAAACAGAGATGTTCAATTTACATCATGAAGCTGAGTCAGACTTACCAGGGTTCGAGGACAACTACTACTCAGTTGTAGCAGGGCTAAATGGTGTAATTCGTAAGCGAAGACTTACTACTACATAGATTGAAACACTGATGAATACTTCCCATCAACCAACGATTGAAGCACGCCTTCCAAAGATTAGTATTCCAATGTTTGAAGGAAATTACATGGAATGGCAATCTTTCTTCGACATTTACAGTTCCACGATTCATAATCGAGACAATTTGACGGCAGCTCAAAAATTCCAATATTTGAGAGGATTGCTAGGGGAGAGAAGTAGCAGCACTTATTCGGAATTTTTCCGTAACTGATGCAAGCTATAATGAAGCATTCCAGAAGCTAATATACAGATACGACCGCAAGCGCTATACAGTCAACGCCTTTATTCAAAATTATATGGATCAACCAAGCATAATTCAACCAAATGCTCTAATATTAGGGAACTAATGGATGCCTAAACTAACGGAAAATTGAGTCTCTTTATGAAGTAACAACATTTTGAATTAAATCAGACGTCGATATCCGAAGTAAATTCTCGGAAATTTAGGAGCTAAATTTAACCTTCACTTTGGATGAAAGATACAATTTTTTTAACTTCTGGCAAATTATGTGCTCGCTTAGAATTTATAAGGGAAGTAGGAATATTCTTTAATTTTTTTTCTGGATGGATACCTAATTAGCCGTCAAATTCAAAAGTTCTAGAGATCTACTCTCTCTCATCTAGTGATTGTGAGTGTTTTTTTTTTTTTTTTTTGGAAGAATTGAAAAAATTGCTAGGAGTGCCAAATCTTTCAAATTGGTTGATTACATTGAAAATTTAGCTTGACATCAAAATTAAAAACGAGACAAATTCGGGTCGGATTGCGGTCAAATTAGAGAAACGTGCAAAAATTTAATTTTTACAAATTTAGAATAGTGGCAAGCTCAAAAATGTTTAGATTTTAGTTTAGTCATTTCGGTATCTGTTCAGAGCTCCACTCATATGGCCAGATAAAATATTTCGTTTTGGAGTTTTTACAGTTACATCTAATTTTTAATAGTTCCTTATGTAGAATTCTCTGATGTTGAAACAGATATGAGACATCTGAGATCCTTGAATCAAAATGCTTAAAATGCTTAACTGTAAATTCACTATTATTGAATAGAATTTTTGGGAGCCCTGGATTTTATTTTTTCGATTTCGGGAGCCACAGTGTGAACAAATTTGAGAAGCATTGGTCTAGGAGACCCCAACAAATTTTTCTAAAATTTCAATTTAAAAAGAAAATTACAGACCTGAATTTAGATAAATGGTTAAATGAAATTAATCGTATACATACTCATATCCGAAGCGGCTGTCCCTTGATTTAAGGGAGTTAAAATGATGATTATGAAGATCTTAGGCTTTATTCTTCAATAATTAAAAACGATCTTTGGTGTAAAATATGTTTTACCACCTTTTGAAGAGTGCACTGGAAAAACGATTTAAGTTAATTTAAAAAAAAAAATTGAAATGAAATGGGTACTTCATCTAGTTACTTATATTTGTTAATTATTACACAATTTTTATTTATTTAATTAAATAATTTTAGAAAATACATTCCAGACAACCGATTCTGCATTAGTTAAAGGTTTATCTTAAGAACCCTGTGAGCAGCTACATTTACAATTTAATTTGGCTTTTAGTTTAGGATATCTCTGAGGTATTTTCATAATCTTTTGGACAATCTTCAGTCTGCAAATGAATAATGCAGCGATATTTAAAAAAATTTCTTTAAGATGCTAGGTAAATTTATATGAGCACAGCAGTGTTTGACTTTGATATAAAAGCCACATTTGACTATAATATATAATCTGCAGGTTATGAAATGCCAAGCAATTAAACCTAATTAATTTATTTAGTTAGATTTCCTTTGAAATGCTAACTTATAATCTGTTTAAAGGTTTCCAAGTTTGGGTTATTAAGTAGTATTTAGTAATAATTGACTAATTGAGTTCCAAAAGCTAACAGCTTTCCAGAACTTCAAGCAACTAACGGTTTCTTTGTTAGTCATCTTATCCCTTTTCCGGTCCGTATACACAATTGGGTAGGTAAAATACGATTTGAAAAGAGATATTTTTCAAAGTTTGTTTATATATATGAGAATGACTTTTGGTGCTGCAAGTTTAAACAAAAACGAAATTTTTTGTTTGACCTCTAGATTAGAAAAAAATACGAAGTATTTAATTGCTTATGTAATGCGGTAGCCTAGAAACCGGTTTGAAGATGATTTTTAGTTAGAATAATCTATAAAAAGATTTGTTAACATGAGACTAGTTGTCAGTCAACAGAATTCTGTGTTAATACGCGTATTACGGACGCGAATAAAATGTATTTAAAATTATTTGTGTTTAATGTGTTAGTGTGTGCTGCGTTTTGCCAAAATTTCAATGAAGATTCAATCTTTTCGTATGAACTTCCATATAACGATAACACCAAAAGTTTAAATATTACAATAGATAATTTAAGTTATCAATTTAAAATTACGTTCGACTGCTTAAATTATGATTCGCTTAAATTTTTTGAAATACGATTAAACGGCGCTCAACAGTTTGCTTTACGAAATGGTGTTTCATTACATTTTAATAATTGTTTCAATAACGCAACGGATAATGAAAATTATAATTATCATTTAGCTAGGTGGTTTAACAGTTTACCATATTTTACAGGCCAATCCAATACTGGATACCAGTTAATAATATGGCTAGATGAATATGCGGAAGTGAATAGTGATGCGTTATTTAAGAACTTTGATTTTAGAAAATTTAATACAATAACCCTTGTAAATCTTGGTTTTATTTCTAGTAAATTTTTAAACCAATTACACTGTAAACGGTGCATTTTTATTAATAATGGTCGCATCGATTTTAATGAGTTCCCTAACAACAACACCGAAACGCACTTTCTTCAAACAATTTCTACTAAATTGAATAATTTTAATCGTAATAATTTAAAAAAATTTATTGGTCTAACAACATTAACACTAAATGATTTTGATTTGGATGATTATAACGCGTTAAATGTGCCAGGCCTATTTGAGTATAACGTGAACATCACTGAAATTATATTTGAAAAGTCGAAAAGAAAAATCACATTGCATGAACAAGTGTTTCATGGCTTAAAAAAAATTCAAAGCATCATGTTACAAGAATTGCAATTGGACACCATTCCATACGATTTGTTTAAGGATTTGCCGGAACTAGACAATGTGTATTTGTCGTCAAATAACATAAAGGCTGTGCATCCTTCTATTTTCCAGACAAATAAGAAGTTTTCATTTGCTTCATTTACTGATAATCCTTTTTACACCGAGTGAGTTATTCAACATTTTTGGCACACTGATTACTAAAATTTTATTATTTTTCAGGGAACACAACAAATTGGAATCGATTGATTTAGGTGGCGAATCGATCCGTCTAGAACTGGGCAATTTCACAAAACATTCGTTTGATTTAATGGAACAGCTAATCAAATATCCTAATTTAACCAGTGTCTTATTCCAGTCATTTCTCATCGACAGTTTTAATTTTGAAGACTTCAGAAAAATACAATCGGTGCGCCATACTTTACTAGAGATCACATTTCAGGGTGGTGAACCAGCTCTGGACTTGGAGTACATTAAATCATTTGAAAATATTATTCAGCAGCGGTCCAATATAGATCATCAATTGGATACAATAATTCGTGTAAAATTTTCTGGAGATGCTATCTGCCATGATCGCACCATGATTAAACAACTATTTCCACATTACCTTAACCATTATCATGAACGTCCAGGATTTTATTTTAACGACAGTCGTTTATTCGTTGAGTTTAACATACCCGATTCGTGTAATCATCTGGAAGTGTTATTTGATGAAACATTTGCCGAAAATTGTCCCGAAATTTGCATCTGCAAATTTAATCCACTAACTGATAAAGTTAAAATTGATTGTAATAATAAAAATTTAACAGAAATTCCTCGTATTCCGTATCCCACACAGTACACCACCCTTCGTGTAATTGAATTATATTTTGAGAATAATTCGTTAAGTGTGTTAACATCTGCAAATCAGGATGCCAACGTTTTACAGAAGCTTTCGTCTCTTAATTTAAAAAATAATAAAATCGAAAGTTTCCCGACCGATGAAGAAGATCTTCTAAAAAATATTTGGACCTTAAATCTGTGCGGCAATCCTGGTATAGCAAATAATGGACAATATTTTCAATCTAATTTAGCGTCGGGTTATAGACTTTTCGGTAATACTTTTTGTGAAGAAGATGGTGAACATCAACGGGCAATGAATTATATAAAAGAACAAAAATTAAATAAGCTTGATGAATATTTGAATTGATTGAAGTGAAAACATTTTTAAACAAACAATCTGTGTTTTTAATTTAATGTTTCATATTGGGTTGTTTTGTTAAATATAACCTTATACCTTGTTAAAATTTTTTAAATAAATAAACATTTAGTATCATTATATATTACTGGCATTTTACAAGTAATGGTTTTAGATTTGATAGATCATTCCAGAGAAACTTTACCACTATTCAGGATGGCTGATTTTTGGAGTAAGACTTTAGTCGATAATAAGTTGTTTCTCACAAGGATAGTCTCACTTCATTAGACCAGAATGCTAATTAAAGATTCGGTGCGCGTACCAATCGTTAAATCTACCGACAGTGGAGTCATTCTGAATTAGGTTTTGAAGCTGAAATACAAATTTAAATTAACAGAATATGGCTGAATAGGTAAAAGAAGAAGAAAAAAAAACCCGCGTTCCTAAAAACTACCAAGCTTCACAGAACCTAAAAAAGTTAATTTTTATTTATGTGGTTTTGGAAATTAGTGTATCCGTCTAATTGGTATCGGTAATCAGCAAGCTTGTCCCCATATGGTTAAAAAATGTGTGGGAGTTCGGGCATCTATGTTGCACGGATCTTCGTTGTTTATATGAGAGTTCAGTATACATTCCTCGCATGTTAAGTGTGAATTGCCAACATTTCTCACCAGTTGTGCCTTGATTGACCGAACTGCACTCTCCCAAATTCCGCCAAAATTTGGTGCAATGGGTGGAATGAATGGTCACTTTATTTTATTCTCTGTTGCATACTGGTGGACCGCATTCTTGTACTCGTCTGTCTGGAATACTTTGTAAATATCAGTTAATAAATGTTTAGCTCCGTGAAAATTGGATCCATTATCGGTTAAAATTTCATTAGGTACTCCCCTTCGTGACGTGGACCTCCTTAAAGCACCCATGAATATCCGGTCGTGATAAAAGGAATCGAGTCCACTGTGCAGCCAGAGGAAATAAGCGAAGAGCTGTCAAAAATGAACTTTAAAGTGAATCATGTAATAAACATTATAAATCGTGACAGAAAACCTCAACCAATGTTTAAAGTTGAGTTGGAACCCGAAGTAACAAAAACTAAGGGTAAACATGCAATCTACGATATTAGGAATTTATTATACAGAAAAGTTATAGTGGAGGAGCCACACAAACGTAAATCAGTTTTACAATGTACCAACTGTCAGGAATATGGACATTCGCGAAGCTACTGCAAACTCCCGGCTGTTTGCGTAATATGTGGCAAACTACATGAAAGCGCAGCAACTGTCAACTGGATAAAAGTAACCCGGACGCTAGAAAATGCAGTAATTGTGGTGAAAATCATACCGCAAACTATATAGACGATGCGTGGTGTATAAGGAGGTAAGAAAAAAATGACTCCACGTCAAAAAGCGGAACAGCAAACACTAAACCATATTTTCAAGAGTCAAACTAATGCTCGTACGCGGAAGCTGTGAGAGGTAAACCTCTTAATCCAACCCCAAACGAAGACCAGGTAATTTATAAAGTGATTAATACCCTCAATGATGTCTCATGCTCCAAAACATGAATACCCTCATGCAACTTCTCATCAAAAACCAAAAATGAATCAACGTAAATTAGCTGTTTGGAACGCCAATGGGCTAGTGCAACGTAAACTAGAGGTACAAAATTTTCTTATTGAACACAACATCTATATTATGCTGATTTCTGAAACTCATTTTACAACTACGAGCCATTTCAAAATCAAAGGACACACATTTTATGACACTACACATCGTAGCGGAAAATCGCATGGGGGAACTGCTATCCTTATCATAAGACTTATGAACTCCAAAAATATAGTGAGGAGCATATACAAGCAACTAGGGTCTGTCTGGATGAATGGTCAGGAAAATGCACCATATCTGCAGTTTATTGTCCATCGAAACATTCAGTGAAAAGACATCAGTTTGCAAACTCCTTCAAAACTCTCGGAGATAAGTTCCTTGCGGGAGGTGATTATCACGCCAACATATCCAGTGGGGTTCCAGACGAATATCTTGGAAAGGAAAACAATTGTGGGAATGTATGCAAAATGAATAATTAGACCACATATCTACTGCCCAGCAAACCAGAAATCGTATAATGAGCCTTTAAATCGAGTATATATCCTCTTCTATGGTTTCATTTTATGACATAGTCATAAATAAAAATCATAAAAACATCATCATTTGCCAATTTTTGATGTTTGTATGATCGAAAATGACCGATTTTTACGACTTTAATCAGAGCCTTCTAGAGTATAGAGCCATAATCATTATGACGTATTTTTTAGAAGCTTTTTTAGTGGTATAACTTTTCACTGATTTCCATAGGAATCCATAGTAGAAATGGTGATTTTTAGCTTCAAGTTTTTCATTGAAAAAAGCAAAAATGTTACAAAATTTTTATACAAAAGTGTTCTACATACCTTTAGCAGCAATATACATGCAGGGTTTATTGGTATTAAGTAAATATTAATTGCAGAAATATTAAAATTAAATTATTTCTAAAATATATCATATTTTTCAACTTCCATTTTGAAAAATACATCAAAGTTGGCTCTGACAAATTAAAATAATACTTGCTACATTTATCTTTAGTTTTACTAGTGTACGTTAGATGTCTATACTTGTTGGCAGAGAAATACGAAAAAAATTATTTAATCACAAAATTATGATACGTTCTTAATATTTTGAGAATTTGTTTTGCTTTTCCTACAATTTTTGAACTTAAAATTTCCCCATGTGGCAATTATTGGTACGATTTTAAAAAAATTTGTACTGCCATCACTGCCATCTATGTAATGTATATTGACTTAATGCACACAATTTGTAGTAAGCTTTTCTTTTTAATTTGACCAGAATGCTGTTGTTATGAACTTTTTTTTATATTTTGGTTTAAATAAATCAATTATTACAAGAAAATGAAAACAATTTACTTAAACGACATTTATATATGTTGAAATTGAAACATTTATGAAAATATTTCAGAAATCATAATTAAGAATTTGTAACATTCTCATTGATAAATTTGTCTTAAGAAAAAAAGTGATTTCCCATATGTTTTATGTGTTTTACTATGGAAATTTTGATTTTTTCGTTGTTTCTAATTCCCTTAAAAAAGCTTCGTTTTTTAGATTATGGCTTGTATAATCAAGGTTGCTTTGCTTTAATTCATTCATATATAATTCTGTATGATTTTCTTTTATGACCAGGTCATAAATGTAAATCGTAGAAACAACTGTATGATCAAATGGATTCTATAATACGACTAAAAATGGATCGTTAAATGACTTATAATGACCGATAAAAGACCGATCACACAATAACTCTCTTTGGTGATTAAATGATTAGGTCATAATGCATCACTTAATGACTAATATAAAACCGATTTATGATTTTGGAAAATAGTCATAAAAATAACACCAGATTTATTTCCATTTTTCCTCACTTTCATTTTTTTTTTTAATCTATACTACGATATTACTATTTTTCATCTAATACTTTTAATTATTTTTTAATTATATTTTGACATTGGAATTATTATTAATTATATTATTATTTTTCACTTACCTATTTTTTATTGACTCCGGCTAGAATTCGAACCCTTATACCATACATGCAATAACCTCATCAGAACGTGTTCCGCCTTAACCATCAAAGCTACCGGTGGTTGCTACGATTCTATTCTACTTTCTGGTATACATTTTTAAACTTATTTAAATATTTTTGATTTTTTGGTCAAATTTATGTTGTCTCCATTTTAGTAAATTAATTTTATTTAGTATTAGTTAGAATTTTTTTTGGAAATAAAAGGCTGAATTTAAGTTTTACTTTTAAGATACATTTATTTTATTCATGAATACATTTACAAATATTTCAACTCTGTGTCTTATTTGATTATTTTGACTTCATTTATTTTTTAGTTCAGAGTGTGCTGCAGCGGTATAAATGCAACACGACTATTTCCATTATTTATTGGTACTAACTTGCACAATATTTCCTCTATTGAATATGACTCACTAGCACCAAATTCGGTAGAGTTTGAGGTATAAATACATTAATATTAAACGGTTCTATAGGGTCTAAGAAAAAACCATCCCGATATTTTATCTTACGTCCATAAATAAAAGGATTTTCGTTTATTTCAACGCCATATTCCATCGCAATAATATCTTTGTTCAAATTTAGAAACCACTTTTATTTCTTATAATGAAGTTATCCTTTAATTTTATACTCAAAAATTTTTTAGTATTTGTGTTATCAATTTTTAAAGGATATTTTAAAACTGGGTAATTTTCTGTCGAAATTCGATTACCCACTCGTTTAGTTATTTCGGATAGCCTATGGCCAATTGAGTAAATGGCAAACTGCCATACTTTATTGTGTTTTTAATATGATACAAATTGTTTAATATGATACAAAGTGTAGATATTGTTGGCATTGGCCCAAAACGCTCAACCTCATCTGCTACATGACAGAAGTTGTGTGGATTTGATGTTACGTGATCGGGATACAATGTAGTATAGTTGTCAACAAAATGCTCTGATAAAGACCTGGCCAATGGCCAATACTTTTTATAATGGTTAGAGGAGAAAATAGTTGTTGCACAGAATAACACACAGGTAAGTGATCTTTTAGGATGACTATGACTATATAATTAATAAAAGAGGCAAATTCGCTCCCCTTCCAAAAAGCAATAACATCTATACCTCTAACTCCGCGATGTATTTCTTGAGGTAATTTAATTTTTAATAACTTCTCATTAACAAGATGTGTTGTTTTCGAGTCCCACTTTGAACCGTATCCTAAACTGCCGTCTTTAAATCCCACTAAATAGCGTTTTACAATCCCCAGATGTAAAACGTGTAAAGGATCTCCAACGATTATATCTTTAATCATATCTAACGACTTTATTCGTAATAATGGTGATGTGATTGGTTCCATTTTTGTGCGAAAAATCGGACCTTCAAGTACTTTATAGTTGTTGTGGTGTAAGCCATACATTCTTGCTCGGAATCCTTCATTTGTTCTAGAAGGAGCATTTTGATTATGGAAGACTGTCGTATTTGAGGTAAGTGAATATTCTCCTACAGTTGTACATTTTATACATCCATGCTTAGCGTTAAAATAAGCTGTGCCTTTTATAAAAGACCGCGCCCGGGTATATCGCATATAAAACATCGGATTTTCACAGTTAGTAGATTGTAGTTTATATCTATTCCGTTGTCGAGAATTGGAATCATTTCATCTACAAACGGTTTCAAAAATTCTTCTATTTTTTTTGGCTTACTCTTAATAGGCTTAAATTCTGGTATTTCAAATACTTATGTTAAATAATATTGGTCAAAATTCTGATTTAGAACTTCTAAAAATAGGTAAACCGTCAATATTAATATTTAATGAAATCGACATTGATTCCTTTAAATCTGAGATATATGTTCTTAAACATACTTCAAGCCCCTGATGCCAATATTGACCACCTTCTATTTGTAAGAAACTGTGCCCTGTTTGACGGGGAGTTTGCATTAATGAGCTGGGATCATTTTGTAAATTGGCGTTAAAATTTTCATTTAGTTCTTTGATTAGTGGTTTTAAAGCAGGTTCTAGTATATTATACTGGTGTGTCCAGGATTTCAAAAATTCTTTGAATGGCAATCGTTCTCCGTTAGTGCCAGAGCATGTAGAGGATTCATTCACATTATCAATAGTATCATCATAATTTTCTTTTTTGTAATAGTTTTCTTCTGGACTAAAATAATCAATATCGTCGTTGTCATTAAAAGCATCACTAGTTGCGCTACCATGCATACTATCGTCATGAGCATAAGAGCAATGCACAACATTAGTTTGATTTTCCGTGAATTCTATGTGGCTAATAAGTTGTGAACTCGTAGATGGCTGAATTGATAAATTATTCAATCCTGATGGGGATGGATGTGCAAACGATGAGTTTTCATTTTCCAAATTATCTTCATGTTCACTGAATTTAACACTAAATCTGTTGTTTACCTCATTGTTAAATGTTGAAAATCTTGACAAATCTATTTTTCGAAAACGTCTTTGGAGTTTACAATTATTTTTTAATTTTTTCCAACTTGATGGTTTTTCAGTTTTTCATCCATGTTTGGTGAAAATTAAATTGTGTTAGATTTGTATCGTATTTTGACAGCATCTTGTACCATTGGGAATATTAGTCACACTCATTCTAAATTATAGACACTTTAATGACTCTAAAGTGAATTATCCTATTGAGTTTTATTTTGATCATATTGAATTCCATAACTTAATACATGTGATCGAAATAAAGCACAAGCTGGTTACAAATCACAAAAAAAAGTCATTAAGTGTCTTATCTAGCACCAGTATACTCGATAAATGACCAGTCGAAATTATGATTGAAAAATGACTTCTTATTATTTCTAAGTCATAGAAATGGTCAACGTATGACTTTTTATAACTTCATGTCATACGGAAAACCAATATATGATTTCTTATGCTTTAGTGGTCAACAGACCGACCAATATATGATACTCTATGGCTAGTAACCAGCATAATGATCACAATAAGACCCACTAACGAGTAGTGATCAACACAATGACCAATATTTGATGTGCATGTCACTAAATGACTAATATAGGACCGATATGAGACGAAACCAAAAAATTAATATGACTTCAGGTTTGCTGGGTGGCCACCTAACTTATTGGCCAACTGAGAGACGAAAATTCCCGATTTACTGGATTTTTGTGTAACAAAGGGCGTAGCTAGGCCTCTTATAATGGCCGAAACCTGTTATGATCTATCTTCTGATCATTCACCGATATTAATAACACTGAACATGCAAGTTCTAAAACTACCGCCACCTAGATTCCTGACGAATCAACATACTAATTGAACCCAATTCAAGTTTACGTTAAATAAAAAATATTCTTTAAACATCCCGCTAAAAACAAAACATGAAATTGATGCAGCAGTACAAAGCGTAACGGCTGTATTAAAACAAGCTGCAGCGGATGGACACCATGTAGCTCAGTTCACTTAAAGTTGGACAAACCGTCTCAGAATATTCAGCAGCTGTTAATGATAAAACGCTCAATACTTAATTTTTGTTATAATTTTGTTATAATTAATTTTTGTTTTTTTTATCAGATATTTTTGCTTTCATTAAATAATAAAATTTAATTGTATTAATTTATCATGTATTCACCATTATTATGTATGGCACCTTATCAATTCATCTTCAGAATTGAAGGTTTTCCCATTTCTGTTGGGGTTTTCTGTTGTCCGTAGAGTAGGGTGAGTGTGGTAAAACAGACCATCCAAGCTCGAGAATTTTTTCTTGAGTCACCCTTCCTTTTGTATCATCTTGTCGCGCATTGTCATGTAACAGAATGCCAGTTTTGGCTGCCATAATCGACAGTCCTAATATACAGGCAATAAAATCTTTTCCCCATGGATGTTTGCTTTCGGATTTGGTTATTTCTAACTTGTTGACTTTCCCTAATTTTTCCAGGTGGCGGCAAACAGTTGATTGTGGTGTATTAAGCCTTTCTGCTATATCTCTTATTGATTGATGTGGATTTTGCTCCAACATTACCCTTAGAAGATCTAGAGAAAAGTCTCATCGCGAGGATGCTTTTCGTTTTAGTTGTCATTTTTATTGAGAGAGTGCTTGGATTAATTACTTTTCATTATCAACAATTTTAATTAGTGCCACAAGTTGGTACCGATTAATGGTTATACATACGATGTGAGTTTTTATCGTGTTTCAATTTCACAGTTTTTATTCAGACTTTCTATTTTTGTTTATACGGTTTTTTTAAATATTGATTTGATTCATATTGACTTACTGTCAGTGAGTGATCTTGGCTTGAAATGGTATTATGAATAGTATAATGACCAGCAAATGAACAATTTTAGGGTGAAGAAACTTACCAGTTTTATGCAAAAAATATTCCTCTGAGCTCTTCGATGGATAATCTGTAAGCGACACTATTTCTCAAATGGATAAAACATGTTCCGAATTAAAATAAACGTTTTTCAAATTGATTGAAACCTTGTCCGAAATAAATGAAACCAAATTAAATAAGTTTAAAACCAATAAGCACATGAATCACTAAAATTTGTTTTATTGTTTGTTAAATAAAACACTCATTAGAGTAGTCTGTGTATAGCTGTGGTCCTTTTAACGCTACCTTTGAACACGCCCTCTAAATTAGATTATATCATAAATTGATGTCCTTTGATATTTAGGACGGTCTTTTCTATGTTCCTTAGGATCGGATAAAACGGAGGAAGAATCATTTAAATGGGCTTCCGCTGCTTAGGTAAAATCATTTACCTGGATAATTTTATGATAAAATAAACAGATAAATATTTATCGTAAACTATTATTGAGTGGCACGTGAAGCAAATACAAATTCTGCGTATTCATCCAGGAGCTCATAAAAGATTGTATAATGGGCCACACCCGAACTGTGGTCGAAAAATTTGGATTTGGATTGCTTTTCGCACACTTTATTTTGAGCAAGAGGTCATTCATAATAGAGAGTACTAAAAGAGTTTAATAACAATAAGTAACATAACAATGTGAATTCTTCCTTTGCGATTACGGCGAAGTGAAAGTCTTTCTTTCTCCATCAATAACTATTCCGTCAACTGGTAGGCTAACGTGAAGACTATGGCATGTTTTGTATGCTATTGCCATAACCTTTACGTTAGCGTTACTTTAAGGTTAGTTTTGGTTCGAGTGTATTTTGGTTTATTATTGTGTTTTTAACTATATTTTGAATCAAAATATTTAATTTTTAATCGATTCATTTTTGGACACTCAAGAAAATTAAAGTACGATTCAGGTAGCAACTGAACGACATTTTTAAGGGACAAATCCGATTATCTCAGTTTATGTTCAGTTCGATAAGGCAATTACTACTAATAGTAACCACAAGAAACTGTAGCGGTTCACCCAATGGATCACTACAATTCATCCGGCGCCAACACGAACACAATGTGTGATAATGTAATAGCACATCGGGTGCCATCTGTACCAGCACATTGGGCACTATGTCACGAAACGCACACGTAAGGCACACAATACAAGCGAAATAAAATAAAATTAATAGATCATGTTTTCCGAAAGAGGAAGCACGATTGTTGAAAAAGTACAGAGCTATTACCGAAAGAAGGAAGTTGTGCAACAAATAAAAGATCACGGTAAAGAGGTTTTGGACTCAATGGTTGTGACGAAGATTTTATTGTCTTTGCCAGCTGAATATAACCTTTTTCACAGTGCGTCGGAGCCAACGAATGCGGCCAGTTAAAATATGCCAAGCTTGTATGCGCGATTAATGGCAGAGGAGCCTCGATTGAAGTCGTAGGGTCAGATCGAAAGAACGGAACCGTTGATGGCATAGCTCCATTTTTCGAAAAAGAATTTCAGTTCGAAAAAACGTCACTTGTCGGAACAGGACAAAAACGCAAAGCCAAGGGCGGCAGTAGGAATTCAAATTGCAATTGTTTTCGAATTTGCACTAGACTACGCATTTCCAGTTGAAGACAAGAACACTTAGATGTTAGACTTGGGAGCTACTGACCATATGTGTCATCGGCGTGAATGGTTCAAAAATTTTGTCAGTTAGCAGAAGGTGACAATGGGAATAGTAGTGGTGCTGTTGCTCTAGGTGGGACAAGTATGGATGGTCGTTTTACACCATCAGAGAATAAATCGTTGACAAATTCGAAATCGAGTAATGTTCGATCTAAGCCTTATGAAATAATTTCAAGTTCTGCGGTAGTTAATCGTGATATAAAAAGTGTTCGGCTAAATTCTCGTCTAAATTTACCGCCATCATCTCAGATGTCAGTTGAAAACGGGCATGGTCAATATCCGTGTTATATATTGTATGTAAAGGACTGTTTACTGGCAATCAAATGGAATAGTTATCAACTGCCGCAGAACATATAAATTTACATGCGATGCATTTCCTTGTTTGAAAAGCAATGACAATAGTGCTAGTCGTGTTTTAGTCAGCCATTTGGCAATGCAATGGGAAACTATGGATGCCGATCGTATTCCATTGGAACATCGCCAGTTCCAATCTCACTGTCACCTAATGGTACGCGAAATATAGCCGGATTAATTACACTACGAACCCCACATCTGTTTCGTTGACACCGGCGAATACTTCGATCTATTGTTTTCTGTGTGGACTTCATTCGATTTTAACGAACGCATGGGTATTGTATGCAAATAAAGACGGTTCTCGTCCATATTTTCCACACTAAAACACAAATCTCCGCCAAATGCTGAACAGCTTCGATCTGACTATTCAGCATTAGTTTGTATGTTTTGTTATCACTCTGTATTAAGTTAATGGAAAAAATACGAAGCTCAAAATGTAGTTAATTCAAATGATAGAAAATACAATTGGCACGATTATTCATGTCGTTTGTGTGGTATCACGACTTATAGGAAACGGGTAAGAGCCCTTCCGAATCAAGAATTTCCATTTGTGGCGAATCGGAAGAGTGAGGGTGCATTGCTGTTAGAAAATGGGAAGTTTGCGGTCCTTTGTCTCGACCGTTACGAAGGATTGGGATCACAAGCGGCCTAATATGATAGATGGGGTATTCCTATAGAAAAACGTGGGTATAATTTGGTACCACAACCACTACCGCCTGAAGATAGTCCGGATGTGTCTGTTACTCGACTGCCTAGTGCCGAGTGTACAGATAAAATTATAAGTGCAAATTTGAAACCGTTATGAAACAGATTTTTTTTTTTCACCAAAACAACATGACGTTCAGCCACCAGTCCAGCTTCATTAATTTTAGCACAATATCCAAATCAAAATCCTATCGGTTCAAATAATATCATTAGTTCAAATCAATTGTCGAGCGGTAACTCGGTTAACCCGCAATAACAACAGCAACAATCGCAAGGAGGTTCATAGCAACCAAATCAAAGTGGGGCAAATGGGCGAGGACCATTTGCCTCGGCACTGCGAAGTTTAGCAAAACATGCCGATATTAAGGAGGAAGATGTTGATACATCATCGCGCAATGCGAATAATAACAATAGTGCAGGAAGTCGTGAAAGCAATATTGCGCAACGTGGTTCGATTAGCGTTGACTCATCAAGAGTAACGTATTACCGAAATACGACCACAGAGCGAATTCGAGAGGATGATTGAAATTCTAATAAGAAAAGGAATTCTCCGCCGACACAATCAGAAAAGGTTGCAAGATTATCAGCTCAGCCGCCGATTCAGCCTGCATTACTGGCGCGTAGTGGATTTCAACCGTATATACCAGATGAACGTTTAACACATCCAGCGGGTAATTTCCAATTTGATGAATATGCTGCTTGTTTTGGTAGACTAACCGTGCTCGCTCCAGGCATCATTTTCAATCCAGCTGCGCTACAGTATTCGGAACAGTTATACTTAGATCAACGATTTCTAAGTATGTTCCGTGGACATACTGATCTAGAGCCACATTTGTATGGAATGTTACCTGGATTACCTATGCCTTCGCTGCACGAGCGGATGAAAATGGAGGAGGAACATCGTGTTCGGCTAGCACGAGAAGAAGAGAAAAGAGAACGGGAATGTGAGATTCAGCGGGAAAAAGAACGAGAACGTAAAAGATAATGTGAACAGCGGGGAAAGGAACAGCGAGAGAAAGAACAATGAGAAAGGGAGACTCACTCAACAATTTATACAAGCGTCCCATCATTATACATCCCAAATGAATGGTCCGCTGCAATGGAATATATTAGGACAATTGCTACCACCTTGACTGCTACCATAATTGAGTTTAGCTATGCGTCCGACATAATCGCAACTGCATTCAATTTCGTCATTATATCCTTATCATACCGGAGGACAGAGCCAATCACCGCATTCATTAGGTTTAAATTTAGGATTGGGCTTACCAACAGCACGATCTCTAAATCCTAATGAATATTCAGCGTCGTCATTCAATTTGCAGCACCATGCTTCAAATGTAACGTCTAATTTAAATTTAAGTCACGCTGTAACAAGCTTAGCCCAGAGTGGATTAGGATTAGGACATGTTCCGACTAGCTTATGCGGTTTAGTACCATCCTCGGTCACATCCAGTTTATCATTAATTGGTCACCACAGTTGTTTGACCAAATATGCTATAGGTATAATCATCATTAGCATCGGTATCCTTTTCAAACGGACCAGGAAATGTACATTTATCCTCATCAGACATTGAATTTATCACTAGGCGGTAATTCTAATAATAATTCATCCGTTCCTCCTACATCACAGTCAACGTCACAACCAACTTCGAAGACTAACATTCCTACCAGTAATAGTAACAATATGTAAATGTATTTCACATCTGCAATGCAACAACAGCAACAACAACAGCAGCAGCAGTTACAACAACAACAAGCACAGCAACATCATCGATCGAGTCACAATAGTAACCAAATGTTACAGTCGGTAGTAAATAATTTATCGATCTGAAAGAGCCCGGTTCAATTTTCGAATCAACCTTCGACCACAAATAATAGCAACAACAAAGAAGTTCACAATAGTAATATGGAGTCTAATAAGAAGAATAATAATAATAACGATACGATTAGTAATAATTCGATTACTTCAACTACATCGATTCTGCAGCAGCAAAACGCTCAGCCTCTTCTGAACTCAACCACCGAACAGTAAACATCATTGAAAATCACAAAAAGTTTTTTATTAAAACATTTATTAAAAGGTTGAGCAGGTTATAGTTTTTTGTGTATTCTAAGTTGGGAATCAAGCAATCGTCGATTGTCCCGATCCCGACATAATGATTGTGGCGATGGTGATGGTCATGGTCATGGTGATGGTGATGGTGATGGTGATGGTGATGGTGATGGTGATGGTGATGGTGATGGTGATGGTGATGGTGATGGTGATGGTGATGGTGATGGTGATGGTGATGGTGATGGTGATGGTGATGGTGATGGTGATGGTGATGGTGATGGTGATGGTGATGGTGATGGTGATGGTGATGGTGATGGTGATGGTGATGGTGATGGTGATGGTGATGGTGATGGTGATGGTGATGGTGATGGTGATGGTGATGGTGATGGTGATGGTGATGGTGATGGTGATGGAGATGGTGATGGTGATGGTGATGGTGATGGTGATGGTGATGGTGATGGTGATGGTGATGGTGATGGTGATGGTGATGGTGATGGTGATGGTGATGGTGATGGTGATGGTGATGGTGATGGTGATGGTGATGGTGATGGTGATGGTGATGGTGATGGTGATGGTGATGGTGATGGTGATGGTGATGGTGATGGTGATGGTGATGGTGATGGTGATGGTGATGGTGATGGTGATGGTGATGGTGATGGTGATGGTGATGGTGATGGTGATGGTGATGGTGATGGTGATGGTGATGGTGATGGTGATGGTGATGGTGATGGTGATGGTGATGGTGATGGTGATGGTGATGGTGATGGTGATGGTGATGGTGATGGTGATGGTGATGGTGATGGTGATGGTGATGGTGATGGTGATGGTGATGGTGATGGTGATGGTGATGGTGATGGTGATGGTGATGGTGATGGTGATGGTGATGGTGATGGTGATGGTGACAACAACACGCGAGTTTATCTGTAAATCTACGCCTCATCGAGCAAGATTTTACATACTTTAAATTTAAACATCTCGCAAAAAGCTCTTCTATCTTGTGGGTACCAGATGTAAATGCACGATGATGCAGCAAATTGAGGTGGCTTCTTTCAATTCCGACTTTTACGGTAATTCGTTTGTGAAAAATTAATAGATCGATACATAAAATTATAGGTCAATTTAAAAAGAAAATTACAGGCCTGAGTTTAGATAAATAGTAAAATGAAATTAATCGTATACTCGTATTCGAAGGGGCAGTTCCCTTGATTTAGAGGAGTTAAAATATGTTTTACCACCTTTTGAAGAGTACACTGGAAAAACGATATAAGTTAATTTAAAAAAAAAAATGAAATGAAATGGGTACTTCATCTAGTTACTTATATTTGTTAATTATTATTACACAATTTTGATTTATTTTTAACTTTCTTTAATTAAATAGTTTAAGGTTTCCCTTAAGGAACATGTGAGCAGCTACATTTACAATTTAATTTAGGTAATTTAGTTTAGGATATCTCTAAGGTATTTTCATAATCTTTTGGACACTGTTCAGTCTGCAAGATTGAAACTTAATTTTATAATTTATTATTAGATATTAACACACCTTACTCTTGGATGCTAGGAATAATGCAGCGATATTTAAAACAATTTCTTTAGGATGCTAGGTAAATTTATATGGGCACATCGGTGTTTGTTAATCATTTAATTATTCAAAGGTAAACTGTTTAATTACAACAAAAACTAATAGAAACAGTAATCCAGACAAAAGAAAGCCACATTTGATTTTAATATACAATACAATATATCTGCAGGTTATGAAATTCCAAGCAATTGAACCTAATTAATTTATTTATTTAGGTTTTCTTTGGAATGCTAATTTATAATCTGTTTAAAGGTTTCCGAGATTGGATTATTAAGTAGTATCACCACAGAAAATAATTCTTTTCTGTGATATAACTTTCTATCGCCGCTATCATTTTTGTAAGAGTCAAAAAATGCCTTTTTTCAGACAGCCACCATTTTGCGAAAAAAATACCGTCTCTTAGGTAGATAACGACATTATTATAATTAAGAAATTTTTTTTTAATATTGTTTCAGACGGCCAAAAGGGTTGCAACTTGCAATCGTGTCAACCAGTATACCTCTTTTTTACCCTCAACTTTAGCAGCTCAGCATATTATATATCTTCTATAATTTTAATTTTTTTTTCTTTTCAAAATTTTTATTGTATATTTTCAAAATATCAATAATGTGTGTTGCAAAAAAAATGAATTGTAAAAATATTTTTTGTTTTTTTTTTATCGAGCTCGTCAAAACGCCTAAAATTTATGCCTCAAGACCGGAATACCTAGAATAATTTAATTTAAAAAAATCTAAATTGATCCTAGTTATAAGATTTTGAATGTTGATTAATTTTACAAAAATTTCAGTTGCTTTTTTTTAAAGGTTAAGGAAAGTAATTTATAACGGTATGGAGCATTAGAATTTGCAACTTTGTTATATGTTTCTAGTGTGTGAAATTATCCGATCTTTAATTTAGGCTTTAGTGCGATTTTCTGGTGCAAACCTGATTACAAAAACTTAAACTAACTGCGAATAAACCGGGAACCTAATTAATTTCTCGAAAATTGTGTGTGGCGAAATTGATTATTAACAATTAATTCCATGGCGAAAATGTCGAAATTAATTAATTTTTTTTTGTGAAATTAATTCAGGTTAAATTTAAGCAGCATGAAATAAGCTTCTGGCAAATTATAAAAAACTAATAATCATATTGAGATATGTACTAATAATATTTGGTTGTTCCTCTTGCTTATATACTAAATAAACATAAGCATTATTTTATTGGTGTACCAATTGTATTTTACTTACCGTAATTATCAGCAAGTTTTAATAATTTAACACTAAATTTTTATTAATTCGTTTTATTTTAAACAAAAAGACAAAGACGTACTACAAATTAACAAAAATTCAAAACGAAACAAATTCCAACAATTTCGAAATTTGAAGAAAAATCAAAGATTGCTTGCAAGTAAACCAAAAAAAATTTCCGAGTTGAACAACTAGATTTACTTGAAATTTGATATTTTGATTTTGCTTGTTTCTACAAAACGAAACGAGCAAAGTAACTCGAGAAATATTTTTTCGTATTTTTCGTATATTTTTGTTTTGGTTTTGCTTGTGCTTGCAATAATAAATTTGTGTTTGTTTCTGATCGAAATTTTACGCTTGTTTCCATTCTCTACCGTATACACAATTGGGTAGGTAAAATATAATTTGGAAAGAGATATTTTTTAAAGTTTGTTTGTATATGAGAATGGAGAATGACTTTTGGTGCTGATAGTTTAAAAAACAGAAACGAAATTTTTTGTTTGAACTCTAGATTAGAAAAAAATACGAAGTTTTTAATTGCTTATGTAATGTGGTAGCCTAGAAACCGGTTTGAAGATGATTTTTAGTTAGAATAATCTATAAAAAGATTTGTTAACATGAGACTAGTTGGCAGTCAACAGAATTCTGTGTTAATACGCGTATTGCGGACGCGAATAAAATGTATTTAAAATTATTTGTGTTTAATGTGTTAGTGTGTGCTGTGTTTTGTCAACATTTCAAAAAAGATTCAATCTTTTCGTATGAACTTCCAAATAACGATAACACCAAAAGTTTAAATATCACAATAGATAATTTAAGTTATCAATTTAAAATTGCGTTCGACTGCTTAAATTATGATTCGCTTAAATTTTTTGAATTACGATTATACGGCGCCCAACAGTTTGCTTTACGAAATGGTGTTTCATTACATTTTAATAATTGTTTCAATAACGCAACGGATAATGAAAATTATAATTACCATTTAGCAACGTGGTTTAACAGTTTACCATATTTTACAGGCGAATCCAATACTGGATACCCGTTAATAATAAAGCTAGACAAATATGCGGAAGTGAATAGTGATGCGCTATTTAAGAATTTTGATTTTAGAAAATTTAATACCATAACCCTTGTAAATCTTGGCTTTACTTCTAGTAAATTTTTAAATCAATTACACTGTCAAACGTGTATTTTTATTAATAATGGTCGCATAGATTTTAATGAGTTCCCTAACAACAACACCGAAACGCACTGGCTTCAAATAATTTCTACTAAATTGAATAATTTTAATCGTAATAATTTAAAAAAATTTATTGGTCTAACAACATTAACAATAAATGATTTTGATTTGGATGATTACAACGCGTTAAATGTGCCAGGCCTATTTGAGTATAACGTGAACATCACTGAAATTATATTTGAAAAGTCGAAAGAAAAAATCACATTGCATGAACAAGTGTTTCGTGGCTTAAAAAATATTCAAAGCATCATGTTACAAGAGTTGCAATTGGACAACATTCTAAATGATTTGTTTAAGGATTTGCCGGAACTAGATAATGTGTATTTGTCGTCGAATAATATAAAGGCTCTTGATCCTTCTACTATTTTCCAGACAAATAAGAAGTTTTCATTTGTTTCATTTACTGATAATCCTTTTTACACCGAGTGAGTTATTCAACATTTTTGGCACACTGATTACTAAAATTTTATTATTTTTCAGGGAACACAACAAATTGGAATCGTTTGATTTCGGCGGCAAATCGATCCGCCTAGAACTGGGCAATTTCACAAAACATTCGTTTGATTTAATGGAACAGCTAATCAAATATCCTAATTTAACCAGCGTCTTATTCCAGACATTTCTCATCGATAGTTTTAATTTTGAAGACTTCAGAAAAATACAATCGGTGCGCCATACTTTACTGGAGGTTACGTTTCAGGGTGGTGAACCAGCTCTGGACTTGGAATACATTAAATCGTTTGAAAATATTATTCAGCTGCGGTCCAATATAGATCATCAATTGGATACACTAATTCGTGTACAATTTTCTGGAGATGCCATCTGCCATGATCGCACCATGATTAAACAACTATTTCCACATTATCTTAACCATTATCATGGACGTCTAGGATTTTATTTTAATGACAGTCGTTTATTCGTTGAATTTGACATACCCAATTCGTGTAAGCATCTGCAAGAAATATTTGATGAAACATTTACCGAAAATTGTCCCCAAATTTGCGTCTGCAAATTTAATTCACTAACTGATAAAGTTAAAATTGATTGTAATAACAAAAATTTAACAGAAATTCCTCGTATTCTGTATCCCACACAGTATACCACCCTTCGTGCAATTGAATTATATTTTGAGAATAATTCGTTAAGTGTGTTAACATCTGCAAATCAGGATGCCAACGTTTTACAGAAGCTTTCGTCTCTTAATTTAAAAAATAATAAAATCGAAAGTTTCCCGACCGATGAAGAGGATCTTCTAAAAAATATTTGGACCTTAAATCTGTGCGGCAATCCTGTTATAGTAAATAATGAACGATATTTCCAATCTAATTTAGCGTCGGGTTATAGACTTTTCGGTAATATTTTTTGTGAAGTAGATGGTGAACATCATCGGACAATCAATTATATAAAAGAAGAAAAATTAAATAAACTTGATGAATATTTGAATGGATTGAAGTGAAAACATTTTTAAACAAACAATCTGTGTTTTTAATTTAATGTTTCATATTGGGTTGTTTTGTTAAATATAACCCTATGCCTTGTTAACATTTTTAAATAAATAGACATTTAGTAACATTATATATTTCTGGCATTTTACAAGTAATGTTTTAAGATATGATAGATCATTCCAGAGAAACTTTGCTACTTTTCAGGATGGCTGGTTTTTGGTGTAAAACTTTAGTCGATAACAAGTTCTTTCTCACAAGGATAGTCTCACTACATTAGATCAGAATTCTAATTAAAGAATTCTAACCAAAAGCGGTGCGTACCAATCGTTAAATCTACCGATAGTGGAGCCGTGCTGAATTAGGTTTTGAAGCTGAAATACAAAGAGAAGAAGAAGAAAAATTTCCCGCGGTCCTAGAAACTATCAAGCCTCACAGAACCTGAAAAAGTTAATTTTTATTTATGTGGTTTGTATTCATCAGTTTTTGTATTATGAACATACCAAATTAATAACTATGAGTAAGTATATGATATGGCTGCAGGAAATACCTTCCCAATCAACTAACCCCTCAAAACATAAATGAATTACCATTATTCTCACTAAATGAGATAGTCGTTATTACTTTTCTAGCATTATGGTACATATGAAGTTATTCTGGAAAACAAGATAATTTTAATATTAAATCTTCCTTTTTCCCGAATCTAATTTCCAATACGAATTAAGCCAACCAAAAAACAACTTGAAACATCTAATGGTATAGTTATGAAACTTTTAAAAGTTCTCTGTAAGAGAAAGATAATTATGTTAAACGAACATTTCGCCGAATTATGAATTTAATAATGTATCCACAGGGATTTGTAGCTACCGTCCTAGGACGGATACAATTAATTTATAATGGTGATGTCCAGCGGCCGCTGCCACAATCACCATTTGATATTTTTCAGCCGAGTAGGAGTAGCCCAAGATTAAAGGCTTTTAAATAGACCTTAAACCAAACAGTAAGCTTTTAAGGATGATTTTACATGTGTTGGGGCACATAACGCAAAAAACCTTACAGACCGACAAATAATGGAGCTGTGTTTTTCTTAAAAAAAAAAAAAATTATAAATTGAAAATCAAAACTAAAATACTTTGAGCAATCGAACCCTAGACTTTAGCCGCTCTAGTCCAATAAGCTACTACTAAACCACATCCAACGTTATTTAATTTTCATTGTTGTATTGTTTCAAACATAGCATGCTATGAAGTTTATGACACGAAAAAAAAATTTTAACGAAAAATTCTCATGGCTGACTACAACTCAGAAAATAACAGTTTTTAAATCATTTGTAGTAGTGTTCGCATACATTTAAGATACATTAGAAATGCGTACCACGTATTTTTTGGAGTTTACTCTTTAAGAATCGATTTTCATTTATAGCCCGCGATACACAAATTAGATGGGAAGCAAAATCGAGCGTTAGCAAAAAGTGAAGTCGTTATGTTTTGAAATAATAGAACAATTTAACAATGCAAATTAAATAAGAACACAGTAATAAATCCCTGTTTTGTGTATTATTGGATTTTTGATCCGTTTGATTTTTTATACTTCCAACGTAGACAGTAAGTCCGTGCATATCCATTGCGAGCTAGAAGGGGGAACCCTGGCTATCTTTGTTCTTACCTTCATTGAGGCTGATACCATGTCAGTGTCGGCAAATCCGGCTCCATTGTCCGATTTTCACCCGTCGGTATATTGGATGTATGAGTCAGCGGATAAGCTTGTCCGAAATTTGAGGAACTCTGCTTTGTACGCAGAAATAGGGGTATTAGATTTGGAATATTTGCACATACTAGTATTAATATTAAGTTGTATGTTTCTCCAGAGGGGATATTGGGTACAATGAATTGTGGCTAGAATATTGGTTGACAAAAAATACTGATCTGCTATAGATGCTCCTTTACTTCTTAAGTTCAAAGGGGAAAATGAAGGATGTACGTGGTACGGTGAATCCAGTCTTACTTTTTGTCTAATAAGAAATTTGAGAAGGGCTAGCTCTTGCCTTTCTGGTAAATTTAGAAGCCCTGCTTCGGCAATAACAGAAATTGAGGGAGAAGTTCTGAATGCTCCCGTAGCTATTCTGACTCCTTCGTTAAGTATAGGATCTAGCAGCGCGAGGGCTGATCTAGAGGCTCCCTCGTAAAATTGGCATCCTTAATCCAGTTTAGTTAATACAGCTTTCGAAAACCCTCAAGAGAGTTGCTCTATTGCTTCCGAAATTAATTCCTTTCAAGCATTTTAGCACGTTCAGAGACTTTTTGCAAACATTCTTGATATTGTTAACATGACCTTTCCAAATCAACCGATTATGCATCGTCATTCCCAAAAATGTATGTGTTTGGAGATTTTATAACTGATTTCCATTCAGTGTGTAGACCGCGGGTGTGCACCTTTGCTTTCTACAGAAATGCATTGATTTGGTCTTGTTGGGCGAAAATCAAAACTCAATATCTTTACATCTAAGTTCTAATTTACCTATAATTCGGGAAATCTCTTGTTTTTGAAGCGACTGATTTTGATTTCCGTAAAATACATTTAAATCAACGACATATAACACGAATTTAACTTTGGACCGTAAAAATACATAATAGAGCCATTTGCGGTAAGAGAAAGAGTTACCGCTAAACTAGAACCGATTGTCACACCGTTTTCCTGTGGGAGTACATTGGACCTCACATTTCCTATCATTACTTGAAAAGTACGATCATTTAAATAATTCCAGATAAAATGTAAGATATTTCCGTCTACCTTCCATTTTTCCAGTTGCTGTACTATTGCTAACCTCCACACCCTCTCATAAGCTTTCTTGAGATCGAAAAAATTCAGGTCAGATGTAAGGAGTCTTCGAATACCTCAACTACAGCCTCTTTCAATATTTGTATTGCGTCCATGCAGCTTCTGTTCGCTCTAACTCAAAATTGTTCGGGTGTCAAAAGTTGATTTTTTCCTATCAAAAATAGCTGTTCTAATTTCGGCCAACCACCATGGAACTACTTTGTTTAGTGGTCGTACAGAAGAAAGAGGAATACTGGATCTAGCAGCTTGTGTTAGAATGGTTGAGTATTGCTCAACAATGTTGTCAATGGGTTGATCTAGTGAAATATTTGTACTAGTAGCCAGATCCGAATATAATACCAGTCTGCTTCGTGTTCCTTCCATCTTTGCCTTCTCGAATTTTGTGGTGAGAAAGTATTACTAGTCAATATAACTGGAAAATGGTCACTACTGTACAAGTCGTCTACCACGCAGAATTTCCACCTAAATGCAATCTCGGGAGAATATAAGGCCAAATCGATATGTGTTTGGGAACGATTTCCGTGGACATAAGTTATAGATCCGTCGTTGATGCACACTATAGAGAGGTACGACTAATGAACTCATGAACAATTTTTCCTCAACTATTTTCCGAGGGAGATCCCCACAGAGGGCTAGGAGCATTGAAATCTCCTACCAGGACAATGGGCCTTGGAAGTGCAGAAACTAACTGCATAAGGGACTGAAGATTGATGGTGATGGACGGCGAGATGTAAATTGAGCAGATATGGTTATTGATGAACCGGCCAAATCTACTTTACAAGCGGAAATTTGCAAATTTCTGATGATCTGGAGAAGAATAAATGACAGACAATTTCTAATTAGTAAAGCCGCTCCTCCTGAACCAGAAGGGTCCAGTGTGGTATTTGTAACTATGTTATAACGTTTCAACTTGGGTTTATGTGTCGGTTTAAATTTGGTTTCATTTAGTGCTAAGACCCATGGATTATATTTGGCTACAATTAAATTTAGCTCATTGTCGATGCAAAAGAAACCATTGCAGTTCCAATGAAGCAAGTCGTTACAAGCATTATTCATCGTTGTCATAGCGCAGTAACACTAGTTCAGCTGGGCTGAGATATGAATAATCCTTGTTACTGTGACTTACTTGGTTTTCGTACAAATGATTTTGTGTTGGTTGGAAGTTGAATCCTTCAGAATTCCTTAAAGGTTGTGATTTTTGATGTTGATTTTGTTGATTATTTGACTGTCTCTGTTGTTGCGGTTGCAATTGTTAAGACGTATTTCATTTACGCGAGATATTTGTGTAGGCTTTTGTGTCTGAGCCTGAGGTAGCTGTGGTTGAAATTTGTGTATTGATTGTTGAGTTGTTGATTGCTGCTGTTGGTGTTGCTGTGATTGCTGTTGGGGTTGTATTGGTCGTTGTATTTGTCGGTGCTGTTGATTTGGTTGAATAAACTTTGGTTAAGATTGCTGTTTGTTTTGCTTGTCACTTGTTGGTTTGGATTGTGGCTGATTCTGTGCAGTACTATTTCAGTATCTATCAGTGCTGCACTATCAGTGCTGCCAAGTGCGAAGTAATTTTTATTTTTTTTTTGTAAATTTTTCAAAAAAATTCGGTTTTTGAACAAACAAATCTGTTTGTTTTTCAATACGACAAACAAAACACATTAAATTTACATTACATTTTTGGAACATATTTTTTGATGAAAATTCGGACAGTTTTGGAAGTTTTTTTAATAAAATTTTTGTTTATAGGATTCCATTTAATGCAACGATTTAATGGCATTGCTTTGCGAGTTTTTATTTTATTTAATTTGATGTGGGAAAACACCGTAAATTTTGTTCGCAAACCGAGACACGAGAATTGAGAATTTTGTATTCGTACACGATGTATAGTATACATTTTTGTGGTTGTGTTGTATTATTTTAGTTTGTTGTATTTGTGCGTTTTTTAGGACAGTATGTTCAATCCTACTGGATTGATGGTAAAATCATCACTGCAGCCAGACGAGTAACCTGAAAATAAACAAAAACATAACCACAAAGGGACCCATCTTATAAGAAATTAATGGATTAAACTTATCTAATGAAGAATTCGATGGCCACAGCTGCATCCTGCATCTTCACCTAAAATTAGAAAATAAATCCTAGTATTAAAACTTTTATATAAATTAATCCACTTCCAAGGCAAAACGCAGATTTTGTTTGTTTGTGGATTGTCACTTTGACAGAAGTTTTTATTTTAAAATTAAATTGTACTAAAATTAGATTTACAGTGAGAATAGTAGTACTTGACATTTTACAATGAGAATAGTAGTACAACTCAAATGGTATAAACCATAGTTTAGCTAGTTAGAGATAGATGGCATTCTGCACTAGAAATTAAATAATTATTACGAAAATTGCAATTAATTGAAAATCGTATCCATTAAAAATCACTGTGCAATTTGAAGCTGGACAGATAAGAAGCGGTCGAGAACAATATCATGTGTAAAATAGGTACAGTCCACTTGAATAAATATAATAAATAAAATAAGTATTGTAACGTTTGTGTAAACCACCAGTACGTGTAATTTATTATTGTAACCTACCGTTGTGCCAAACCGTGAAGAAATTTGTACCAAGTACCGACCATTATCATTGCGAAATTTTTCATTTGAACCAGAAAGCTGAGTTATTGACACAGTAAGCATCAAAAATAATTAAATCGGGTGAAATCGGTTGAATTTTTTGGTGCTTATGTTCGTTTCTCTTCTCGTGTTTTATACTTCTCTCTTGCTTTTGAGTTGAGATTTGTCAATCTACAAACAAAATAATTTTTGAGAGACTTGATTTGTTGTTGTTTTTGATTATGGAGTAACATTTTTTTTTTTTTTTTTGAGTTAAAGGATAAATTATTTTTCGTGTTTGTTATTAAAAGAACATTTAAATAAAATATTTTCGGTTGTTTAATGATTTTTAACATACAAGCACTTTTGATAGATAGAAGAAAATTAAATGACGTCAATTTCATAAAAAAATAAACAACACTCACGTGGCCACTAATATAAACACAATCTACCACTACTAAAAATTCGCGGTTACTCTACTCTCAATTCTCGGTTTGCGAACAAAATTTAGGTACTGCTGCTCAACGTTAGCATTGAAACAGTCAGAATGGCCATAATAAATGTCTTTAAATTAGGAGAGGAGACACTCTCATCTCCACGTTTAAAATTAAATATATTTTGCCAGAAAAGGTTTATTTTCAGATGAGAATCTAAATTTAACATATGAAAATCAAGAAATCTAATTTACCGCCATTCATCAACAATCTTTTGATAATTTTAAGTTTAAATAATTTGTGGGAAACTTGGGATTTGTTGCATGGGACCGCAAAATATTTTAAAACAGTTGTATAATAAGATAAAAGAACGCGAATGTTTAAATCAAATAGTTTTGGAAAATAAATTTGAAAATATTGAACTGTTTGAAGATTGTAACCGATATAAAACTTATCAATACGATTTATTTACATTCAAGGCTAATTTTAGAGACAGCTTTTGTTCAATTCACGATGAGGCTAATGATATACCATTTTTTATTGAGCAAATCGATACAGAAAGTAATTCTCTGGTCGTACAAGGAAAAAGGTTTTATAACTATTCAGCATATTTTGAAGAACAGGTAAACTCTAAAGTAGTAAACTCTAGTAAACAAGTAAACTCTAAATCTTGAGGAATCTGTTACATTTTTAAGCAACTTACATATCGAACAGCTTTGAAAGACCGTCTACGTCAAGGAATGTTGGGGATTCGGTATTCCCAACACCAATACAAACTTTTTAATACCAAATGAACCTACCTACCACGATTTTCCGACTGGACCTATATAGGTACCGATATTGCTACTAGACATAATTATATAGGCTAGGAATGGCTCCTAGAATTCCCCCACCAAATATTCAGAATTTAGTCCCTACCAATATTCTACCACAGGCTAACCTTAACGACAATGGGTCAATATTATGCTACTAGCCCATACACCCCACCATATAAGTGGATTATCAATTTTTCTGGATCACCCTCTGGCATCTCAGTGGAAAAATTTATTTTTGGAGTGGAACATCTTGCGAAGCAAAATCGTATCTCATTCGATCAGCTCGCCAATGATATGAACTTCCTTCTTGAAGGTACAGCAAAAGAACAATATTGGATGACTCTAGGCTGTAAACCTGTTTGCTCTTGGGCTCATATTCGTAACTCTCTTATTAAGCAGTTAATTGATGCTCGAACACATAAAACTAAAGAATCATTTGCAGATTTTTATTATGAGCTGTTAAATTTTTATCACTTCTCTTAAAAACACAGTTTTCCGATTTAGAACTCATAGCCGTTCTAAAGAAAAACATGTGTTTTTGGTCTAAATCTCATTTGAAAAATATGAATTTCATACCCGGGCATGAATTTTCGACAACCTGAACTTCATGAAATTTCCATGGCTTCTACTGTTCCTAGATTACAGAATTCTAGTGGCGAAACTAATGGTTCTACAGATATCGAAGCTCTTACTATTCGGCAAGGCAACCAATTCGGCGGCGCAAAACGTAACATACGTGCGTCAATTCACTCAATTGTTGGAACTGTGGTCAGACTGTGAAATTCCTTGTACTAAAATATTCTGTTATGGTTGTGGAGTTCGTGCGGTCCTCAAACCATACTGTTTCAATTGTTGTGTGAAACAGGGAAACCCCACCGCGGAAATGAGAGTTCCGATGACAAATCATAAAATAAATTTAAAATTATTCCATAATCCACAAAACTCCCGCAAAAGACGGGCTATTCAATATTTTAAATATAGGAAATCCATATGTTTTCACAAATAGCTGAAACAATAATCACCTCCGATTCACCCAATGATAATCGGTCATACGCTGATATGGTCATAGAAGGCAAATGTATGCGTGGACTACTCGACAGTGGAGCCCGTATAAGTGCGCTTGGCAGAGGATCCGAAAATTTCATTAAAGAAAATCAGGTCTGGTTGCATCCACTCCCAAGTTATATACAGACAGCTTTCCAGAACTTTAAGCTGCTAACGGCTCCTTTGTTAGTCATCTTATCCCTCCACCGGTCCGTATACACAATTGGGTAGGTAAAATATAATTTGGAAAGAGATATTTTTCAAAGTTTCTTTGTATATGAGAATGACTTTTGGTGCTGATAGTTTAAACGAAAACGAAATTTTTTGTTTGAACTCTACTTAGATTAGAAAAAAATACGACGTTTTTAATTGCCTACAAACCGGTTTGAATATGATTTTTAGTTAGAATAATCTATAAAAAGATTTGTTAACATGAGACTAGTTGTCAGTCAACAGAATTCTGTATTAATACGCGTATTACGGACGAGAATAAAATGTATTTAAAATTATTTGTGTTTAATGTGTTAGTGTGTGCTGTGTTTTGCCAACATTTCAATGAAGATTCAATCTTTTCGTATGAACTTCCATATAGCAACCAAAGTGAAGATAACACCAAAAGTTTAAATATTACAATAGATAATTTAAGTAATCAATTTAAAATTACGTTCAATTGCTTCAATTATGATTCACTTAAATTTATTGAAGTACGATTATACGGCGCCCAACAATTTGCTTTACGAAATGGTGTTTCATTATATTTTATTAAGTGTTTCAATAACGCAACGGATAATGAAAATTATAATTACCATTTAGCAACGTGGTTTAACAGTTTATCATATTTTACAGGCGAATCCAATACTGGATACCCGTTAATAATAAAGCTAGATGAATATGCGGAAGTGAATAGTGATGCACTATTTAAGAATTTTGATTTTAGAAAATTTAATACCATAACCCTTGTAAATCTTGGTTTTATTTCTAGTAAATTTTTAAATCAATTACACTGTCAAACGTACATTTTTATTAATAATGGTCGCATCGATTTTAATGAGTTCCCTAACAACAACACCGAGACGCACTTTATTCAAACAATTTCTACTAAATTGAATAATTTTAATCGTAATAATTTAAAAAAATTTATTGGTCTAACAACATTAGCTATAACTGATTTTGATTTGGATGATTACAATGCGTTAAATGTGCCAGGCCTATTTGAGTATAACGTGAACATCACTGAAATTATATTTGGAAAGTCGAAAGAAAAAATCACATTGCATGAACAAGTGTTTCGTGGCTTAAAAAATATTCAACGCATCATTTTAATTGGGTTAAAATTGGACACCATTCCAAATGATTTGTTTAAGGATTTGCCGGAACTAGACAATGTGTATTTGTCGTCGAATAACATAAAGGCTGTGCATCCTTCTATTTTCCAGACAAATAAGAAGTTTTCATTTGCTTCATTTAATGATAATCCTTTTTACACCGAGTGAGTTATTCAACATTTTTGCTACACTGATTACTAAAATTTTATTATTTTTCAGGGAACACAACAAATTGGAAGCGTTTGATTTCGGTGGCCAATCGATCAGCCTACAACTGGGCAATTTCACAAAACATTCGTTTGATTTAATGGAACAGCTAATCAAATATCCTAATTTAACCAGTGTCTCATTCCAGTCATTTCTCATCGATAGTTTTAATTTTGAAGACTTCAGAAAAATACAATCGGTGCGCCATACTTTACTAGAGGTTACGTTTCAGGGTGGTGAACCAGCTCTGGACTTGGAATACATTAAATCGTTTGAAAATATTATTCAGCTGCGGTCCAATATAGATCATCAATTGGATACACTAATCCGTGTAAAATTTTCTGGAGATGCCATCTGCCACGATCGCACCATGATTAAACAACTATTTCCACATTACGTTAACCATTATCATGGACGTCTAGGATTTTATTTTAACGACAGTCGTTTATTCGTTGAATTTAACATACCCGATTCATGTAAGCATTTGGAAGACAAATTTGATGAAACATTTGCCGAAAATTGTCCCGAAATTTGCGTCTGCAAATTTAATCCACTAACTGATAAAGTTAAAATTGATTGTAATAATAAAAATTTAACAGAAATTCCTTATATTCCGTATCCCACACAGTACACCACCCTTCGTGCAATTGAATTATATTTTGAGAATAATTCGTTAAGTGTTTTAACATCTGCAAATCAGGATGCCAACGTTTTACAGAAGCTTTCGTCTCTTAATTTAAAAAATAATAAAATCGAACCTTACTCGACCGATGAGAAGGATCTTTTTAAAAATATTTGGACTTTAAATGTGTGCGGCAATCCTGCTTTAAATAATGGACGATATTTCCACTCTAAAATAGCGTCGGGTTATATACTTTTAGGAAATTTTGATTGTGACATAGATGGTGAACATCAACGGACAATCAATTATATAAAAGAAGAAAAAATAAATAAATTTGATGAATATTTGAATTGATTGAAGTGAAAACATTTTTAAACAGACAATCTGTGTTTTTAATTTAATGTTTCATATTGGGTTGTTTTGTTAAATATAACCCTATACCTTGTTAAATTTTTTAAATAAATAGACATTTAGTTACATTATATATTTCTGGCATTTTAATTACAAGTAATGTTTTAAGATATGATAGATCATTCCAGAGAAATTTTGCTACTTTTCAGGATGGCTGGTTTTTGGTGTAAAATTTTAGTCGATAATAAGTTCTTTCTCACAGGATTAGTCTTAGTTTATTAGACCAGAATGCTATCATTCGGTAAAATTTCAACAATAGTTAAAAAAGGCTAGGCAGAATAGTTAGCCAGTTTAGTAACCAAAAGTGGCGCGTACCAATCGTTAAATCTACCGACAGTGGAGCCGCTCTGAATTAGGTTTTGAAGCCGAGATATAAATTTTACATAACAAAATATGGCCGAATAGACGAAAGAAGAACAAAAACATTTCCCGCATTCCTACAAATCCTCACAGAACCTGAAAAAGTGAATTTTTATTTATGTAGTATTCATCAGGGTGTAATGGTAGTTATTGATTAAGTAGAATTACTTTGTTATGAAGGAGTTCAGCTTTGTAGCGTGCCTGCGCAAACAAAACAAATTCTTGCACTAAACTGCTTCATTGAATATGTCAAATAACTCAATAGATCTTATGAACATACCAAATTAATAACTATGAGTAAATATATATGATATGGCTGCAGGAAAGACCTTCCCCATAAACTAACTCCCCAAAATGTAAATGAAATAAATTACCGTTATTCGTGTTAAAACCTTTTGTTTGTGTTGTAACGTGTGTAAAAGATCTCTGAGTATTGCCTCCAATATAACTGAACTAATTGTTGAACATGATTCAATTGTGTCAATGTGGAAATTGGTGTATCCGTTATTTATGTGGCACAGTGGTCAAGAGTTCATTATACAATCAATCTGCACCAATACCGTAGACATTTCCTCGCATGTTAAGTGTGAATTGCCAACAGTTCTCACCAGATGTGCCTTGATTGACTGAACTGCACGCTCCCAAATTCCGCCAAAATTTGTTGCCATCGGTGGAATTAATGACCACTGGTGGTCACTATTCTTGTACTCGTCTGTCTGGAATACTTTGTAAATATTAATATTAGATATGTTTAGCTCCGCGAAAATTGGATCCGTTATCGAATAAAATTTTATTAGGTACACCCCCCCCCCCCCCCCCCCCCCCTCAATATGAAGAGCTTTTGTATAGAAAGGCATACAAAAATGACAATATAACCCTTGATTAGTTAGGGCCTCTTACACGCTTGGACGCGTAACATAATGGGCCCGAAGTAATCGACTCCAGTTTCAGAAAATGGTCGGGACGGAATAACTTGTTGATATGGTAAATTTCCCATTAACTTAGACCTGAATTACGGAAACAGGTAACACATTTTCGGTATACACTTCGTGCTGCTTGACCCAACCCCAGAATCCAATATTCCAATCGGGATAAGAATACAAGTAGCGAAGGTGCTGGGTGTAGATACTTTGCATGCAGATAATTAAGAATCATGATGTATATCCAATGACACTTGGAATGATCAGCGGATGGTTCGTGGCATAGGAACAACTTGCGTTTTCTAAACGGCCTCTAACTCTTAACATGCCCTTTGGATCGATGAATGCAGATAAGCTACTTATTTCGGAAACTAACTCAACTTAAGGAAACTGGTTGATACGGCTAAAGAATCTGTTGCTACCGAAATTAGATGCTGAAATTCATACATTATTTGAGCAGAAATTAGATGATCCCAAAAAATTCCGACTGTTTATATCGATAGTCCTACAATTAAACAATTGAAAACGAATATTTTCGAAAGCTGGACAACTGCATACAAAATGAATGCAGCTGTCAATCTCTTCGAGGCAGTCATCACGTATATCATCTTGAGCCAATCACAAGCGATGAAGATGGTCCTTAAAACGGCCATGACCAGTGAGGATTACAACCAGTATTCTGAGCTGGTCTCTTTTTAAAGATAAAGCAAAGTTAGTAGACTTCCGATCTTGCTCATTAATAAAGTGATCCGCCTTACGGCAACCAGAAGTAGCACGCCACTTCAGCCTTAGCCCTTTAAGAGCGAAGTTTTTTATAGCCTTCTTACGACTAATGAAAGCTAAGGGAGCTGCTGGTCGAGACCGATTAATGTTAATCGCGAGCCAGCATTGGCTAAGGAATTGGCGATCTCATTACCTTCAATTCCACAATGAGCCGGTACCCATAAGACAGTAAATCTATTGTTAGAACAAAGAAGGTTGATGAAATGTTTACAGTCCTTAACAAGTTTGGAACTAGTCAAGGGATTACTCAATGAATTCAGCACAGCTTTACTGTCCGCACAGAAAAAAGTATTTTTGTAGTTAATGGCAAGACGCATAGCCTCAATAACACTATTAGTCAAAGCAATTAATTCTGCCTGAAAGACAGTGCAGTGCGAATCCAGACTACCAAACGATCTGAAATCATTCTCCAGAAAGAGAAGGAAAGAGAAGTCTACAATAATTCTACGCCTAGTAAAGACAATTAAATCAGTCTTAGACGAATTAACGTGTAAGCCTTCTCAATACACCATGCCTCCACTATAAGTAGGGCCTGTGCAATCACCCAATACATTGAGATATTTGCCAGAAACTGTAACAACAATATCATCAGCATAAGAGAGAGCACTCCCTCCTGTGGACAGCCTTTATCAACCTTGACAGAAATGGACAAGACATCCAGCTCAGCCTCAATAATGCGAGACTTAAGCATAGATTCGATTCATAAAGCCATAGAGCGATCAATACCAAAATTGGTACAGGCTTTAGTAATCGTAGCAAACAAAGTACTATCAAAAGCTCCCGCAATATCCAGAAAAGCACCCATAAGGAAATCTTTATTATTGAGGGACTTTTCAACTTTAGTGACAAGTTCATGTAGAGCAGTTTCACAGGACTTACCAATTCTGTAATAGTCTTAAGAAAAGTTGAAGACAGACTAATAGGCCGAAATAACTTAGGGTCCGTATAATCAGACTTGCCAGCCTTCGGGATAAAAAGAACTTCAGTTTTGCTCCAAAATTGTGGAACAATACTATATACAATGCACGATTGGAATATATGAAGCAGATGCTCCCGAAAATCCAATCAGGACCCCAGCTTTGTATGGTGCAAATGAGAACACACTCCAACGTCGTGAGTGATTAGCTTGTGAGCTAAACCCCAATTAGGGGTTTCAACATACAAGTTAGCAGTCTTGAAGACAACAGAATCAGAACTGAAGTCACAACCGGGGAAATGAACAGAAAGAAGCAACTCACCGACCTCCCTATTGGAAGAGGTGAGCTGACTATTCGGCAGACGAAGAGCAGTAAGTCTACGAACATCATTTTTAGCCAAAGCATTATTAAGTCTAGTTACAGCCTATGGGCTGTTAATTTCCTCACAGAAGTTAATACACGATGATCTGTGAGCTTGCCTTAAACGTCTTTTATAATCCTTTTGAGCCACTAAGAAGTTACCCCAATCAGCCTGAAGTTTAGATTTTTTGGCTTTATTTTTTAATTTTCTAACGAATTTTCTTAACCTTTAAACTTCAAAACTACAAAAAGGTTTGTTCCGAGACTTCTTGTTAGTGATAAGAGGACAAGATTTTTCAAAGGCAGTCGAAATTGCCTTTGTTGCCAAACATGCTTGAAATTCAAATCCATAGCAGACCGAGATGGGCTCAGTGAAACAAGTAGAGGAACGAGTTCGAGAGAGAAAATATCCCAATCGGTTAATTACCTGTTACGGTATGGTTGAAAATTTGATCAGAAGTGAGAATATCGTTCGTCAGTTTCCAGTTAAAAATTAAATCAACAATTGTCATAGAGCACAAACTGATGTCAATCACTTCTTGACGAACAGAATTAATAAAAGTTGGCTCACAGCCTTTATTGAGAATTTCAAGCTCAGAAGAGGTTAAAAAATTGAATACAGAAGCCCCTCGATGGTTAATGTTTGACCTACCTCACATTGAGTGGTGAACATCAGTATCACAACCAGTATCAGTATACCACAACAACATGTTATTAAACTCAACCGCAGGACGAGGTAAAGCCGAATCATAGGGAGGATAAGCTGATGCAAGGGCCAATTTAGTACTAGAATTGGCAGAATCAAGAGTAATTAGCACAGCTACACTGCACTCCTTAATAAGCGAAGCATTAATATTGTTACCAACAAAAATGCACGTTCGACTCCTAATGACAGCGGAATCTTACAAAAGATTCTATCATTAGTTGAATTCAAACCAGAGACAGTACCATCAAGAAGGTACGGCTCCTGAATTAGACAATGACAATTGATAATCTTGTACGATACTCTGAATAAAATTATTAGGAGCTACTCTAAAGAAGATGGAGTTAGTAGTGTAGGATAACATTGTCGATAATATAGTATAATCCCTAATAATTTGATGGACTCGTCATAATTTGATAGCTGCCTTACGCGCTCATTGTCGTGTTGTTGAATTTCTTCTTGAACTAATTTTCAAAGTGCAAAGTGAAAAGATTTTGGTTAAATAGGCCTCAGGTAACCTAATTCGTCGAGAAATTTGAAAATCTGAAACAAATTTTTTTTCGCGATTATAATACTTACCCAATATAACTTCGTTATAGTGTGAAAAGTAAAAAGGCTTTACAAAAAGCCCTATTACATTGTCTTTCGAAAATGTCTGCTTGATAGCCATCAGGAGTCTTGATTCAAAGAAGTGTTTAATCCATGTTGGTTAAATCCCTTCCCATTCTGTTCTGAAAAATCGAATAGTTAGGCAAACTTCGTATCTAGCAGCCTTCACAAACCATTTCCTCTCGAAGCCTTACAGACCGCACAAATTAAACTAAATAAAACAACTTCACTGCTAATTGTATGTACAATATAATTTATATATTTCTTTTAATATAAAAGCAATACACTAATAATAATTTGAATGACCATTTGTGTACCGAAATAATCAGTTATATACAAATGCTGCTATTTATATAAATTAATAAATATTTAATATTTATGTACGATAAGGCACAACTTTATTTACATGTTATATAGAAGTACGTTAATATTCGTACAGACTCTCTTGCCCTAAATAAATATTTTCAATATTTTTAATTTCTTGCAAATGTTCAAGCAAATTCTCGTTTTTAATTCGATCATCGTCCAAATAAACCGTAATACCGCTGGAGCTGAACTCTAAATTACATTTGGATGCACGTTTTACGATGTTGGTACTGTTTAGGTTTAACGATTTGTAATTAATGATACTTTTTGCAAAACTAATTCGTTGGATAAGAGTGTTGCATCTGCAAATGGAAAACCAAAAAAATTTTTTTATATATAAAATATCGCTTTAAAAAATGTTAAGCACACTTACCCCGAAATAAAAAAAATATTATTCCCAGATAAATCCACCCGCTTCAAATACTCATTAAAACGAAATTGATTTGCGTCCAGTGTACGAATATTATTGTCTGCCACACAAATATCAATAATATTACTCAATCCGTAAAATAATTTCGATGGCACACGGTCTAATTTTAAATTACGTAATTCCAAATATTCCAAGCTCGTCAAACCATAAAACAATTTATTGTTCAGTACAATTTTATTAAACTTATGATCACTTATGAAATTCACAAATTTTAAATCCACCAAACTTTTATTTAATTTAAATAATTTTCGTTTTGTTGAAAAATTTCTTGTGATCGCAAAATTGCGTATCGTTAATTTTTTTAAATTTTCAAATTTTCGTAAATTTTTCCGTCTCAAATTGAGCAGCGTATTATTTTGCAACACCAATTCACTTATATTATTTGTTATGAAATTATTTAAATTTATTTCGCGTACATTTTCTAAATGCAGTTGGGTTAAATTGCCGTAAATATATTTTAAAAATTTTTTATCCACAAAATTTGTATTAATTAATTTAATTTTATCGTTAAAATGTGATAAATTCATTTGTTTGAAAAATACATTTTCATCGATACACGATTGTGCACTAAATTTTATTATCAGCTGATTCCAATGTAAAATTATTTTAAAATTTTTAATTAAATTTATTAAATTAAATTTATAATTATCGTAAGTATTATTAGCACTTGTATTTAAAAAACATCCATCGAAATATAATTCGAATTGGTTATAAAACTCGGTCACAAATTCATAATTATTGAGATGATTTAGGGCATCGAGCGTATTACATTGAATGTTTATCGTATGAAAAAGATAGTTGGGTTGATGCGTAATAATTAAATTTGGATTCGTTTCATTTGGAGGAAATGCAGCTAGGACACGATCATAATGCGCTTGACCACTTGCGATTTTGTTCAAATGCAGTAGAAAAACAGTCGCAATTACAATGATAATTTTAAGTTTATTTAATTTCATTTTGAATTTATTTTAAAGAAATAAATTTGGCAAATTGATTACACGAATGACATGAGATAACTGAATTTGGTCTTCAATTGTATGTGTGTATATGTTTGTTGTTTGTAAATTATGATTCTTGATGCGCGTATTTTTAATTGATAAGCCGATCCGTATTGTACAATCGAGAATAAAGATAAACTTTGATCGTATGTTTAACACTGTCAGTGTCTATGGAATATTCTATTCAATAACGGAATATATGGATGTTTATTCAAATAGATAATGCGACAGAGGAAATAAAATGCTTTGAATCAAGCATAATTAGGAGGAAGTATATACTTAAAAATATGTGAAGGTCCTATGCGACTTAGACAAAGACTTCAATAAATAAAGTGCTCGGTTGCTCAATTCGTTCAACTTTAGATTTCCATTTAAAAACACAACGTATTACAAATCAGTCATTATTTGATTATTGTTTATTTAAAGGTTTTCATCATTTACTTTTTGTGAACAAGGCTTTAATGGTATTTTTTCGTAACTATGAGATTGATTGATTGATCAGAATGTACGACCAAGCCTAAGCAAGACTCCCGGATGACACCGATAACATACTCCTTGTTCATAAAACGTAATTTTCAAGAGGTGTGCACAACAAAGGCTAAATTAAATAAAATAATTTGAGTAGCCTCATTAGTATATTCTTAATAGTACCGTATATTAAAAACAATTAGCACATGATTTGGCTAATAAACTTAATTTTAATTTTAAACGCACAAGCTGCTAATCAAAATTCCTGCTAGAATAAGATATATACATTTAAATTCAGAATCATTTTGATTTAGAAATCTGAAACTTTATTAACCTTACTCCAACCAACAATGTTATGAACAAACTATTTGAATCCAAGAACTCTTCACCTTGGATGATAAAAAAATAAATTGTAAATTTTAAATCTCAAATTCCAAATTTCCAAATTTCCAATTTCAAACCCCAAATTCCAAACTTTAAATTCCAAATTTCAAATTCCAAATTCCAAATTACAAATCCCAAATTCCAAATTTTAAATTCCAAATTGTAAACTACAAATCTTAAATTACAAATTTCAAATCCCACATTCCAAATTCCAAATTTCAAATTTCAAATCTCAAATTCCAAATTTCAAACTTCAAATTCCAAATTCCAAACTTTAAATTCCAAATTTCAAATTCCAAATTACAAATTTCAAATCCCACATTCCAAATTCCAAATTTCAAATTCCAAATTTCAAATCTCAAATACCAAATTCCAAACTTCAAATACCAAATTTTAAATTCCAAATTTTAAATTCCAAATTTTAAATCCCAAAATACAAATTTCAAATCCCACATTTCAAATTCGAAATTTCAAATTTTTTATTCCAAATCAAAAATTTATAAATCCAAAATTTTTTATTCCAAATTTTAAATTTCAAATTCCAAATTTCAAATCTCAAATACTAAATTCCAAACTTCAAATTTCAAAGTTCAAATTCCAAACTTCAAACTTTAAAATCCAAATTTTTAATTTCAAATTCCAAACTTCAAATTTTAAACACCAAACTCCAAATTCCAAATTTCAAATTCCACATTCCAAATTCCAAATTTCAAACTCCTAATTTAAAATCGTAAACCTTTAATTTCTAATTCCAAATTTTAAATTCCAACCTCAAATTCCAAATTCGAAACTTTAAATTCCAAATTTCAAATTCCAAATTACAAATCCTAATTTAAATTTTTTTCAAATTCCAAATTTCAAATCCCAAATTCCAATTTTTAAACTCCAAATTTCAAATCTCAAATTCTAAATACCAAACTTCAAATTTCTAAGTTCAAATTCCAAACTTCAAGCTTTATAATCCAAATTTTTAATTTCAAATTCCAAACTTCAAATTTTAAACACCAAACTCCAAATTCCAAATTACAAATTTCAAATCCCACATTCCAAATTCCAAATTTCAAACTCCTAATTTAAAATCGTAAATCTTTAATTTCTAATTCCAAATTTTAAATTCCAACTTCAAATTCCAAATTCGAAACTTTAAATTCCAAATTTCAAATTCCAAATTACAAATCCTAATTTAAACTTTTTTCAAATTCCAAATTTCAAATCTCAAATTCTAAATACCAAACTTCAAATTTCTAAGTTCAAATTCCAAACTTCAAACTTTATAATCCAAATTTTTAATTTCAAATTCCAAACTTCAAATTTTAAACACCAAACTCCAAATTCCAAATTCCAAATTACAAATTTCAAATCCCACATTCCAAATTCCAAATTTCAAACTCCTAATTTAAAATCGTAAATCTTTAATTTCTAATTCCAAATTTTAAATTCCAACTTCAAATTCCAAATTCGAAACTTTAAATTCCAAATTTCAAATTCCAAATTACAAATCCTAATTTAAATTTTTTTCAAATTTCAAATATCAAATCTCAAATTCAAAATTCTAAACTTCAAATTTCAAAGTTCAAATTTTAAACTTCAAAATGATTTGGCTAATCAAATTTATTTTAATTTTAAATCTCAAATTTATAAATCCAAAATTTCTTATTCAAAATTTCAAATTTAAAATTCCAAATTACAAATCCCAAATTCCAAATTTTAAATTCTAAATTTCAAATCTCAAATACTAAATTCCAAACTTGAAGTTTCAAAGTTCAAATTCCAAATTTCAAACTTCAAATTTCAAATTCCAAATTCCAAATCTCAAATCCCAAATTCCAAATTTTGAATTCCAAATTGTAAATTCCAAATTTCAAATCCCAAATTTAAAATCGTAAATCTTAAATTTCAAATTCCAAATTTAAAATTCCAAACTTCAAATTCCAAATTCCAAACTTTAAATTCCAAATTTAAATTTTAATTTACAAATCCAAAATTCCAAATTTTAAATTCCAAATTTCAAATACCAAATTACAAATTACAAATCTCAAATTCCAAATTTTAAATTCTAAATTTCAAATCTCAAATACTAAATTCCAAACTTCAAGTTTCAAAGTTCAAATTCCAAATTTCAAACTTCAAATTTCAAATTCCAAATTCCAAATCTCAAATCCCAAATTCCAAATTTTAAATTCCAAATTACAAATCCTAAATTTCAAATTTTAAATTCCAAATTTTAAATCCTAAATTACAAATTTCAAATCCCACATTTCAAATTCGAAATTTTAAATTTTAAATTTCTTATTCCAAATCTCAAATTCATAAATCCATGATTTCTTATTCCAAATTTCAAATTTTAAATTTCAAATTCCAAATTTGAAATCTCAAATTCCAAATTCCAAACTTCAAATTTCAAAGTTAAAATTCCAAACTTCAAACTTTAAAATCCAAATTTTTAATTTCAAATTCCAAACTTCAAATTTTAAACCTCAAACTCCAAATTTAAAATTCCAAATTCCAAATTACAAATCCCAAATTCCAAATTTTAAATTCCAAACTTTAAATTCCAAATTCCAAACTTTAAATTCCAAATTTCAAATTCCAAATTACAAATCCGAAATTCTAAATTTTAAATTCCAAATTTCAAATCCCACATTTCAAATTCGAAATTTTAAATATTAAATTTCTTATTCCAAATCTCAAATTTCTAAATCCAAAATTTCTTATTCCAAACTTCAATTTTTTTTTCAAATTCCAAATTTCAAATCTCAAATTTCAAATTCCAAACTTCAAATTTCAAATTAAAAACTTCAAATTTCAAAGTTCAAATTTCAAACTTCATATGATTTGGCTAATCAACTTTATTTTAATTTTAAATCCCAAATTTCTTATTCCAATTTTCAAATTCCAAATTTCAAATCCCAAATTCCAAATTTTAAACTCCAAACTTGAAATTTCAAATTCCAAACTTCAAATTTCAAAGTTCAAATTCCAAATTTCAAATCCCAAGTTCCAAATTTTAAATTCCATATTTCAAATCCCAAATTACAAATTCCAAATTCAAAAGTTCAAATTTCAAAGTTCAAATTTCAAACTTCATATGATTTGGCTAATCAACTTTATTTTATTTTAAATCCCATATTTATAAATCCAAAATTTCTTATTCCAAATTTCAAATTACAAATCCCAAATTCAAAATTTTAAATTCCAAATTTCAAATCACAAATGCTAAATTCCCAACTTCAAATTTCAAAGTTCAAATTCCAAATTTCAAACTCCAAATTCCAAATCTCAAATCCCAAATTCCAAATTTTAAATTCCAAATTGTAAATTTCAAATCTCAAATTCCAAATTTCAAATCCCACATTCCAAATTCCATATTTCAAATTCCAAATTCCAAGTTTAAAATCGTAAATCTTTAATTCCAAATTTTAAATTCCAAACTTCAAATTTCAAATTCCAAACTTTAAATTCCAAATTTCAAATTCCAAATTACAAATCCCAAATTCCAAATTTTAAATTCCAAATTTCAAATCTGAAATTACAAATTTCAAATCCCACATTTCAAATTCGAAATTTTAAAATTAAAATTTCTTATTCCAAATAATCCAAATCCCAAATTTATAAATCCAAAATTCCTTATTCCAAATTCCAAATTTCAAATTCCAAATTATTAATTCTAAATTACAAATCTCAAATTCCAAATTTTAAATTCCAAATTTTAAATCCCAAGTTACAAATTTCAAATCCCACATTTCAAAGTCGAAATTTCAAATTTCAAATTTCTTATTCCAAATCCCAAATTCATAAATCCAAAATTTCTTATTCCAAATTTCAAATTTTAAATTTCAAATTCCAAATTTCAAATCTCAAATTCCAAATTCCATAATTCAAATTTCAAAGTTCAAATTCCAAACTTCAACCTTTAAAATCCAAATTTTAAATTTCAAAATCCAAATTTCAAATTTTAAACTCCAAATTTCTAATTGCAAATTCCAAATCTCAAATCCCAAATTCGAAATTTTAAATTCCAAATTGTAAATTTCAAATCTCAAATTCCAAATTTCAAATCTCACATTCCAAATTCCATATTTCAAATTCCAAATTCCAAGTTTAAAATCGTAAATCTTAAATTCCAAATTTTAAATTCCAAACTTCAAATTTCGAATTCCAAACTTTAAATTCCAAATTTAAAATTCCAAATTACAAATCCCAAATTCCAAATTTTAAATTCCAAATTTCAAATCTGAAATTACAAATTTCAAATCCCACATTTCAAATTCGAAATTTTAAAATTAAAATTTCTTATTCCAAATCCCAAATTTATAAATCCAAAATTTCTTATTCCAAATTCCAAATTTCAAATTCCAAATTACAACTTCCAAATTCCAAATCCCAAATTCCAAATTTTAAATTCCAAATTTCAAATCACAAATGCTAAATTCCAAACTTCAAATTTCAAAGTTTAAATTTCAAATTTCAAACTCTAAATTCCAAATTCCAAATCTCAAATCCCAAATTCCAAATTTTAAATTCCAAATCTCAAATTACAAATTTCAAATCCCACATTCCAAATTCCAAATTTCAAATTCCAAATTCCAAGTTTAAAATCGTAAATCTTAAATTCCAAATTTTAAATTCCAAACTTCAAATTCCAAACTTTAAATTCCAAATTTCAAATTCCAAATTACAAATCCCAAATTCTAAATTTTAAATTCCAAATTTTAAATCTGAAATTCCAAATTTCAAATCCCACATTTCAAATTCGAAATTTTAAATTTCAAATTTCTTATTCCAAATCCCAAATTTATAAATCCAAAATTTCTTATTCCAAATTTCAAATTTTTTCAAATTCCAAATTTCAAATCTCAAATTCCAAACTTCAAATTTCAAACTTCATATGATTTGGCTAATAAGCTTTATTTTAATTTTAAACGCACAATCTGCTAAACAAAATTCCCACTAGATTAAGATATATACATTTAAATTCAGAATCATTATGATTTAGAAATTTGAAACTTTATTAACCTTGCCCCAACCAACAATGTTATGAACAAACTATTTAAAATCCAAGATCTCTTCACCTAGGACGATTAAAAAATTAAATTCTACATTTTAAATCTGAACTTCCAAATTTCAAACTTCAAACTCCAAATCTCAAATTCGAAATTTCCAATTCCAAACTTCAAATTTGAAATTTGAAATTCCAAATTTTAAATCCCAGATTCCAAATTCGAAATTCCAAATTTCAAATCTCAAATTCCAAATTCCAAATCCCAAATTTCAAATTTTATATTCTGTCAACGCATTTCATCAAAATTTTTTCACATCAATTTTTGTTTTATGGGTTTTTTTTTTATTTTGGATAATGATACCAACCCCTACTTAACTATTTCGGGAGAGAGCCAAAATCCCGCGGGTACAAAATTCCAAGGGTTTGAAAAAATCCCGAGCGAACAAAATCCCGAACATACATAATCCCGAGGATACAAAATCACGAGGATATTAAATTGCGAAGATACAAAATCCGTAGGGTAAAAAAATCCCGAAAGCTTATGAAAATTAGAAAATCTAGTTGTTGCACAATTGGTGGAGTTTACCCTTGATTTCAAGATGTATGCACACGAAAAATCGAACATCGAAAATAGGGGATCACTACATTTCCCTAAAAAAAAATCCAGAAATTTTAAAATCTAGAAAAATTAAATTCCGAAAAAATCTAGAAATTACCGGAAAAGCAATCCAGAAAAATATTTTGTTTAAAATAAATGAAAACAATTCAATTTTATCGGCATTTTTAGACTTTTGACATCACTTGAAACATTTGTGGTACATTATATCAGTAGAAGCGATACAATTCCTTTGATCTATGTATGTCTGCAAGGTTGACGAAGCATTTACGAAGCATTAAATCGATAAGTCGCTCTAATACATCCATCGATACCATACTAACCCAACGAATTAAGCTAACCACAAAATAACTTGAAACATTTGTGGTAGAACTATCAGTAGAAGCGATATGAGCGATATCATTCCTTTGATATGTACCTGAAAGGTTGACGAAGTAATTTCCATTATCGTAATGTATTTAATGTATTAAGAACTTTACGGAAAAAGTAAAATTCATGACCAATACATATGGTATAAAAATACCTGGGCAGTACCGTTATTGAACACATTTCTCCTTGTTCAATTTATTTCGCATCCACTTTCCATATACAACACTTCACACCAAATTAAACAAATAAGAAAATAAAATAAAATTAAAGTCTCGAATAAGACGAAAAATCATCTACTTACCTATTCCGTAACTATGAGATTGAAATAAAACAAAAGAAGCCTACTAACGTCGTCTTTCGTCCGCCTACTATTTCAGCAAGTCCGCCAATCTCTCCACCAATCCGAACTCACTGCATTCAAGTAGAATAGTTGAAATTATTAAATTTGGGTTAATGTGCGTAAGGTCAGAAGTTTAACAGGTAAGTGGTTATAGTCAGCCCAATGGACGATTTTGAACAAACACGTTTTTCTAAGTCTGGCGACGCAAATTGCGTCCCGACCTCGGTTACATTACGTGTTGTAATTACACTAAATTCGATAAATGCCCTTTTCTCATAAGGGGAGTAACCGGAATAGTAAAATGTTTATGCTAATTTGCTTAAAGCTGTTTATGGATGCTTAAAGTTGACTTTTGCCGTAATAATTTATTCACCCGAGAGTTGGTCCGCAACCTTAATTCGACAATTTTCAAAATTTTGAACTTTTAATGAAGTTTTCAAAATTGCTCGACATTGAACATTTTAGGGCCAGTGGCATAACTAGGTACCCGCAGCACCCACAGCTGCGGGGGGCCCACTGTTATTGGGGCTCACGAGATTTCCATTATTAGTTCAAATTTAAGATTAGATAGCTCAGATTAAGCTTAAAGAAGACCACTTTATCAAATTTGCAGAACGGTGAAGCCAGAATATAATTTGTATCGGTTTCGGTTAAATTTTTGATGAAGGACGCAGGGTCCTCACTAAACAGCCCTTTAAGTAATTTCAATTTGTTGACACCTGCGTGAAAGATTAGTTTCCATGAACGTTATAAGGTTTATAACAATCGTTTAATTCTTACCAGTTTTATACTCTGGTTTTGGGTAAATAAGGTTCTGTCGGCTGCATAGTAGCCATATTGAGTCCTTCGAAAAATACACTTTGCTTTCTTTTACCTTATAGTACTATCAAACTTTAAAACCAAAAGGAATTTCCACACCAAAGTGATATCGATCATATTTTTAAATAAAAGTGAGGCACTGGCTGGGATATTTTTATGATAGAACTTTACGCTGAAAGTTCGATGAATCAATTCATACTCATTATGAACCAATTTCGCGACATCAAACTTCTTTGAAATGGATAAATTGCAGTCTCGGGCCCAATTCATACTGAAAAAGAATCAAATGTTTATCAGCGAAGTTTAATTCAGGCCAAGCAAGACATATAGGCCAACAATTTCAATTTCTCAATGAGATATATGAGTTCGAGTTCGGTTACACACCACTTTAAGTTTCACTTCTGTCGGGGGCCCGAGATCCATACCATCTAGTTTTTAAAGTTAAGGATTAAATTTACCACTTTTCATCTTTAATTAGTTGATCTGGTCATGCTCACTTGACAGCCCAAATAACCATAACGATTTTGTACTCATGGAGCTATGTACTAAAATGGCCGCTGGCCTAGAAGACAAGTACAGTTTCGTTCGGATGTTTTCGGTTAAGGGGTAGCGTTATCTGCATGATGGCTTTTCATTGCGTTATCAAATCAAGTTCAAATGTTATAAGTGATTTTAATGCAACACTTTGCGGAGTTGGTTTGATTGAATCTACTTGTGAATCCTTTCAACTTTTTATCTCATTTTTACGTCTAACTACCGGAGATTACAATTTTCAATGTTTATTGGGAAGATCTCTTCGCAATCGTCCGATCAACACTACAAAAAGTCAATATTGGTTGTTGGGTTGTTGCATACAAAATGTCGACAAATTTCGGGGTATTTTTTACCTCAACAGCCTTACCGACCTTGGTAATGCTACTGGTTTTATGCGGATATTTATAGTAATTGAAATTGTTTATTGTCACGCCTCGCTATGGTCACCTCTTGAGCTTTCTCTACCATGTTTTTTACTCCGTAGCAGTGGTCTTGGGCTGATTTGTTTCGTCTTGGGACGCTCTTGTGACCTGTTGTGCCTTTTCCAACTTTTAAATTCACTAAACTTAAAAGTTGAAAAAATAAAAAAATCGTCTATTTTTGAGAGTTGGCGGTCCAATTGATCCTGGGTCATTTATTTTATACGGGCACAATTTGATCGACACTTTAAACGTCTGAATTAGTAGAGATCTTACGGATCAGCCAGCTTTAACGGATTTACCGTTTTCGTACTTTTGTTATTTACGTAAAGGTAACGAAACGCAAAATATAGTAACATGAAGACAAAGCAGTCCAATTTTGTCTTCAATTTACTATATTTTGCGTTTCGTTACTTTTATTTGTTTAAAAGTTATAAGCGATTAGTTTATAACATTTATTGTGGACATCATTTCTGAGCGTCTACCACCCCATACAAATCAAATATAGAGACATACTTAACATAAATGATTATCTTAATAAAAAGTGGACCATAATTAAGCAAACGACCGCAAAATAGTTCCATTTTCGTATTTCTGGATATTTTTCAGTCTGCGGTTTGATTTTTTGTCAAGTGCAAATGCGAACAATTTGTTATGGTGCGGTAAAACAATTAGAGCAAAATATTTTAGAATTCGAAAAAATTTTAGCTCAATAAATGCTGAAGCTAAGCAAGTTACTAAATAAATTATATACAAGCAATTATTTATTGGTATTACTACAATTGGCTTTATACCTACACAGAGATGGAGAAAAGCCTTAAGAAAAATTTTGAATAATTATAATTTTGAGCAACAACATATTTTTTCATCCCTTTCATTTTATCACATAAACTACCGTATTAATGAATATACCAGACCAGTGGCTCACGGTAATTTGAGCATACAATATGTGAAAGTGGTGTATGAATTCAAAAGTATAGGCAAATACTAAGCTTTTTAAAACTTTTGATAAATTAACTTATTTTATCAGAAACCATATAATTCATTATGGTGCAAGTAGAGCATTGGGCAATCTCGTTACATTTTCTAAAAGACAGCAAACTGTTATGTTACAAACGAAACTTACCTATGTACTTGCAAAATTGCGTCGCTTTTCCATTGATAAATCACAAATACAATGTTTGAATAGAATTCAACTCAAATTGCGCAAGATTTAAACAAAATTAATTATGTCTGATAAGTATCAAATTTATTTATTTTTATTTGTAAAGGTTAGTCGAAGGTGCTGCCATCAGGTTTCAAAAATAAAATTTCTAACAAGGTTTCTTCTGCTGCTATTATTTCAACTGATCCTTCTGGTGGACCATTTATGATGAGGTCTGTTTCCGGCTTTCGGATCCAAATGCTTCTTTCCGGGTCACAAAGCCAATTAATTGTATAAATAAATGTAGATCGAATAAGAATTAATGCGCCTAATCCCAACTCGATACGTTTATATGTTCCATATCTGCCTTTAATTTCACAATGAAGTGTGATGTTTTCTATTAGTTTCCCTCCAAAAACAAATCCACCCAGGATCATATCAGAAGAAACGGAAAACTCGGCATAACCATCAGAACTTGTACCAATACTTTGTTCATATGGCCATATAAAATTCATTCTCGGTACAGAATTCCATGTCCCTTCATCATACTCAGCTCCGTAAATTATCTGTGTGGCAATATCCTTAACCTTTACAATGATAGTATGTTTTCATAACATAAACTTATAGAAGAGTCTCTGAGACTCTTTATATAGAATTGTACTAGAATTGTAGTAAATTAAATAATTAAAAAATATTTTATATTTTTAAATTCATAATTTATTAAAAATAAGGAAAAATTACTGATTTTTTTTTTAAATTCATAATTTATTAAAAAGAAAAAAAGAAAATAAGAACAGCATACATATCAATGTTGTTATTTATTATTACATTTATTAGCAGAATATTTTATTTTTGTGAATGCTCCGAACAAACATGCCAATTGCAAACATCAGAGGTCTGTTTTGAGACACGACTAATTTTACTAGGACAGATGTAGTACCGTTCTTTTCGTTTTATATTGAACTTGATGGCCTGTTGTTGTTATTTTCTTTATTATTTTGCATTACTTCAGTTATTACAGATAAGTGAGATACTGTAATGGCTTTCTTGCTGCGACAAATTATATGTGGCGTAACTAAATCTGTTGCAAAATCCCGAATAAATACGTTTCGTTTAGTTTCTGGTTTGTTAGAATTCTACTGAGGATACTAGCGCAGCTATTCCACTGATATCAAGAATATTTTGGAAAAAAGCCATTGGCTAGCGATTAGTTTTGCGTCTTATTGTATATGTATGGCATAATTTGTCTGTTGTATCCACGCCACCCTTAGTGGCATTATAAAACAAATTACCGAGGACTTATTTTTGTTCTCAATGTCGGTTTTTGTTGTATGGTGTTTGGTTGATAAGAATAAAACACATCGATTTTTTTTTTGGCACATACGAGGTTAGCGATATTGTATTACAGAATCCAAACTTATTAGTTTCTATGTTTCTTGATAATATGCCAGAAAAGATGGTGGTATGCATTTTTATTCTTTCATAGTGTACCCACACTAGTTAATCCTTGAGATAATAAAGAAAGGACCAGTTCATAGCTAGTGAACAAATTATCAAAGGTATAATATTTCCATTAGAATTCCTAAATGGCCTACACAATTCTTCCACGACGTTTTGAGCTAAGTTATTAGCTCTTGCATTGTCTTCTTTGCTCAAATACGGAATTTCGCTCAATCGATAAGCAGTCTCATTCTCTACAATCCACCAAATTTTCATACCGTATTTGTCCGGCTTACTCGAATATATTGTTTGAAAGGAACTCGCCCACGAACTGGTACCAACTGCTCATCTACAGTTAAATTTTTCCAGGAATATAATATTTTAGCAGATTTTTATTTACGATGTCCCAAACATCTCTTATTGGTGCTAATTTATCTTTTGTCCTACGCAATGTTCGTGTGTTTTTGTCATCAAATCTTAAAAATTTTAAAAGTGGCGTGAATCTGTTGATACCCATAGTCGCGCGAAAAATGGGATTTCCAAAAAGTGGATGCCAAAACTCATTATAATTTACGTTCCCTTGTTTGTTAATACCAGCAGTCAGCAAGAGACTATCTCTCATAATTTTTGTACAAAAACATTATTAACGTACATATTTACATGCATAATCACAATATGTACATATAAATATGTTTTAATTTAATAAATATGTGAACATTTTATTTATTATAATACATACTTTTTAACATATCATGAAGAGTCTTTTAGACTCTTCTATACGTTTGTGTTCCTATTTATAAATTTCATTATTATTCCTTACTTCAGAAATAGTTAGAAACAATTAAAGAAGCCTTTTAAACTTATTACCTATAGCTTCACCGAATGTTAAAAAATCAACTTCATAGTTTTATTTTTAGCAACTGAAATCATTATAAAATAAAAAAAATGAGTCTCAAAGACTCTTCTAGCAGGATGAAGGTTAAATTCACTTTTTGTCAATAAATCTGGATATTTTTTTTGAATGCACCGCAGCTCTTCGTTGGACAGCGTTGGAAACCGGATTGATCGAATCAAATGATTATATTTTTGGCGACAGTCTGAAAACTGTATTTTATTTTGCTTGCAATGATGATTCATCCAACGGACCAATGCATCAATAATATATAATTCGGTTATGTCCTCTTTGATTAGATTACAATTTAAAATTTCTTCTAACAAATCTGGACTTATCGATACAAATTCATCTGAACGCAAAATTTTGTCGAATCTACATTCTAGTCCGAACTTGGTATTATCTAAAGCTTTTAAACCAACTTTATAGTCTTCCAAAACACACACGTAAAACTCATTCATTTCGGAATAACTATTATTCATCAAATGATCAACTAATCTTAGCACTTTGTACTCCCTTGCCAATTTCATTAAACGAAACCAATCGGCGTCACTGATTTCTGTTTGGTCGATGTATATAAAACGAATAAACTGATAAAACACATCGTACCCGTAATCAATAATTGGAATCAGTTTTTTCTCTCCTAATGTTGGCTCCAGCTGCTGTTGAAATACACTGCTGCGCGTCATTAAAAGCAGAGAGTGTGCGAATATTTGTTTACCTTCGACGATAAACGTGATATCAGACAAATACTGCGAATTGAACAGTTTTGCCGGAATTTGATCCATTTTAAAGCGCTCTCCATTGATTTTATTTTCCATTTTTGCTTACACAACACAAACTTTTCTCACTTCTTTGCTGTTTGAAGAGATAACGTGAACTGAATTTTATTTATTTTAATACTTCTAAATTGTTATTTTATCTTACCTTTAAAAATTAAAAATTTGAACTGCAATTTACTATGTACGAGTAGCTATAATATACAAAACTGTGGTTTGTTCTTTCCCAAATTGTTAACTTTTTTCGATTTAAACCGTGAAAGTATAAATATGCGTGAATTAGCTCAACCAACGACGGAATGACACTGAATGCGTTAAGAGGTAAATTGCAAACAAAAATTGAATTGAATAAAAGTGTGTGTGTGTGTGTGTGAAAGACATTGATGAGTCATATAACAATAACGGAGGAAAAATAGCAAAGCAACCTTGATTATACAAGCCATAATCTAAAAAACGAAGCTTTTTTAAGGGAATTAGAAACGACGAAAAAATCAAAATTTCCATAGTAAAACACATAAAACATATGGGAAATCACTTTTTTTCTTAAGACAAATTTGTCAATGAAAACGTTACAAATTCTTAATTATGATTTCTGAAATATTTTCATAAATGTTTGAATTTGAACATATAGAAATGTCGTTTAAGTAAATCGTTTTCATTTTCTTGTAATAATTGATTTATTTAAACCAAAATATAAAAAAAGTTCATAACAACCCGTCAAACAAGGTGTTACGTTTACGTAACACTAGCGAAGAATTTTGTTCATACAACTCTTCGTAAACGTAACACTTTGGTGTTGCAATAACGAAGCAGTTATGTCGTTCCCGTCCTATGATAATTAGACTTTTTTTCGAGGAGTTGTCAATGTGTTAGTAGCTCGTAAACAGTTCTCTTGAGGTGGTGCATTTACGTCACGTGATTAGTGAAATAATAACGTAACATTTTTATCGATATTTATGCATTTTCAATTTTTGATTTGCAATTTTTCTTTTCTAAAAAACTTATAGTTTCTTGAGAATTTTGTTGTTTATTCTAAAAAAAATATTAGGCCATAAATTATATTTTTCTAAATCAAATTGGGACATTAATTATTTGCTTAGTTATTTATTTATTAAAAAAAAATTGATGAACACAAAAAATACTTAATGGCGATCAAGACCTCAAAACTAAATAGTTGTCGTTTCTTTATATTATTCCACTAATTTTCATAAAGGAATTTGGTGTTACGTTTACGAAACATCAGCGAAGTATTTTGCTCATACAATTTCAGTTTTTCAGTTTCTATATCATGATAATTAAATTTGTTTGCGAGGTATTTTTGTACTTTATTTAAGTTTGAGAATGTATTAGTGTAAAGCCAAAATGTGATACGTTAATAGTACGCTTATGCGACGTATTTTGCGAATTCGCTTAAATTGTTTAGCGGGAACAGCATTCTGGTCAAATAAAAAAGAAAAGCTACTACAAATTGTGTGCATTAAGTCAATATACATTACATAGATGGCAGTGATGGCAGTACAAATTTTTTAAAAATCGTACCAAAAATTGCCACCTGGGGAAATTTTAAGTTCAAAAATTGTAGGAAAAGCAACACAAATTCTCAAAATATTAAGAACGTGTGATAATTTTGTGATTAAACAAGTTTTTTTCGTATTTTTCTGTATAAATCTGAGACATCTAACGTACACTAGTAAAACTAAAGATAAATGTAGCAAGTATTATTTTAATTCGTCAGAGCCAACTTTGATGTATTTTTCAAAATGAAAGTTCGAAAAATATATTTTAGAAATAATTTAATTTTAATATTTCTGCAATTAATATTTACTTAATAACAATATACCCTTCTTATAAATTTCTGCTCAATATATGTAGAACACTTTTGTATAAACATTTTGTAACATTTTTGCTTTTTTCATTGTAAAACTTGAAGCTAAACAACACCATTTTTACTATGGATTCCTATGGAAATCAGAGAAAAGTTATACCACTAAAAAAAGCTTCAAAAAAATACGTCATAATGATTATGGCTCTATACTCTAGAAGGCTCTGAAAATAGGCGTCCTTAACCATGATTCGTCTACTGGTTTTCCGCAATAAATGTAATATCCACTCGAACTACTTATGATCCAATTTTTTGTATCCGAATCTCGCACTGTCTTTCCGCAGGGATTCGTCATTTAACAGATCAATTTTGAAATTTCAATTCCATCATTATTATGTGCAAATAAAAATATTTTTTCGATTTCAAGGTAACGACCTCTTAATCAGCGACAAATAATCGAGAAACAAAAATATTTTAAATCCGTTAGATTTGAAGAATTTACGTTATAATGTGGTGTACTCAAACGAGTACGGTGGTAATGGGTTAAATGATTATTTTTTATTTTCAGAATATTTCAAAACGGATTAGATCTTATAGAATAACTGAATGGGATACTAATACTGAGGAATTATGGATCGGTATTAATCTGAGTTCAAATGCGTTTTATTTAAATGTTCCTTGCATCAGATTATAAGATTTATTTTGATAACTTGGAAAGAATTGTTAACTATTTGAACTAGCTTTAACTGGCTCACTAATGATCATAATCAAGTTTCAATTCTCGATGTAAATCTTAATGGGCCAGCGAGATTATTAATTAAATCCATAAAATTTTCAAACCTAAAAATCACGTTAATTATATAAGAAATTCGAATGGTAGAATTTTGGATTTAGTTCTTTCTAATATGGAGTGTTTTAATATATGTAAATTTATCAGCTGCTATTGATAAATTATCAAAAGTTGATCGACATCATCCACCTATTATTGTAGATATTTCCTTTAAATGTCATAAAACTAAACAGGTGAACTCGATACCTATTAGAAATTTTACTAATTTTGATTATAATTCTACAAACAATGAAATATCTAAAATTAATTGGCATCAAGAATTTCACAATTTAGAGAATTCACAATTTCTGTAATGATACGATAAAGTTCTAAACTTAATTAACAAAAACACACCCGGTTATTTACTAAAAGTAAGTAAATTTCCTAAGTGGTATTCATCTAAACCGGTGATTTTGCTTGAATTTAAAAACCGAATTCAGAAAATTTTAAAATCTACTGATGATTATGCTTTTTCTATTATGTTTAAAAAACAATGATCTCATTGGTGAAGAACGAAATGAAAAAATGTAATTAATTTTGAAAAGTAAATGATCTAAAAAAGTTTTGGTCCTTTGTCAATCCGCACATAAAGATGAACTCTATTCCAACTACTTTTAAGTAAAATGATTCAATAGCAACTTCCTCAAAAGATACTGCTGATTTATTTGCTTCATATTTCAATTTTGTCTATTCTATACCATGAAGTTGAGACGGATTATCCTGATTATGCACTATTATTGATTAAACACTGCTGTGTTTTACATAAATGTTTCATACAATTCAAAGTCCATTTTGTATAATTATTAATAAAATGGTACATGAGGGTATTTTCCCAACCGAATGGAAAAAATCTAAGATCATACGAATTTTTAAGTTTGCCGATAAAAGTATGCATTGTTATAGTTTACTGATTTTCCAATGCATTCGACACAGTACAACATAAAATCCAATCATGGTTGCAATAGAATTATGTTCGTACAAATTAATTATATTCGATCATTTAACTTTTGTCCTAAATCTGGGGTGCCTCAAGGGTCTATACTTGGGCCTCTTCTTTTTACTTTGTTTATCAATGATATTGCAAATATATTTTAATCTAAAGCGCTCTTATTTGCTGATGATTTAAAATTGTTTAACAGAATAGATTCATTGAACTCTTGTTACCAACTTCAAGATGATTTAAATGGTTTGAATGATTGGTGCAAATATAATTGAGCCGTTTATTTTGAAAGTGGAATAAGTCAATGTTTTGTTGAAACGAGATAATCAAAGAATAGAAAAACAATAAATGAAAAAACATATGGGATTTTGAATTTTCTTATTTTTGCACAAGTGTTATGGATTAATTTTTTTTTGTTTTGACAATAAATTATTTACCGTTAGAAATATTATACTATCATTTAGCTATTGGTATCATTAACTTGATTTTTTGAAAAGGTGACTTATACCACTTTTAAAATAAACGGCTCAATTGTCTTAAATTAAACATCTCGAAATGGTATGCCTATTATGTCACATGGTCTTGCAAGAGCCAATCGCACCGCAGTTCGCTTCATACTCAGCCGATCGCCTAAATACGCTCTCTCTCACACTTCTACCTACCCATAGCGTCACTCACTCGCACTCATGTACTACATTCTCGACCACCTGCCTGGTAGAGAGTGCCACTAAAATAATCTGTCCTTTTGAAAATATGTGATTTTAGGTCTATATATTATTCTGTCTAAGTCTTATAGCTTGCCTCAAATATATTTTTTAGAAATCTACGAAATTCAACTTTGAAGCCGCCTGGCAACATTTTAGACCCAACTAAATGATCTGGCTTTTTATTAATTTATATTATAATAAATACTAAATTAAAAGAATGAATACATCGGACATAAGAGTAAGACAGGTGAACAATGGCAAAAAGTAAATATAAAAGTGCGATCAAAATGCATTTAATTACAAAATATTTGATTATCTTATTTAGACATGGACATCTTTAAAGTAACTTTAAAGATAAACAATTCGGAACCATCAAAACCAAAGTGGAGTGGGATCAATTACGAATGCAGAGGTTGGTGGTGTCTGGGCAGATTTCGAAGCTACCCAAATTACGGAGTGGGATTGGAACATTATTAACCTTTGTAGGCTAGATACGTTAGATGGTCACATAGATGATGCGATTCTTATTCCACCGGCTCCTGAATATGTAAGTTAAAACAAATACCGTGAACATAGAACATATTTTTATTTCTTTTTTTACTATAGAATAGTACCCGTACCCTTTCCGGGTGACATACGCATGTTCCACTTCTTTTTTAAGTCCGGTTAGAGCGATGTGAGTTCCGTCAATTACTCCAATAATATTTGAAAAACCATGATCTTCAAGAAAATTACGAAATATTTTCAATTAAACTTATTTATAAGCGAAAAAATTTAACTGTGATTTGTTCTCAATCCTTTGTGTGTATAAACTCCATGCTTCAAACACGACAGTATTTGTGGATGAATTTAGTAATGTTTTGGCAGCTAATAAATCTAAAAATTTGTTAGTTTTAGTGACATGAATATCAAAATTCTTAATAAGACTTATTCATCTGATTCTATTCTTGTGATGTCATCTTATGGCTTGAAGTTTTTGATAAATGAACCTACTCGTCTACTTCTTTAGATCTTTACCTTGGTTTTATACACATAAAAAGGTCAAATTAGTCATTGGTGTCATTTTAATTTTTAGACTAAAAATCTTCTGATAGATTTGCAAATCTATCCCAACCTACCAAATTTAAAGAAAATTTATGTTTATGTGTGTTCGTTTATTGGAAATATTTTACTTGATCAAATCGATGCACCATCCATACTGGAATCAATTAAAATAAAGGCACCGAGTAGGAATTTAAGAGATCATGAGTTCCTTCATCTAAATAAACACAGAACAAACTATGGTGACAATGAACCGGTAAACATGATGTCGAAGAGTTTTAATAAAATCGACCATCTGTTCGACTTTTACTTAAATAAAAACAGCTTTAAACGTAGGTTGAAGCAACATTTTGCTCCAACCTAAAAATATTTGTATGTCAATTTTTATTCTTTTTTTGTTTAATTTAATTTTTATTCTACCATGTTCATTATGTTATAAATTCAAGTCATATTTGTAGACTTTTCTCAGTATAAATAAATAAATAAATAAATTAGATGGCGTCTGCTCTGCGTAAACAAAAAAATCAAGCCAGCAAAGAGCAGCAAACTTATTTAATAACTTATTTGAAAGAAGATTTGCCTCAAACGGATCACTTATATCTCGTAAGTTACGTGTCAGTCGAAACCTAAAGCACAATAATTTTAATTAATAATAAATTAACTGTTAACCTTCTGCTGCTGCGCAGTTGCTGTATAAGCAAGTCGGTAAAAAATTAAGATTTGCAGCCACTCTACCTACTTTAAAATGTTTGTAAAAACTGCAGCTGCAATTTTTTGTTTTATAACCGAGCTTTACAGGAAATGAACCCCGAGTTATCCTACCTGGTTTTTTTCTAAATCGAACAGTAACGCAACAACAATGTTGTGTTTAAGTTGGGAATAGGCTATCAATAATTTTGTAACATTTTACGTTGTTTTGAGCAAGGATGTGGTACAAAAAATGAGCAAATTGACAACACAGAATTTTGACAAATATGATCTTAACATTTTATGTAAATTCCTGAAATTTGGAATAAAATAAAATGCCAGCGAATAGTTCCGTAGCCAATCATAGTGCAAATCCGGAAAATATGAACAGCTCTATGAGAAGTGAGCTACTGTTTGTGCCAACGTAAAATATTGCAATCAGGACTTGAATCCTGTGAGAGTGAAAGGAAAAGCTGCAAAAAAAGTAAGATACCATTTCGCAAAAAATCGTGCACTCTGCATTAGGATGCCGCAGGGCATCGGCTCTTGAAATCATAATGCAGTTAAATAATCAGAGGATAGAAATATCTTCCCGGTAATGTAGCCGTTCAGCGAAAATACCGAAACTAACCAAAAGAATATAACAAAAAAAACTAATATGGTCAAAACTATAGATCGTGATATTTGTTCATTTTAGTACCGCAATTGTCGCTAGTGTGAATTATCTTTTCCATAACAAATGAGATAATTTACACTAGCGCACCTAGCGTAAATGGTGGCGAAGTTGATGTCTAGTACAAGTTCTAAACATGATCTATACATTAGAACTTTACAATATTAACGAGTGACAAGAGGAAAAAATATATTTATTCATTAGCACGAAATTTTTCCCATTACTATACAAAAAAACAACACGAATCATGCGGCAAGGCAATGCCATTATGAAAAACAAAAAAAAAATATGTTTAAAAATTTGTTTGTACATAGATCAAAGCAAAGAATATAGAGAGTAAAAATGCTCAAATATCATCGGCGTTAGCAGGATGTGTCGCAGTGCTGCCACTTTACTACAAATGTAGCAGAAATGCTACAATTTAATCATTTTAAAACTTCACTACCCACTAAACTCAATCTGCTACATTTTTAATAGCATTTCAGACTATGTATATTAGGGCGGATTAAATTTTTAAGTGGTCTGGAGACTCCACTTTTCATTAAATTCATTGTATTTGAAGCAGAAATGTCCACTACACCATGTGGCTACGATGAATTTCGAGCCTGCATAATTTCATTTGAAGATATTTTTTATATAGCGTGAGTTTTTTAAAATGCCAGGCTTTTTTTATCTTGAGATCGGTGCTGGATAGGAGAAAATTATTTTTAATAAAATTTGTTAAGGGTCGAGGGGGACATCGGATGGCGACCTTCAATTCAACCTTGACTACGACCTTCATGGTTATTTTAAGGTTAAATTGAATTTGTTAAATATAAATCCCTATTTTGGACCCTAGATTCATAAAAAACGCAAAATTTTATGTTCCGATAGGCATTTTAGGTTCTTCCTTTGGATGACTTTCACGGTTAGTTCAAGGACAAATTACTAAATAATTAGAAATGATCTGCAAATAATGAAATGGGGAATATACTAACCCAATATTAACTTGGTACCTTTGGTCATGGTGCCAACAAATTCAAATTAACCCTTAACGGCCACACCTCAGCCAGGCCTCGTAGCGGCCACATAGGGTAACTAATTACCCCACGCTGAAAAACGTAGTTGTACAAGACATATAGGTGTTTTACGACTTCTAACCGATTGTTTCATGTTTGTTGAAGAGTTCTTCAATATTTCTAATGATTTTTATCGGTAAATTTATAGATGGCGTTCTAAAAAATGATCATATATGTGAAAATTAAGCAAAAATGACTTTTTTAGAAAAAAATTCATTACTCCACCATTTTTCAATATAAAGGGCTAACATTTTAGGATTATCCGCACAACATATACCTCTACCATAAAAAATAACAGTATCCGCTGATCATTCAAAAAGTATATTTATTTTGCAAAATTACTGGAGGGGAAAATGAAAAAAATTACAAATCATAAAATTGGCTTTTTTTGTGTTTTATTAGCTTCTAAATACATATTTACGTACAGAAATGCGACACAAAATATTATGTTCATGATATTTGCACAAAAAAAATTTATTTTGAATCTTATTTTATTGACCAGTACACGTCATGCACAAAGGGAACCGATGTTCATCGCAAACCGGTCTTCTACAGGCCGAACATCCAAAACGCGTTTTTTTTGTCCTTCTTTCGATCGCACGGTGCGCACCTCCGTCCGCGCTTGGTCGAAAGTAACTTTTTACCGAAGGTTGTTGTCAATTTTTAGGATGCTCTTGCTGACCATCTGTAGCTCTTTCCGAAGAAATGGTCCTGCCAATCTTGTAGCGTCAGGCCACAAAGTTAGGTTTGTAGGCAGAGAGGTAAAGAAACGAGGGTGAATATGGTTGTTAAAAATACTGGTGTGGATAGGCCCCTAGATTTATTCAATAAACAATATCATATAAAAATGAAACTGAATTATTTCACTGAACAGGCAAGATTCCATAACGACTAGGATTGAATTTTTTTTTTGTTTATTTATTTATTTTTATTTATTTATTTTGGTAACATGAATTTGGAATTTTCACAAGTGACTTCCACTCCATCATAAACACTCTATTTTGAGCGTAGCAAGCTCATTCATAATAGGGCATCAATGCAAGAGATGGACAACATAATTTTATTAAAAAAAAAGAAATTAATTATTTCAGCCAAGATTACTTCTACGATGGTATCATACATATTCATTCATAATGTTGAATGCTCTTTCCGATTCTGCTTGTATGTTTATTAGTACTCCGTATTTTTATTTATTGAGGGCACCCAGTTGAACGATCTTGACCGGTTGACTGTACTTGGGTACAAATTACCCACCGACGAATAACGACATTCAGATATACATATTTCTGTTTCAATTTATGTTAAACGCTTTGCATCACAGATTCTTCAAGTCTTAATTTACAAATTAAAATTTAAAATTTTGAAAAATTGAAAATAAAATTATTTTTAACGTCTGGCTGACCGGAAAGTCAAAGCCTACCCTACTAGAATATCACAAACTTACCTTTATTTTGTCTATTGACATCACAAACAAGTCGATGTGAAAAAAAAAATATCCGTGCCGAGCAACGGTTGTGCCTCCTATGTAATGGAGTCACATCTCACACTTGTCTACTACCGGCAGATATCGTTACTTATATCAATTTCAAATGTTTAGACCTCTAATTTCCCTTTTTCTGAGCCTGGGGTAACTAGTTACCCCGTGTGGCCGCTAAGGGTTAAGTCATTCTCCATTAAAACTCATTATTTGCTGATTATTTCATACTACATATTTAGTGATTTGTCCTTGAACTAACATCTGAACGTCATTCAAAAGAAGGGAATAAACTTCCTATCTGAACGTAAAATTTTGTGCCCTTTCCGAATCAGAGGTCCAAAATTAGGGCTTTTTATTTAAAACAAACAATTTGACCATCGAATGACCTTGAAGGTCGTAGTCAAGGTCGAATAAAAGGTCACCATCTGATGTCCCCTCGACCCTTAGCAAATTTCCTTAAAAGTCTCCTATCCAGCACCGTCCTCGGGATAAAAGCCTGGCATTTTAAAAAACTCGCTATACCGGGTGATTTTTTTAACCTGATACACTGAAATATCTCGGAAAATAAGCACTCTACGAAAAAAATGGTACAAATCAAAACTTAATTATTCCGCGGGGGAAATACAGTAGTGTTAAAATTAGAACCCCCCCCCCCCCGCGAGGGGTAACTTTGAAACTAAGATGGGAACCCCTATTTTTTATTGCAGATTCGGGTTGTACGGCTAAAAATACGTAGGATTTGGCTGAAACATTTTTTCCCATTCATGATAGATGGTGCTGTAATTGACGATATTCAATTTTTTTTTAGTTTTCCTACTGAGAACCTACACAAACGATTCTGCAATACGTCTGCAATAAAAATACCATGGTTTCGTTGTAAATTCACGAAGTTAGTCTTAAACAATTTGTATTTCTTAAATTTTCAATTACTGAAAAATTTACGAATTTACAACGAAACCATGGTATTTTTATTGCAGACGTATTGCAGAATCGTTTGCGTAGGTTCTCAGTAGGAAAACTAAAAAAAAATTGAATATCGTCAATTACAGCGCCATCTATCATGAATGGGAAAAAATGTTTCCGCCAAACCCTACGTATTTTTAGCGGTAAAATCCGAATCTGCAATAAAAAATAGAGGTTCCTATCTTAGTTTCAAAGTTACCCCTCGCCCCACCTACAAGGAGGGGGGAGGGGGTTCTAATTTTAACACTACTGTATTACCCCCGCGGAATAATTAAATTTTGATCTGTACCATTTTTTTCGTAGAGTGCTTATTTTCCGAGATATTTCAGTGTATCAGGTTAAAAAAATCACCCGGTATAAAATAAAATCTTCAAATGAAATTATGCAGGCTCGAAATTCATCGTAGCCATATGGTGTAGTGGACATTTTTGCTTCAAATACAATGAATTTACAGAAAAGTGGAGTCTCCAGACTAAACATTTTTTCTCCATACAATTTAATCCGCTCTAATGTATATTCCACCAATATTTTTTTTTTGCTTTCGAAATTTTAGAGGTTATTTATACCGTTTGTGCAGGACGAAAATTAAAATTGTAGAACGAGGCCTTAGAAAATTCTCAGAGAAATTTAAATGTATAGCCAAATAAACTGAGGGCCTTCTGTTTATTTAGATGGTGTAGTGCTGAGCATTAAAGGAATTTTGGTAGCACAAAATGTGGAAGTCATGATCTTCATTTCATGTACGTACCAGTCGTACAACAATAAATTTTATGCTTTTTTGAATTTATTTTATTACTATTGTAGGTCTAGTACTTGCTTTGATTGCTTGTTTTTGGGAAATAAGCAAAAATTTGACAGCCAAGGTAAATACAAATAATAGAGCCTGAATAAGACTGTACTGAGGGTAACGGTCTTGAGCAGTGCTGTCGAAGTCAGTACGATCGGAGTATTTATACTGACTAATTCGCCTAGTCCGTACTCATGTACTCTGCTATTTCATTTCGTACTCATCTTGCTGCTCTACTAATAATACTTTATCACAATATTTTGACTTATCGGCTTTTGCTTGCAATAATTATAATATTTTTGAAGATGGTGACTTTATCATAACGTATCTTCTCAAAGCTAATTTACAATAGTTACCGTTCATTATCCGATGAAAAACAATAAGATGGACCTTTTGCAGGAATGCGCATTTTAGCAGACAATGATCATTCAAACATATGAAATCCGCGAACTAAATTACTTTAACTACTTTAAAAAAAACTTCTTTAAAAATCGGAAGATTTGCGCTCAAACTTAAAACATAATGGCACTAGCAAAAACATAGCAAAATCCGGTCTTGTAACACGTTCCGGAATCAATACTCCCAAATCTCTTGTCCGGCTAAAACTTTAGATTAAAACCTCTAAAATATAAAAAGTATGCTTCATATTATATTATATCCAAAGAAACAATTTAAGAATAATGATTCCAAGGGGAATTTGCATAAAATACAGATTTACATAGATCCCTAATCCCTTCAACCTGCCAAGGTGACTGCAGAAACCATCTTTGAGAATCACTTTGATATTCATTAGTTCTGTATATAAAGTGAGAATGGCGTAATGCCTTCCCTCTAATGTCTGTCATTTTTTAGCATACCTGGCACCTAGACGGAATCTAGGTCGTCTTGTTTTGACATTTCCCTAAATTACACCAAACCATCTTCCAACGCTCAAAAGTTAGCTTTGTGAAATTACGGAAATGATCGCATATTTGAGAGGTACAAATGAAAAAACCGATATAATCTTTGAGCATTTAGATTTTAGAACCCTCATTTGAAATATTCGAACTGAAATATGTAAAGAGCTTAAAGCTTTAATACTAAAATAGATTAAGAGCCATAAACCAAAACACAAAACAGCTTTCTTTTAATATGTATTTAAATTTAGCTCAGAAACTAAAATAATTTTCTAACATTTTTCTATTTATGTCTAATTTCTAATTTTTTTATTTCGTATTGTACTCTCTTCTGACAAGAAATACTCCCTTGTAAAGTTGAATTGTACTCCGTTTAAAGTTTTCAGAACGGCAGCACTGGTCTTGACTGATTAAGTCAAGTTTTCCTTCCAATAGTAAACGGTCAGAAGTCGTAACTTCTCTTAATTCCGATTTAAGTACAATATTTGAGTGGGGTAACAAAAACTTAGTACAATTTAACGAAAAAAATACACAAATATGCACATTTTCACGTAAAAAAAGTCGCAACGACTACCCATTTGTGGTAAAAAACCATACCCTTGTGGGTTGCGACTCAATTCGACTGCTTGGTGTTCAAATAAGTAACAAACTCAAATGGAATGAACACATTATTGCATTGGCTAAATCAGCTTCAAAAAAACTCGGGTTCCTGAATCGATGCAGAAGGTTTTTTAAATCGCATCAAGTTCTCCAGATATATAAAACCTTCATCCGACCATGTATAGAGTATTGCTGTCAAGTTTGGGGAGGAGCGTCTGGTACCACCCTCCACTTATTGGACAGGGTTCAACGCCGCGCTATCAGAATAATACGAAATCCCAGACTTACTCAAGAACTAGACAGCTTACAGCATCGCAGAGATGTTGCAGAACTCTGCGTCTTCTACAGATGCTTGCATGGTAAATGTTCTGCAGAACTATCGGAGAAAATACCACCATTCGTTACAACAACAAGAGTAACAAGAGGAACAACCAATGCACATAGGTTTACGGTGAAGCTCCCGAAACCTCGAACTGAAGAAATCAAGCGCGAATTTATATACCGAACATCAAAAAAGTGGAATTCGCTAACACACTTCAAATTTCCGAAGGAATATAAAATGAATAAATTTAAGGTAGCTATTAATTTTTACTTGCAGGATCGCGCATTGGGTGCAGAAGCTCTGACAGTTACAAGGAGCTAGGACCGTTAATAAGTCCGCTCTGCACCCAATTAAAAAAATTTATAAAAAAAAAAAAAAAAAAATATTGATTTACTACAAAAAATATCTATTTACTACATATTTTTCGCTCTATCTGCTACATATTTTGTTCGTGGAAGTGGCAGCACTGTGTGTGATAAATACATCGTGTGGTGTTAGTAGGTTTGCAAACAATAGAGAGTAAAAAATGCTCAAATTATCGACGTTAGTAGTGTGTGTGACCTATACGTGGTGTGGTGTTAGTGATAAACAAATAAATTTAAATTTTTTTTCAACGCCTTAACGTTGAGGTTTATAAGTATGTATCTGCGTATCAGCAAAATGAGCAGGCTTTCTAAAGAGAATTTTAGCAGGTTTTGACAATTGTCATAAATACATGCAATTCATGATTCAACAAATAACAGGTTAGCCCGATTGTTCAAACCACATGTTCGTGACGTCATGCAATTCCGGTAAATAAGTTATTATTTAAGTATGTAATATAAGTTATTATAAGTTATTTACGTTATAAGTTTTTTAAGAAATATAAGTTATTATTTTTTACTTTTCGTTTTTTTATTGTTTGTTGTAATTTATACGTAATGAGTGCGTTATTTCGGGCTGACCTGGTATTTGTTGAGTTATGCATGCAATCTATTATTCATAGATTGGGAATATTGGTAAACATTTTATATTTCTATATTTTTTGGTTTAGATGGTTTTAATATTTTAATATACATATGTATATATGTACAGTGTACACATAATTAGTTCTGTTCGCCATTGTTGTGTTGTAAGTGTGTTGTGTAGGGAAATCATGTACAAGTAGATGTATTACGCTTATGTATATATTTAAGGAATACGCATGTAAAAATGTGTATGGAAATATTTATTTATTTTCTTTATGTGTGTTGGGAATTAGTGGCGTGGTGCGATACTATTATTTTTCTGGTTTGTTTTTACTTGATGTATTCTATGTGTACGTAATTCAAGGTGATCGTTATGTACAAAACCAACAATAACTACAAGCCTGACTACCACCAATATTATAAATTTATTTTTCGCTTATACATGAAAGATTGGTGATCGGATACACTATATAAATGAGTAAGAATAAACATATCATACAAATTGCCGATACAAGAAAACAAAAGAATTTTGCACCAACACTTTCAAGTATAAATAAGCGATTAAATGTTAGTACTTCATCACGAAATCAGGCTTGTTGTACATTAGTGTTGGTTTTAGTTATATACCATGAGCGAAACAAACATAACACAAACACTTTTTAGGTATTGATTCAAATGGAATTCTTATATGAGTTCTTCGTATAATCGAGTAATTTGAATCGTACGTATAATGTATAAGCCATATAAAATTATGGTATGGATGGATAATTCATATTAAATGATTTTTAGTTGGTAATTATAATCAAACGTGATTCATTAATCAGACAATGGTTTTATAACTGTGGTGAAGTCAAACTTTTTGATTTCTTGAGTAGTTGAATTGAGGGATTTTAATTTTGGTTTTAGAATTTATGTAATTGTGCATAGAATCTAAGGGAAAAAATGTTAATTTTGATCGAAATAATATTAAAATCAAAAATGTCTTAATTTAATATACACAGTTAATGTTCACGTCTTATCTAGTTACATTTCATGAATACATAGTTGTACGTATTTAAGTACTCTATTTTTATTTTTTGAACAAATATAGTAAATATACGGAAGATTGTGACGTAGAATGGGAAGGTTGGTATATTTAATATAAAGTTTGTTCATAATAGCTTGGATATTTTGTTACATATTTATAAATTTAATTGGATTTATATACATGAGCTATCTTTAGTGCTCTATGACTAATATGATCTTGTGAATAGGAGGATACTAATTGGATTTGTTACACTGGGTCGGATCTGAGGTACCGCTCGATAAATTTTGAATGTGGTTCGAATTGACAACTTCCTTATAAATAATGAATATCTAATAAAATAATTTGATTTAAATTTACAGAGGGATGAATGACCTTGATGATGTATTTAATTAATTACTTTTACTATAGCCATTTTAAAAATTAATCCATGAGCATTTCAGAGTTTAATAATTTTTAGTTTATTTAAAAGTAGTAGTTGGCAACAATTAACTAATTTAGATCTTGATTTTCAGCAATATTCGGAGAAACCCAATGCAGATTTCTAAAAACTTTGGGTCGATTTAATTTGTAATTTAAATCATTAATTAAAGCTGGGTAAAATTATTACCTATGTCCTAAAGTTATTTTTATAGAATATTTTGCTGAATGGTGTGTATGTGGTTTTAGTGACTGATTTGGTTGACGGAAATATCCCTGGAACGTTCTTTTGGTGACTCTTGGATGAGTTCCAGAAGGAAGCTAAGTTAGCAATAATTTTGTAAGCTGATGAAATAGTTAATTAATTGTTTACATTTGTAGGGGTGTCACCTAGAGGGTTTTTAAATTATTTATTGATTTATTTAGGTGACCTAAGATTGATGCTGATGTAATTTTAAGTATAGTTAGATTAATAAGATCATCGGTGTTAAGAGGGGTTTATTTTAACTATACTGATAGTGATAAGTGATAAATAATTTAATTTGTTTCAGAATCTAAGATTGTTCCAGAATTAATCATTCTTAAATGGATTAAGTTTAATCCTAATTTTCAGTAACAAAGTTATAGCCGGACTCAACGCTCCAGGAACAACAAAGCAGTTAACAATCATATAGTTTAGAAATTGTGTTGTCTTGTGTTGTCTTATTTACTAACTATCAACCGCCATGGTGTCTGGAACCGGGTTGATTCTCTATTACTAACATACCTTTCCTTTCCCTCTATTTTGTTATTCGTAAAAGGGTGTACGGTGGACCCGGCGTATTCCGGGAAACTTGCCTTAGGCTTGGTCGTACACACTAAATCAATCAATCAATTAGCACGAAATTTTTCCGTTGAAAACAAATGCAAGATAAAACTTTACTAATTTTAAACAATTTTAGATGATATTTAGCGATAAATGTCGTCTAGAAACAGTAAAGGAGTCAATTCAATTCGATAGGGAAATACCTGGAGAAAAATTCAGATGAAGTGTAAAAGATCGAGTTGTGTAACATTTGATAAATGCGATTCAAATAAAATTATGTTTGCGTTTGCGTTGAATAATTGCCACAATAGTTATTCTCGTGAATTCAACAATTCGAATAATTTATCCAAAACTATCACACGTTCTTAATATTTTGGTTTTCCTACAATTTTTGAACTTGAAATTTCCCCGGGTGGTAATTTTTGGAGCTATTTTACCAAATTTTTATTGCCACCACTGCCATCTATGTAATCTATATTGACTTAATGACCAAACGATTTGTAGTATAAGCGATTTTTATCAAAGCGGGGGGTTCCAACTTCCAACCAACGGGTACAAGTAAAGTTCCACTTGGTGATGAATTCTGGTGTAATGTGGAGTCGTTATTGTCCAAAAAAGAAAAAATCCGCTAGGCATTAGTTTTAATTGCAAATTTACTCTTTTGGTACTAAAAATTGGTAAAATTGGTTTCATTTTTGCTTCCCAGTACATTTCTGAGATGTGTATTAATTGGTGTAGTGGATGTCGCTTTCAAACCTATTTTTTAAAAATTTGCCATTTGAGCGCAAACAATCATATAGCCATTAAAAACCATTATATATTCTTGATCAACAGGATACAGTTATACTATTTGCGAACACATCTGTTAGATTCGTATTATTTAATTTAGAGCGGTTGCATCGTCACCAGCGATATAACGTATTGATTACGTCCTAATTTGTTCCACAATTATTTAAAACCTTTTTCATTATTAATTCTAAATTGAAATACGAGTAAATCATGTTTCTTTATTTCTCATTTGACGATTGTCGATTTTTGAGTATCTACGTTTTTTAACAATAGTAAATTTCAATATTATACAAATCAATATTGGTTGTTGCATACAAAATGGCTCCCAAAATGCTTTTATTGCGCGGTATGTTTTACCCCACCAGCCTTAGCTTAATTAGAATCGTTTATTTACCCGATGGTATGCATCACGCCTCTCCATGGTTGCCTGTTCAAAACGTACAAGCTCTGCCATGTTTTGTACTCCGTAGCAGTGATCTTGTGCTGATTTGTTTCGTTTTGGGCTGCTCTTTTGACCACTTGTTGTTTTCACAACATTTGAATTCACTAAACCTTAAAGATATAAAAAAAATCGATTATTTTTTGAGAGTTGGTAGTCCAATTGGCCTTACGTTATTTATTTTTTACCTTTATACCATAGATCCCATCGGGCAAAGCTCGATCGACACCTTAAACGTATGAATTAATTGAGATATCACAGAGTTATGTACCTAAAATTGAAATCGGAACGGATTGACACCGGTTTCGTACTTTCGTTATTTACGCTAATTATGCTGTTTTGTCTACAAGTTGAATTCACTTTAACTTTTGTGGTTCTATTTTCGTATTTCTGGACGTTTCTTAGTCCGGTTTTTATTTGTTATGAGCGGTATCCATACATGAACTTAACGCACCCAAATATGGTTAATACAATCAGAGCAAAATGAAGCTAAGTAAGTTACTAATTTAACTATATAAGTATAAGGAATTGTTTATTGGTATTACTAATTGGTTTTACACCTTCAACAGAAGCTCAGGGAAGCATTAAGCAAAACTCTGAATAATTAGGAAAAAATACTTACAAAAATTTTCAGCAACTACATAAATATTTCATATTTCATCCGTTCACTTCTTTTATTTTATCACTTAAACTATTAATAAATAAACCAGACCAGAAATCACTTTAAACTAATTTGTTGTTTGCCATTGGTAAATGGTAATATGTGAAGATATATACAAATACTAAGCTTTTGATAAATTAACTTATTTTAGCAAAAACCATATATAGCATTATGGTGCAAGTAGAGCACTGGTCAATCTCGTTACACTTCTCAAAAGACAGCAAACTGTTATGTTATAAACGAAACTTACCTATGTATGTACTTGCAAAAGTACGTCGCTTAAGTTACAAATACAATGTTTGAATATAAAGAACTCAACTCAAATTACGCAAGATTTAAACAAAATTAATTAAGCTTTACAAGTATCAAATTTATTTATTTTTATTTATAAAGGTTAATCGAAGGTGCTGCCATCCGGTTTCAAAAATAAAATTTCCAACATGGAAGAGTGTGCTTCTAGGATTTTAACTGATTCATCTGGTGGGCCATTTACGATGAGGGGGGTTGAACTTTTACGAATCCAGGCGTTGAATGACGAAACCCAACTAATTGTATAAATAAATTTAGGGCGAACAGGAATTAATGCGCCTAATCCCAAGTCGATAGAAGAGCAAATTTGACGAGAATTGTCATCTTTTTTACAATGAAATGTGAAGCTTTTCTGTTCGCCATCAGATACTTTCTCTCCAATAACAAAGCCACCCAGAATCAAATCAGTAGAAACGGTAAACACAGTATTTCTATCTTGAGCGTATAACAAAATTACCTCATACGGCCATATAAAATTCATTCTTGGTACAGAATTCCATGTCCCTTCATCATACTCAGCTCCGTAAATTGTCTGGATGGCAATATCCTTAAAATCACTTTTTGTCAATAAATCTGGATATTTTTTTTGAATATTCCGCAGCTCTTGGTTGGACATCGTTGGAAATCGGATTAATCGAATCAAATGGTTATATTTTTGCCGACAATATGAAAACTGTGTTTGGTTTTGCTTGCACTGATGATTCATCCAACGGACCAATGAATCAATAATATACAATTCGGTTATGCCTTCTTTAATTAAATTACAATTTAAAATTTCTTCTAACACATCTGAACTTGTAGATAAAAACTTATCTGAACGCAAAATTTTGTCGAACCTACATTCTAGTCCGAACTTGGTATTATCTAAAGTTTTTAAACCAACTTTGTAGTCTTTCAAAACACATACGGCAAATTTTTTCATTTCGGAACAACTATTAATCATCAACTGATCAACTAATCTTAGCACTTTGTACTCCCTTGCCAATTTCATTAAACGAAACCAATCGACGTCACTGATTTCTATTTGGTCGATGTATATAAAACGAATAAACTGATGAAACACATCGTACGCGTAATCAATAATTGGAATCAGTTTTTTCTCTCCTAATGTTGGCTCCAGCTGCTGTTGAAATACACTGCTGCGCGCCATTAAAAGCAGAGAGTGTGCGAATATCTGTTTACCATCGATGATAAATGTGATATCAGACAAATACTGCGAATTGAACAGTTTTGCCGGAATTTGATCCATTTTAAAGCGCTCTCCATTGATCTTATTGTCCATTTTTTTCTTACACAACACAAACTTTTTTTAACTTCTTTACCGTTTGAAGAGATATTGTAAACTGATTTTTTTTATTTCAATATTTCCAAGTTGTTATCTTTAAAAAATAAAAATTTGAAATTGATATGTTTTAACAGTTAGACTGAGACCAAATTGTTCAAAGTTTTTCCAAGGCCATGCTTTAGAGAAACATTCAAACCTTTTTGCGTATTTGTTAAAGTCGCAACTATGCACATTTGTTTTTCATCTATGTTGGATTATTGGATTATTAACTCCAAACGCGCACACCCATTTCTTGCTGTGAATTATTATTCTTTTTTGCTTGTAAAATGATGCGTGGAATTTTATTTTAATAACACAATTTCAACAACAGCTACTACAATGTAGCGTTGGAATTGAGATAATTTCTTTTATGCTGTACTGTTGTATCAGCATAAATTCACATATTTTTTATATTTTTCAATTCTGTTTTATCGTGTGCAACATAGTACACGATAACTTTTACTTAAGTGGTGTTGTTTTTTCTTTTCGCACCGGCATGGCATATTAAATGCGAAGAAAAATAATTTTCTTGGATTCGAGGGTATATGTAGCGCAAGAATTATACACATAATGGAGAAACATATGTACGTGAAATCGAATATCCTTTTGAATTTTCTAATTTTTATGTTTTGGATGTGTAGCACTAGTTAAACAAAATATTTATGGAAAATAATTTTGTTGTTGTTATTATTGTGTTTTAAGATGCAGGGTGTCAAATATTTAAAAATTTCGTGCACTTGATGTTGTATTTGATGCTATCGAAAAAAAATGAATTATCCGAAAATTATAAAATTGGGCTGTTAAAGATACAGATTAATAAATAAATGTATTATTATCTTAAATCTGTAATTCATACTTTTTGCATTAATTTAAATTATATAATGTACTTTATTTGTAGTATAGTGTGAAGATCAGTAATTAGAAAACGTTAAAATGCATACGAATCGATTTTTATGCTCGAGTACGGAAATGAATTGTTGTTTTTTTCATATAAAATTGTGATTAAGTCGGCTTCTGGTTGTGGAGCTCATTTTAAAGATAAATGAAAAGTGTTTATAAAATACAGTCACACCTCCTATAACGCGATTATTTTGTACCGCGTTATATGGAAACCGCGCTATAAGAAACTCGGAACTAATACAAATCGGCTTATTATTCGTACCGCGTTATATAGAAACCAGACCACGTTAAGTGAATTTCAGAAATAATGAAATGGTACATAAATCAGACGGATTCGTTTTGTATACGTACGATTTACGATATAAGTACGTATAAAAATACATTTTATCCTTTTACACTTCAAATTTTTAGTTTTTAGCAAATTATATGTATGGTTAATTCGAATGAAATTTACCTATTTCTTAACGCAATGGAAATGGGATTCTAAAATGATTTTTGGATGAAGTTCTGGAATATGGCCAAATATGATGGAACTTGCCTATTTCCCAACCGATTTTGATTGAATTTGACATATGCGTTGGAAATGGGATTCTAAAATGATTCTTATGGGAAGTTCTGGAATATCTTTGCATTAAAACACAAATAAGTTTCAAAAATATTTAATTAAATTTATTAAGTATTAAATGCCTATTTATCATTCAGAGAACTTTTTGATGTGTAAAACATCTTTAGCGGCAGGTGTAAGTAAAAAATTCTATAGAAATGTGTGAATATCGACAAGAACAAAAAATAAATGAAACATAAAATCAATACAAAATCTACGCATACACATGCAATATACAACATCATCCGGCATTTCAAAAACTCGTGAGCCGAATACAAAAACAAATTCTAAAAAAAGCGCCTACTTTAATTAATTTTGTTGTGAAAATATCTGCTATATATGGCCGCAACAGCAAGTGTTTTTTCGGCAGAATGATTGGGTGGCTTTTATCATATTTACAATCCATATTCTGTAAACGTCCCCCGATTCGTAGGATTCCAAATTCATCTACAAATGGAGTGAGTGATAGGAGTGAGCTATTTCTATTTATGTCTTTGCCCTTTGACAATTGATTGATTTAATCCTCGTATTCCCTGTGTTGTGCCCATTTGAATAGTTTGTTTTCCGCTTCTTTCATCTCTGTTGTCGTTGGAGCATTATGTCGCGTAGCCACTAAACGGCTTTTGCTGGTGAATCGCAGTAGGTAAGTTAATACCCTAATCAATTTATTGTATGAAGAATATTTGTTGACTAAATATTATGTTAAAATGTCATCAGCATTGTTTACTTGCAGACTGCATGTTTTAGTTTGCTTCCTTTCTTCATCAACGTCTACATTTAACTGATGTTCCGCTTTAGTTGTGGGCCAAGTGCCCTGTTATTTTGCTAACCATTCAGGGCCTGTCCACCATTGTTTCAATTCAGCAAGCGGTCCTGCCATCACTCCCCTTGATGCATGATCTGCTGGATTATACTCTGATTGTACATGATTCCATTGTTCCCTAGGTAAAACGTCTAGGATTGCAGACGTTCTATTCGCCACAAACGTCTTCCAACTTGCTGGATGGTCGGATAACCATTTAAGTACAATAGTGGAATCTGTCCAAGCACTAAATCTACCTTGTGGCAGGTTAACTCTTACGACTTTCCATAATTTTGCCAACAAGTGAGCTCCACAAAGCTCTCTTGGAATCGAAACCTGTTTTGTTGGAGTTACCTTAGTTTTTGCCATAATTAAATTCAAGTTGGCTACTCCATCGTCTCCCATAGACTTGCAATATATTACAGAAGCGTAAGCACGTTCGCTAGCATAGCAAAATCCGTGATATTCAACTTTGTTCTGATGGATGAATCTCGAGATCTGAAGTTTTTCCAATTTCTTTAACTCTAATTTTATTTTTTGATAGTACACTGATAGATCTTGTGGTAAGGCGTCGTCCCAACCAAGCTTCAACATCCATAACTTCTGTAAAAGAATTTTGAATGAAACAATTGATGGCGATACCCATCCAAGATGGTCAAAAATCCTTGAAATTTCTGCCAAAATACGGCGTTTGGTTGGTGCAGCATCTACATCTAAATTTACAATGAAAGTGAATATATCTTTCATTGGGTTCCATTGTAAACCGAGTATCTTGATCATCACGGCTTCATTTTCAAACTCAATATTTTTCGACAGAGCTTCAACATTTTTTACTAAACCAGGATAGTTAGATTTCCATTTCCGTAAGTGAAAACTACCGGATTTTAATACATTCGTGACCTTTTGTTTTAAATTCACCGCATCTTCAATAGTATCAGCGCCACCTATTCAATCATCAACATAAAAATTGTTAAGTATTGCTGAACGAGTATCTAATTCACTAGTGTCCATGGCTAATTGACGAAGAACTCGCGTCGCTAAAAATGGAGAGCTTGCTAGACCGAAGGTTACTGTGGTAAGTCGATAATGTTTCAATTTCTCGCTAGGTGTTTTACGCCATAATATTCGCTGGTACTCAGTATCTCTGCGGTATTAACTAAAACTTGCCTATACATTTTCTCAATGTCGGCTGTTAATGCAACTCGGTGTTGTCTAAATTTCAGAAGAATTGACCATAATGTCGGTTGTATAGTTAGACCCATCAGCATTTTCTCATTAAGTGATACCGCAGTTGATGTTTTGCTTGATCCGTCAAAAACCACACGAACTCTAGTAGTTGAACTTCCTTCTTTTATTACCGCATGATGAGGCAAATAACAACACTCTTTGTTGTGAATTGGCACAGTAGATTCTTCGGGAATAGGTTCCATGTGACCTTGCGCTAGATAATCGTCCATTACCTTTGTATATTCTTCTCGTAGATGTTCGTTCGATTGCATTTTCTTCTCCAAATTGTAAAAACGTTTTATCGCCGTGAATATGGAATTTCCCAACTCTGGAGCGTTCCTTTGGAAAGGAATCTTAACGATATATCTTCCATTTTCATGTCGCGTGTATGTGCTCTTAAAAATTTCTTCACATTCCTTTTCTTCTGCAGAATACGGTTCACATGTGGTTATCTCCTCTAGTTCCCAAAACTTTCATAGCGTTGCATCTATGTTTAATTTGAAATTTAAATTACATCCCACAAAACTAGACCCAGACGTTGATGAGTTATTATTCACTTGTGGTTCACCGCTAACAATCCATCCAAATATAGTTTTTTGTGCTATCATGGTTCCGTTTGAGTTAATCACTCTACCATCTTCTAAGATGTTGAAATATTTGTCGGCTCCGATGAGGATGTCAATTTTTCCTGGACGGAAATATTCAGTATCCGCCATTTCTAAATTTTGAAACAATTCACAATCTTTCACATTTAAAAATTGCCTTGGTAGTTGCGACGGTAAGTTTTGAAGGATTAATGCATCAATGTTTATTTGGGCTCGATGCCCATAAATCGAAGACAATGATAATTTCGTGACACCCCTACTCGTCACCGTTGATGTGGCTAGACCTGTGATTACATTGTTTGCATTTTTTCGTGGACATCGAAGAGCTTGCATGCATGCTTCTGATACAAATAAAGCTTGTGATCCAGAATTTAAAAGAACTCTACACTTAAGCAATGACCCATCATAGCATTTTACGTTCACTAATGCTGTTGGAAGGATTGATTGGTATTTGAGTGCTACTGTGGCATGCGAATGAATTTCCGTGCATAATCCTGTCGTTGTACTTGAACCTGGTTGCGGCGAATCGGATGGTGGAACGTTACCCGCATCTATAATTTGTTTACCTGTATTTATTTCCGTATGAAGAAGCGAATTGTGTTTTAGGTTGGAAATGTTACAACGGTATTTAACTCTGCATACGCCTGCTTGATGATTTCCGGATAAACAATTGAAACAGAGCCTTTTGTTCGCTGTGAAAGCTCGTCGATCACTGATATTCATATCCAAAAACAGCTCAATGGTCGGAAAATCATTTTCGGCTGTGTAGTGAGCCCATTCCCTTTTAGTTGCATCATAAAGTTTGCTCAATAAAATGAACACTAATCACGGATCCCGTGTCTCCGCATCAGCGCCTAGCACCTTTAATCCACGAATTACTTCATCCGATACGTCACTCATGTGATGAAGTGTTTTTGGGTTGAATGAGTGATGTTGGGTTGGTCCATAAATTGCTTAATTAATTGAGTTACTACTTGTTTCCTTTTGTCATACCGATCTTTAATTTTCTCCCATGCTTCTGTATAATTTGCCTTAGTTATTGTTATGTGTCGGACAAGCGCGGCTGCTTCATCACGTAATAGACCCTTCAAATATTGAAGCTTGTGTACCTTTGAAATTTTCTCATTCTTGTCGATTGAGGCTTCGAACAAATCTCGGAATGAGAGAAATTCCGAATATTTGCCTATAAACGGTGGAATATTAATTTGAGGTAAACGTATCTCTTGGTCGCGTTTATTAAGCATCGATATATTGCTTAAAAAAGATTGTTGATTTACTACCAAGTCTTCCATTATGTTATTTAGAGACGCCTTGTCATCCGAAGCTTTGCGCTCCTTTTCCGATTGGACGAGAATACATTTCAGATCAAAATACAAATCATCTATGGACTCTAAATGTCCTAGATTTTCCACAGTTTCTGTTACATCCTTTTCTATCGCCTTATGATCGTTCCATTCGTCACATAATACTTCAATATTCATGCGCACAACACTAAGCGTGGTTTCCGCATTGAATTTCTGAACCGCCTTTTTGATTTCATTCATGCGTTTCAGTGTACGTTTCAAAGCTCGTGTATCTCGATCGGCCATGTTTAATAAAAATCGTAATATACCAGGAAATGCTTGTTTAATTTAGAAAATTCACTTCACTTTTTTTTTAAATGTCACTTAATAATAGTTTTAATATCTATAATAATTCACCAATAATTCAAATCTTAGGAATTGTCTCAAACTAGATGTAAAAAAGCTCTCCTTATCCAAATTATTTCTAATCACTTGTAAAAAATAAATTAATTTACCCACTTTTAAAATTGAGTGGGGCATTTATTTTCAATTTATGTCTTTACAATTTACTTCTGCTTGAACTCCAAAATTCTCCGTGTTGAACTCCAAGATTAAAAAAATGAAAATAAAAATCTTCAACCCAATCGCAAATTTAATTATATTTTATTTTTTACTAAATTAATGTTTTCTCTTTGATCCTTTCTTTTTCTTTCAAAACGAGTTTTTTCTGGCGCTAAATCGCGCTTTATTACATACAAAAATCATCTTTGCTGACAAGTTTCCATCTGTACTTAAAATTAAATTTAATTATTTGTTTCAGTGATTATTCTATTTAAATACAGATGGCACCAACTAACTACCATAAACCATAACAATTTTTTTTTTTTTTGAAATTCACAATTTACCATAATTAATTTACATTTTGCCAATAATAGAAAAAAAGTATTCTAATTTGACATATTTGTTTATATTTACAATTATATACATTTATTATTGTGTTTGCTATTTGAATTTTCATTAATCTTTACATAAACGAATGAATACATGAATTAGAATAAAATTCGAACAGTACGTAATGGAATGGTAAAAAAAATACTAACTAAATAAATTAATTTCTGATGATTCTGAGATGAAGCTGGTGCGGTCTCATCAAGCTTATTACCTTTATCGCCGAAAAGAAAATTAAACAGAAATTTAATTTTGAAATATACTGGAAAATGGAGGTTTAATTTTAAAATTAGAATGGAAACCTCTATTTTCCAGAATTACTACATACGATCCCTCCAATCCGAAATTGTAATAACGACCGTTGGCCTTAAATCTTTCTATAAACGGTGGACTTTAATGCCATTTCAGAAAATAATAATGCTCACGGACTTCAATTACTAAATTAAGGGAGCCACGGCACCAATTCACTCCACCGTAATTAATATAAAATTAAATCTAAGCCTGATTGGATTACGCAAAAATAGCTATTGTTCAATAATTTTTTTGATCTGTTTTAAATTTTTTCACACGGATAGTATACATTTATAAAAAATACATATCGGTATGTAAATTTGTCTAAGCAACCATAGACAAATTTACAATACGATTCGCAATCAAAGTAGTCATGCCTAATTGCCTACATCTTTTTCCATTGTAAATTTTGCATTTACAAAAAAAATAAAAATTTCCCTTATTTTGTTTAGGAACATTTTCAATCCTGCGATAAACAAAGCAAGCTGAAATATTTTTCCTATGTGAATACTTTATTGTTTTTATTACGATTTTTTATTGACGTCTAGAAATGTCTAAATTGACAAAATTATTTGGTACTACAAATACAAAATTTTTCTAACACAGTGACATGAAACAAAAAACTTCCCTTTGCTAATATTCGCAAAGCATCCAAGTGGAAACCATAGGTTACTCGGCCTTTTCTTTTATATAGTGCAAATTTTAATAACTAGAAAAAAGTAAATTCGCCTTTTTCCAAATATTTATTAAAAAATATTCTCCTTTTTCCAGGATAATTGTAAAAATGTATCCATAAACGTAAGTCATTTTTTAAGACAAGTGAGTGATAATTTGTGCATCGCTTCTATTTGATTGATAATTTCGCTGTAAAACATTTTCATTAAAATTATTATACAAATTATACCATACCGCTGAAAATGATTAAAATTTACTCGAAATGTTGAATTTTTTTATAAAAAGTTAATAAAAAATGTAAACCTACCCGGTGGCACAGTTGTTAGCATGCTTGCTTCAAGCTCCGGAGGTCCCGGGTTCGATTCCCGGCGGGTGATGAAAAAATCACGGCTGGTTAATGGTAAGGATCAATGAACTTAATCACTCATTATCCGTTGTAAAAATGATTACGAAACTTCACTATGAAGCGGCCAAGTCCCTCTATGAGATGTAGCGCCAGCGGAAAGAAAAAGAAAGAAAAAGAGTGATAATTTGTGCATCGCTTTTATTTGATTGATAATTTCGCTGTAAAACATTTTCATTAAAATTATTATACAAATTATACCATACCGCTGAAAATGATTAAAATTTACTCGAAATGTTGAATTTTTTTATAAAAAGTTAATAAAAAATGTAAAACCTTATTTATTTATATCGGGTTAAGTCACGCTGCACGAAATTTTGGATTTGTCATTACAGGGGAAAATTTGATTACCATTTCAAAAGACAACGAACGTGATTTTAACAGATACCTGTCGAACTGTTTTAATAAATTTAATAGTTAACTTTTTTATTCAAACAAATATATTTATGGGTGTAAAGGAATGTGCATCAATTGCCCGTCAAATTATGTTTTTATTCCCCAAAGAGACAGAGGTGATAATCATAAAATTTTCGAGAACAACGTAAAATACTAATTTCTTATTAAATCTCTGTAGGTGTTTATTTTCAAAGACGGTCAAAACGAAAACCGAAAGTGTAGCTGTACGAAAGGTACAACAACTATGTAGCAAAGTTAAGAAACAACGATTTCCTTCCAAAACCCAAAAGATTTAAAGGACAAGATTTATTTATTTGCATTTATTTTCCAAAAATATTATCCAAAAAAACGAACTAAAAGAATGTATATTTTATCCCTATGTATTTTTTCCAGATACCAAAAATTTTATTGCTCTCCATCTATTGCATGGAGTGCTCAGGCCGACTACAAAAACATAGTTAGTTAATAAAAAAAAAAAATGTGGAACAAACATACCATTTCAGATTTAAAAAACCCATTTATGATTTTTGCTAAATCGGTAGAAGAATTTGAAAAATTAATTCATAAAAAGAAGTTCACTGCTGCTTCGGAAAAAAGTACGATTCCACCATTTTTATTTGTAATAGACACAAACGAAGTCGCACCAGTTTATTTTTATATTTACCTAGATGGAATAGAACATAAACTTGTGTTTAACATTAATTACCCTGAAGAGGGTGTGGCTGTATGGCTTCTTATGCATATACAAAAATATTTGTACGATGTACAAACGCCTTAATTTAGTATTTCAGACTGTTGATTTATTTATTTCAATATTAACCAAAAAAATGAATATTAATTTGCTATTTTATAATTATTTATATTATTTTATTATAAGAAATTATAATTTTTGATGCTGTTGACAGTAGAAGCTGAAGTTTAACCGATATACTTTTTTTGTAATGAATTTAATTAATTTTTTGAATAAAATTTACTAAAACATAATTTTACTATAGTTTTATTTAAAATATGTTTACAAAGAGACATTTCTGTGTGTCCTATAATAATTGTGCTTATACATATTCGGCCAACAATATCTTATTAAATCTATGTAATCTTCATCAAAATTAGTAATGACGAATAAAATCATGTTATGTATACAACGAATTTTTTGTTTTTAATAATCGTCATATATGTATTAACAATAATTCCTAGAATTACCGAATTTTTCTTCGTAAACCAAGTTTAAAGTATTTTTCATTAAGACAAATAAAGTGTCATATTAAAATAAAGAAATTCTTTTATCCTTAAAACAATATGTCTACAAACATCCGTTGTGTAAACAAAACTGTGTAAAACTTTAAATCTCTAAAATATTAACTATTAATAGGATTAAAGAATACTCGTTAGAAGTTACAAGATTGTTACCCACAATATTTATTGAGTTATTGAAAGTGTAGGTAAACCAATTTGGAAATATCGTCGGCCCAATAGAGATACTAAAATCATTCAAGGAATACAAGAAATAATTCATGGTACTGGAATATTTTTTTCAGTGTATAAACTCCATGCTTCAAACACGACAATATTTGCGGATTAATTTAGTAATGTTTTGGCAGCTAATATATCTAAAAATTTGTTAGTTTTAGTGACATGAATATCAATATTCTTAATAAGACTTATTCATCTGAGTATGTTCTTATGATGTCATCTTTTTCCGGCTTGAAGTTTTTGATAAATGAACCTACTCGTCTACTTCTTTAGATCATTTGTATTTTAGGCATTCTGGAAAATTTCTTTCTGATTATGAAGCTGCTGTTCATGATCTTCACATTGTATACGATTTTTTTTATTATCGTACCAATTCCATTTCCAATGATTTAAATTTTACACGATCAAGAAATTTTTTTGCTAAAATAGCAAGCCTGTTAAATCAGTCTATTTTGAGTCACGTGTACGAAATAAACCAATCAAAATAACATTACACTGATAATTTCCCTAGGGATGTTATCATAGTGTAATGTTATTTTGATTGGTATATGGTTGATTTACATATCAGCCGATTTTTCTGCGCCGAACATCACGTGACACATTCAACCAGTTAGAAAGAACTTCTTCGCCGAATTTTCGGCACGGCGAAGACATGAACAAAATTTATCTTTTCGGCGCGACGGCACAGACACATACAAACAATACAAACATTTTTTTTACATTTGCCATTTTGTTTAGTATCGTCTGTTTTTTTTTTTATTATTTTTTCGATTTTACATTGTGCGCCATATTGTGTTTATAATTACCTAATCCGTTTTCATATAAATAAATTAGCTTGTGTTAAAAAATAATTGATCAATTTGTTGTGTTTTTATTAAAATAATTAATCTGTCTTTATAATAATGATAGAAGAAAATCTACTCCGCGCTGTGGAGAGACGCCCCGTATTATATGATTTGTTGCATAAATTATGTAAAAATAATGGATATCGCAGTAAAATTTGGAAGGAGGTTTCGGATGAGTTGGGGGTTCAAAGTAAGTAAATTATTATAGCGTTTTTAATTTTAATATGTCATTTTAAATCTAATTTTATAAATTATTTTTCTCAGGTGATGAGTGCCAAAAACTTTGGAAACGTCTCCGAGAAAAATATGCAAACTACAATAAAAAATCAAAAAGTGGAAGCAAAGCTGTATCGCCTTGCATTAAATTCATGAATTTTTTAAAACCATATTTACCTGACCCTAAAGAGTAAGTTATTTAGTTTGTGTGGGAATAAATAAAAGTGAATTTATATACGTATTATTGTAGATATCTTGTAAGCAGTTACACAACGTCAGAACCAGAACCATCAACTTCAGACATTCAACGCTTCATTCGTTCTTTACCAACTTTGACCCAGGTGATGATTCTCAATTTAATAATAATGGGTCTTTTTCATCAATACAAGAATAATATACGCAATCCCGGTTCATCCGGTATAGAAGAAACGAGATACAGTACTGACTCGCCGACACCGAGTCGGGTCAACAAACGGTTTAAACGCGCTCGTCACGCAGAAAGTAAGTAACTTAACTACAACCATATAATCGTATTTCATATAATCGACAGTGATATAGATAAAATAATAAACGCGATCCAAGTTCCAGTGGAGGAACACGATGAAGTTGACCTTTTTTGTCTTTCCGCGGCCAAAGATATTAAAAAAATGGCCCCCAACGAACAGAGGCGAATCAGGTTTGAAATATCGAAACTGTTATTGAACGCTTCATACGACCAGTAATAATGTAATAGTTAGTAATAATGTGATTCAATTTGAAATCAAATGAAATGTGATGCATAATATAACAATTTCTCCTCTTCTTATAAATAAATAAATAAGTATGTAATGTGATAATGAAATAATTTCTTTTCTGATAAACTTGTGTAACAACTTTGAAAGTTTTATGAGAATACCATTAGCGTGGCGGAATACATTTTGTGGGTGAAATATCCCTGATATAATTTGAATTTTTTTTGTATTGAAAATTTGTTCTCTTTATCTGCAAATCTTTATTTTGTTATGATTTCATTAACCATTTCCCCTAACCTTTTCCACAAATTTATTTTGCTTATCAATATATGAGCGTGTATGTGAACAGCGCAAAGCAAATTGAACATGAGAGTGGATGTACCATTGAGGAGGAGAGAAGTAGGAGATGGTTTTTTGTTAATGATCGAGTGGTATATATATTTTGGGAAAGACAAGTGTTTTTTTTTGGACCGGAGACGTTGGACAAGCAACATCAAAAATAATTGGAGATCGAACAACAAATTGGATTTATTTTTGAACTTGGAGTTTTTTTTTGGATCGCCATATTGCAGCTGGCTGAATAATACGTAAATATAATTTGTATATACATTTTTTTTTAAGTGATTATATTAAGTGCTTTGAATTTTTGGTGTTATATGATCATATAATTAATTACGTACAATGTACAATTTATATGAAACCGAGAAACGCTCGTGTTTAAAAATTTATAATTGTGTAAATGTATGTGTTGTTTTCACTTAGGGTGGTTCAAAGAATTTTTTTTTGATTACTTTGATACCATCTAAGTTAATACCGTTTCTGGTTAATTTAAATCAAACTTTGATTAGTAAATAGTTTTTTTTTTAGTGGCGTTATTACATTTTTTTTTGTTTGTGTGAGCCGATTTGGATGATTAGCTGGAATTTTCTTCCACGTGCCACCGGAGGAATGTCATTCGAAAAGACAATAAACGGAGTAAACAGTTGGTCCGCTATAATTTTGTTTGTTCAAGTCAGAGTAATGAAAGCATAACGGTCATCCAAGTCATACGAATGGTAAGCGGATTAATTTATTTCGGTTCAATATTTTTCCTATATTCATATTTAATTTAATAATCATTTTTTTTGTTTCCTGATATATAGCAAAATATACTTTACATTATTTTTTTTTCTCATAACTTTGAAATTATTCAATAACTCACGCCTTTGAGTCCTCATAGAGCTTTTACAGTACCAGCCAGGATAAAACCACGTGCAAATTTTATTGACCCATCAAAATGAATAATTTCGAAGTGGAAGAAAGAATTTCTTTTTAATTATTATTATCTAAATATCCATCTTTTATTTAAAAATTTAATGCATTTTTTGTTCTTTTCATATTTTTCCATAGGACAAATGTCGGTTGCTGATTTTTGGAAACTGGAAAAAAACATCTTATAGTTCATCGGTCTATTGGTTTTGAAACTACATATTAGATCAGATACCTACCATCTATTTCATTTCAAATTTTTGTTTTTTTTTGTTCTTAGAATATTTGTTTAATATTATTTTGATCATTAATTTTTTTTCGTTATTCTATTGAAGTTATTCTATATACTATCTATTGAAAACTATGGGTAGTTTAGAAGTGACATTATACCAGATAAAAGATTGTTACATGTAAATATTTTTTTCCTATTATCTCAAAATTGGGCATTTTTGAGATGTGTCACTATTCTCGCAAACCGACGATATTATTCTATACATAATTTATATCAAATTTTTTTTTATAATAAGTATTATAATGTAATATAAAATATTATAGAAATCGATTTTTTCGTTATATTTATTTATTTGAATTTTTCTTTTTTGTGAAGAACCCGTTACACTTGTTATAAAAATAAATTTATATTTTGTTTTTTATTTTAAATTATAATTTACAATTTATAAAATTTTTTTACAGGCAATTAATTTTATGTGATGGTAATTAGGCTGTATACAATGCATTATCTGCCCATGGCAACACATCCACTTCTACGAAATGCCGTTTAAAATTATTTCGTATATGGAGGGCATTTCCCGAGGAATTGTTTGCCCTCGAACGACCTATAGAAATTAATCCACCATCTTCTGTTGAAACTTCTTGTTTCCACCTTCCAGTGGATATTTGTCCATTAGCTTCTTCTCTGTCTATGTATCCCCCCGGGCAATAAAACGAATTTTTTTTTGATCCAATTATGTAGAAAAATTGTTGATTTCACAATTCGAACCACAGTTTCTCTTTTCGCTAGAATTGGCCTTCGGTAAATCCGCCATTTAGCGGACAATACTCCGAAACTATTCTCAATTACCCGTCTAGCACGTGATAACCGGTAATTGTAGGTTGATTCGTCTACGGTTAAACCTCCAGATCGATTTCTACCAGGAAAAGGTCGCATCAAATTTTTTAAGAGAGGGAATGCCTCATCCCCTACAATCACGAATGGTGCCTTGATATTTGATGCCGGTTCATTCTATTTTTGTCTTTTGAAGAGGACAGGTCAATAATCATAAAAGTTTAGTAAAATTTCTATTTATTGTTGTTTAACTGTTTAAATTTAAATAAAAACAAAAAGATAAATATAAATAAAATAAATCAATGAAGATCGCAAAAAATTGTAGTGAAATGTGTATTACTATTTAACAATAAAATGAGTTTCAAAATTCTATTTTGACAAAGTTAATTCTCTCTAAATAAAATTTCTACTTAATCATTGTAATCATAACTGTGCCAATTACTGTTATATATAAACTCTTGTAATAGTGTTATTTTCGTGCTATACAAAACTGTTAAATTTTCTTAATTTACAATTTTTTAAAAAGTTTCCTAAATCTTGAATAATGAGTATATGCAGAATTTGTAATAACAAAGTAAATCGTGACGATTCTAAAGTCAAGTGTGTAACATGTTTAACGCTGTACCATTTAAATTGCGTTGGATTAAGTGAAACTGATCTCGTTAAGAAACCATTTGCTTGGAAATGTGATGTTTGTACAGATATGCATAAGTTACCTAAACCAACAACTTCGTCATCAATTTCCAATTTGGGGAAAACAGCGTATATTAAAGAGACCGTTTCTGCACAACAACCAGCTGTTCAAGTGTTGGAAACAAGAGATGTAGATTTCAGTGATAGTGTTGCGTCATTTAAGTTTATTTACGAACAATTAAAGATAAGTGAAATGTCCATCTCAAAAAGGTTTGATAACCTTGAAAATCTTTTTGCTAAACTAGATGAACTGCAATTTGAAAATTCAGCCTTGAAAAAGAAAGTATCTGATTTAGAATGGCGCATTGATAGCATTGAGCAGCTGAATAGAAATACATCATTGGAAATATTTGGCATGCCTGATTCACTCACAGCTGATGTTAACAACTCTACTATCAATACGATTAATTTAATTTCGCAAGGTCTTAATGTAAATATCGATGTGTGTGACATACAGTCTGTAACTAAAATAATAACACCGCGTGTGAAGAAGTTAATTGTCAAGTTTAAAGATCAACACATTCGTGATTCAATCTTGGCCGCCAAAAAGAAGCAGCGATTATCAACCAATTGTTTAGGAGTATCACCACCAGCTAATATTTTCATTAACGAAAATTTGACAAAATTCCGGAATTATTTATTTGCTGAAGCGAGGAAATTTAAAAAGTCTAACAAATTTAAATATGTATGGGTTCGTAATGGTAATATCTATGTAAGGAAAGCTGAAGGATGTCAGGCAAAGTTAATCAAATCGTTGTCCGATCTTGATGTAATTTAAATGTATTAAGTTATTTTTCTTAAATTCAGTTGTAGTTCATGAAGGTGACAGTGATTTGATTAATGATGTTAATGACAGTGTAGTATTATCCAATTTTTATATAATGCATTTTAACATAAGAAGTTTACGCACAAATTTTTCTTCGCTTCTAGCTAATCTGTCTAGTTATTTCATTAAGCCGGATATAATTTTTTTAACGGAAATTTGGATCAATAGTAATGAAGTCAATCTGTACAAGGTTCCTGGCTATAATTTTTTTAGTTGTTGTAATGATATAAATCGTGCGGGTGGTGTAGCTGCGTTTGTAAAAAATAATATTACGGTTAATTACTTTAATTACAATTTAACAACTGCTGACTGTATGGAGCTCAATTTCTCATTTGGGGATTTTTTAATTAGTTGTTTATGTGTTTATCGTTACCATTGGTGCTCTATTGATAACTATTTAATCGATACTGTTCCGATCCTAAATAAATTTCGTAAATCAAAAAATTTTCTTTATGTCGGTGATATCAATATAGATATTTTGTCGTCACGCAATGCAATAGACAATTACATGATGACTTTATCATCTTTTGGGCTTTGCTCTTTGATTAATACACCTACTCGTATAGTAAATAATAGCTCGACATGTATTGATCATGCATTTTATCGATTCGGTGCTAAGCAATTATTAATTATAGGAGATACAGCAAACGTTCAGGTGTCAGATCATTTACCGATCCTATTGACACTTTCAATTAAAGGCTTTTTAGACCTAAATTCAAATAAAACCAGTCGATGCGTATCTATAATTAATTATGACATTTTTAATGATCTTTTGCAGTGTCAAGTGTGGGATGATGTGTTCTTGTCAAATTGTGTGAATGATTCAATGAATAAGTTCTTTGACATATTTAAAGTTTGCATTGAGAGTAGCAAGTTTGAAAAGCGACATAATATCAAGAGATTCAAAATAGCTCCTTGGATGTCATATAAACTATATTTACTGGTTAACTTGAAAAATAAATTGTCTAATAAACTTAGGAAACATCCTCTGAATGCTAACCTAGTTAATCGTTTTAAGTATGTTAATGAAAAGTGTAGAGTAGCAATAAACACTGAACGTTCGAATTATTATATGAATCTATTTCAAAATTGCTCTCAAGACAGTAAAAAACAATGGAAAGTAGTTAATTCATTAGTTGGTGAGGATTCTTGTAAATCTGAAATAATATCTTCGATACTTGACGTACATGGTAACTTAATTACGAATTGTTTGGATATCTGTAATCTATTTAACCGTCATTTTATTGGTTCATTGGGTAATTTGCACTATGGTTCTGCTTCGCATTGTTATGTTAAGTGGCAAAGAGAAACTTTCAAATTCCAGGAATTTACTCCTGAAGAACTATTTTATACTATCGCATCTCTAAACAATAAAAACTCCAGTGGTTTCGATGGAATTAATTCGAAAATTCTTAAACAAACAGCTTTAAATATTTGTTATTTACTTGCTCACATTTTTAATCGCAGTGTAATAACTGGTGTATTCCCCAACATATTGAAATGTGCAAATGTTACCCCACTGTTTAAGAAAAATGATAGACTGCTTATGACAAATTACCGCCCAATTTCACAGTTATCAACAATTTCAAAAGTTTTTGAAAAATTGATGAAAACTCGTATTGTTTCATATTTGGATAAACTTAGATTTTTAAGTGACTCCCAATATGGTTTTAGAAAGGGTCTAAGCACGGAAGCGGCGCTTTTGGCATTTTTTAATTTGATATACGATTCTTTAAATAATGGAAAAGCAGTGGGTGTACTTTTTCTTGATATATCTAAGGCTTTCGATTCCGTTAACCATGAAATATTATTAGACCAACTGTGGCGTATTGGATTTAGAGGTGTTGTATACAACTGGATGAAATCCTACCTTCAAAAGAGATCTCAGAGAGTTATAATAGGTGATTGTGCTAGTGACTTTAATGAAATTCTTTCAGGTGTCCCTCAGGGTTCTGTCCTTGGTCCTTTACTATTTTTAGTCTATGTGAATTCTTTTTTTCATTTGAATTTGTATGGTAAAGTTGTAGCATTTGCGGATGACATTGCTTTGGTTTATTCTGCGGATAGTATAGATGAACTGGAATACAAAATGAATGCCGACTTGATAGTATCACATGCCTGGTTTTCTAATCATCAATTGCGTTTAAGTGATAAATCTAGAGGCATGATTTTCAACATAGGGTCAAGAGTGACTAGAGATTTGAACGTATTTTATCATGATGATGAGTGCACTAGCTCTAAGGATTCAAACCATTGCTTTAAAATGCAATTTGTCGAAGAATTTAAATACTTAGGAATAACGATTGATAGCAAATTGAATTTTAAATCTCATATAAGTAATGTTAAAGGTTATTTGTATTTGGCTCTTAGAAAGCTTTATCTACTTCGATCAATTTGTCCGTTTGATGTGTTACTCAAAGTTTATTATGGCATTTTTAATTCAAAGATTGAGTATGGTCTTGTTGTCTATGGTGGAGCCTATGTCACTAACATTAAACCTTTAACAATAGCACAGAAATTCGCTTTAAGAATTATTTTTAACCGTAAGCGTACTGCTCATAGTTTTACCTTATTTCAGAAGAGTCAAGTGCTACCTCTTCGGTATTTGTATGTCTATAAAGTATTGAACCTTTTCTTTGCGCGTAGCGGGCATAAAGTAGTGAAACCGTACTTGTACAATTTAAGGATTAGAAGTTCTTGTGTTGTGCCGTTTACTCGCAAAGAGTACTTCAGGCACTTTTATATTTCAAGTGCTCCAACTCTTTTTAATAAATTACCTCTAGCTATTCAGAATGAGCAGTCGACCAAACGTTTCAGTGTTTTGTTGAAGGAATGGTTATTTCAACAGGATGATGTTGAAAGTTTGTTCCAAGTTGTTCAGTAGTATTGTTATTGGGAGTCATACTATTCTAAACAAAGGAAAATTCTAAACAAAGGAGAAATTATTCGACGTACAGAGATGAGCGTAAAAAAAAAAAAAAAAAATAAAAGAATTAACTTTCGTGACTGGTAAAGCATTTCTTTTTTATTGTTTCCTTCCTCTTCATGATTCTTATTGGTTCAAATTTTTAAATTGAAGGTGGTTCAGTATAGACATTTTTTGTCTCAGTCTCACCTACCTATATTCAACATAACGCTTATGTATTGTGTATTATATGATGTTAGATATTAAGATATTATAAGTATGTATGTACATATATCAGTTTTCAATTTTCCATTGAATTTATTTTTCTATTTTTATATATGTAATTATTAATTGTGTATAACTGCTTACTTTTGTAAATTTATTGTAATGTTGAATAAAGTGATTAAAAAAAAAAAAAAAAAAAAAAAAAAAAAAAAAAATATTCATCGTTTGGAATATTTAGGGTTGTGGTATCTCCACATAGCGCCTTTCCAAAAGAGGTATTTTTAAATACTCCACTGTCACTAAATCGCCCGAAAGCCCCAATGTCTACGAGCAAAAAGTTGTAATCTGCATCGCAAACCGCCATTAAGATGATGCTGTGCGACCCCTTGTAGTTAAAACAAGCAGATCCACTATTCGGAAAAGCCTAAAAAAATCTTTAACTTAGTTAAGCTAAAATTAGAATTATAGTAAAAATTTTACCTGTACAACACAATGCTTCCCATCAAGCGCTCCAATACAATTGGGAAAGTTCCATTTTTCATAGAAACCTTTCGCCACTCTCTTCCATTTTTCCTCGGTTAATTTTTCGAACGCTGACGTAAATAAAGAGTCCCAAATTACTTGACAGGTTTCTGAAATCATCTGACTAGTAGAGCTTGGTGATACTCTATAGTTGTATGAGAGAGACTTCATTGAGTCGCCACTTGCGATATATCTAAATAAAATAGAAATATTATTCACATGATATGTTTTAAAAATCTTAATTAAAGTTTTTTACCTTAATGTTAATGACAAGCGTGCCCCAGTGGATATTGGTTTCCTGGATAGTGTGAGTTTTTCGATCGCAGTTCCAACTTTGTGTAGCAGTTCGTCAAAAAGATCGACACCCATCCGGTGATAATTAAAAAATTGTAGGGTTTCATGAAGTAGCATCTCTTGTACCAAATTGTCATAATGCCCTTGCTGCTCTCTACCTCTTAATAATTGATTTACCCAACATCTGGGAGACCTTTTTTGAACTTTTTGATGTATACCCATAACAATAGCAACTTCAATTTTTTAATTCTAACCAAGTTAGATTGTCGGGTTAATTTAAGCATTTTCTTTAATCTCGGCTTCGGCTTTATGTCTTTTAACAATATGTGTACATATATTCACTTAAAAAATCTCTTTCTTCAAAAAATGTCTAATCTTCACTTAAAAAATGTTTAATCTCAAAATTCGCACTGGCTTCAAAAATTAATAAATCACAAAATAGCTAGCTACTATTCACCAAATTATGTGTCAAAATATTGTTTATGTATGTATGTGTGAAAAAACTGCGTCGAAAATTCGTCGCATATGTAAATCAACGATAATACAGTGTTCGCCGAATTTCCTGCGGCAGGCAGCCGCGCCGAAAAATCGGCGGATATGTAAATCAACCTAAGCGTGATTTACCCGCCGTCTACACTATGCAAAATTGCTGAGATTTTCTTTCATGATATTAAATTTATCAATGTATATGTAAGTATATTATACACATTTTGACATTCTCAGCAAATTATCAGGAGGCTATTTCACGAAAAAATTATCATGAAATTTGTAGGAAGTGTCAAATTAAAATGCACTTTTAAGGTTATGTTTTTCATTTTTGACCGATAGTTGAGACGTATGTTTATAGCTGCATAAAAAAAAATATTTCGCAATGGCATTTATTAATACTGAAAATACTATAAAATGAATTCATATGTTGAGAATTAACGAATGTTTATGGAAAATAACCAGTAAACAATTTAAAAGCAACTAGTAAAAACAAAAAATTATCATGAAATTATCATGAGAATAAAATGCCTAGTTATGATAATTTTTTAACAAATATTTATCAATACATTGAAAAAAACACTCAGCAATTTTGCATAGTGTAGACCCCGAGTAACACGTAGCGAACAAAATTTTTGTTCGATGCCTAGCAAAAAATAAAAAGATAGTATATCATGATTTTCTTTTGCCAGAGAGGAATAAAACATTAACAAACAAAATTTTGCTCGATGTCGAACAAAATTTTGTTAGGCGTTTTTTTCTTATTTTTCACATTTGTTACTATAAACAGCAAAAATTGAACTATAAAATATACTCGACCCGAGTATATTTTATGGAAACAAAACAATCAAAATGGCGATTTGTGAAATTTTTATAGCACTTTAATTTTATTTTTTAAAAATTTTAATTCAAAACTAAAATTTACGTACGAAAAGTTTCAATTTTAGGGAAAAAGTGGTAATTTTGATAATTAAAGCAGAATCATCGCCCTATTCGTCAAAAATATAACATCGTCGATTTTATACCGCCAAAAAATTATAGCATGTCCGACATTTTTGTTTTATACTTTTCTCTTTTTATCACACGAAATTTTTTTCTATTGCGCGTATCTCTAAGTTTTTAACAAAAATTGTTGGGCATTGAGCAAAAATTTTGTTCGATACGTGTAAATCACGCTTAATAGGCTTGCTATTTTAAAAAACATACTCTGGCTACTAGATGAAAAGAATTTATAGTTTTATTTTACAATAAATACTGTTTCAAAATGACACTTTCATAGAACAATTTACAATCTAGCAGCCTTACTACTAGAATAAAAAAAAATTGCAAAAAATTTTCTCGTCGAATACCCCTCGAGCATTGATAAATACCTCATAATTTTATTATATTTTCCTCAGGCACGTTGCTTTTCAGCCTACGGCTTCGGGCTGTTACCAAGCAATGACACTTTCATAGAACAATTTACAATCTAGCAGCCTTACTACTAGAATAAAAAAAAATTGCAAAAAATTTTCTCGTCGAATACCCCTCGAGCATTGATAAATACCTCATAATTTTATTATATTTTCCTCAGGCACGTTGCTTTTCAGCCTACGGCTTCGGGCTGTTACCAAGCAACGTGCTTTCGAAAAATATAATAAAATTATTTCGGGAAATTATCAATGCTCTTGGAGTATTACTGCTGATAATTTTTTCAAAACTGGTGTATGATTTAGGCAAAATGGAATTGCCTAAATCATACACCAGTTTTGAACATACGCCAGTTTTGATTGCGCAAATTAAAAGCAAAGAAAATTTTTTTAAAACCATGGATCAACCAAGATTTATGCCGTAAAATCAAACTAAATAATAAATTTTCCAGATAATACTGATTTAAAAAAAAGTATGTGAGCTAAGTAATCATTTTAATGAACTTTTAGGAAAGGGATTTAAACGTAACTATTTGATGAAATTGTTGTTGATGAGGAGCATCACATATGGTCAGCTGAATTTTTTAACAAGTTTTTTGTTCAAGCAAACAGAGATACAATATTTATTGTGATGAGTTGATTGAGTTATTTCATCACTTAAAAATCAACAAATTCGTCGGGCGGATGATAAGATTAGCAATTTTACAGTCAAAACAATTGATATTTAAATTGTGGATGTTTTTCTATATAGCCAATGCTATAGTTATAGATTTGGAATTTTTCCATTTAAACTAAAAGAAGTAGATGTAATCCCGATATTTAAAAACGGTGACAGAAAAGTTCTCTGAAATTATCATCCAATTATCGTCTTGTTTTCAGTCTTTACCAAGATTATATAGAGATACTAGCTCATATAAAATTTCAGGTTTCTTAAATCACACAAATTTTTTACATAAAATGCAATTTGGTTTCAGAAAATCGAGAAGTACTGAAAACTCGTTGCTATAGGGGTTACTAATTTTGTGTATAAAGCTGTATTTTATGTTGAATTTAATTCTGTGGCGGTTGCTTTTGCCGATGACTTAGTATTCTGGGCTGATTTGCTTTGTTTTGGGATGCTCTTTTGACCAGTTGTGCTTTCCCAACTTTTGAATTCTTTAAACCTAAAAGTTGAATCAAAAAAAAAAAAAAAATTCATTTATTTTTTGAGAGTTGAAATTCCAATTTACACTGGATTATTTTTTTACCTTTTTTCATAATATCCCACCGTCACAATTCGATTGACACCATAAACGTCTGTTTAGATCTTACGGAGTTGTGCACCTAAAATTGCCATCGGACTACTGTTGTCGTGCTGCATTTTGTCCGATCTGCCTAGCCGGCCTTGTCGGTCCTATATCGGTTTCGTATACTAATTTACGTTAGTTGGACTTCTTTGTCTACAAGTTGCTATATTTTGCGTTTTACTACTTTTATATGTTTAAATGTTATAAGCGATTAATTTATAACATTTTTTGCAGATATTTTTTCTGAGCGATTGGGACCCCATTCAAATCGAAATCAAAGACATAATTCCACGTCAAAATACAGTACCGTTACGCAAGTTACGTAAAAATTGTGTAATACGATATCCTTTTAAAAGAGTGGGCCATAATTTAGCAAACGACTGAAAAATCGTATTTCTGGACATTTCTCAGTCCGGTTTGATTATTTTGTCAAGTGCAGATGCGTTAAATATGTTATGGAGCCTTATCCATATATGAACTTAACGCATCTAATTACGGTTAACACTATTAGGGCGAAATATTCTAGAATTAGAAAAACTTGTAGCTCAATAAATTCTAAGGCTATATGCAAGATTATAAGCAATAGTTTATTGGTATTACTAATTACTAAAGTTTACCCAAATTTCGAGTAACTAAATATTCTTTCAACTCTTTCATTTAATCACATAATCTATTAATGAATAAACCAGACCAGAAATCACTTTAAACAAATTTGTTATTTGCCATTAGCAATATGTGAAGATATAGGCAAATATTAAGGTTTCCAAAACTTCTGATAAATTAACTTATTTTAGCAGAAACCATATAAGGCATTATGGTAGAAGTAGAGCATTGGTCAGTCTCGTTAGACCTCCCAAAAGACAGCAAACTGTTATGTAACAAACTAAACTTACCTATGTGTATGTATGTACTTGCAAAAGTACGTCGCTTTATCATAAGTCACAAATACAATGTTTGAATGTAAAGAATTCTACTCAAATTGCGCATAATTTAAACAATATTATTATTCATTTTCCTATATCAAATTTATTAATTTTTATTTGTAAATGTTAATCGAACGTGCTGCCATCCGGCTTCAAAAATAAAATTTCCAACATGGATTGGTTTGCATGTAGGATTTTAACTGATCCATCTGGTGGACCATTTACGATGAGGTCTGTTTCCGACTTGCGGTTCCAAATGCCTCTTTCCAAGTAACAATACCAATTAATTGTATAAATAAATGTAGGGCGAACAGTAATTAATGCGCCTAATCCCAAGTCAATAGAAGAGCAAATTTGACTAGAATTGTCATCTATATTACAACCAATCATACTTTTCTGTATGTCAACAGATATTAATTTACCTCCAATAACAAATCCACCCAGGATCATGTCAAAAGAAACGGAAAACTTGGTAGTACTAGTTGTACTCATAAAAAAAGGTTCAAAATATGGCCATATAAAATTCATTCTTGGTACAGAATTCCATATCCCTTCATCATACTCAGCTCCGTAAATTGTCTGGGTGGCAATATCTTTAAAATCACTTTTTGTTAATAAACCCGGATATTTTGTTTGAACACACCGCAGCTCTTCGTTGGACAGCGTTGGAAACCGGATTAATCGAATCAAATGTTTATATTTTTGGCAACAGTCTGAAAACTGTATTTGATTTTGCTTGCACTGATGATTTATCCAACGGGCCAATGCATCAATAATATCTAATTCGGTTATGCCTTCTTTGATTAGATTACAATTTAAAATTTCTTCTAACACATCTGGACATGTCGTCAAAAATCCATCTGTACGCAAAATTTTGTCGACCCTACATTCTAGTCCGAACTTGGTATTATCTAAAGTTTTTAAATCAACTTTGTAGTCTTCCAAAACACATACGTCAAACTTTTCCATTTCAGAACAAATATTATTCATCAATTGATCAACTAATCTTAACACTTTGTACTCCCTTGCCAATTTCATTAAACGAGACCAATCGACGTCATTGTATTCTATTTGGTCGATGTATATAAAACGAATAAACTGATAAAACACATCGTACGCGTAATCAATAATTGGAATAAGTTTTTTCTCTCCTAATGTTGGTTCCAACTGCTGTTGAAATACACTGCTGCGCGCCATTAATAGCAGAGAGTGTGCGAATATCTGTTTACCTTCGATGATAAACGTAATATCAGACAAATACTGCGAATTGAACAGTTTTGCCGGAATTTGATCCATTTTAAAGCGCTCTCCATTGATTTTATTTTCCATTTTCTTTCTTACACAACACAAACTTTTCTCACTTCTTTGCTGTTTGAAGAGATAACGTAAACTGATTTTTTTTTTGTATTTTAGTATGTATTTCTAAGTTGTTATCTTATCTTATCTTTGAAAAATAAAAATTTGAACTGAAATTTACTATGTACGAGTAGCTATAATTTACAAAACTGTTGTCTATTCTTGGCCAAATAGTTAACTTTTTTCGATTTAAACCGTGAAATTATAAATGTTTGTGTGAATTAGCTCAACCAACGATGAAATGACACAGAACGCTTTAAGAGATAAATTGCAATTTGGTCATAGCAGATTTCGGCCAAGTCGATTCATTTATTATCTAGAAATCTTGAAATTTTAATGTAAGATTTGAAAAGCTCGATACAACTGTTGCGCGGCACGTTGCTTGATGTGCATATGTATGTTGATCAGCATATTCTTTCAAAATCAATATTGATGTAAATATTTATAATAGGCAGTTATTAAAAGTAAATGCACACAATTTTTCCAAGTGCAACTATATTATTTCAACAGTTTCCCATCAACTTTAATATTTACTATTAAATGTATACAATGTTGTAGATATGAGCAATGCAAATAAACCATATGCGTTCATAAATATCAATTTAAATCAATTTTTTTTATTTTGTTTGGTTTTTATGAATTTTAAATCTCATCATACAGCTATCATCAATGTTGTCCTCTAGTAAATTACACTTCAAAATTAATTAAAGCTAAAAATGCTCATCAAATTTAAAATCATGAAATTTCAACATGCATACATACAAAAACACACATTTATTTCGTCTCCGTCTCCTGTACCTAAAGGTTGAATGGGTATAAATTTAATATGAATTTTGGTGATGAGTTCGAGTGTTGAAAATACAAAACAAAAAAATAAATTTCCAATTTTCCAGAAATAAATTGAAAATTTCTACGTACGCATACACAAAAACAAGTAAATAGCTGTATGTATGTGAGTACGTACTCATATTATGCATAATATAAGTACAGTATGTCGATTAATGGTTTTGTGTTATGTTTGTTTGGTTTAATTATGTAATATTAACCCTTCAATTTTATAACATTGCATATTATGTTTAACACACCAACGACACAAAAGAAAGTGTCAGCCAAAACGAAATTTAATTAAAAAAAAATTCCTCCAATTCCCCAAAACAAAATAAACTTATTGAGCTTTTGCTATTAAGGCTAATAAACTGTAAAATTTATAATTTGCACATACGAATGAGGACTGGAAAATAGTATTTGTGGCGTCCTATAATGCTCGGATCTGACAAAAATATTCAAATATGTTAAATCAATGGCAAATGCGGCCCTCGCGAAAATCAAACCGTTTGTGCCTCTGGATGTGTAAAGGGCTACCCAGCGAATCAGTAAGAATCCTTACAGAATTTGACGAAATTATTTCCTTACAGAATATTTGACATATTGGGCACTGAATCAGTAACAACTGACATATACAGTATTAAAATTGTAATGTGGATATCAATTTATTATTTTTAAGAAAAGTGTGCTTTGGAAATTTTGATGTATTCTGACATATCCTTCAGTTTGCACGTTAATTTTCGCTCTGTTAAGTGACAGCTGAACTGAACGAAACATTTTTTAAGATTCGCTGGTCAGTAACATGTACTTTCTGTATATCGCTTTCTTACTTAAAGTTGTTAGTGACTCTCTGGTTCCCCCATAAGCCTCAGACAATTACTCACTGAAACGTTTACAAAACTGATTTTCAAGGCATTGCATGTGTAGGCCGTATTCCGGGATCGGATCTAGTTGTGTAGTCATTGAACTGAATGTTTGAGTTTTTGTTCCGCCAAAAAGCAAAAAACAATATTCCAAAGACCTTTATTAATTGAGATATGTTAATTTTAACAGTTAGCATTGACCAGTCAGTCTTTAAGAATCCGTAATAAAACCTTACAGAATCTAACGAAAGTCTATTATTACGGAAATTTTGGCAAATCGCCCAGCGAATCTTTAACACGATTTGACAAAAAAAAAATCGAAATAATTGTATTTTATTATTTTTAATACATATTACACTACATAATATTCTATGTACATGTTTAAAATGCATTTAAATTATTATTTTAATTAATAAAACATAAATACATAATATTAATTCACAAATATCACAATACTGAATACATTGACGTTTCTTCCTTCAGTTTGGGCGATAGTTTTCGCTCTTGTTAAAGATTGTTAAATGACAATTCAAATTTAACGAAACTGAACGAAAAGTTCTTAAAGTTTCGCTGGTCAGTAACATGCATTTTCCTATGGTCGCATTCTTACTTAAATTTCTTAAAGACTGACTGGTCAATGCTCATGTTGTAGTGTTGTGTTAATTTTTGTTTTTTTAACTGTGTTCTTGAATTAAATATTTCCAATGTGATTTTTTATTGTGCGGTCCGCAGTGATGTGGTGTATGTCGTGAATTTTTTCACAAGAAGTGTAGTGGACAATATCATATGCTGCATATAAACTTTCAGTTAACATTAGATACTTTAAATTTATTTGTGATGAATGTATCGAAGATGATAGACCGTTTCTTCATCTGTTAAGGTTTTTGAAGCACACTGAGCTTTAAATGCAAGAGCAAAATAGTGTTACGAATTGGGCTTCTGATTTCGTCTGAATTTTATACCTGGATTTTAAATCTGCCCTTTTACCACTGGTGGGGTATGACAACAAATTTATTTCTTTGATTAACGATTTAAAGTAAACCAACAACTGTTCTCTGCTTGCCATCGGTTGTGTTTATATAGGTTTTGCACTCAAAATTCAACCTTTTACAAATCAAGTCCATCAATTTGCAAATGAAATTAATCTTTATCCAGAACATATTCACTCTTTAATCATCCTTTTCCAAATCAAATTCGCCTTTATCCAAAACATATTCGTTCTGTTCCAAATCAAATTGAAACTGCTAAATTCATCATTTATGAAAATATCACATTGAAATTAAAAACATCGAATTGAATTCCTTTGACTAACTGACAATTCGTATTTATAACTTTTGAGATTCTTTGTGACCAATATTTTTGAGATTATTTCGAAATTATTGAAAATTTTCAAATTATTCCAAGTTTTTGATTCGATGATGAACCAGGAAAGAAACAATTCTTTGTACCGGTAGGCAGTAGAGGAACTTATTTTGCCTGGCACTCCGTTTTTTCATAACCCGTAACTGAATGGGAGAGTCCATCGCAGGTTCTCGTGAAATGAGTAGCTGGTGGTTTCTAAATTTTTTCTTTTATACTAATCATATATGTATATGTTACTAAATTCAAAAATTCTAAATAATACTCTATATTTTTGTATTTCTAAATTATTTAAATTTCCATATTCCCAAAATTTACAATTTTCATATTTGTTAATTTTCTTAATTTCCAAAATCTAATCATTTAGTATTAAATGTCTAAATTAACTAATTCCTAATACAATTTATAAATTTCAAAAATGTTGTAAAATCTTAAATTTGACGAATTTCTAAGTATAAACAAACTAGATTTAGATCTTTTCAGAACTCCCAATTTCCATTTTTACCTTTCCAAAAACGCAATAATTTTATTAAATTCCAATATCCCCACAATACAAAACTTAAAAATTTTCCAAAATTTCCTAATTTCTTTTCTTTCCAAACTACGTTACAAAATTCGTTAATTTATAAAATCAATCCAGAATTGTTAAATTTGTTAAAAGTCTTATTTAAGCTTCTAAGGGTTTTCGCTTTCTAAATTTCTGACATTTAAGGGTGCATTGTAGAGTGAATGAAGTTTAGAATGTCCATCTAGAAATCCAGTGAATTTTAGGGTGATTTCTAGGGTAGGCTGAATTAACGAAGTTATTTTAGAGTGAACTTAAGGTAAAATTTTAGGGTTAATTTTAGAGTAACTTTTAGGTTGAATTTAAGAATTAATTTGTCGTAGTTTTAGGAAGAATTTTGAAGCAAATTTGGTGTAAATTTATGATGAATTTGATGGAGAATTTGGATTGATTTTGGGGTTAATTTTAGGTTAAGGCTTGGTTGTACGGTGAAGTTCAAGGTGCAATTTTTAAGGTGAATTTTTAGTTAGAAAGACATTATATGGTAAATTTGGGAATGAATTTTATATTGAATTTAGATCAATTTGGCATGAATTCTACAGGGAATTTTAGGATGACATTTAAGGTCAAGTTTATAATAATTATAGGGCGAATTTAAGGGTGAATTTTATGCCCATATTATAGTAAAGGTTTATTTGTTTTATTATAATATCAACTTGTAATTTTGTATCTAGAATTTAAATACAGTAAATTTATTGAATTAAATAAATTCTGTTGGTTTTATATCGTTTACGGTTGAATTTGATTTGGAAAAGAATGAATATGTTTTGGATAAAGATGAAATTCATTTACAAATTGTTGAACTTGATTTATAAAAGGTTGAATTTAGAGTGCAAAATCTGCAGAGAACAGTTTTTGGTTTAAATCGTTAAACAAAGAAATAAATCTCTTGTCATACCCCCACCAGTGGCAAAAGCGGACAGATTTAAATAGTGAAGTTAAAGCAAATATCACAGTGTTTTGGTGTTTTGTAAAAAGTTGAATTTGGATATCCAAGATTCCAGAATCATCTGGAAATATCGTTTATGGCTTGTCATAATCATCATTCATCATCTTCGACGAGCGTTGTGCATGGGTATGTTTGTCGTTGTTTATTTTGACGCTTCAGTCACTAAAACCACGTATGCTATATCTCGGATGTTCTTGTTTTTACTCATTGGTTGAGTGTAAGATCTAGCCTAGCGGCAAGTTTTCCGAATACACCGGGTCCACCGTACCCCCTTTTTACGATTAACAAGATCGAAGGAAAGGAGTACCAGACACGAAAGTAGTCGATAGTTAAAGAAATTTGTTAGTATTCTGTTTTTTACACTTTAAGACAGCATAATTTTTTTTTCTATTACAGCGCCCCCATTGTTGAAACCGCAAGATCTGAAAAGCCTTAATTTAATTAATTATTAATTATAGGTTCTTTTTCTTGTGTCTCCACTATATTTCCCATCTGCGGTTGGGCGGTGGTCGGAGGGGCGAGATTTCGTTCCATCATCATGTTCACAAGCGGTCACCTAAATTTGTGTTAACCTTAGTAGGTGTTGCTTGACATCGTTGTTGAAGTTGTTGCGTTACTTCTCTCTTGTCTACTCGCCCCCCCCCCATCTCGGACGTTTCTGATTTTACTGGATCATTATGAATTAGTGCGTTGGTGTATAAACATGTTTCGTTGTCCACAATAAATAATTGTAATTAAAACATTGGCTCCGACGAGCATCGCATCATCGACCTCACTCGCCAACCGTCGTCTCTACTACTCGCCATTTATCCAGACTTGATCCTCTAACTACTGAAGATGATGTTTTGGTAGGCGAGGTGATTCCGAAAACAAGGCATATTCATGACTTAGAATACCTCTGTTTTATATTAGGAATTAATGTTAATCTTCGTGATAAGGCCATAAATTCGGAAACGTGGCCAACTGGTGTATTTATTAGACCCTTCGAAATGTTCGGTCAATCATGAGCCTCTAGTGAGTTTCAAACAGGATGCTCCTGCCTATAAGCTCCGGACAAACAATCGTCCTTAACAACGATTGCGATGTGATTATTATCTCTGAACATGGCTTACTAAAAGTTTCAATTCGGAAGAATATTTCTTACCCAACTATGTCGTACATTGGAAAGATCGACATGATTTTTGTACCAGCCTGAATGTATTAATGTAGCCTCTTCTTCTGACCAAAAAGGATTAGCAGTTACTTATTACTTTGTTGGCATAGCATTGATGCAGTTGATCCGCATAAGCAATAATCGAGGAAAATTCCTCGATTTGAATTTTTCAACTGACCTTATGTATTTGGAGCTTTCGCTGAGCGAGGATTTTACTTGATGTACGAGCGTTTATCATACTCCAATCATAATATACATTTTCTAAAAAAATTTCAATACTATGAGTACAATTCTTTTCATTTCGATTTTAGGTATGATGACTATACGTTTCTTTAAATAAATTTCTTGTCAATTCTGATTCGGTATTCCTCGAACGTGGATCAAATTTGAACGATACTATTCTTTTGTTCAACCAGCTTCTCAAGTCTTCTGTTAAGAGATATGTTTCGTCAATAAGAAACAAATGTATATAGAGAGCTATGGCCCATGGTCCAATAAGCAACTACATCGTCTTGGAAAACGTCGTATTAAGTTACATTCTTTAAATAAGATAGACGGTATTCAGTTTTAGTCCAATTTCAACATTGATCGTAAGAAGTTTAAAACTTTACAATAACTACAATAACTGGTTCCTTTACAATAACTACAGTTTGCAAATTGAAGATGAATTGGCTTAATATCCAAAAAAGTTCTGGAATTGCATAAATGGTAAATAGAAGGTGATTGGATTTCCTACTGCAGTGACTTTTCAGAATTTTTTCGCCAATCTCTCTGATATATCTAATTTGGTTACCAATTTTTTTTTGTCTGCCTATGAAGTATCTGGGTAATTACGTAACAAGCCCTGAATTAAACACAATCGCCCTGATTTTATTTTTGTAAAGTTTACGGTAGAAAAAGTTTATAATGGTTTATCTCAACTTGAAGTTAATAAGGGGCAGGACATGATGGCTTTCCATCTATCATTATTAAGAATTGTGCAGAGAGTTTAACCCCTCCACTGACTATCATCTTTAATAATAGCCTATATACGTACTGGGATTTTTCCTGATCTCTGGAAATTATCTTTCATTCGTCCGGTTTTTAAATCTGGTCAAAAAAGTGCTTCTCGACTCCGGTTCTCAAGCGTCATCCATCATAGAGGCATGTATGCATCGATTAAAATTGTCGAGATCGAAAGCAAGCGTATCGGTAATTGGGTTGACTGCATGAAACATATCCACAAGAGGGGCAGCTTCTATCAACGTAAGATCGCTGCACTCTCGAGAGGAAGAATTCCAGCTAGATGCCCTTGTAATTAATAAACTGCCAACTATAGGCTGGCTGATCCATAGTATCATAAAGTTGGCACAGTTGATATCCTAATCGGAGCGTACAGGTTTTTCCATGTCATGAGCGATGGAAGAGCCAGTAATTCCAGTAACACCATTATTGCCCAACCAATATATTTGGTTGGATTTTCTCTGGGATTACCGATAGTATAAGTGAAGTAGTTCAGGTGAATATATGCATGTTGAATCTGCACTTGGATGTCGATATTCATGAGACTTTGAAACGATTCTTCGATCAAGGAGAAATTCCCAGTATCCGTATGTTAAATTCAGAGGAAGCCGAGTGCAAAGAAGGTTTTAATCTACACACGAGCCAAGCAGGAGGTAAATTTATGGTGGAGATTCTTTTTAAAAAATCAGCCGGCCAGCTTGGTAACTCATTGAAAGCGGCCAAACGGAGGTTTCGGCATTAGAAAAAAACTTGCAGTATAATCCGCACATCTGTGAATTTCTACTTACCGGAGAAAGAACTAAACGTAGGGAAAGCTGCATGCAGACTTATTAGATGATAATTTATCTACCAGCTTGTTCAGTCATTTAGGAGAAAGTGCAGCGTAGAATATACGTTCACAACCTTCAATAGAGAAATAAATAGCGAAAACCTCACGAAAATGTCAAAATTGGAGATGTCGTACTAATGAAAGAGGATAATCTGCCATCCTATAAATGGGTGCTTGGTAAGACACTTGTATTGCATCTTGATGATCGCAGTGCAGTTAGGGTCGCCACACTAAAAACATTAACAACGATTTTAAAGCGACCCATTGTGAAAATATGCAAACTTCCAGAACAAGGCAGCATCTAAAATTATAAAAAAAAAGAAAATTACAAATAATCATTGGGACACAATTAAATACGACTTGTACTTATCTGAAACCATCAGTGGAGTGGATACATCAGTAATGCTACTACATATTACATTTATTTTTCATAGTGCCTGATAATTTTGACACTTGATTATTTCTTATGATCAAGTACCAACATTTTAAATTAAAATTAATTATCAATATAAATACTGATAGTAAAAATAAGTTCCAAATTATATCAGTTAATTATGTGAAATGCTAAGTTGATTATTAAAACAAATTTATTTGGTATTTAGCTTATTTTTTTTATTAATCTATTGTCGACGTTTCAACGGCTTTATTCCGTCATCCTCAGGACAATTTGGATGAAAAAAAAAATTGTCCTGAGGATGACGGAAAAAAGCCGTTGAAACGTCGACAATAGATTAATAAAAAAATAAGCTAAATAAAATATGATATAAGCTAAGTTGATGTCGACATAATTTGTATAACAATTGAATTTGCTTTGTGTAACACTTTTATTGGTATATAAGGGCGTTCCAAAATATTCGAGAAACATTGTGAATTAAAACTCTAAATAAAAATAGTGAATTAACAGTGATCAAAACAAGAACAAACCTCATAAGATGATCAGAACTTTGGTCTTGAAAATAACCTCAATTCCGAATTCAATGGCTAATTGAAACTCTTAACTCAATCTTCAGTTCAACCTCCTCCATCCTAACCGCAATCACCAAATTAACCGCCAACCTCCAGATCAGCTCTTAACTTATCCCCAAATCAACCACCAAATAATTCCCTAATCGAACCTCTTACTTAATCCCAATGTATGCTAATTAAACCCCAACTCAACTTCAAGTGAACTTAGCTCGTACCAAATCTCAACCCTCCATTCAACTCCACACTTAACGGCCAACTTAATCCCAAAATCAACTCGATACCAAATCTACATGAGTTTATAAACTCAACTAAAATTAACTTAATCTACCTCCCACTAAACCCTAATCTCAACCCCAAATTAAACCATCAAACCGAACCAATCACTCAAATTCAATTCGAACCCTATTTCACTCTAAATGGACCTCAACTAAACTCAACCAAAAACTTAACCATAACTTAACCCCAACTCAACCTTCAACTCAACCTCAATTTAACCCTCAACTCAACCCAAACTCAACGTTCTTCTCAAACCCTAAATCAACACGATTCGGAAAGTGAATGAGTACGTGATCTCAACAATCTAATCTCCACCGCAACGTCCGACTCAACCCCCAAATAAATCCACAACTGCACCCCCGACAACTTAACCCTTTGAGTCGGCATTTATTTTTAAGCTAAAAAAAAATTGTTCTCCCTAGGTTTCCCGATTAATCTTGACCTACAGAGTAAAATAAATCACATTTTTAGAAAATGCTTCCCTCCAGCTGAGATAAAGGTAATAAGAAATATTTATTTTTAAAATAAACATACATTTTCATAACTTAACATAACGTAAAAATGTAAAATATAAGGAACAAAAACATAAATTCAGACTTCATTATAGGTACCGGATTTCATTATAGTTCAGTAGTTCATTCACTTAGTGTGGAATTTATAGAAGCAGTTTGTATCTTTTCTAGCGCGTAGCCTCTTTTGCATCATCGTGAGAAGGTAGATGGTCTAATCTGTCATATTGCACATCAGGTAATGGTCAAATTTCACCTTTTACAAAAATTCTTTTTGGTTCGGGTACATTATTACTCTCTGATTGTGATGTTCTACCTCTCTTCTGCAGATTATGTGCAGAACACAAAGAGTTCTTCCTAAATTTTGTTTGAATTCCAGCAAACTCATTATGTCATTTTTAGATATCGTTTCTTTTCATTTCCTCGCGATATAAAATCCAGCTGGCACATGCGGCAACATCATTAAAATGAAAAATTATTCTGAGCGTCCATTTCTGTGATTTAATAAAAATTCTATAATTTGCAATAAGTTGGCCTAATAAGTCAACCCCACTCATCCCGTTGTTACATAATTTCACTATTTCGGGCTGGTTAATAACAATATATTCTTTCCTTTTTTATCAAATCTTCGTACAATAGCCTCCTCTCCTTTTCCTACAAAATTAGACGTAAGATGGACCGATCTATTATCTTGCCATTTGACTATCGCGATTTTTCCATCCCGACTTGTAAGTTGGTCAGCACTACCCCGTCCTTTTATTTTTAAAGCAGCATCCGGAAGAAATTTTGGATTATTAAAATGATTTCTTCGAATAGTTCCAACAGCATTGATTTGTTTTTGCTCTAATAGTTCCAATAACTGGTATGTATTAAAAAAATTATCGAAATAGAGCTGATGGCCGGGAACGGTAAGTCTCTTTAATAAGTGCAGCACTGTAGCAGCACCATGAACAAATCGGCTACTTTCGTAAACCGATAATTCGGTGTTAGCTCCTTGGTACAGGAAAAAGTCATATGGAAACCCGCTTTTGCCACATAGGAAATATACTTTAATCCCCCATGGATTAGGTTTTCCCTTAACATATTATTTAATACTAATATGGCCTCGAAACGGTATTATCTGCTCATCTATTGAAACTATCTCTTCAACAGGCACTGTTTATAAACGTTGTAAGCGGACGCATTTTATAAAATTTATCTGTACAGTCCTTCGGAATATCCATATTGTTGACAACAATGTGTGGCGTGTAGATTTGTTTAAATATCGTTTTTTCAGACATTCAGGCATGCACTAATTTTTATAAATAGATTTCTCAACTGTTCACTAAACCCTAATTCAATACAAACTCAACTCCAACTCAGCCTCAATTCAACCTGCAAATGGAACCCAACTCAACCTTCAACTTAACTCAACGCCCAAATCAATCCACAAGCCAGCATATATAAAAAAAACTGGTCAATTGCTCATTATATCCTAATCCAACCCCAACTCAAGTCCAACTCAACTTCAACTCAACCCGCAAAATGACCCCTAGCTTAACCTTCATGTCAACCCCAAATTCAGTATCCAACTCAATATTCAAACCAATAACCAACAAATTGGTAAATATTTATAAAACCAGCTGATTTGGGTCAATTAATACGACAGGTACCCTATCCTCTTGACGTGCAGGTTCTTAAAGCTTTCCAATTCTCCGCCTTGACCAATCCAAATCGAACCAGCCGTTCTCGTGATATCATTGGTACAAACATTCAGACATCCAGACAGACAGACATACATTTTTTTGTTGTTGTTTTTCGGACTATGACTGTAGAAAGGGAACGAAAGAGATAAAAAGAGAAGAACAGATTTTGATACATATGGAAAAAAAAAGAATTCTGTTGCGAAATAGTTGCACTAGAGATACTAAGAATCAATACAGTGGCGCAGCTGAGATGTAAGTTTCAGTCCACTCATTAATGAAAGTGCCTTTTTCCATATAGGGGGACGCCTTCAAAAACCACGGTAGTACCATTCAATGCAAAACATCCCAAAAACTTATCAAAGAATAACTACTAGTCAAGTGCATACCATGAGAGATGACTACTTTCTGCACAACCGCATCCGGACAAGTTCAGTTACCAGGAATATTGGATGAAGGTTTTGAATAATAAAGGACAAGGTGCTTTCTCTATAGATCAGTTAATATCGATATATTAGTAAGAATAATTCTGATAAACCGGTAAAATTTTTAAGTTACTAAATCTAATCCGTAGCCTCGCAGGATAGGAGCCAACGCAGTATTCAAGTAGGTAAAGACTGATTACATCAACTTTAATGTAAAATATGAAAATTTCTATCAGAATCAATTAAAATATAAATAATTATGTATTTATATTCGTAAATAGAAAACCATGTGCAAACAAAAATTTTAATTAACTTTTCGATAAATAATAGAAAACTCATTTCCTTCAGATATACGAAAAAATTGTTGCTAAATTAAATTAATTTCTATCGAAATTATATTAATATTGCTATAAAGAAATAAAAGGATTTAATTTATTGAAGATCGATTCAATTTGGTTACAAATATATTTATGTATTTCTTATAACCGAAGGCAATGTAATTTTACACGTAATGCAATTATCTGTACATTGTACCCACTTATAAATAATAAGAAAGGGAAGATGATGACACGTAATGAAACGAGTAAATATTTACCTTAAGGTTATGGTTTTGTCTGTATATGCAATGCTATTTTCAAATTGTTTTGCTGTCTCACAATATATGATTGAAATGTCGTTTTAAAAGTATTCTTCGGCAAAAAATTATTGCAATTGCAAATCAATTTTCAAATGGAAATAGATAATTTGCTTTAGATAAGAAATAATTCTAACTTCAACTATATTCATATCACGCGCGATCAGATTAGAAACAAATTTAGAATATATGCTAAAAACATTCAAATAAACTTTCAATAATAACCAATTCAAAATATTGTGATATAATTTAAGCAAGGAAATATAATTTGGCGAGTTCGTAAATTCATTTGGGACCAAAACACTAAAAATTATTAAAATACACTTTAATTCAATATTGGAAATGTAATAATGTATACGGTAATATGTACATGGTTTAGTGTTGTACATTCGATTGTGGTTTACATGGATACATGGTTTAGTGTTGTAATTTCGAAATTAGTATCACATATTTTCCACAGTCAGGATTAATGTCTCTCAGTATTAGTATTCAGAACCGAATTTAAGAGAATTTGACACTGTTCCCATATACAGTCGTTGGCCAAAAAACTTGCGCGCTTATTGAAACCACATAAATATTTGTTTTAAAAATCGATTACGCTGTTTAAAATTAAAAAAAATATGTCCAGTTTTCTGGCTAGAGTAGTATAAGATTGTTGCCCAGTTTCAATGACACCGGTTGCGGCAGATTTTACTTTGTTGCTGATTTCCCTTCCACCCATTTTTTCAAAAACATAGAATTTGGTAATGTTATACACAATTTCAATTTGACACCAATGTACGTAAGATAAAAAATTTAAACTTACTTCAAAATATTGCAAATTATCACGTAAATAAAACATAAAAAAACGAATTTTTTTATATAAACAGATTTTTAATGGTTCACATTTTCTCTCTAAACTTTTAAATAACAACGAGTCATACTTCGATCTCTGTAAAAAAAATCACGTGTAGACACGCTCAAGCGATCGGGCATTTAACACACGTATAAACAAGAGCACGAAGATAGCATACAGAAAAGTTGAAGCAAACTTAAAGAAGAAGGGAAAACAAAATGTAATTTTATTTAAAAACGTTGAAATGATGGAGTCGCGCAAAATTTTTGGCTCACGATTGTAAGTGTGTGGTCAACAATAAAAATTCGTTTTCTTTATGTTTCGTTTACGTTATGTTTCGTCATATTTTCAGGTCAATATATTATTTTTATCTTACGTACAGTGGTGTTAAAGTGAAAATTTGAATAACATTACCAAATTCTATGTTTTTGAAAAAATGGGTGGAAAGGACATCAGCGACAAAGTAAAATCTGCCGCAACCACTGTCATTGAAACTAGGCAACAATCGTATAATACTCTAGCCAGAAAACTGGACATATTTTTTTTAATTTTAAACAGCGTAATCGACTTTTAAAACAAATATTTATGTGGTTTCAATAGGCGCGCAAGTTTTTTGGCCAACGACTGTATGTACACATAGATATATTATTTCATCTGGAATTGTGAAATTTTTTAATATCTGTTGTTCAGTCAATCAATACATTTTAAAACTATATATTTTGGAAAATCACTCATGGCCAGAGAAAGGATTAACTTCTTCTCGAGAAAACGCAAAAAAAACATTAAGGCGGCCGCCTTGAAAGTCGCAAGATTTCAATTCACTGATAAACGGCAAAGCTAGGTTATTGGTCTGCCGATATTTCCTTGATTGGTTTAGATTTCTGCAACGGACTTTTTGATTGTTTGGAACCAAGCAGCTACAAAAGTGAGAAATGGAGACTATTTATTGACTCTTCTTGGTCTCCATACCCATTGCACATTCCGTGAACATGCCAGAAAAGTACAAGCTTTGTGCTTGGAAAAATTCATTATGGTGATCACAATTAACAAATTTGCGGTGACCTAAAAATAATCACCATTCGCTTGGGGCAACAAAAGGGGCAAACGAAATATCCGTACTTTTTTGTGATTGTGGGACCAGTCGTGATCGTACGAATCACTATATATTGAAAAATTGGCCTACGAGAAATACTTTAGTTCCTGGTTTAGCTTATATTCTCACTGAACCATTGGTACCACCTGAAAGAATTCTTCTTCCTCCATAACATAAAACACTCGGATTAATTAAACAATTAGTCAAATCATTTAACGAGAAGGGAATGCGTTTAGGTACCTCCAACAGAATTTTCCAAATAAATCCGAAACCAAACTTAAGGAAGGAGTTTTCGACGGGCCGGCAATTCGGAAAAACCTTCGCGACACTGAATTTGTCGAATCAATGAACGCTCAGCAGGCAAAAGCTTGGCTTAGCTTTAAAACTATAGTGGAACACTTCTTATAAGCAGTAAGAAAAGTCCTAATTACAAAAAGATATAGAAGGGTTACTTGAGAACTTCAAGTTTGCTGGCAGTCTTATGAACTTGAAGACCTGAGATACTATAGCGAAGATCAAGGTGAGAGATTCCACCAAGATCTCAAGGAAATGGAATATTGCTATTAAGATAAGTGGAACGTCAGTATGTTGGCGGACTATTGTTGGAATCTGAAGAGAGATGCACCAGAAAGGAAGAGAACCAGTTAGAGGAAGCCCCTCAGAAGGTCCTTCAAGAGCAGGAGAGTCCAATACCATAGGGCGTAATAATTGGGGAAACAGGACCGGTGAGATACTTTTTCAACTTTCCAAGGGGTGTTCGTGTGAAAACCTACCAGTTCGTACACCTCACTTGACTTTGTATGAAAATTGCCATTCCAACACTCATAAGGGTGTGTATGTGGGTGGCAAAGGGTGCTGCTTAGGATTGACGGGGGGGGGGGGTGGAATTCATTTTCGGTAGTCTTCTTTGTTTTCAGCAGCCTAGAAAACGTAGGCATACACACTCCACTAGACTTTATAAGAAAATTGACACTTCAACCCCCATAAAAGGGTATGTGGGGGGGGGGTGGTAAATTGACGCTAGGTGGTAACGAGGGGGTCTTAATCATTTTTGGTAGTCTTTTTCGTTCTTAGTGGCCCAGCAAACATAGGAATACTCATCCTACTCGACTTTGACTTTGTATAAAAATTGACATTTCAAATCCCAGAAGGGGGTGTATGGGGTGGTAACTGGGAAATGTCTAGTTAAATTTTTTTTTTGGTCATATTCGGTTTCAGCTACCCCAAACACGGAGGGGTTTGGGTCTACCCTCTGGGTCTTGACATTTTTTTTTGTGTGCCTGATCTGAAAATATGGCTGACCCCTCTTCTCGCAAAAAACGATTCAACGCACTCAAAAATGATTGGGTTGTTACTTATTACGATTTGGTTGACAATATAATTGGAAGAAGTGTTTTTTTTTTTTTTTTTTTTTTTTTATTTTTATCGGTGGGTTTGATTTATCAACCAACCACTCGCAATAGTCCCGTTTTGTCCAGGTATGAGTTTAGTGCTTTTAATACACTTTTTGGGGAAACAGTAATGCTGCTCTCTATGGTTTGGATTTCTTCTTGAAAATATTTGTCCTGTTCACATCTTAATATCTCTATTTCTGCAGCTAGGCAGTCATCACTGGTTATATTTTTTGACCCGACTTCTGATTTTTGGCAAAACGAAACTAATTTTTTGAATACTTACAATCTTATTGTAGCTGGAGTTCCTATCAAAGTTTCGATTAAGAACGTTGATGTATCTGCACAGACATCTTTCATTAACTGTAGATTTTCTCTTCGCTCTAATACACACCTTGGTTATGCTTTCGGAAAATTTGGCCAATAATCTGCTTCTGGCCCCATTCTGGTTGCACAATTTGCTGGGTTCAGCTATAATTTAACAGTGTAACTCGCTGATAATGAAGCGAGATTATCTCAGGGCAATTGTTATTATTATTTTGATATTAAGAATCGGATGAGTCATCATGTTGGGAAAGGTAAACTGATTTTTTTTATTATTATATTTTATGGTCACATTCATTGATTGTGTTGTCTTCTTGTGTTGAGGAAGTAAACAAGAGGAAAAAAAAAATATTTATTTTTATGGTGGCCAACACAATTAAAATGTTTTATTCAATGAATTTGTCTATTTGTTTTCATTTTTTTTTATCGAGCAGTATTGGCTCCATCTAATTAAAATAGAATTTTGTTTGTTTTTTCTATTTTTTTTGAGCAATTTTTTCCATAGTTCCAAGATTTTCCGATGGATGAAGCTAATGGATAATAAATTTTTCTGGTGATGACAAGTTCGGTTCAGTGGAATGGATCGGGAAAAAAACAAAACTTATATAAGTTGTGGACGCGTCATTTTTAATTCTCTTTTTGCCTTTGGATTTTTGATGGTAACAACAGATCATCGGACCGCCATCACAACTCAATTTTCGACTGCGGATCATATTTTATTTTTTTTATTGGATTGATCAACGAAGCAGCACACCACCATTGGTATTTTGGAAAAATGGAGGATCATCATTTTTGAGGAATTCCCACATCGTTTTTTTTTGTAATTTTTTTGGACAAACAAAAAAATTTTCTTCGAAAAGGTATACCTAGTGTTTTTTTTTTATATAAAAACAGTGCAGTGTGGAGATTATAAAAAAAAGTGCCTCAATTAGTTATTTAGTTTGTGTATCTGACCCGTAAGAAATCGCAGGGTGATGCACATTCATTTTTTTTTTTTTGTTTCTAAACATTTTAGTACAGCACGTGCACTAAACGCCATTTTTTTTTTTTTGCTGTGCTTAAAAGTTTTTTTTTGAAGAAAGTTCTTGTTCTTATAAAACATTTTTCTCTCACAAGTGGAAAAAAATTAATTAATTGTTTGAGTGTTACGGAAAACAATAAATTTTTTTTATGGTGGACAATTTCTAGATGTTGAGTCTAGGTGAGTCACCGATATTTGTCATTTTTCTTAGTTTCATCCTTATAGATTTCCAACCCTGTGAAACCCACACCCGAGTTAATTGCTCAGAAGTTTTAGTCGGACAAAAATTCAGCGTGTCGATGTCATGGCGCCCAAAAGGAAAAACAATTAATAATTCTAGTATGACATTTAGAAGGGTTTGGAAAAATTCAAATTAAGACAAATTTTATTTTTTTTGTGTTGTGTAATCAGTGTTAAAAGAATTTAAATATTTTTCTTTGTTAATTTCTTTTCTTTTTATTTCTTTTTCTATTTTTTTTTTACCAGTACGATTTGGCTGATGGATCGATGCCTTCTCAAAGATGACTCATTCGGGATATCAATCACATATTATCACATATTCGTTTTTTTTTTAACAGTTAAATTCATTTTTTTTTTTTTTGTAATAAATAATTTTGGTTATAAGATTTATAACGTTTTACAAAAAGATCGTTCTTATATTTGTTATTATTTAATTTTTTTGGAGTAGAGATTCAATGTTTCCTTCTTCTCTAAGATTTTCACGAGTTTGTTTTTTTTTTTTTTTGGTTTTGGAATAGACACGCTACAACAGTTGCTGTAAGTTGGTTATCAATCTGGTTAACAGCGTTACACCATTTAACTCTAAGCGAGGTAGTGATACACCTTTGTTTTTGCGGCTATCAAATTAGTGACGTACCTGTCATTGTGAAGCCTGCGAAGATATACGGCAGCTGCAAGTGCAACCTCACTGGAGTCACAAAATTCATGTAATTGATGGCATTCTTCCGTATCCATTAAGCGTCATCTTGGTATTGCAATAGTTGATGTATCTTTGATTTCATTTCTGATCTCCGGCAATTGTTTCGGAACCTTGATTGGTAACTTGTCATCTCATCCTAATTCTAATAACCATTTGGCTTGAAAGAAATTTTTGATCAAAAATGCGACTATAGCTTCTGATAATATTTCCCACTTCGTTATTGGTATGGCTATCTCTACGGTGACATAATAGGTAAATTGTTCCACAGCCGGTCGCCACTGCAGACCCAATATTTTAATCTGGTCTCTATCTTCGGAGAGCGTCTTGGGGAGTAATGTACTTTGTTCAGTGACCTTTAATTTGATTAAGAACTCGGAAGAATTGGATGCCCATTTTCTGTCAATATGTTTGAAAATTGCTTTGCTTATTTAATTGCTTCTGGTAAGGAGGGTAACCTAGTCAATAAATCGTCCAGGTACATTATCTTTCAGATAGTTAGTTGAATTAATTTCCTGAGTTTTAAAATCCTGGTTGGCAAGTATGGTGCAGAAGACATTCCATACGTGAGTGTTCTCAATTCAAAATGCGTAATATTTAAATCGGGCCCATGTTTTTGCGCCACACTATTCCCTGATATCGAAGTTCACCAGAGTGTATAACCTGATGGAGTATTTTCTCCGCATTGGCTGTAATTGCTACTTTTTAGATACGAAAGCGTATTAAAATATCACTCAATAGATTGTTGGCCCTGTCAATAAATTGTCGTTCACGGAATGTCCCGAGCTGGTTTTTTGCAGATGCATCAAATACCACCCGTAGCTTTGTGGTTGTAGACGTTTGCTTCCAAACTACATGATCCGGCAGATAAAACTAATCAAGGGGATATTCTTGTGGGTCAACTTCTACCATATATGTCTGAGACTTTTATTCTCTTCCATAAATTCTATTTACGGTTCTTGTAATGTGGTATTATTTTGAAATTTCTTCTCCTTGGAATGTAATCGCTTAATTGCTATGCCTAATGATGCTTTAAATGGGTTTCTCTTTGGTTTAAAAGGCAGCCTCACCTTATAGTGACTGCCTGATAATTTTTTGGTGATTGATTGAAAAAGATCTTCTTAGATCTGACGCTTCGGTAATAACGCAGGAGGACTAAACGCCTCTTCAGATTTCTAAAACCATTTCAATGATTTATCTAGGCTATTATCGTCAACTATGGTGGTATGGGCAGTTACTGGACTCTAATACATGTAGTGTATTACCCGTCAATACCCATCCGAAATGTGTATTATGGGCGTAAATCTAGCTATTGGAATCTCTTAATTGTTCGGGTTTAAGGATATCGAAGAACTTTTCGGCTCTTACACGCAAATCAATTTTGGATGCTGATTTTAACCCTAAATCAGCATTTGCATTTTAACCACTCGACAAACTGTATTGGATTAATCTTTGTAATGAATGGTATGCAGAAACTTCACATGTGGTGATAATATGGTTACGGCAACTATTCCCCTCGTAGTGACGAGCTTCTGATTAATGAGACCCATTTTTACGTTCAAATCCCAGTATTTGGACGAATGCTTCGATGATCATTGAAATTAGTGAACGGAAATCCAGTAAAACTCGGCATAATTGATATTGACCGTTTCTTTCCTGTACTTTTACAGTTTACTGTCGCAGTAGGTTGGATGACTAAATGACTCTAAAGAATCGAATGAAGACATTGTTGGGAGTTGGATGTTGGAGCTGGACTAATTCTGCCAGAACTCTTAGATTAATTAAGAGCTGGTTGGTTACTGTTGGTTTGATCTTCATTAGGTGAACAATATGCGTTGTTGACTAAGTGTTTGTATTTTCTCTTACAGTAGTAAGATTATCCTCCTTTGGATATACAATCATATGCACCGTGAGATTGATAAAACATAGTTGAAGCAATGATTCTCGGTCTTCATAAATTCTCTTCGTTCTTCGAATGGTCATTCTGGATGGTAATCACTTTGACAAACTGAAAACGACGCAACAGCAGAGGCAAAGGTCCTTGTATTAGCCTTTGTTAGAGTAACACCTGATTTTCGTGGGTATCCTTCATCGATCCCAGAGCGTCGGCTCTCTTCATCAAGAAATCAATCAATGACTGGCATGTTGGGAATTCTATATACTAGCCGTCTCATTCGCCCATTTATCTCTGGTTTCCTCAGGGATCTGTTTCAGCTTCCGCCACAATTGCCTACAATCTGCGTGTCACTTCGTCAGCTTCGTGTCGATTATCTTCCGAATTTGTTGTGATGTTGGATTATTTATGGATGGCATGTCCACAAGTATTTTTATGAATGACTGAACGGTGTAACGTTTTCTGTCATACCTGGTTTTGAGCTTACTCAAAATATTGGAATTTCTGGGCTGAATTAAAGTTTGAATTTTTATAAATCGTTGAGAAAAACAAATCATAGAAATATTAATTTTTGGAAGTTTAAGCTCCATGTCTGCAGTCTGCGCTGGATCGCCTTGTGTGTCATTTAAATCCAGTGACATATTCCCTCCAGCCAAATTAGCCTTCCGAATAAATTTGTTAAGAGGTCTAATATTTATCCTCGAAATCATCTTGTTGGCTTCCGTTATCTATATTTATAAATCTGTCAACAAACCTAGTTTTGGCAGATTTATAGTGCGGAAATAATTTTATTCGTGATTTATCCTTTTAAAGGCCTACGTCGAATTATCATATGAACATATTCATGTAACGGTCGATATCCATAGCCTGTAACTATAAAATAATAGTTCGTATATGCTACGGGCAAATGAAGCACAAATAATTATGTATTATGCGTGAAAATTAAGGAAAAAGTGAACTTAAAAAATTGCATTGATTAAAAAATTATACGAAGAGCTAGATCTACCAAATATATACGCAATATACGAAATGGGAATAATATAATACGATTAAAACTCAAACATCACGCGGCATGCCAGTATATGCCACACCCAATACATTCTTAAAAGTAATCGAAATAATTTACTGACGAGATTGTTAAAAATAGAAACGTTGTTATAAGTGTTTTTTAATATTATTGAGGTTTAGATTCCAATAAATTGATAAGGAAATGTTTAATTTATATAAATAACACTTCTGCTATCGTTTATTTGTCGAAGTGCTTCTTATTTCGATAAGAATATTTTCAATTTTTGTTCGCAATAAAAATTATTTGGTCTATTCAAAAAAACCTTTATCATTTTACGATTTATGATTAAAACAAACATTTTTTATAGATTATTTGATAAATAAAATGTGACAACTCGACGATTCCTATAGTCATTACCTCAATAATAACCCCAAAATAATCGAAAAAATTTCGATATTTTCTAAAACCTCAAAGTAATCTTGAAAGCCTCGAAAATCTCGAGATATGTAACGAGAACTGATATTAATGTCAAAACATTTCGAATAAACCTTGAAATCTGGAGTAAACCGATAAATCTCTGAAATAGGGGCGAAGTAACTACGCACCGCTACGCATATACAAATCGATAATCTCAAATATCTAGAAACCTCGAATAATCTCAAAATTTTAGAAATTCCCGAATTTCTTATACATTTTTGTATATCGGTGCGAGCTGTGGTATAGATTACGCGGTATCGATAAATTCATCAAACTTTTCAAATACAACTGCTGATGACAAAACTGTTGGTTCGATACCTTTTGGGTAAAGATTCATATTATTTGCAATTCCTAATGCGGCTGGAACTGTTTTGCTAAAGAATTCTATAGCCGGCCGTGTTCGCATTTTCTCAAAATTGAGTTGATGTTATCTTTCGACAAACCTTTGTGGTGTTTGTTTGCTCATTATTAAATAAATATTTTAACATTCCCCAACTAGCTTTCCCATCTGGTGTGATCATATCAGCATCGATCAAACACTTTTTACCATCAACAATATGGTGAGTATTTGTTGTTTTTGTTCCAAGTTCCCTATATAACTTTCTATTACCCGAATCCTGATCGCATATTGTGGCTCTAATTGTTAATCCATTTGTTGACTCATCTTTATATTTTGTAGAATGAGTGGTTTAAGTTTATTTCCACTCACTGGCTTTTCGCTTGAATAATACGAAACTATAGATATTTGTATTTCGTAACAATGCCTCGCACTCAAATCTTCAAAACCTCGGATATTATAATTTAAAGTATCAGCATAATAAGAAATTTTGTCGGAAAGTGTCTTATTTTATTAAATTAATATAGGCAAGTCAAAAAAAAATAAATATTGGGCACTTACCATGATGATTTAATTTAAATACATTTACTTAACAAGTGACAACTTAAGTAATGGCACGAATAATGTATTGAAAGGATTTTCGAGAGAAAATTTTGCAAGATTATACTAATGTTATGAAGCAGAGGCCATACGCATTAAATATTCCCTCTCAAAATCAGTGGGCTTGCGAATAATTACTAAATACCAAAAAATTGGAAAAGTAAAACACATTCAGGAGGTCACCCAAAAAACACAAGTATACTAACATTTTCAAATGCTAATAAGATTATCCGAAAATTCAAGTTAGAGGTTTCAAGTTAGAGTTATTTTCAAGAAGACCTGCAAAAAACATATTTTTCCATCAAAAATCGAGCCGCCAGAATTGCTCTTGCCAATCTCCATTTGTTTTGGGATGCCAATAAATGGAAAACAGTTTTATGGTCTGATGGATCTAAGTTTAAGAGGATTGAATGAACGAGTGTGTAGGTATGTAAATACGAGGATGAATAGAAAATATACAATAGGAACCGCAAAAATGGTGCTGGAAAAGGAATCATTGTTTTAGGGCAGTTTTTCAGGGCTTCGAGATGGACCTCTGTAAGGAAGGAATGTTACCATTTGCGGAAAATAATATGCCCCTTCGATGGAGTTACCAACAAATCGAAAGACTCTTCCAAACTCGATAAGTAATGGTTTAAAAAAAATAAAATCGAAGTTCTCGATCAAAGTCCCGATTTGAATCTATTCGAAAACTTGTGGAAGATTTTAGATACCAAAGTTGGAACTCTATCATTTTCAAAATCCTGGTTTCTTAGTTTTGAAAGAAATATATTTTTTTTTAATTCGGGGCGCCTCTTCTGGTGAAGGAAAATTTTAATTTAAAGTTAAATAAAAAAACCGGGATTTTCTGAAAACCGGGATTTTTATTTTGCAGAACCGGGATTTTGAAAATCAGGATTAATAAAAAAACAGGGTTTTGAATCCGGGATTTTGAAAACCGGGATTTCGTAGTACATACGTATACACAACTTTTTTGTCTAATTATTTTTGAGAACAATAATCAAAATGGCGACACAACTTATTTTTGCCCTCATAGCAACATTCCCAGTTGAAAAGCATTTATGAAATGAAAAAGATGCATACACATATGTACATAGAAATGTATTAAATGAAACCGGATTCATGAATCCTTATGTAAACGACGATGTGATTTTTGAAACCAAAGAATCCGGATTCATGAGACTAAGTGTAAATACACTCATACAAACACAAAATAAAAACTACTATTTCTGTAAGTATCAGTGTCGTAATACAGTATAATCTTTACATACTTCGATTTTAGATGGTAGTTTGTAGCAAAAACAGTATAAAATCTCACTAACACCTACAGAAATAGTAGGTTTTGGATTTAATACTATGCAGAAATAATATGCACGCAAATATGAATATTATCTATCGAGCTAAAATTATTGTGTGAGTGTACAAAAAACACAAAAAAAAAATAAGAATGAATTGTAAATTCAAAAAAGAGTTTATAAACCGTAAGATACGAACAAAGAAGAGAATGAATATGAAAGAGAGCCTAGTTGGGCGCTAATAGAAAATATTTATGTTTTCACTTGGGTTTAAATATCATTGTTCTGTACATCTCTACTCACAGTAACAAAAACCGACGAGCTTGTACCCGAGAAACGACCTATTAACGTAGGAATACGTACAAATTTGTAAAGTTTAAGAGAAACCAAAATTTAGAAATTACAAATTATAAAAAACCGTTATTTGTCTTTCACAAAAAATTAGTTCTATCCGGCTCCTCGGACAACACATCCCCGCAAAGCGTCTGTTAAAGATTACCAAACCAACCATTTATATTTTACAAACATTTTCTCTTGTTTTGGCAGGCATTTTTTAAATTTGAAGACCTCTTCCCCAATATCACAATTGGTCACGACAATATAAATCTTCTACTCTCATGCCGCCTAATCACAGATCAAGTTCAACAAATTATTAAACTATTCTAAGTTGTAATACTCTGTGAGAAATTTACGACACCTTTTTCATCGGCAACCATGCGCTTTTTAGGTGTTAAAAACACTCCTTAATTTACGAAAATAAAATGTATTTTTATCCCCTAAAAAAAGAGAGATTCAATCCTTAAAAAAGCGTTTTTGAGGTTGGTTGAATTAATTGGTGGATTTAACACTTAAAAAGGGATTGGTTGCCGTTAAAAGAAAGGTTTCGTTAATTTCTCACAGGGTATACTACAACTTAAAAAGAGTCTTTATAATTTTTTGGATTTGACAGTTCAAAAGATTCCCTTTTTAGATTACTTAGAAGTGACATGTGTTTTCATCTTCGACCTTTAGCAATTAGATTCATTTCAAAATTTCTTTTCTGAAAATTTGTACCATTTCACAATATTATGTGAGCAACGTTTGAATTGACCGATATGATTCTTCACTCAGTGATGACAAAATAATAAAACACAAATAATATGATACAAAATCTGAATTAATGCTGGTTATATCTTTTGTCACCGAATCCCACCTCCTCGTCACATACCATTTCATTTTATACTTATATCTCCCAGCACTACCCTTAAACCAGCCGTGATTTTTTCATCACCCGCCGGGAATCGAACCCGGGAGCTCCGGAGCGTAAAGCAAGCATGCTAACCACTGTGCCACCGGGGCGGCCCATAATAATTTGCTATAGGTTGATTTATTAAGCTCAGTATGCAGTTCGCGCTTAGATAAATTTTATCGCGGTCTCCACAAGTCTCCATTTAATTACAGATAAATCGTTAAGCTAAAAATTTGTGTAGAGATAAATTTTGTTGATTTTGTTTGACTTTTATTCGTTTGTTTTTGAATGAAGCTTCTGTCCAAATAATCCTTTAAATGCTCGACTTCGTAATGTTGATCGGCCATTTTGTCTTCTTTCTTCTTTATATAAAAATAAATTAATTTTACTTCGTGGCTACTTCGATTATAAAATGAATCAAAATTCAAAACCGTCAACATTTATCTTCAAATTATTGTCCTTGTGAGATAAATTGCGGCTAAAATGTTTGGAGAATTTATAGTGGCGCAATCTAGATTTAAATGAAACAACTGATATTTTTTCAAATTTTTCACGCAAAGGTGCATACCGCTCAGCGAAATTGTCAGCTAAAAAAAAATTCTTTTATTTAGCTAGCTAAATTTTACGTCAAATTTGTATGGAAAATTTATCTTAGCGCGAGCTTTACTCAGAAATAATACCTATAAACGCGATTTTAATAAAGCAATTGACAAATAATGTATCGATCAATAAATCGTTGCAATTGCAATCAATAAAATGTGACAAAAACGTCACAGAAATGTCAATGTCACAGAAATGAAAATGTCTTGCTATTAATAAACGCTTACTAGATATAATTTATTTTTAAATATTAACGATTCAAATGACGTTTTAAATCAAATTAGTTTCCGGTCACTTGGAAACTTTGAAGTTTCATAACTCGCATACCTAAACATTTTTCGGCCTAATCTTTGCGATTATACATTTTTCTAAGATTGCAAAGGTTATACAGCACATAAATTCAAAAAATGTTTAAAAAATTTTAGTCACCAATTTGTCACAAAATGTAAGTTCCTTTTTGTCACAAAATAAGTTGACAATTTGGAACTTATTTATGTGGGTATTTTGTGACAAAATGAATATTCTTTTACCACCCAAAAAAAAAAAAAATTTAGTCTCCAATTTGTCACAAAATGTTCCTTTTTGCCACAAAAAAAGTTGACAATTTGGAACTTATTTATGCGGGTATTTTGTGATAAAATGAATGTTGATTTTAAAACCCAAAAAAAAAAATTTTAGTCACCAATTTGTCACAAAATGTAAGTTCCTTTTTGTCACAAAATAAGTTGACAATTTGGAACTTATTTATGTGAGTATTTTGTGACAAAATCAATGTTGCTTTTACAACCGAAAAAAAAAGATTTTAGTCTCCAATTTGTCACAAAATGTAAATTCTTTTTTGTCATAAAATAAGTTGACAATTTGGAACTTATTTACGTCGGTATTTTGTGACAAAATATATGTTCATTTTACTCCCCCCAAAAAAAAAGATTTTAATCATTTTTGATTTGGTGAATTTATAATTCGCTAAGTCACTACGTTCTTGCCTCATACTTAATGTATGACGTTGGAATTTTATTTTTGTAGTTTATGTTTGGTCGTAGCACCGGAGTACCTGATGGTAGACCAAACTTTTTGTTTGTGCGAGCTTATCTGTACGAAACCAAACTACCACATAGAAAACTCAAGGAAAGTTTTCATTTTTTAGAGTCGAGAGATTTTGTATTGACTCTCGGCTCGGGTTAAAGTACGGGGGGATTTTGATATTTCTACATTTTTGGTAGATATTTTTTTTAAAATAAATAATAATACAAATATCAAATAAACCATACAATGGAATATTTTTTACAAAATTATTTAAGTAGGGTCATAAAAAAATTTCTTACGCATAATTGCATCAATAAACCAACAAATATCCACAAAATTGTTGATAATTAAGTAATATTATAAAAAAATTATCGAATTTGTGGTTATAATTTCAACAAATAGTTCATAATTAGTTCCACAGTTAAACCACCAATTATTCAGAAAATATCGAGAAATATTTGACTTTATTATCATAAAAAAACTGTCGAATTTGTGACGAAATTTTCAACAAATATTTCAAAAATATTCCACCAAAAACCGACAAATTTGATTTACAAAATGTTCGTTTACGCGTGATAATCGGCGTCAACCCCATCAACCATTTTTCATCCATATTGTGACAACTTTTTGTCACATTTTTTTCCACCAATCACCATTTTATGTGAAATTTTTGTCGCTTTTTTTGTGACACGTGGTTACTCGGGGTTAAGGACAGCCAATCAAAAAATCACTTTGTTTTTATTTTGCAAAATATATTCATTCAAAATTATTATTCTCATTCATGAAAAGTTTGTTCGTTAGGCATAAAACACATCGAGTGCGGACTGCGAATTGTGAACAAATTCCACAATGCGCTATTCGTAAATACTATAATGGGCATATTAGAGCGCGGTGCGAATTAAATAAACGTCAAATATAAAAAAAAAAATCCGAAATTTGACAGTAACATGCATTTTCTGTATATCGCATTCTTACTTAAAGTTTTTACCATAATACAATAGGTCAGCAATAATTCCAGAGCTAAATGAGAGATAATTCGTCGATAAGGACCATTGAGCAGCAGTTATGCAACGACGTTATTCGAAATTTCAATTAAAAAGTTTTGAATTTTCTCAAAAATTCGGAATTTTATTCACACTTTTCAAGGTGAAACTGTTAATTGATGCCTCTGTCAAATACAACAAAAGTTTTGTTACAAATATAGCCGTAATCATCTAAATCTGTACTCTAAAAATGTAATTTTTAGCGAATACGCAACCAGAGAATGTCAATAGACATACGGCGTTCTACGAGATATGCCTGTATTGTAAATGGCATGATCTAAATTAAAACGAAACAATTTATAAACCCATTACCACAATAATTTTACATAAATTAATGAAACAATTTGATTTATGTTATTTTGAAAGTCCAGAATTTATGATACCCTTCAATCAAGTAGACGATCAATTATTCATACCCAGTTGTCATTCATAATGCTTGTTATAGATTGCATGTTTAATCGCCGAAACAATGATTATGTTTTGTTTATATGTATAAACTATGTTATAATAATGTTTGTACGCAAAATGATGGTCGCGAGTTACATTTTTTTGTTTAATTTTAATTAAATAAATAAATATGTCTTTAAGGGTTAGACGGAATTATTTTTTGTGCACGATATGATAACGTGATTGAAAGACTAACTCATACAACTGTATATAAAACAATTAGCGGGTGCACAAACCAAGCATTACTAATAACTAGAATGTAAAATATGTTTGATATAATGTAGGATTGTCGCAAGTGATAAATTGTATATCCTTTTTATAATTAAAATTCGCGACATAATTTATAACGTATTTCTGTGTTGTATTTGTTTATCAGTTAGTAATTTACAACAATAAATTAACTAATCAAGTTCAACCAACCGGATTTCGTTTTTGTTTTGTATATATATTTAGTATACAAGGAAAACTTTGAATTTCCTCCCCAAATATATCCCGTGTTATTATTTCAAAAAATTACCATTATTCACTTTGTCTCTATATTTTTGTCAGTGACACTTTACACATCCGGTTTTGTATTTTTTGTTTTTGGAATATAAATAAAAAGAAAATTTATTAATAAATTTTCGTGAATGTCAAATTTTTGTTTATGTGTGTAGAATTGTAAGGAAATAAATTTAAATATTTGAAAGAGATAAATAAAATTGATTTGCATGGGCGATGAGAGTTTGGAATATTTTTTTATCTATCTGTGAATCAACTGTATTTACTCGGTAAATTATTTGTTACACTAGAGTCTAAAACGAATTTTTAAATTTTATTGTGTTTTGCTTGTTATCAATGATTCTATGCTGATAAGGAATATATAACGCCAAAATAATTTGATTAGTAAAATATAATGTTATACGAGCAGTATAATGCACAAGGTTTATGATAATAATTAAATTCAACCATAGTAAACATATTTTGGAATGTTTCTATTTTTAGATGCAGGAAGAGAATTATCAAAATCAGTCTTAAACTTCCTATCAGGCCTAGGCCATATAGATATTATCTAAACTAAATTATATTACATTGTAACGGAATGCATGTTTTTATGTCTTATTTAATTTCTGAGCGGCAATTTTTATTTTTTTGGTGTTTTCAAAATAAAACGCAAAACATTTGATGTTGACGGAGGCAGTATCTATCATTTGATAGCAGAACTAATTATTAGTTGGTTTTATTACTGATCGATAGGTACATTATATGTTTAGAATAATTCCCCCCATAATTCTCTCCCCAAAATATTTTTGGTTTTTTATTGTTGCTGTATATTGGGAGAAAGCTTGAAAATTCTATAAACACACACAAGAGGTTTTGTTACTTTTTGGTGGTTGTGAAAACAGTATAAAGGGTGGGCCAAAATTAAATGAATGATTTGTTTGTTGAATAACTTAGTAATTAATTTTTTTTTTTCAAAATTACGAGTGATATCTATTGGCGTTATCATACCCTAGATATACTGTAGTTTAATAAATTCGATTTAGGTAAACTCGTTCAAGGTATAGCATAAAGTGCACTTTTTATTTGCACCCGATAGATACTATGCGATGCAGCCAATATTCTATACCTACATTTAAAACAACGTGCTATTTATTGATAAAATTAATTTATGTAATGTCAAACTATAGTTCTTAATTCAATTCCTTAGTGAAAACTAGATATGTATACAAAATATTTAGCTCCGCCAATTTATAGATGGATCCGTTAACGGAAGCCACTTTTATATGACGGCTTTCGATGCTTCGGATGGCGAATAAAAAAACGCACTTATATTAGAACTTAAATCGTAAAATTCACTAAATCAAATTTATTAAATCGCAGTGTGTCGAGGGTATTCATTTTGCTTAGGTATGAAAATTATATCCAGTAAATGGCTCGTCTAGTTCGGCTCGTTTTCAGCACTTTTCATGACGTGGCCCAGTTTTGGTTTTCAGATCGGCAAGAGACTGTGGACGGTCGATGTACACCGTGCTTTACACAAAACCCCACAAAAATGTCTGATGGTGTCAAACCGGGTGATCTGGGTGATGATCCTGCTGATAGCAGCTGAAATTTGAAGCTTTCGCGTCAATGCATGCACTTCATCTCATTTTATGACCAAAAATACAATTCAAGCGTTCAGATGACTTCTTTTGGAACATCCGTGCCAATGAATAAAAAAAAGGGTTCATGCCAACTTTCTCCATGCAAGGCCAAGTGTATCACAAAGGCGGTTCACTTCTTCCGCTGCCTCATGAAGATGCGAAATTTCTACAGATTTACTTTTTGGGTGATAAAGAAGCAGAAGCTCACCGTTCTTGCTCCATTATACCTGGGGTCGATAAGAGATTAATCATATCACTTCAGAAGATGTTACAAGAACACAATCACTACACGTGAGGACATTCAAAACGGCATTAGACGAAAATCTACAAGATGACATGAAAATAATGATCAAAGCTGATAAAAAACCACACGCAGGACATGCCAGAGTTTTCAATGACCAACAGTTAATGAAGTTGCTATTATCATTGCTGGAAATGACTTCGAAAACAGAGATATTATCTTGAAGCTGAGAAGCAATGAGCTTAAGAGTATCAGCGAAATGCGCATATCTTATGATGCACTGCAATATTCGGTCATCAAATCATCTTCTACCCTACCGGTAACTACTTCATCAGTATCTGGTGGATATGTATGCGAAAATGGAACAAGAACGGCTGCTCTACATTCGCCTCAACCAAAAGAAACTTCGTGTCGATGAGTATATCCACTTAAAGGATGCAATAGCAAATGATGGAGTTGCTACAAATCACGGAAAGCTGGTGATACTTACTTCAACATACACTGGGGGCCATGAAATATGCACGAATATGCCCAAGCCGAAATTACTTACGTTCGACATGGAGGTAAGCCATCTCTTTGCATTACTTACACATTCAATCCGAATTGCCAGGAAATGCAGGAAACTTTAATTAACGGCCAATTAAGAATATACCGCCACGATTTAGTTGCAAGTATTTTCCGCCAAAAGGTAATTAAATTTGTAGATACACTTATTAAATTATTAAATGTGAAGTCTTCGGAACCGTCAAGTACTGGATTTACTCAATTGAATGGCAAAAGAGAGGTCTGCCACACGCTCATATTTTAATGTGGTTACGGAAAGAATTAAATCCAAATCAAATCAATCTACTTATCTCAGCTGAAATCCCCAACCCACTTACCGATAAAAACCAACACGACATCGTTATGAAAAATATGGTGCACAGTCCGTGCGGTTCGTTGAATCCAAAGTCACCATGCATGAGGGATGGAAAGTGCACAAAGATGTTTCTGCGACCACTGATAAGCGAAACACAAACAGCGACAGATGGTTATCCGCTCTACCGTCGCCGTAAGCCTGAAGATGGCGGATTTACAGCATACGTGAAATTAAGGTCAGGGCGTGAAACTCAAGAAGTTGAGCTTGACAATAGATGGACTGTCCCCTACAGTTCATTACTTTTGAAGTTTTTTGATGCCCATATTAACGTTGAGTGTTGCAGCTCAGTGAAATCGATCAAGTATATTCTCAAATATATACACAAGGGCTCTGATCAAGGTGTATTTGCCGCTCAATCCCATGACAATGGTGTGGATGAAATTGCTGAATATCAAGCAGGCCGTAATAAGTAGTAATGAAGCTGCGTGGCGTACTTTTGGATTTCCAATTTACGAACACCTTGATGTACATTTGGAGAATGGCCAGAGAGTTTACTTTAATGAAAACAATCTAGAAGACCGCCTAGCAAAAACACCAAAAACTACTTTAACAGAATTCTTTGAACTGTGCGAAAGAGACGACTTTGCAAAGACATTGCTATATTTTGAAATGCCGCAATATTGCCTGTGGGACAAATCGAAGAAGGTCTTCAATCGTCGCTATTAAGGCTCAATTGTATAAGGACATCGCGGCGTCCGTTCTGGTGACGCACTTATGGTCGCGTCTGGACTGTATAGACTTTGAGGAACTTAGAATGTTACTACATACGAATGCTTCTTCATAACATCAAGGGACCTACAAGTTTTAATGATTTGCGGACCGTAAATGGAGATTTATTTAAGACATATTACGTTGCATGTTTGGCTATGGGGCTTTTGGAGAATGACAACCAGTGGGATGAGTCATTGAACGAAGCGAAAGAATCAGATTCACCTTCAAAAATTCGATTTTTTTTTGCTATTTTACTCTCATGCTGCGAGATGTCCAATCCAAAAGCTCTGTGGGAAAAATACAAGGAGTGCATGTCTGAAGATATTCTGCGACGTCTGCAACGAGAAAATCCCAATCTGAACTTAGCTTTCATAGATGAAATCTACAACGAAGCACTGATAATGATCGAAGACAAAGTTATTGATATGTCAGGAAAACTTTTATCAGCATTTAGAATTTCAAGCCCATCACGTAAAACAATAGACAGCTTGAATAGAGAGATGTTGTGTGAGCTTTCATATGACACTGACAAAATGAACGGATACGTCGAAATAAATGAACCACTTATGAATGCAGATCACAAAAAAGGTTGACAAAAAAGGTGGCATAATTTTCATAGATGCACCTGGCGGAACTGGCAAAACTTTCATTATCAACTTAGTACTTGCTGGAATCAGAGGAGAAAAGAAAATTGCACTCGCAATGGCCTCTTCAGGCATCGCTTCTACCTTGATGGCTGGCGGTCGGACAGATCATGCTACACTATTGCTTCCAATTGACCTCATACACAACGAGACGCCAGTATGCGGAATTAAGAAAGAAACTGGAAAAGCGGAGGTATTAAAAGAATGTAAGGTGATGTTATGGGATGAAGTAGCAATGATACATAAACATGGATTGGAAGCTTTAAATCGATCACTGCAAGACATTCGCGAAAATAATAACATTATGGGTGGATTGTTAGTTATCCTTGCTGGAGATTTTCGTCAAACACTGCTAGTCATTCCTAGAGGTAACATGTACGACGAGATAAAAGCCTGTATCAAATCATCGCAATTGTGGAGATTTGTAAAAATATGAAACTCCAAACAAACATGCGGGTAAAACAATCAAATGGATTCGACTCACTGCAATTTCCCAGGTATCTGCTGAGTGTTGGCAACGGAAAAAAAAATTTATTGTGGAAACTTGAAAAATTAAATTGAATAAAGATTTTTGCAACACATGTCAAAACATTAAAATTCTGAATTCTGACACAACGCATTGTAGAACACGGTTGGCTTCAAGAACGAGCAAAATTTGCACCAATTAATGCTAAAGTAGACGAAATCAATTTCACCATTCAAGAAATGATTCCAGTTGAATCAAAGTCATTTTACTGAAAAATTGATTGATCTCCAAGAGTATATCGATTTTATTTGCTTGGTCGAACAAAGGGTCGCCTAATGGAAGATTTTGGAGAATGAATAAGTTTGGTTTTTTAATGAAGTTTGCTGGTTGGCATGACGTTACCTTTGATATAATCAGACATTCAATCTGCCAATAATTGTTGTCTTCAATACGGGAGGAAACTGAAATAGTTACCTTACCCTTGGTGATTCCAGCGGTTGATTTTCCAATTCCTTTAATACTGGTGAGTGTATTGGTTTGTTTTAATTGCAATCCTTCCACTTCCCTCACGAAAGATGCTTGCGAGCCTGAGCCTAACAGCATACGGTGTAACCTCCTTTCGCCAAACATATCCTTGATTTGAATAGTAGCTGTTGGTAGCAATGATTGATGATTGATCAATGATTTGGCTTTTGATTTAAATTCAGGTTGTGGCTGGTGATATCGTCTTGATGTGAACTAGTGGTTGCTGATGTTGTGTATGTGGGAACTTTGTCACTCGCTGTAAGACATATGTAGGAGCGAATTTGGATACTGATCTGAATGATTTACCTTTATTGCTAAAATGTGTTCGTTCTAGTTCATCAGCACAGCTCGCCAGGAAATCATAAAATGTTTGTAAAGCTGGAAAATACTCATCACAGGTATGCCTCATCCATAATTATTTTGATTCGTCGTCTAACTTAACCAGTGCTTTTAAGCCGTGTGTGGCTATATCAGACGTATCAAAAAGCTTTCGTATTGAAGTTAAATTCGACTTCCCCATAAAAAGCTTTATGAATAAATTAGCGGTCAAGCTGTTCCTATTATATATCTTTTGCAAGGTTTTTGGAAAGCTTCGATATAATTAGTTTCCGTCACTGCCAAATGCTTTAATAAATTACTCGCTTCGCCTTTCAACGGTGTCTTTTCAGGTATACTGGAATTTTTGTGCTGCTGAAAGCGTCTGATTCTCGTGCACTATTTTGTTGAATAAGTCGAAGAAGCTTTGCCCCACAACATTGAACCACTAAAATCATAAAAGTACTAATAGATTTTTATTGGTACCATTATTAAATATATGGTGGCATCGCCTGATTGGTTTCGCATAAGTATTAGTTAAGCCGCGGTTAATTGAAATGAAAAATATTTAATGGTATAAATTAGCTGTGATTCAAACCGTTGCTCAATCTTGTTTTCATTAACTTATAATAAGATGTCAGTTTGAACGGATAAATGAATTTTAAATAAATGTCAAATTTGTACAAACATATCACTTTTCCCGAAAATGTTGGAAACAGTATATGTTAGGATTCCATATTTAGTAGCCTAATACCTACGTTTAAATTAAAAATCAAAATTTTCAATGTGAAAATGTCTATTTCATGAAAATTCATGAAAATTTTGATTTTTGATATCACTTTATTTATTATTATTATTCAGCTCAATAATTTTTTCTTAACGGACGACAACTCTAGAACGAGAAAAATCTCATTGTTTCCCGTTTTTTCTTCACTTTAACAGAGGGAAATACGAATCATTAAGATGAATGCTGTTCCAATTATTTAGGTGGCTCTGATGTTGTATTGTTTATGTAGCTTTCACTATAAAGTAATTTTAAAATTATTTTTAATTATATCAAAATTAATTTATTTAAGATAAATTGATTTAAGAATTATATAAGGTATGGGCTTTAGTGAAATTAAATACCAATTTCAAATATTGGAATATCTAAATACTTACATTGTATCTAAAATTTATTAAAAGGTATTGTAAATTACAATATATGGTTGGTTACAAAATGATATAAGGATGATTTAATTTTGGTAATGAGGTTTATTTAGATAAAATACTCATATTTACAAAGTAATTAGTTCGTCTACCTATACCCTGTACGATTAGTATACGGTTCATATTTATTTACCAAAAATGTCAACCAAAAGGCAAAATAAAATTGGTTTACACACGAACTATTTTCTAAATCCTAATTTAAACTGACCGTCTAATTTAATTTTTCCTAAACTAACTCGTACCTCTGCAATTTATTATTATGTAAATAGCAACCAAATATATACTCGTACATATACCTACAACTATATTTTAGAAATATACAGTTAAAATAATATTTTCTGTACGTAAACCCTTTTAATCCGTTTACCACACATACATAAATCCTTTATTTGTAAAATACTCACGAATTTTTATCGACAGCAAATTTTAAATTTCATAATAACACAATGTATCACTGTAAATTGTAAAAACCCAAGAACAACAAAAACAAAACAGAATTTTTTGGATTATCAACAGTAGAGTTATTTAATTTGAATATTAAAACCCAGCACAAAAAAAAAAAAAAAAAATTATTTCATTTTTGATAAATTACCAAAACCATAAAAATATAAAACGAAATATTGGATCAATTTGCAACAAAGTATGGTTAATAAATATTTTACATTTTATGGAAAATTTAATTTGTTTCACTTAGTAGTAATGATATTTGTTATGATTACTAGCTACTCAGTTGTTTGTTTTTTGAATTTCCGTAATTTGTTCGAGGCTCAATCAAACTCGTCAAAGTGAGAATACTAATGATGAAAGAATTTGAATACGAGCAGTATCATGAATTTTATAAAAATTTTATTACATGTAGAAGTGGGAGCCGGAGTCGGATCGTTAATTTTTAATGCATCCGTATTGGAGTCGAAGAATTATTTTATCAACCCGGCAGCTCTGCTTTTAACCAAACCTTATATTGTTTTTAAACACAGTTTTACGTATACAGTATAAAATTCATGTTACCTGTTACCTACCATTATATTTGGAGAAACGTTTTTGGAGGTATAGGAGACTCTTGCTAAAGTGTTTAGCTTTTTTCTTAAATATCTAATAAAAATCAAAAATAAATAATTTGCCACGATATTGCCTATCACTTACCCTTCTCTTATGCCACCTAATAATTCGCAGGCTCATCGATGCGTCGCATAAGGTTCAATCGTAGAGCAAAGCTAAGTTTTTGCCGACATTGGTGCGAACAAATCAACTAGTCGCTAGGACTAAGCCTTAGGGCACCACCGCTTTTCTATTGAGAACTTCTGAACGTGTTCAAACGACAATATTCTATTCTATAAAGAAATAATTGTTTGCATTTTAAACTTGTACTGATACAGGATGCCCCATAACCTACGAATAAGCAGCTCATAGCCACGTATTTGAAAAATCATCCGGCTAGTTCTTCCAAAATCCTTACTGTAAATAAATTTAAATAATGAGATCGAATTCCGATTCCTTCTGAACTATTGATCATGAAGGGAGCCATTTTTTTATTATCCCAAGGAACTAAAATTTGCTTAGATTGCCCTGAGCTCCGATGGTATTAACCCAAAAAACTACTAAACTTCTCTTCCACTGCGATCTGGAAAATAGCTAATGTGCGTTCTGTGCGCAAGAAAGCAGGAATTCGAATTGTCCCTCGGCAGCCATTGCATCTGTTCCTTCTAAGGTGCTACAAACAATAATCCATTTCCTTCTGATGAAACATCTGAAAGAACCCTAACAGTTTAGACAATGGGTTTCGACGTGATCGTTGATTTAACTAGCCTCGCCAGCAGAAAGGCACAAGAGTGTAAAGTACAAGTTGAGAGGAATTGGACTTCCAAGTAGGCTGGCTTCTTAGCTTCTTCCGTAGAATCCAAGTTTGTAGGGGATGAATGAATATGAATTTGGCGGAGCCTTGTGAACTTGTGCTAACTTGTCTACATAAGTACAAACTGAATATCAAAAATAGAATTTTTGCAGACTGAACTATCAAACCCTTTTTATTGCCATTTATCATTCCTTCCATGCTGTAATTATTCCTTTAATAATGCAGTATCAATATTGTTGCTAGCATTTCACTTTTCGGAACAGTTTTGCAGAATCAAGATGTTTTTAAGCTCCACGGATGACTTTAGCTTAAGGAATCTCCAGCAGCTGCTGAAAAAAGGTAAATTCGCACCCATAGTGGCCCCAGAAATATGCGGAAGATGACATTTAAATCTCAGTTAGCCTTAGGTACACGCACACTCAGAATATTTTCGTTTATTCAATTCGGGCATTCCAAAAGCATGATTTACTACAAAAAATTAAAAAGCATAAAATATTAACTAAATATTTACAGGATGGATTAAGGCTGTGTCTTCATGCTGTATAAGATAGCAGAAAATTGCCAGCAGAAAAAATGAGTTTTTCTACTCACCACATGGAGCAGCACTAAAACAAAAGAGAACTTTTTCTGCTGAAATATTTATTAGGCAGCAGAAAAGTTATGAATATTGTACATTTTTTGTTGTTGTTTTTTAATGTTTATTTTTGTTTTTAACACATCCCCACAAGCAATCTTTTGCATGCACAACACATCCACACGAGCAATCTGAATTTTTCAGTTTTTTCACTGTATCATGTGGACGGACCGGACCTCCTTGTAACCAATATGAGACCCTGATTTTTGGATACCTGGGGTCATAACACATCCACACAAGTAATCTTAAAAAAATCGACCGAGTCTAAAGAGCTACAGAATTTTTCAAATAAATTTGGCCAAACTAAATTTTTCAATTTTTTCACTGTATTATGTATTTGGTTACAAGGGATACAGTGATACAGTGAAAAAACTGAAAAATTCAGTTTGGCCAAATTTATTTGAAAAATTCTTTCACCAGTCTTCACCTATTTTTGAATTTAAATATTTTTTGAACCGCAAATCTTAAGTTCATTTTATTCCCTAAAAAAATATAATTTCTCCTACACTACCCTAATTTATTATGTGGAAGATGATATCTAAGTTTTCCTAAAAATTGGAATAAGTTCTGTACTTACATTATGTGTTAGTTAAAACCTTAAAATTTCTGTTTTCTGTGGTGTTTTCTATTTATTAATTTTGTTCAAAATAGATACCTTGCCAGATCATACTTCATACATATATTGACTTCTAAACTACAATTCCACAATTTTTTCCTTAAAATGTAAATTTTCGAAATTTCCAAAATTCTGTCTTAACCTTAAAATTTTGAAATCTTTTAATAAATTTGTGTACTATTTTATTACCAATTGTCACATTACCAATTTACAAAATTAAGAATCATTAATCATTAAATTCCGAAAATTTAAGAAAATCAAAATATTAAATCAATTCTGTAAAGTTAAGTTTCAAAATTTTAAGCTCACATGGTACACAAATTCCTAAATTATTAAAAAATTTGTAAATTTAATCTTAAATCTCGCGAATTGCACTGCATTTTTAAATAATTAAATTCTGTTTATTAGTTTTGTTCAAAATAAATAACTTTTCAGGCACTTTATTTGTTAATTCCAAAACTTCAATTGAGCCATTTTCGAATTTCCCAAAATTCTGAAATTCTTTATAATAATAATTTAAAATTTAAATTTTTTACAATTTTATAACCAATAATCTCTTACTGAAAATCATTATTTCCAGATTACCAATTTACAAAATTCAGAATCGTAATTCTGATAATTCCGAAAGCTCAAGACTGAAACTAAATCAAATCTGAAAACGTTGAAAGTTTTAAAATTTTGAGGATTACTAAATGGCTATAAAAATTTTTAAATTTGAAGTTCAAAAGTGGATGTTAAACCCGGACAACTGTGCTGAATTTCTAGAAATTAAGAATTTTCAATTATTAACCTCTGAAAAAGTTTAAAGCAAAACGTAAATTTTGAAATTTCCAATGTTCTGAACATCTTTGCGTTAAAATTTTGAAATTTGGTAATTTTAATTTACTTTCTTTTTATAACTTTTCAAAAGCACACCGTTGTAGTTACGAGTAAATCAAACTTTAAAAAACCCTGGATTAATTATGAAATCTTAAGCATTATAAAGAACCGTGATATGACAATTTAAATAATAAGGCCAAACGAGATTATTATTCGCATGAGATTTCTGGTGCCATTAATTCTATGAAACTTTGGTCAGTTCTTAAAGAAGCTATATTTAACAAAATTCCGAAGGAAAATGTATGCACTGAACTTGTATTAAATGGTAGCTCTATCACCAATCGTAAACAAATTTGTAATGAATTAAATAAATGGTTTTACCATCGTAATAACTGTAACTATAGTATTTCTGTTCCCTTCAAAATGCATCATACTAATTCTCTAGAGTTAGCGAGAATTATCAATAGTCTCAAGAATAATTCATCTAATGGGCCAGATTCTACATATTTGGGCGAAATTATTGTAAAGGTATTCAACTTACTTTTCCCCCTATGCTGGTTAAATTGATAAATAGTGCGTTTGATTTAGGTGTATTCCCGTCATCATTAGCCCAGGCTAAATTTATCACCATTTATAAATCCGGTGATAAATGCGACCCTGGAAATTATAGACAATTTCAATTTTATCTAATATCAGCAAATTAATTGAACACATAGTTTTAGATCGCCTCAGTTTTCTAGCAGCAAATAGAATAATCAGCAATAATCAATATGGGTTTTTGAAAATTCTAGTACTACTATGTGATGTATTCACCTTGTAACTAATCTGCAGGAAAACCTTAGTGAAGGAAAAGTAATATCAGAGTTTTTTATTGATCTCAGAAAAGAATTTGATAGTATTAATCACGAATTACTACTTTACAAACTTTCGCTGGTTGGTGTATCAGCTGATGATTTAAATTTTTTTTAAAACATATTTACTTAATCGTGTGCAAAGTGTTAGTATAACAGATGAAAGTAGCTGTCTACTGAAATGCAGTACCGGTGCAGTACCGGATTGTTTCTGTTTACCATTTAAGGGGAAACTACAAATTTACGCCGATGATATGTGCATTTTATATTCTGCGCAGGACTACAGTACCCTTCAATCTATAATGCAGTATGATACAGACCTGTTAGCTAGTTGGCTGCTTAATAATGCTTTGTCTCTAAATTTAAACAAATCCCACTAAATGTTATTCTATAAAAGGACTCCTGCTATTACACCTAACATTGTCGTTCAAGAAATGGAACCTATATTTCACAGTGTATACAAAATGTTGATGATGAATAATAATAATAATAATAAAATAAAATCTTCCACTTTACCCCGTTGCAATAGCTTTCGTAAAAATTACTTTATTTTAACTGATCCGCTGTTACGTTTGTACACACCCTCCTCTGCTATCGGCCAATATTATTGATATTTTTTGGTGTAAGTCAAGTGTGGAAAATTGAAATTTTTTTACTAAATGAATGTCAAGGAACACTTTCAAAATTTGTATATTAGAAAAATCTCTTAGAACTCGACATACAATTTTTGTTTTCAGGCAAGGCAACGCATAGGCTACATAGCACATCTTTTCCCCAATCTTGACAGATATAAAATTAAAAAAAAAAACAAAAGTGTCATACAGACCATTTAATCTAACATTAAAACTTTTTATTTCCAAATTTTTTGATATCTGTCCAGTTTTTTATGGTTACGTAAGAAATAAAAATTTATTCAACAACATCTGCATACAAATTTTATCTAATCAAAAAGAAACATAATCTCTTAATGTTGCATTTTCTTCCGTTTTAATTTTAATTTCTAGAACTTCAATAAGCAACCCACTTTATATTATTTGACGATGGGGTTTTATTTCCCAAAAAAACAAAATTTGTAAAATATATTAGAAAATTTTATATTTATCCATTTTCTTCTACTTGATATTATAATCCTTCTTGATATTCTTAAATGTACACATACGAATTAAATTTCTATCTTTATCCTCAAAGCTCAATCTACACAACCCTATATCTTATTAAATAATTTGTTGTTTAGGTATTCAGTTATGTATCAGAAAACAGAGATGAGTAAAGTCACATACATATTTTCAATAGACGTAAAATAAAATTTTCTAATTTCTTAAAATTATTTCAATGTAAAATAATTGTTTGTCATTTAATTTTATTTATTTATATAAAATACAAAAATATAAAAATTAATTTTACCAAATAAAGAATTTGTGCTATTTTGCATATTTATCTGTATCTGTACACATATGTATATATACTTATTCTGTAAATAATGATTTTAAGGGTGAATATATTTCGACATTGTATCTAACGCTACCTTCGTGTAAATAAGTGTTATCTCAAAATTATTTTTATCAATAAACTTTAATTACCGTGATTATAAGATTTACATATCACATTTAATTTATTCTAAAATTGTTTTATATTCACAAATGCGAACGCAAATTATATTTTTGGTTTATCCCAGGTGCAATATTTAATAACAATTGTTGTGGTCCCCATCAAGACCAGAGTTAAGCAAATGGTCTCTAAACATTAAAATAGAATTTAAAATTTTGGCTTTATGAAGACTCCAATATAATTTTGTTTTTAAATAAAACTGGCGAGTGAGAGAACCAACTACCACAACAAAGAGAAGCAATATTTGCTATATGGTTAATAAACTTAAGCAAAATTAGAAATGACTCGTCCAACAAAACCAAAGAAAATCAAAAATAAAATTAAATCATAAAAAAGAGCAAGGTGAAGAGTATTTCGAATTCATTCCGTCGAAACTGCGATTCAAAATAATTTTTTATTCTAAGATTATAATGTCAAGTGCCAATCACTTGCGGTTGTAGTTGTAAATAGCCACTTGTAGTTGTCTTCCAACCGATAGGTCTCTTTCCGATAATTTTAAAAGTTCCAATTAGTTCTGACATTTCTAGAATGTTTCAAAATTTACTAAAATGTCTCAGAAAATTTCGGAATTTTCTAGAAAATTTCAGAAGGTTTTATAATATTCTAAAAACCTCCAGAATTTTATCTGAAAAGTTTCAGAATTTTCAAAAATTTTCTAGATGATGTACTGGAATGTCCCAGAATTTTCTGAAATTTTACGGAATTTCTAAAATTTTCTCTTCTTCTGAAAATTTCAGAATGTTTTAGAATGTAATACAGGGTTTCAGAATTTTATAGGAAGTTTCAGAATATTACAGTATTTTATAGAAAGTCCAGGTGTATTGGAATGTTCCAGGAATTTTTGAATGTTTCAGAATGTTCCAGAATTTTCAAGAATATTCTCAAATTTTCTAGAATGTTTCACAACTTTCTAGAAAATTTCAGGTTTTCTAGAATTTTTCGGAATTTTCAAAATTTTCCAGAATGTTCCAGGCCGTTCGAGAGTTTCCAAAGAATGTTTAGAACCTTTCTGAATGTTTTAGAATGTTCTAAAAGATTCAAGAATTTTCTAGAAAAATTCAGAATTTTCTAGAAATTTCCAGAATTTTCAAAATTTTCTCTTCTTCTGAAAATTTCATAATGTTTGAGAATATAAAAAAAGGTTCCAGAATTTTCCAGAAAATTTCAGAATATTACAGAATTTTCTAGAAAGTTCCAGGTGTACTTGAATTTTCCAATTTTTTTAGAATGTTTTGGAATATTCAAGAGTTTTCAAGAATATTCTCAAATTTTCTAGCATGTTCCAGAACTTTCTACAATTTTCTAGATAATTCAAGATGTTAGAAAATTTTCTAGAACATTTCAGAATTTTATAGAATTTTCCGGAATTTAAACAATTTTCTAGAATGTTCCAGGAGGTTCCAGAATTTCCTAGGATTTTCTAGAAAATTTCAGAATGTTCTAAAAGTTTCCAGAATTTTATAGAAAGTTTCAGAATATTCTAGAATTTTCTAGCAAGTTTCAGGTGTACTGGAATGTTATACCATTTTTTAGAATGTTTCGAAATGTTGCAGAATTTTCAAGAATTTTATTCTCAAATTTTCTAGAATGATACTGAATTTTCTTGAATTTTTTTAGCAAATTACAGTTATTCCAGAATTTGAAAGTTTCAGAATGTTTCAGAATTTTCTAGAAATTTTCGAAATTTCCAAAACTTTCTAGTATGGTCCAGAATTTTACAGAAAATTTCATAATGTTACAGAATTTTTTAGAAAGTTCCAGGTGTACTGGAATTTTCCAAATTTTTTTAGAATGTTTTGGAATATTCAAGAGTTCTTAAGAATATTCTCAAATCTTCTAGCATGTTCCAGAACATTCTACAATTTTCTAGAAAATTCAAGATGTTTGAAAATTTTCTAGATCATTTCAGAATTTTATAGAATATTCCGGAATTTAGGACGTTCCAGAATTTCCTAGGATTTTATAGAAAATTTCAGAATATTCTTAAAGTTTCCAGAATTTTGTAGAAAGTTTCAGAATATTCTAGAATTTTCTAGCAAGTTTCAGGTGTACTGGAATGTTATACAATTTTTTAGAATGTTTCGAAATGTTGCAGAATTTTCAAGAATTTTATTCTCAAATTTTCTAGAATGATACTGAATTTTCTTGAATTTTTTTAGAAAATTACAGGTATTCCAGAATTTGAAACTTTCAGAATGTTTCAGAATTTTCTAGAAATTTTCGAAATATCCAAAATTTTCTAGAATGTTCAAGAATTTCACAGAAAATTTCCTAATATTACAGAATTTTCTAGAAAGTTCCAGGTGTACTGGAATTTTTCAATTTTTTTTAGAATGTTTTGGAATATTCAAGAGTTTTCAAGAATATTCTCAAATTTTCTAGCATGTTCCAGAACTTTCTACAATTTTCTAGAAAATTCAAGATGTTAGAAAATTTTCTAGAACATTTCAGAATTTTATAGAATTTTCCGGAATTTAAGCAATTTTCTAGAATGTTCTAGAAGCATTTTCTAGAAAATTTCAGAATGTTTTAAAAGTTTCCAAAATTTTGTAGAAAGTTTCAGAATATTCCAGAATTTTCTAGAAAGTTTCAGAGTCTTAGAATGTTTCGAAATGTTTCAGAATTTTCAAGAATTTTATTCTCAAATTTTCTAGAATGTTACTGAATTTTCTTTGAATTATATTAGAAAATTACAGGTATTCCAGAATTTGAAACTTTCAGAATGTTTCAGAATTTTCTAGAAATTTTCGAAATTTCCAAAATTTTCTAGAAAGTTCCAGGATTTTACAGAAAATTTCATAATATTACAGAATTTTCTAGAAAGTTCCAGGTGTACTGGAATTTTCCAAATTTTTTTAGAATGTTTTGGAATATTCAAGAGTTCTTAAGAATATTCTCAAATTTTCTAGCATGTTCCAGAACATTCTACAATTTTCTAGAAAATTCAAGATGTTTGAAAATTTTCTAGATTACTTCAGAATTTTATAGAATATTCCGGAATTTAGGACGTTCCAGAATTTCCTAGGATTTTCTAGAAAATTTCAGAATGTTCTAAAAGTTTCCAGAACTTTGTGGAAAGTTTTAAAATATTCCAGAATTTTGTAAAAAGTTTCAGGTGTACTGGAATGTTATACCATTTTTTAGAATGTTTCGAAATGTTGCAGAATTTTCAAGAATTTTATTATCAAATTATATAGAATGTTACTGAATTTTCTTGAATTTTTTTTAGAAAATTACAGGTATTCCAGAATTTGAAACTTTCAGAATGTTTCAGAATTTTCTAGAAATTTTCTAGAAATTTCCAAAATTTTCTAGAAAGTTCCAGAATTTTACAGAAAATTTCATAATATGTATTACAGAATTTTCTAGGAAGTTCCAGGTGTACTGGAATTTTCCAAATTTTTTTAGAATGTTTTGGAATATTCAAGAGTTCTCAAGAATATTCTCAAATTTTCTAGCATGTTTCAGAACTTTCTACAATTTTCTAGAAAATTCAAGATGTTAGAAATTTTTTTCGAACATTTCAGAATTTTATAGAATTTTCCGGAATTTAAGCAATTTTCTAGAATGTTCCAGGACGTTCGAGAATTTCCTAGGATTTTCTAGAAAATTTCAGAATGTTCTAAAAGTTTCCAGAATTTTGTAGAAAGTTTCAGAATATTCCAGAATTTTCTAGAAAGTTTCAGGTGTACTGGAATGTTATACAATTTATTAGAATGTTTCGAAATGTTGCAGAATTTCATGAATTTTATTCTCAAATTTTCTAGGATGTTACTGAACTTTCTTGAAATTTTTTAGAAAATTATAGGTTTTCCAGAATTTGAAACTTTCAGAATGTTTAAGAATTTTCTAGAAATTTTCGAAATTTCCAAAATTTTTAAGAAAGTTCCAGTATTTTACAGAAAATTTCATAATATTACAGAATTTTCTAGAAAGTTCCAGGTGTAGTGGAATTTTCCAAATTTTTTTAGAATGTTTTGGAATATTCAAGAGTTCTCAAGAATATTCTCAAATTTTCTAGAATGTTCCAAAACTTTCCACAATTTTCTAGAAAATTCAAGATGTTAGAAAATTTTCTAGAACATTTCAGAATTTTATAGAATTTTCCAGAATTTAAACAATTTTCTAGAATGTTCCAGGACGTTCCAGAATTTCCTAGGATTTTCTAGAAAATTTCAGAATGGTCTAAAAGTTTCCAGAATTTTGTAGAAAGTTTCAGAATATTCCAGAATTTTCTAGAAAATTTCAGGTGTACTGGAATGTTATACCATTTTTTAGAATGTTTCGAAATGTTGAAGAATTTTCAAGAATTTTATTCTCAAATTATCTAGAATGTTACTGAATTTTCATGAATTTTTTTAGAATATTAGAGGTATTCCAGAATTTTAAACTATCAGAATGTTTCAGAATTTTCTAGAAATTTTCGAAATTTCCAAAATTTTCTAGAATGTTCCAGAATTTTACAGAAAATTTCAGAATATTACAGAATTTTCTAGAAAGTTCCAGGTGTACTGGAATTTTCCAAATTTTTTAGAATGTTTTGGAATATTCAAGAGTACTCAAGAATATTCTCAAATTTTCTAGCATGTTCCGGAACGTTCTAAAATTTTCTAGAAAATTCAAGATATTTGAAAATTTTCTAGAACATTTCAGAATTTTATAGAATTTTCCGGAATTTAAACAATTTTCTAGAATGTTCCAGAACGTTCCAGAATTTCCTAGGATTTTCTAGAAAATTTCAGAATGTTGTAAAAGTTTCCAGAATTCTGTAGAAAGTTTCAGAATATTCCAGAATTTTTTAGAAAGTTTCAGGTGTACTGGAATGTTATACCATTTTTTAGAATGTTTCGAAATGTTGAAGAATTTTCAAGAATTTTATTCTCAAATTATCTAGAATGTTACTGAATTTTCATGAATTTTTTTAGAATATTAGAGGTATTCCAGAATTTGAAACTTTCAGAATGTTTCAGAATTTTCTAGAAATTTTCGAAATTTCCAAAATTTTCTAGAATGTTCCAGGATTTTCTAGAAAATTTCAGAATATTTTAGAAAGTTCTAGAATGTTCCAAAATTTTCTAGAATATCTTTCCGGAATTGCCCAGTTTGACTGTTTTGACGCTCACTTTCGCGTCATCGCCTGGATGTGTTTTTATAAAGCCTAGCCTACTGTAGGAAAGTTATCTTCAGCTAGAATAACTTTGTCGCCTTCGTTCAGATTGGTCTGCTCGCTGTTCCATTTTTGTCTCGTTTGAAGTGAACGAAGGTACTCTTTGTGCCACAGAACTCAAAAGTGCTGTTTTATTTATATAACATATTTTCACCTTTCACCCCTTAAAATTTTTTTAAAATTTGCGCGCCCTTTTTTGAATAAAAAATTTGAAACTAAAAAACATCATTTTACGAAGAATTGCTATGGGAAACAGTGAAAAGTTATGCTACTAAAAAGCGTCTAAAAGATGATGATGTATGATCGTCAATATTTGCCCTAGAAAGCTCTATAATTATTCTTCAGAAATTAATTAAGCTTTAAAAAAAAATCTGTTGGTTGTCCTCTATAAAAGGGATATATGATAGCATAGTAGGTGATCCTTATTAAGGTGGAGACTTTTGAACCTTTGCACAAGTAAGAATCTTCGCCTGAAAGGCTTTAAAGCACTATATAGTTACTTTTTATGTGTAAACAGAGGTTAAACTGTGCATATAATTTATGCACGTGCTTTAATCAACATCTCTAAAATAATGAGCAAATTTATTTACTATTTCCTTATAAAACTGATTAAACAAGATTAGAACGAAAATAGCGGAAATAATTGCAGCAATAATTATAAGGGTCAGCGATTATCGATTTTATTTTCTATAGCGATAAGAACAAAACCTAACACCACTAGCAAAAAAAATATTACACTTTCTCTCAGTATACTACAGTCGTCTTAAAAGAAGTTCACCGCAATAATATTGTAATGGATTTTGCTTTAAAACAATCGTTACTATTAAGTGCACTTGTTTATTTCGTACAGTGCGACGAATCATCCGTTTATCACAAGTTTTATCAATTGCGCGACCGCGTCGGCACAGTAAATTTAGAAGTTGCATTACACAGTTATATCGATATACAAGCCCACATATTTTGTTTAAATTACAACTCTCTAAAGTACTTAGAAATCCAAAGTGATCGTTTACTATTATTTAAACCCAATAAGCATAATTTGAAACTAGATTTTCATCATTGTTTTGATAATGAGACGGAAACGGAAAATAATAATTATTCGTTGATCGAAGTGCTAAATAATTTACGAAATTATAATGCCTTAAGATACAAATGGAGTTTAACGGTTCGTCTTGAAGATTTTGCAATAGTAAATAGTGATGTGTTTTTCAAGGATTTTGATTTAAAGTTATTTAGAGTGCTAAAATTGCATACAATCGGATTTGAATCAACACGATTTTTACGGACACTTCGTTGTATTGATTGTGATTTTAATGATAATGAGCAGATTGATATGAATGCTTTTAACAGAAACATGAGTGAAACACAATTTTTAGATATATCTTGTAATAGAATAATTAATTTTAATAAACAAAACTGGAAGAAATTTGGTTCGATTACAAAACTTCGAATTACTGAATTCGATTTGAATAATTATAATGCATTCAATGTGCCAGCACTTTTTGCGCATAATAACAATTTGCAGGAGTTATGTGTTAAATGGTCAAAAACAAAAATAGTACTACACGAAAACGTGTTTAATGGATTAAAAAAGTTACAACGATTATGGCTAGTCGGCTTGCGCTTGGATAATATACCGAACAATTTATTTACCGATTTAAAAGACTTGGAATTGCTATATTTAAGCTCAAACAACATTAAAACCCTGAATCCAGCAATATTTGAAAACACACGGAATTTAATATCGGTTAATTTGCATTCTAATCCAATATTTACCGGGTAAGTTTAATAGTAGCAGGTGAAATTTTATTTACTTTCTTTCTAATGTATTTTAGGCAACCCGAACAAGATGTCTACCTTACTTACGGATCTCGATCAGTTAGGCTTACCAGCAACAACCATTAATCAATTTGTCTACCCAAGAGAACAGAAAATAAAAATTTATGAATAAATAAAATACCAAAAGAAGAGAGGGCATATCTCTTTTTTACTTCCACTTTGTTTTATGAGAGCAATACACCAATTTTCACGAAACCCAGGAAATTTACTTGGGAGTCATGAAATTGACATTTATTATGTCTCCATCGAAGACCAGTTTTATCTAATCTTTTTAAAACTTGGTGTAGGCAATCGCTGTGTTCCTTCTCGGTCTGTCCAATTACGATGATATCATCAAAACAACGAAGAACCGATTTTTTCACTGGAACGATAGGTATCGCTCAATCGCTGTAATCAACAGGTTCTAATATTCGTTGATTTGTTAACTGACGATCTCAGTGACGGCTGATAGTTGAATTAGGTGAACCGCTTGAATTGTTATTCCCAACGATTGTTGATTTTTTTAAATCGATGATTTGTGGGATTGAAGAAAGCCCCACAGAGGCTCACGAACAATCAAATTGAGAAATTGGAATCTGACTTCTCTCGGCCTTGTCTTTCGAATGTGGATAAAATAGGCCGAACTTTTGCATTGACACATTTTAATGATGCGGGTGGGGCTAGGCCAATTAAATTAAGGAACTATCCAATGTCACCATTCATGCAGGAGAAAGTCGATAGGGAAATAGATCGAATGCTTCGCTTGGGAATGATTGAAAACTCAATCAGTCCTTGGAGCAATTCTCTGGTCGCAGTGACGAACTCAAACGGTAAGATTCGGGTTTAGTTATGTCGGGTATTGTAATGAAACCAGATGCTTATCCGCTTCTGCGTGTTTGACGTATTTTGGGTCGCTTCAAGAGCACTATTTTTTTTATCAAGGGTTAATTTGTCCGACGCCTTTTTGGTGTTGCAGTGGAAGAGACTTTAACGGAAAATCGGGATTTTCAGTTTCTGTATTTTTTTTTTCTAGTCAAGGTAGCCAACCCAAAATTCTCCTTCATCAGAAGGGGCGGCTCGAATTTAAAAAAATATATTTCTTTCAAAACCAAGATTTGGAAAACCGGGATTTTGGAAACAGGGATTTTGAATCCAGAATTTTGCAGGCGGAATTTTGAAAAGCGAGCAAACTCATACTCTCCCCGGTTACAACATATCACCCTTCGGAGTTTTCTCGGGATTTTGTACCTTCGGGGTTTTGTAAATGTGGACGTACATAATTATTGTTTATTTTGTGAAAACTACTTTATACTCAACATTTTTGGTAAGAACTGCAATTGATCCTGCTAATAAATTTCATTGATAGGGGCCATCTAAAATTTTAATTTTTACATTCATGGATTTTTGGACTCGTGATAATGCCACAATTTGGCCATAGTGTTTGGGTAACGGGACAAATTCCGGTAAGTATAAGCCCACCTTTTCTAATGTCTATCCCTGAGACTTATTGATTGTCATTGCAAATTGTTTTCGTCGTAAAATAAACGGTAAGGCTCGGTTGATCGTCGCTAGGCCAATTCTGGGAATGAATACAGTTCCGTTTTCTGTACATCCCATTAAATCTTCAGCAATTCTTAAATTAGGTTTCAGCCGTCGAACAATTAATCGAGTTCCATTAAATAAACCACGCCTTGCATTAAGGTTTCTTAATAGAATTATGATTCTTCCTTCAATTAAGTTCAATTTATGAAGCGGCATCGATGATGGCATTAAATCATTTAACAATTCTATCTGGTAGTTCTGGATGTCTTCATCATTTGCATCATCACTTGATTCAATGCTGTAATACGTGACGGAGCTTTTTACAATACGTACCAACATCTTTTCATTGATCATGCCCACATCTGCATTTTTTGAACATAAAATTGTCATGTTTTGAAAATCTTTCGGCATCTGCTGGGGACAACGTTTTACCAAAGATTTCGGTAATTGGCTAAAGATTTCGGTTGTTGGTTAAAGTTCTATTACCTCATTTAAATAACCATCTATATTATGGGTTGACTGAATGTACGTTATTCGAAGCCAGGGAAAAAGGGCTAAAATTTTGCACACGTTTTTGTAACACATAAAACTACTTGGTGAACCTAAACATATTTTAAATTTCTCAAAATAAACTAGTTAGGTCAATTAAGTGACCACATTGGTCACATACTGGCCACATCCTTTTGCCCTTCTATTTCAGATCATTTTTCACGGCGCTACAATTGGTATACCATACAAAAAAGCCTCCGCGACCATAAATGGCTTCATCATGCTATATGTCCGTCAATTTTCAATCTTTTCTAATGATTAAAAATGTTAAATAACGAAAACAGGCTTTTTTGTGGTGCCATCGAACAGTCTTTGGAGCTTGATTTGAAAACCCTTGTGAGTAAATTGGAATGAAATTCCTGAGACTGACCTTTCAACAAATTATTAGGTAGATATTTCACTCCATTTCGGATTACAAGCTACTATACTGCCATTATAAAATTGAAGGGACATCGAAATTGTGAGCACAAGAATTTTACTTTGTATTTATGGGAAGACAATACTTTTATTGATGTAGCAAAAATTCTAATAAGAAAACTGTACTCAGAATTGACCCAGAGGTAGCCACTAGAACCCTGAACTATGATGTCTTAGCAAATTTCCAGGACCACCATAATCCTGAACAGAAGACTTCTCTTATTTTTTTAGAGGTAGTGTACGGTGTAGAGATACAGGTTTTCAGAGGTAGCCAGTAGAACCCTCTACTATATATTATCAAAGCAATTAATTTAGAGGGACACCATAATCTTGACTATATAGATTTTATTTTCTCTTCTTTGGGATGGATTATATAGTAAAAAAGGTCGGGTTGGGTTTTTACGCTCGTGTTGTCGGGATAACAGGAAAGTCTGGAATAACTCCAAGGCCAGAATTTACACCGTCGTAAATACCACTGCCTTATTTATTTGCTTAGTCTAAGAAATTTTATTATTAATTGTTATACCGAGCATATCAATAGATTTGGCTGTGCCCAAGTTTGAATTGGATTGAGATTTACGTATGAGAGACATATTGACCGGAACCCTCATAATTGTCAACCCCTATGCGTAAAATACCGTATGTGTCATGTTACAGTCAAGATGTATGTCATTATCATGTTTTTTGGCTCACAGATTAGAAATTTTTAATCACATTTACAAAATTTCACCCATTTCATCCCTTTGAACAATCCTTATTCGTTATATAACCGAAATTTTATGAAATTTTGATTTCTTTCTCGTTTTGTTCATTTAATAAGGTCTGTTATGAATGTTTTAAGATCTTTAGAACTAAATAAAAGTTTTTTTTTACTTTTGGCCGGCTTTTCGGCTCACTGCTGTGTGATGGTCTGAAATGAGTTAGTGATCTTCCAAGTATTTCATCAGTTGGAAATTGATTATTGTTTTTATAGTATCTACTTTGGAAAGGAGTCAGGCGATGGCTATCCGGCGGTAGTTGGAAGGATCAGATTTGTTACCCTTCTTACGCACAGAGTAAACAACTAAGTGCCAACAGCCATAGAATAGCGGATTAAAATAGATAAAAGTTGAATCCATGATTTGTAAGAGTTTTTAAGAACAATTGATGAGGTACCGTCAGGATCAAGACCCTCTGCAAGAACTTTAGCAACCAACCTGCATCCAATTTAACGCGAGAAAGGTGGCCCCATCTTTTAAACGAGGAATATGAGACTACCTCCTATATTCAGAAAGTTCTTCTCATCCTAACGAGAAGATGTTCAGACAGAACATCCGCCCATGGTTCGAATTAAAAATTTGTCGAATTTTATCTTTAGTCCATGTGTTACCATGTTTTCTGGTTTATACCCTAAATCTGTCATATCTGCTGTTTTTGGTGTGCTTTCAACAAACCAACGTTATTTGGATACAACATGAAATATATTGGTTAACTGGTACTACAGTACACTGTTTGATGGTGACTCATTACGTAACTGAAAATTAATCAATCCCACAGTTTTTATGGTGAGTATATTCTTGAGGTGAATTGTCTAAATTCGAAATAAAAGTAGGATTCACGTCAATTTGACAATAAGTTTATACAAGGGTGAATCAAAATGTCTTGCAATATCATATGAAAAAAAAGAGTGAGTGAGACAGGACTATTTTTATTTTTCGTCATAATCTCCTTTAAGGTTTATACATTTGTTACATCGATCTAATTAACTTCCCTAAGCCCTCTAAAAAAAGTTTTCTTTTGCTCCATCAAATATTCATTTACAACAGATTGTTCTTCAGAATCGCTGGAAAATTTCCGGCGCCTTAGTTTTTTTTTTCAAATTGGGAAACAGAAAGTAGTCACTGGGTGCCAAGTCTGGACTGTATGGTGGATTCGGAATTTCTACGAAGTCGCGGTCCTTTAATGCAGTTTGAGCAACTTTAACCTTGTGCATTAGGCACTGTCGTGAAGAAGTAAGGTTTTTTTGTAACTTTCTTTGGCCGTTTTCCCGGATCGCTGTTTTCAATTTTCGCAAAACCTCTACGTAATAGATGCCTATGATTGTGGGAAGATATTTGGTGGCAAAAAATATTGATTTACCCTTGGAATAACCATGGAACGACCAGTCTTGGAACACTTTAAAATTTGAAATGGTTAAGAGTTAAGATTACCTAACAATTTTTAGAAGGTTTACAAAACACGACTACGTAATTTAGAAGAGTCACAGAATCGTCGACAGCCGACTGTGATACCATTTCATTGGCCTATCTTACTTATTTGAATAAAACTTTAAAATCTAGGCCACGTGAATTTTACCATATATTAAATTATTGTAAGTCGCACATATTATCGAATAATTAATGCGGAAAAAATGTACTTCCCAAAATCGCTCAATAGTGATTTATATACCATTATGAGTTGTATATTGAAATTTTTGAGGATTTCATCTGTGAATATTTATATTGTTAGTGATTATAGAATGCGTCTAAGAAACTCGATTGCTAATATTTCTCAACCCATAATCCTTGAATGTCACTGCGAAGAATAATTGGGCACATTGAATTTCTTAAATAAACCGAAGCCAGGTAAATATAAGTCATTAAAACGAACGGCTGATCCAAAGATGTGGGATTTTAACTTAAAAGGCCCAGGCTGTATTCCTGAAATTCAGTCGAAAAAAGTAACCAATGACTTAATGAGAGTCACGGTTATGGAAGATGAATAATGAGTGAGAGGAGTCAGATAAGCAAGATGAGTGAGACGCGTGAGATGAGTGACATGAGTGAGTTGAATGAGATGAGTGAGATCTATGAAATGAGTGAGTTGCGTGAGATGAGTGAGATAAGTGAGACGGGTGAGATGAGTGAAGTGTGTGAGAATAGTGAGATGAGTGAGGTAAGTAAGATAAGTGAGATGAGTGAGATTAGTGAGATGAATAAGATGAATGAAATTAGTGAAATAAGTGATATTAGTGTGATGATTGAGACGAGTGAGACGACTGAGATGAGCGTGATGAGTAAGAGAAGTGAGATGTGTGAATTGTATGAAATTAGTGAAATGAGTCAAATTATCGAGATGAGTGAGATGAATTAGTTGAGTCAGATGAGTGGGATGAGTAAGATGTGTGGGATGAGTGAGATAAACGAGATGAGTAATATGAGTAAGATGAGTGAGAGGAGTGAGATGAATTAGTTGAGCTAGATGAGTGAGTTCAGTAAGATGAGTGAAATGAGTCAGATGAGTGAGATGAGTGAGGTAACTGAAATTAGTGAGATGAGTGAGGTAAGTAAGTGAGTGAGATGTGTAGTTTAAGTGAGATGAGTAAGATGAGCAATGTGAGTGAGATATCTTAGATAAGTGAGATGAGTGAGCTGATTGAGACGGGTGAGATGAATGAGATGGGTGAGATTAGTAAGATGAGTGAGATGAGTGAGTTGAGTGAGATAAGTGAGATAACTGAGATGAGTAAGGTAAGTGAGATAATTGAGTTTGCTAGATGATTGAGACAAATGAGATGGGTGAGATGAGTAAGATGAGTGAGATGATTAAGACGAGTGAGACAAATGAGATGGGTGAGATACATGATACAAATATTATAAGGTATGCTTTACAGCTGCAAGCACGTGGAGCGTGGTGTCACTCGGAGCAAATTTGGATATTTTTTTGTGAATTAGTTTAGGTTTATAAGAATATTTTTAGGTTTTGGAAATGGAAATATGTTTCAACGATTGTATACGATAGAAAAAAACAAATCCCAACGGATGAGTGAGATGCGTGAGATGAGTGAGACGGGTGAGATGAGTGAAATGTGTTAGAAAAATTGAGATCAGTGAGTTAAGTGAGCTGAGTAAGGTGAGTGAGATGACTGATATGAGTAACATCAGTAAGATAAGTGAAATGAGTGAGTTGAGTACGATGAGTGAGATGAGTTGGACAAGTGAAATTAGTGAGATGATTGAGACGAATGAGTGTGATAAGTGGGACGAGAGAGGTGAGTATGATTAATCAGATAAGTGAAATGAGTCAGATTATTGAGATGAGTGCGATGAATTAGTCGAGTGAGTTGAGTAAAATTAGTGAGATGAGTGAGATGTGTGGGATCAGTGAGGTAAGCGAGATGAGTGAGATAAATGAAATTAGTGAGATGAGTTAGATAAGTGAGATGAGTAAGATGAGTAAAATGAGTGAGATAAGCGAGACGAGTGATAAATTGGGAAGTCCCAGTGAATTTTACTTCAAATCGGCTAACCGGAAGTGGTTATTCCTTTGGGCTAGAAAATTTGTTTTGCAAATGTCTCTAAAAGTATAAGTTGTTTATTATTATAACAACTATTTTAATTTCTCACTAAATAACCTTAACACAAATTTTACAATTGCGCCGTATACAATATTCTCGTATAGTCCGTAATCTTGAATAATAATAAAGTGCAGTTGTTTCCTTGCAACATGGAAATAATAACTAACCAAAAAATCAAAAGCACTGTAGAATGCTCTAAAGTAAGGTAAGAGTATTCTTGTGTTTATGATGGTTGGTGTGCGGTAGTTGGATTTTGGTACTAAGGTTAATAAGAGAGCGATGCGAGTGGACCTTGTAATTCTGTAGGACTGTGTGAGTATAGAAGTGGATGTAGTGCGATAGTGGGTGTTTGGTAGCACCTAACTCTACAGTATCTCCAATGATGATCATAACTCGGCTGACGTTTTACATCTGTAAGAAAAGTTCATTAGAAAACAAAATTTGTCATATTATTTATTTTCATTGTACTTATATTATAATTAGTCTAACGCCAATGGAATATTGCTATGTGTAATACCTATAGATAAATCATAAATTATAAACTTTAGTTAATCAGATCAATATCGGATGCGAATTATCAGATAGCTTAGTTCAAATTATTTGAACGCTATACGAAAAACAAAAACACATCACCAATGAATATATAAAGAGATTTGTGGACTTGCCACACATGAAGGAAAAATCAGCAAGCAGCTTAAAAAGCTTAGCAAACGTCGCAAATCAAGTAACAAGAGGTCTTGAGGCCTTACGTGATAATGTTATCAAACGAGACCCGCGGCTCATTTATATTTTGCTCGCAAAACCAATTTTGATACTCAACAGGCATGGCCATTACAATCGGCCGAAATAAATTATCCATCATTTGAAAGTTTCTTAAAATTTCTCAACATTCTTTGCGATGGTTTAGAACCATGCGAAGCATTAAAATTGTAACAATCAAAATACCGATTCGTAACTTAATCACCGAACATTATTGATCAATCGTCTATCAATTACCCATCTTGTTCCATGAATCATAGATTATGAGAATGTGACAAGTTCAGTAATGCTACATGAAGCAGTTCTTATAATGCAGCGTCTAACATGACCAGTTCAACAGGGAATGAATCATGTACCGGAAATATTGGTTTATCAACTCTAAATACCACAGCTTCATCAAACATGGCAATGTGTAGCCAATCTATTATTCGATTCAGGATCACAAGTTTCATTGATATCTGAAGAAACAGCTGAGAGATCGGGATTTCCAAGGCGAAGTACAAATTTAATAACTGGGGGACTAGCCCCATCTATAAAGTGTCAGCAGTTGATAAGACGACCATTGAAATACCTCCAAGATTTGATCAATCAAATTGGCTAAAAATGGATTTTTTATCCTAAAACAAATCACCACCACAGCAAGTTACGATGAACGCTGTCATATAGATAAATTTGACGAATTGAAGTTGGCAGATCCAATGTATTTGAAGGGTAAGCCAAGTTTTAATGAGGGGCAAATTATTCATAGCAAAAAGAGCTCCAATCGCACAAGAAACATCATTTGGTTGGGTTGTATCTGGAAAAACCAACCACACATACTAGGTTGTTGGAGGACCAAATGCGCGAGTAATTTTAGAACAACAGTTCGACCGACGTAATAAATGTGAAAGATACATAGTACAGCTTCCATTTAAGCAAATGGAACTGATGCTCGGAGATACATTCAAAATAGTAACACGGCGATTGAAACGCTAGATGAATTCTAATAGTGAATTTGAGTATCTGTATCGCACATTCATGAAGGAGTATATCGATCTAAATCACATGATAAAAATATCACCTGAAAGTTTGGAACCAGAAGAGAGAGAAATATGCCATCTGCCACACCACGGCGTGTGGAAGACAAGTAGTTATACCACTAAATTGCGTGTAGTATTTGATGGTTCATGCGTGTCATCAAGTGGCTTCTCTTTAAATAACAAGCTCCAGGTTGGGCCAATTGTACAACCTACACTCTCTACAATTTTATTACGGTTTAGAATATTTCCGATCGCCATCATCGCCAACATCGAAAAACTGTGTCGACAAATTGCTCGAGCCTACACAAACTCAGTATCAACGAATACTGTGGCGTTTTTCAAATAGCCAACCGATTGAACATGATCAATTAATGACCGTAACCTACGGTCTTGCTTCAGTCTCTTTCCTCGCGATTCGAGCGCTTATCGAACTTGCTGTGGATTATGAACGTGATTATCCAGAGATTGCTGACATTATTAGAAGTAATTTTTACGTCGATGACCTACGACCAAGCGGAATATTTTGTCAATTGCTTCCCGATTATTCGATCCATTGGGGTGGCTAACACCATTCACCGTAAATATTAAGATTATGATGCAATGATTTTGTATGAAGTTCAAGATTTATATGCCCTCTGAGTTCACCGCTAAAAATTCACGGATTCTACGATGCTATAGTGAAAATACATATGCAGCTGTCATTTATATTCGCACGTCAATTGAATGGACCTGTAAGAACTAATTTGCTATTAAGTAAATTCAAAGTAGCACCAATCCAACAAATTAGTATTCCGCGCTTGGAACTATGCGGCGCGCATGTATTGGCGAAGCAGATGGCAAACGTGTACGAATCATATGGGCTAAAAACCGTTTCATTAAATCGCTGGACCGATTCAACTGTATTTTTGTCATGGTTGCATGGACCCACGCGAAAGTGGAAAACCTACGTTGGAAATAAGACATCGCAGATATTTCAATATGTTCCGAATGCAGTCTGGAGGCATATAAAGAGTGAGGACAATCCGACAGACTTACCGTCCAAGCGGATTTCATCAAAATCGCTAATGAAGGGAGGGACTAAATTCGCCAACAGGAAAGTCATGGAGTGAAAATCATTGGCCGCAACCGATAAAGGGTCATAACGTGTTCGCCTTGGTTACAACGGTGATCGTCCATTGTGTTCAAGTATTACTTGATAACTTCTCAGAGAGAGCACTAATCATCCACATTATGGCACGTACTAAATGGTAAAATAAAATTCGCGTTTAATATCTGTTGCACCATTTATTGATCAAAATGGGGTACTGAGAGTAGGTTGCCGTCTTACGAATGCCGTTTGTTCATTTAACCTCAAGCACGCAATCATATTACCAAGGCAACACAAGATTTCTAAGTTAATCTTAAGTCATTTGCATATAAAATATCTTGATCCTGGGGGCCGACTCACCTAACATCAATACCAAGAACGAAGTATTGGATTTTGGGTGTTCGCAAAGCATCAAGAAGCATATGTAATAAATGCATTAAATGTTTTAAATATGCAACCAATAAATCATCGCAGTTGATGGGAAACTTACCATCGCAAAGATTAGTTCCGGCCAATAGTACAGGAGTTGATTATGCTGGCCCAGTAATGCTAGCAACAAAACGCGGACATGATGCAAAGTTTGTCAAACGATACATCGTAATATTCATCTCCTTAGTCACAAACGCATTGCATATCGAAGTGGCTAGCGACCTCACGTCGGAATCATTCTTAACAGTTTTGAAACGGTTTACTGCACGAAGGGGAGTACCATAACAATTTTTTTCTGATTATGCTACAAATTTTATTGGTGCTAAAAAAATATTGTCTGATACAGATTACTAAACTCAGAGGCGTGCAAACAAGAAGTCACAACATACGCGGACTCATATGAACAAAATCCGCAAAAAACAACGAAATAAATTCCCCAATTTTGGGGATTTAATTTCATTTTGGTAAGTTTTCAATTTCCATAGTAATATTGGGGAGTTATTTCATTGGTCTTTAGTCAGACCCATTTTGGAGTATAACTCTATTGTCTGGAGCGCAAAAAACACATTTCGTATGCTACTGTTTATCAGAGATTAGATTAATGATGTCAGTAATTTTCATTAATAAAGCGCGCTACTGAAGAAATAAGTAGCCATGGGCTTTAAAAAGATAAAAAGACAACAACTAAAGATTGGAAAGGTAAAAATATTCAAACAAACAATCTACAAAAATAAAAAACGCTAATTCATGGAATTTCAATCAATGTAATCTTGTTTAAAGGCCACACAAACAAAGATATTCTTATTGAAAATAACCAACTCAACAAATACTAATCGTATTTCTAATACGCGATTTAGATGACATAATACATAATGTAATTGTTGAAACTGGATTTGCTTGTATATGTACATTAGATCGCGTTAGCTATATGCAATAAAATATGAATAATCTTCAGTCAAAACAAAACCGTCTAACGAACACGAATCAAATATGTTTTTAAAATTATTAATATTTAGTACATTACTGTGTGACGCATTTTGTCAATTTGTGCTTGTAGACACGATCTACTGGTATCAACTTCCGGACGACAATCCCAATAAAAGTTTAAATGTTTCAGTAAAAATTGCGTCATTTCGAAATAGCGAAATTACGATCGAGTGCTACAATTATGATTCGTTAAAATATTTTGAACTACGCTTGGCTGAATCTAACGAATTTAAGTTAGAAGAAGATATTCATCTAAAATTAATTCGGTGTTTTAGTAACACAACAAATAATGAAAATCATAACTACCGTTTAAGCAGCTGGCTTAATACTTTACCATATTTTAGTACTGAATACCATACTGGATATCCGATAACAATTGAGCTGGAAGATTACGCGGTGGTGAATAGTGATGTGTTTTTTGAGAATTGTGATTTTAAAAAATTTGATTCAGTAACTTTTCGAAATTTTGGTTTCAATTCTACGAAATTTTTAAAACACTTGTATTGTGTAAATTGTGCATTTCAAATGAATGGTCGCATTGATTTTAATGATTTTCGGAACAATATTACCGACATGAAGTGGCTTCAAATAAATGTTAATAAATTAATTAATTTTAATCGTGATAATTTAAAAAAATTGAACATGTTAAATTCGCTAGGGATAAGTTTGTTTGAGTTGGATGATTACAATACGTTTAATGTGCCAGACCTATTTGAGCATTACGTAAACATGACGTACTTTCTTCTTGATAAATCAAAAGAAAAAATTAAACTGCATCCGCATGTATTTCGTGGATTAAAAAATATTGAAAGAATTGTGTTACAAGGGTTGCAATTGGACAGCATTCCAAACGATTTATTTAAAGATTTGGTGAAACTAAAAACTGTGTATTTGTCGTCCAACAACATAAAATCAGTGGATCCGGTAATTTTTCTTACAAATAAAAATTTATCATTTGCTTCATTTGAGAATAATCCGTTTTATACAGAGTGAGATCAATTCCAATTTTATGTAGATGAAACCAATTTTGTATTTTATTTTTATTTTTTTTAGACCACACGACAAATTGGAAGCATTTCCCTTGGGTGACGAAACGGATGATTTATTTACAATAGAGCTGGGTAATTTCACAGTACATACATTCGATTTATTGGAGCAATTGATTAAAAATCACAAAATAAAAGAAGCCTTCTTCCAATCATTTCTCATCGATCAATTTAACATTACCGACTTTATCGAAATACAACTGGACCGAGATTCTGTTATAGAAATAACATTTCAAAGCGGTAAACCACTTCTTGATTTTGACTTTATCAAGTCACAAGAAAATATTATTCAATCGGTACCCGATTTAGAAGATAATCAATTAAATACTTTGATTCACATACAGTTTGCGGGAGATGCGATCTGTCACGACTCCGATATGCTTAAATATTTATTTCCACATTTTCTTAAAAATTATAACAGTCGCCCAGGATTTTATTTCAACGAAAGTCGTCTATTCATTGAATTTGAAATACCTCAGTCGTGTAATCATCTCGAGGAACATTTTGAAGAAACATTCGTCGAAAATTGTCCTTCAAATTGTATATGCAAATACAATCCATTACTGGACAAAGTTAAAATTAATTGTAATAACAAAAATTTAACGGAAATTCCACATATTCAATACCCGATTCAATTCAATAAACTTCATTCAATGGATTTAAACTGTGAAAACAATTCGATTAGGATTTTGTCGTTGGACAATCAGCACACCAACGTTTTGCGAAAACTTTCGACTCTTCACTTCAAAAGTAATAAAATTGATTCATTGCAGATCAATAAGACGGAGGTATTAAATAATATTTGGGCATTAAACCTATGTGACAATCCAATTTTAACCACTGATGAAAATAAAATAGAGCTGAAACTAGCATCGGGTTCCAAAACTTTCAGTTATTATGATTGCGTTACTTATGACGTTTACCCACCAGTGGTAGAGTATATAGAAGAACACAAATCAAACGAGCTTCATGAATATTTTAATGGGTACGATATTTAGATTATAGAAATAAATAAAATTTTCAACATACAGTTCGTGTTTTGTATTTATTATCGCAGTTCACGAACAACGCGCACGATTTAACTATTTAATATTCTGATGGTTTTAGCACACTTTTTTGTATAATGGAAGAGAGCCTGGCCAAGGGAAGTATCGTAGAATGAAACAATTTAAACTTCATCCTTAATTAAACTTCAACAAATTTGTTGATAAATTAGGTTCTACAATTTAGAACACAGTTTAGGTATTTAGATGTCAAAGAGGTGTATCTCGCTCCTGTACATACATCACATCAGTTACAGTTTTCGATCAAATAGAATTCTTACAAGCCCACTTCAAAATGGGATGAATAATTCAAGTCAAGTGATTTATTCGTGAATTAGAGTGTTTTGCTATACAAATTAGATTTTTATTTGACTTACGATATAATTTTAGCACATCTTGTGTAAATTCTAATGACCATACTTACTTTTAAACCGATGAAGCAAACGTCAACAAATTTAAAAAAAAAACTCTGATCGAAGATTGTTGCCAAATTGACGTGAATCCTACTTTTATTTCGAATTTAGACAATTCGCCTCAAGACCATACTCACCATCAATACTTTGGGGATTGATTAGTTTTCAGTTACTTAATGAGTCACCATCAAACAGCATTATTTCGCCTAGTTCGACCAAAGATATTTATAAGTTAAAGGCGGATTTGCAACTTGTAGCAATTGGCACTAACTTGTATGTGGTGTTACAATGACCAAGTTGCTGTAGTACTAGTTAACCAATATTTCTCATGTAGTATCCAAATAACGTCGAGTTGTTGAAACCATTTTAAAATCTCATTTCCATCACGTTTGCAAAATCTCATCATAATCGGTTAAGAAATAGCCAAATTCTATCAAACATACAGTCATATGCCAGAACTTCATCTAAAATCAGTTTTAGAATCCCATTCCCATCGTATATGTTGAATTTCATTATAATCGGTTAATAGATAGACAAATTCCACCATAACTGGCCATATTTCAGAACTTCGTTTAAAATCCATTCTAGTATTCCATTTTCATTGCAATATGCCATATTGTACCACATGTCATTTGAAATAAGCCGTCGTGTAATTTATGCCATAGTGTAATGCCGTATTGACATATGCCGTTTTGAAATATTCGATATCGTTACTTATCTGACTCCTCTCACTCATCTCACTCATTATTCATCTTCCATAACCGTGACTATCATCAAGTCAGTGGTCACTTTTCGAGTGAATTTCAGGACCAGCCGTTCGTTTTAATGACTTATGTTTACCTGACTATAGAAACATCGACCGTGGGCTATGTTGAAAAGTAAGGGACCGGCTGGATGGGTTGGGTTTTGGGCGGAAGGAGATCTTCTAAAGAGTTTACCTGTAAACCATGGACTGACAAGTAAGACTGTTGGATTTTTACCAACTAAAACCTCCCTCCAATACCTCTGCCATACAGCCCCATGAAACTATCGCTAGACAGTACGTCGCGGGGCAGGCACCCATCAAAAGCTGCACTTCTACCCCTTGACGGTTATAGCACGGGTGAACTACCGAACCTTTCCCTTTCGAGCCTCCTAAGCTGTTGCATCACGTCACAGTTACTTCCACTCACAGCGATCCAAGTCTCCTCACAATGTAACATCCTCTGCAATATGTTTTCAGAAGTAACATGCTCCCCAATACTTCTCTCAATCACAGGCCTTGTTCCTGCAAACCATGGGCATTCGAAAAATATATGCTCCACATTCTCCACTACTTCAGTGCTTGTTGGACAAAAAGGACTATTGTCGTGTTTGTACCTGAACAAATACTCTCGAAAACAGCCATGTCCCGTGTCAATGCTGCTGCTTATCTACGTAAGGTCAATGATTGATGTATCATTACTTCTACGGAATGTTGGTGTGTTACCCGTATTTATCAGGACCATCTGTAATGTGGCAAAAGCTTCCAATAAAGCGTCTCCTCGATCAATCGATACTCTACTGCCCCATTCAGTAGACCAATCATTAAAGTCCCCAGCGATAAGCACCGGATGTCGATTTCGAGCGTCTTTCACCAATCGATCTAAGAACTTGTTGAACTCCGCCAACGACGCGCTCGGCTGAGCGTATCAACTGTATATATAGATACCGTCGATTTTCACTCTTATGAAGCCAGGCTCCTTCAAGCTAGAGCTTTGGAATGCCTGTTGACCGCAAGCCCAGATGACGACCCTACCACTTACGACATTTGCCCAAATAGCTTCCTCGCGGTTTCTATATTGTTCTTGCACAATAACGACGTCTCCTTCTACTTCACGCACAGTCTGATCAAGCAGATCTTATACCGCTTCACAATGCCTAGTCCAAGCATTTAAAACACCAAGTGACGACTATCTTCTCTCGTATCAAACAGGACACCCATATCCAATTCGAATTTTGCCTTTGGATGTAATTTTCCCTACCAGACCACTGGGAAGGTTGACCAAAGCTACTTGGGTCCCACGGTGCCTGGCTACCAATTTCTTCACCTCTATCTTACCCTTACAGTCCTCGAACCTTTTTTCTAGGGTGTCCCGCCCTTCTTCCGCTGTTGTTACCTCATTTACTTAGGTCATGCATTTCGATAAGAGCTTCATGTGTTAAATACCTAATATAAGCTTCCTGACCAATGATAGTTTCCAGCTTGGCTTGGTATTCCAGGGTCCTTTTTTGGTTGCCGGCATTCTTCAGCTCTAATAAAAGTTCTCTCTTTGTCGTTTTGCGGTTGTGTTTTACATTTTCCACAAGACAACTAAGATTTGGGTCCAGCTTAACCTTGCGCAATATGTCCGCATATGAGACATCCTTAGTCGCTCTAATCGGAAGCTCATCTGGACAAGTGCATCTCTTACGTCTCTGAGCAGTGCGTCCCTTGGATTCTACTGTCCTCCATTCTTCAGTTCGGTTTTTCCTGGTTTTCGTCCTCCTTGTTTATAAGATCCTCTGACATTCGAGATACCTACAGGCCACTTTGAGAAGTACTTTGCGGAACGGCATTAGTATTGCTCTTCTTTTTCTTACTCTCATCACTCTTGGGTGCTGTTGACAACTTTCTTTTGCTTGTATCTACTATTGGTGTATTACCGTTAGTAGCTTTCTCGGGTTCCTGTTTCTTGCTCATAATTCGTAGATGAACCAAATTTTCATTCCCTTCATTGCTGATCGGTGAAGTTTGACACCCCTTTTCCGATACGTTCATCCTACTAAAAGCTGAGCTATAGAGTGTGCTAATGGTGTTTATCATCTTCTTGATTTCGCCATGTACATTATTTCTCGGTTTGGCAAACTCAACAAGTTCCTCAATCTCCTCCCAAACCTGGTTAGAATTATCTCTTTATTTTCAACCTTGTTACCACCCAGAGAAGGTGATGAAGAATATCTCTCCAATGTATTGGTCACCGCTAACTTCTTCGGAGATCATGGAAATTTGTGATGTGCCTGGAATGTGAAAAACATTGAACCATCCGGTTTAGTTTCAAATTTTAAGTCTCAAATCATTTATTTTCTTCCAATAAATTTGAAATTACAATTAATCTCAATTTACTTCGGTCTAAAAAGACCAAAGTATTGAAATCCTGTCAAAAATGACGAAAAATTTGGTTGGTCCAAAACCACTTTTCTCGACGTTTTGAAAGTTCCTGAGTCTGAAAATGCAAAAAAAAAAAAAATGTCCGTCCGTCTGTCTGGATGTCTGGACCCATGGTATCTCGAGAATGGCTTGTCCGATTTGGATTTTTTTTCCGCCAATCTGTTTCTATGGTCAAGGCGGAGATTTGAAAAGCTTTTGGAGGCTGTACGTCAAGGGGGTGGGGTACTTGCCATACGAATTGACCCAAAATACCTGCTTTTACAAATATTTACGATTTTTTATATGTATATGCTTATTTGATTATTGGATTGGGCATTTAATTAGAAATTGATTTGAAGGTTAAAATAGGGATCAATTTGCGCGTTGAGTTGAAGTTGAGTTGGAGTTGAGTTGTGGTTGGATTTGGATGTAGTGAATAGTTAACACATTTTTTATATGATAGAACTTCCCTATTTATCAACCGATTATTATGAAATTTGATATGTGTGTTGGAAATGGGATTCTAAAATGCGAGTCTTGGATGAAGTTTTAGAATATGGCCAAGAATGATGGAACTTGACTATTTCTCATCCATCACATGTGCGTTGAAAATGGGAGTCTAAAACTGTTTTGGATGAAGTTCTGCAATATGGCCAAGTATGATGGAACTTGTCTATTCCTCAACCGATTATTATGAAATTTAGTATGTGTGTTACAAATGGGATTCTAAAATGAGTTTTGGATGAAGTTTTAGAATATGGCCAAAAATAATGGAACTTGACTATTTCTCATCACATGTGCGTTGAAAATGGGATTCTAAATCTGTTTTGGATGAAGTTCTGCAATATGGCCAAGTATGATGGAACTTGTCTATTTCTCAACCGATTATTATGAAATTTGATATGTGTGTTAGGAATCGGATTCTAAAATGAGTTTTGGATAAAGTTCTGGAATATGGCCAAGCAGGATGGAACTTGCCCATTTCTCAACCGATTACGATGAAATTCGACATTTGTATTGGAAATGGGATTCTAAAATGATTTTTGGATGAAGTTCTGGGATTTTAAAATGATCTCTGGATGTAGTTCTGAAATATGGCGAAATATGATGGAACTTGTCTATTTCTCAACCGATTATTATGAAATTTAGTATGTGTGTTAGAAATGGGATTATCTAAAATGAGTTTTGGGTGAAGTTTTAGAATATAGCCAAGAATGATGGAACTTGACTATTTCTCATCACATGTGCGTTGAAAATGGGATTCTAAAACTGTTTTGGATGAAGTTCTGCAATATGGCCAAGTATGATGGAACTTGTCTATTTCTCAACCGATTATTATGAAATTTGATATGTGTGTTAGGAATCGGATTCTAAAATGAGTTTTGGATAAAGTTCTGGAATATGGCCAAGCAGGATGGAACTTGCCTATTTCTCAACCGATTACGATGAAATTCTACATTTGTATTGGAAAAGGGATTCTAAAATGATTTTTGGATGAAGTTCTGGGATTTTAAAATGATCTCTGGATGAAGTTCTGGAATATGGCGAAATATGATGGAACTTGTCTATTTCTCAACCGATTATTATGAAATTTAGTATGTGTGTTAGAAATGGGATTATCTAGAATGAGTTTTGGGTGAAGTTTTAGAATATAGCCAAGAATGATGGAACTTGACTATTTCTCATCACATGTGCGTTGAAAATGGGATTCTAAAACTGTTTTGGATGAAGTTCTGCAATATGGCCAAGTATGATGGAACTTGTCTATTTCTCAACCGATTATTATGAAATTTGATATGTGTGTTAGGAATCGGATTCTAAAATGAGTTTTGGATAAAGTTCTGGAATATGGCCAAGCAGGATGGAACTTGCCTATTTCTCAACCGATTACGATGAAATTCGACATTTGTATTGGAAATGGGATTCTAAAATGATTTTTGGATGAAGTTCTGGGATTTTAAAATGATCTCTGGATGAAGTTCTGGAATATGTCGAAATATGACGGAACTTGTCTATTTCTCAACCGATTATTATGAAATTTAGTATGTGTGTTAGAAATGGGATTATCTAAAATGAGTTTTGGGTGAAGTTTTAGAATATAGCCAAGAATGATGGAACTTGACTATTTCTCATCACATGTGCGTTGAAAATGGGATTCTAAAACTGTTTTGGATGAAATTCTGCAATATGGCCAAGTATGATGGAACTTGTCTATTTCTCAACCGATTATTATGAAATTTGATATGTGTGTTAGGAATCGGATTCTAAAATGAGTTTTGGATAAAGTTCTGGAATATGGCCAAGCAGGATGGAACTTGCCCATTTCTCAACCGATTACGATGAAATTCGACATTTGTATTGGAAATGGGATTCTAAAATGATTTTTGGATGAAGTTCTGGGATTTTAAAATGATCTCTGGATGAAGTTCTGAAATATGGCGAAATATGATGGAACTTGTCTATTTCTCAACCGATTATTATGAAATTTAGTATGTGTGTTAGAAATGGGATTATCTAAAATGAGTTTTGGGTGAAGTTTTAGAATATAGCCAAGAATGATGGAACTTGACTATTTCTCATCACATGTGCGTTGAAAATGGGATTCTAAAACTGTTTTGGATGAAGTTCTGCAATATGGCCAAGTATGATGGAACTTGTCTATTTCTCAACCGATTATTATGAAATTTGATATGTGTGTTAGGAATCGGATTCTAAAATGAGTTTTGGATAAAGTTCTGGAATATGGCCAAGCAGGATGGAACTTGTCTATTTCTCAACCGATTATTATAAAATTTAGTATGTGTGTTAGAAATGGGATTCTAAAATGAGTTTTGAATGAAGTTTTAGAATATGGCCAAGAATGATGGAACTGGACTATTTCTCATCACATTTGCGTTGAAAATGGGATTCTAAAACTGTTTTGGATGAAGTTCTGCAATATGGCCAAGTATGATGGAACTTGTCTATTTCTCAACCGATTATTATGAAATTTGATATGGGTGTGTTAGGAATCGGATTCTAAAATGAGTTTTGGATAAAGTTCTGGAATATGGCCAACCAGGATGGAACTTGCCTATTTCTCAACCGATTACGATGAAATTCGACATTTGTATTGGAAATGGGATTCTCAAATGATTTTTGGATGAAGTTCTGGGATTTTAAAATGATCTCTGGATGAAGTTCTGGAATATGGCCAAATATGATGGAACTTGTTTATTTCTCAACCGATTATTATGAAATTTAGTATGTGTGTTAGAAATGGGATTCTAAAATGAGTTTTGAATGAAGTTTTAGAATATGGCCAAGAATGATGGAACTTGACTATTTCTCATCACATGTGCGTTGAAAATGGGATTCTAAAACTGTTTTGGATGAAGTTCTGCAATATGGCCAAGTATGATGGGACTTGTCTATTTCTCAACCGATTATTATGAAATTTGATATGGGTGTGTTAGGAATCGGATTCTAAAATGAGTTTTGGATAAAGTTCTGGAATATGGCCAAGCAGGATGGAACTTGTCTATTTCTCAACCGATTATTATGAAATTTAGTATGTGTGTTAGAAATGGGATTCTAAAATGAGTTTTGAATGAAGTTTTAGAATATGGCCAAGAATGATGGAACTTGACTATTTCTCATCACATGTGCGTTGAAAATTTGATTCTAAAACTGTTTTGGATGAAGTTCTGCAATATGGCCAAGTATGATGGGACTTGTCTATTTCTCAACCGATTATTATGAAATTTGATTTGTGTGTTAGAACTGGGATTCTAAAATGAGTTTTGGATGGGGTTCTAGAATATGGCCAAGTATGATGGAACTTGCCCATTTCTCAACCAATTATGATGAAATTCGACATGTGTTTTGGAAATGGGATTCTAAAATGTTTTTTGGATGAAGTTCTGGGATTTTAAAATGATCTCTGGATGAAGTTCTGGAATATGGCCAAATATGATGGAACTTGTCTATTTCTCATCACATGTGCGTTGAAAATGGGATTCTAAAACTGTTTTGGATGAAGTTCTGCAATATGGCCAAGTATGATGGAACTTGTCTATTTCTCAACCGATTATTATGAAATTTGATATGTGTGTTAGGAATCGGATTCTAAAATGAGTTTTGGATAAAGTTCTGGAATATGGCCAAGCAGGATGGAACTTGCCCATTTCTCAACCGATTACGATGAAATTCGACATTTGTATTGGAAATGGGATTCTAAAATGTTTTTTGGATGAAGTTCTGGGATTTTAAAATGATCTCTGGATGAAGTTTTGGAATATGGCCAAATATGATGGAACTTGTCTATTTCTCAACCGATTATTATGAAATTTAGTATGTGTGTTAGAAATGGGATTCTAAAATGAGTTTTGGATGAAGTTTTAGAATATGGCCAAGAATGATGGAACTTGACTATTTCTCATCACATGTGCGTTGAAAATGGGATTCTAAAACTACTGTTTTGGATGAAGTTCTGCAATATGGCCAAGTATGATGGAACTTGTCTATTTCTCAACCGATTATTATGAAATTCGACATGTGTTTTGGAAATGGGAATCTAAAATGAGTTTTGGATGAAATTCTGAAATATGGCCAAGTATGATGGAACTTGCCTATTTCTCAATCGATTACGTTGAAATTCGACAAGAGTGTTGGAAATGGGATTCTAACATGTTTTTTGGATGAAGTTCTGGAATATGGCCAAGTATGATGGAACTTGGCTATTTCTCTACCGATTATGTTGAAATTCGACATGTTTAATGGAAATGGGATTCTAAAATGAGTTTTGTATCATGTTCTAGAATATGGCCAAGTATGATGGAACTTGCTCATTTCTCAACCGATTATAATGAAAATCGACATATGTTCAGGAATATGGCAAATTATGATGGAACTTGACTATTTCTTAACCGATTATAATGAAATTTGATATGTGTATGGAAATGGGAATATTTGATATGTGTGGAATATTGCCAAGTAGGATGGAACTTCGCTATGCCTTAACCGCGTTATTATTAAATTAGCCATGTGTTTTGGGAATGGGATTCTAAAATAATTTTTTATAAAGCTCTAGAATATGGCCAAGTAGGATAGAACTTGGCTATTTCTTAACCGATTATGATGAAATTTGATATTTGTTTGGAAATGGGATTCTAAAATGAGTTTTTGGATAAATTTTTGGAATATGGTCAGCTAAACGGTTAGAAGTATCAGTATAATTTGTTATACTACTTTCGGTATAAAGTTCTAGAATACGATTTTTCGTTTTAAATTGGATGCCTGTGTCCATGTTACTGAAGCTTTTGACCTGTTTGGCTGTTGTTGTATAAGTAAATATATGTAGGTTAAAATAGAAATCAATAATGTCAAAACTGTCACACCAACTTTATGACATTATTGAAGATAACAAAGACCGAAGTTCTGATCCCCTCGTGAGGTTTCAGCCCTTTATATTTTGTTTATTTACATTTCAATTTCAATTGCAAGATCGATGTTCAAGTAGAGAATCAAAATAAAAAAATTCTCTGCAAAACTTTGGCCATGGCACAGTTCGTGGAAAGGTTGCATGTTGGAGTTTCATTGATTTGCATATTCAACGGCAACTTGAGTGCTAAATGAGCAGATTGTTTCAATGCATCGAAATTATATTGTTTTAGCGTTTCAACTATTGATCAAACGCGTCGTGCATCGGACGATTGGGCGCCGTCATGCCTAATTGGGGTAATACCTTGTTCGATATCAACAAGCATATGTCCTCATTTAATATCAATGCCTCGTTGGATTTGATATTCTAGTACGTATCTGATGCAAAATATCATCAGACATATCACAAATCAGTCAGTTTCGATGGGAACCATGTTAAGATAATTATCGAAAACAATGTTCGTATTTGATGAGCATTTCACGAAATCACAGCATCTCCGAGGGTGTTATCCCAATGAGTATCATTCTTTAGCAATCGCAAACGTTGACATGCTTCTCTTTATGTGCCACATATTTCACCATTAACGGTTCGTAGTTGTTCGAATGATGGGCCACGAACATTGACTAATAGCAAACACAAATAGAAACACTCGTCGTTGCTTGGATGGACTGTGTAAATGCAACCTAACGCACCGTTGAAAAATACATGTGGGTATAACCTGGAACTGGATTTCCTTGTTTCCGCCGTTGAAATTTCTTTGACGATTGATTCCAAGCATAATATTTTGGCATTTCGGAGTCTAGCAGCGTATTTATTGGGACAACAACAACGACGTTTGTTAATATTAAACGGTGAGTCAAATGGAGGGAACAAATGAATTTAAAAGGGAAACGATTAAAGAAATTTATAGGTAAGGGCTAAAATAATAAATCTTCTTGCCCAACCGAAACAACCACTGATTATATCCCATCAGTCAGCCTAGCCACGCTGCTATTATTCTCGTGTTCTACCGTATGGAACGCTACACTACACCCCAAGTGAAACAACGAACTTAAAATCTGAAAGGTTTTAACAAAAATTTTTGTTCTGGAGGGTAACACAATTTCCATTTATCACTCGCGTGGGTCATTTTGACCTCAGTAGAACAAAAAAAAAAAACACAAGAATATTCTTTTCGATTACTAAATTCTGTTGAATCGACGAAACTACACTAAATAAATAAAATACAATCAATACAATATCCTTTCACTATAAAACTCCTTAAATCATTCGAATGAAATTTGCCCACTTTACGGCCATTCATTACCTCTAGTTCATAAGTGCTTTTACCAATTCTTTTAGTGATCCGGCATTTTTCGTACAGAGAATCAAACTTCGAGTTATATCCGTCTATCGCTTTGGACTGCTTAAAGCTCTTCTTCAACACAGTCTCGCCAACCTGAAATTGTATAGGACGCGTACGTAGATTATATCTTTGAATATTCTGTTCGTACGCTTTATTCAAATTAAGTTTGACAGCATCATGTATTCTAGCTAAATTTTGTACATGTTCTTCACGATTTTTACACTGCTCCTTTTCGTTAATATTGGTGAAAAAAAAGGCGTGTATCGCGAAGACTCATGCACTGCTGTCCTCAGTGCACATGCTATCTGGTTTATGTTTTCGTCCCATACCCGTTGGTCTTTCTCTATGTAACTAAGAAGTAAAGACGTCAATTACTACTAACAAGTATCTGTTTCCGACTTTAGATCGAGGGTACGGCCCCATATAGTCGATGGCAATCATTTCCCATGGGCGAGTTGGAACGCGTGGCTCACCCATGGGTACCCTCGAGATCTCACACTTTGGTTTGTTCAGCTGATATTTTTCACACACCTTTACATAATTCCGCACATCACCAGCCATTCTCGGCCATTAATACTTCTCCTGAAGTCTCCGGAGCGTTTTGAAAAAACCAAGGCGTGCAGCTAAACCGCTATCGTGGTTGTCATATGAAATCGTCATTCTACTCGACTTTGGAACATATAGCTTCCACTCCCAGCTATCGGCACCATCGTCTCCAATAGTCTGGCAATATTTATACAACTTCCCATCATTAATACGAAAATCGGGATATTTATTGGGAAAATCTAATACATCTTTGCTGACCTTCTGATATGCTGGGTTTGCCTGCACGTCAGTATCGACTTAAACACACTCAACAGCACGAGACAATGCATCAGGAACTACATTTAACTTTCCCTTTCTGCCTCCGGGTGTCTTTCACAGATTTCGGTGTTGTGAAGTTCAGGATTCCCAGGTATCTGATTTCCTTGAGACAAACCCGCGATTTTTCTAAACTAATCGTGAGATTAGCCTTCCGCAAACGCTTGGCTACCTCTTTCAGTAGTTTTATGTGCTCTTCAAACGTTTGCGACATCACGATTATGTCATCAAGATAAACAAACACCCTCGGTTCCAAATGTACTCCGAGAACCTAGTCCATCAACCGGCAAAGAGTTTGGTTAGAATTGCGCAGCCCAAACGGCATCCACTTGTACTGGAAGAGTCCTCTTCCAGGTACAATAAAAGCCATTTTAGGTCGACTGGTAGCATTTAAGTCAATTTGCCAGAAGGCATCATTCAAATCTAAACTGGACAAGTACCGTGTACCGGATAACTGTCCGGTATATGGCAAAGGGTAACTATCTTTAACCGTGACTTCATTAAGTTTGCGTGCATCTAAACAAAATCTGATTTTCCCTGAAGGCTTCGGCACACAAACAAAAGGGTGTGCCCATTCAGTCGGACCGGCCTCTTCCACCACTTCCAATCTTAACATATGGTCCAATTCCGCGTTCATGTCTTTTAGAACGTATGGGGAGATAGGTCGAGCTCTCATTTTAACCGGCTTAGCATCGCCTGTGTCAATGTTGTGTTTCGTCAGATTCGTACAACCAAGTTTATCGAGTTGGGTGACTAGAAAGGATTTCATCACGTGGTTCAGTGTCACTTTCTGTAAATCATCCAAATGATGTTGATCAGCCTTTTCAGTATTTGGCACAACACTAACATAGTCAACACTAAGCAGATCTTTGGTTCCAACTGACGGCCAGATGCGGAAGCTTCCCAAAAATCGATACCGCAGATCAGATCCCTGGGAATTGATTGGGACCACCAGAGACCTAATCACTTTACATTTCTTATCGACAGTAAATGAAATGTCCACAGAATGCTTGAATTCAACAAACCAGTTACAGTATGTATATCCCAAAACGTCCACTTCTATATGGGGTCGGTTCGCCTTCAATGTTAATTACGCATTCAATTGTCTGTGGCATTCCAAGTAATTCGTTGTTGTTATTCACATCACGACAATTCTCTTCTTCGCTAGCTTCCCTGAATTTTCTAAATTTATTTTTTTTAACCGTTAGTTTATTGTTTACTAAGTAGTTCGCAATGGTTCTATCATTTGTTGTTGCGTTATTGTTTTGTGTTGGCCTCTGTTACAACTATATAAGTATGTCACTTCCTTTGGTCACATACTTGCAGATGTATTTGATTGATTTTCCGGAATGGCAAGATTCGGATAATGGCAAATACGGAACAATCCAAAATGATTATCAACTTCAATGTCCTGTTAATTCACTTTGAAAATTCGCAGTCCATCCGCGACGATTCAATGGATAACCATTGTAATTGTTTCTGCTACTAATGCCCGTGGACAACGCTTTGAACATTTTCCGTCGACCATACACGGAGAATTGTTATTTAATGTTCCACAGGGGCATGAATAAGGTTCTTAGTAACAACCTTCAGTAAGCCTGGATCTTCTTCTTTATCGCGAATTTCCGTTGATATCACATCATCGATTTCATTCGGTCTTATCTTCTCAATCAATCAAATGAGAATATGTGCGTGTGGCAATACGAGCTTCTACCACTCCACTGAATACATCCGCAGCAGCGCGTCTTGCTATAAATAAGCGATGCTTCACAATGACATCCATCAGTGATTTATATTTGTGTTGCTCAACACAATCCAGAAGTTTCATTTCTGTATTTCAATGCCTTATTTTACGTTGAAACGGAATGCAGCTCGACGAATATTCAACGCAGTATTTGTTTGTCTTTTTGTACGACTATTCAAATTCTTGTTGCAGTTGCTTTCTACTGACCGACAATTTCTCATGCACGATGCACATATCACCGTGGTTTGAAATTTTTCCTTTCTTCTTGTAAACGTGCTCAACGTGTTTGTGATAATCGATCCTGCTCAAATACAATTCGATCTTCGTGTTATTATGCAGTTCGATTAAATCGAAAATTCATTTGCTTTGTAGCATTATGAGTTCTGTGGTCTAAATTGCTTCGCCTTATTGGCGGCATTGCAATGTGATTAAATTGTGTCAATTTCATTCAATTGTGTCAATTGCAATGCAATGCGCGATGCGAACAATAACCATTCAATTGAAGGTGGACAATTGATTCACTTTGTAAACTGTATAACCGTTTGCCACTTCAAAACTCATCTTATTTCGTAGGTGCATCTGTAAATTTGTTTGAGATAAAACGCCGATACTTAGTTCATTTCATGAAACGATTGACATTAGCTTACGACAGAATCACAATTCAACTGAAAATAACCAACTGAATCAATTTTTCGTCACTACTAGCTTGATTCTCAATTTGATAATTAGCTGCCAACGATATTTGAGCATTTCAATTTCAGGCAAATTTTCCAATTTTCCGTGAAAGCTAATAAGGCTTTACGAACAATCGGTCTGAAGTGATGCGCATAGCAACGAACATCACTAAATTTTTATTTATATAGATTTTCTCCAATGGAAAATTGTTTCCATGGAAATGTTTATTGCACGCGCTTCGCTATATTTTCTATATAAGAAGATTTCATCCCAACATTAATTGAAGTGGGAGTTAATGTGCTTGAACGCGCTTGGCTTATAAAAGAAGGTTCTTGCCTCCTTCATATAACCAACGTCGTTTTAAAATCGTTATTAATTGCACGAAATTTTTAATAATCGCGGTTTTCCAAGCCGGTTTTTTGATTGAGTCAATTTTGGATTTAGATGGTCGTTCATTCCACGTTCAAACCATACTCAAATATTTTTAGTGAGATTTTGATCGTTCTATTATATGAGTACCTATAGCAGTAATTTTGTTGTGCACTTATGAAACCTTGGTCCATAGCTAACAAAGCTAAGACAGTTAAAAGCCATTGCTGGCGGTCAATTTAATTCTATAGTCTAAGTTCGAAACAATTATAAATTACGTTACATCCGAATTTTTAATTTTGCCTCTGTTTTGCGTTGTCATCCATATAAACACTCTTTAGTCTGTGTGCCCTACACCACTGTGGTTGTTATGAAATTTAAACACTTAAAATTAGCTTAAAAATAAAAATAAACAAAAAGTTTGCGTAACGAGTTAGTTTTTTTTGGCTTAAATTTGTATTGTTGTAGATCATTCATTAAATCATTAGTAACTAAATTTACAAAACATGTTTAAGTTTAGAAAAAAAAAAAAATAAATTATTGTACGTGCTAATCTCTACAAACTGGTTTTATACGTGATGCTTTATTCAGTAATCGCCGCAGTTGAAACAATTTTGTGATCGATCATTCACGTATTGTAAATAAAATGTATTTACAATTATTTGTATTTAACGTGGTAATGTGTGGTGTATTTTGCCAATATTTAAATCCAAATTCAGTGTTTTCGTACGAACTTCCGGATGGCGATACAAAATGGTTAAATATAACAATACATAATGCAACGTATTCCCCATTGCAAATTACATTCAATTGCTACAATTATGACTCGTTGAAATTTTTTGAAGTGCGACTAGGCGGCTCCAAAGAAATTGCGGTACGAAATGGGGTTACATTGGATTTTATTAAGTGTTTCAATAATGCCACGGATAATGAAAATTATAATTACGGCTTAAGTAAACGGTTTAATAGTTTACCATATTTTAAAACCCAATACATCAACGGATATCCGCTAACAATACAGTTGGACAAATATGTAGAAGTGAATAGTGATGTGTTATTTGGCAATTTTGTCTTTAAAAAATTTGATACAGTGACTTTTAACAATCTTGGTTTTAATTCTAGTAAATTTTTAAATCAATTATATTGTCGAAGTTGCATATTTCGAAATAGTGGTCGCATCGATTTTAATGAATTTTGTGCCAATATGTCCGACACGGAGTGGTTTCAAACAATTTCAACTAAATTGATTAATTTTAGTCCAGCTAATTTAAAAAAATTTCTTGGTCTAATAACATTAAACATAAATGATTTTGATTTGGATGATTACAATGCGTTGAATGCATCAGGGTTATTTGAGCACAACGTGAATATTACGGAAATTAATTTTGATAATTCAAAAGGAAAAATTACTCTGCATGGGCAAGTATTTCGTGGACTACAAAATATTCAAAGAATTCTATTACAAGGATTGCAATTGGATAGCGTACCAAAGGATTTGTTTAGGGATTTGCCGGAATTGAACACAGTGTATTTATCGAGGAACAACATAAAAATTGTGGATCCTTCCATTTTCCAGACAAACAGAAAATTTAATTTGATTTCATTTACTGATAATCCATTTTATACGGAGTGAGTTCAATCAATATTATTCTCTCAAATTACTAAAATGTTTTTATTTTTCAGGCCACACAACAAATTGGAATCTTTTGATTTGGGTGGCAACTCGATTAGCCTGGAGCTGACCAATTTCACAGCACATACATTCGATTTATTGAAGCAGTTGATCAAACATCCTAATATAACTAACGTATCATTCCAATCATTTCTCATTGATAATTTTAATTTTACAAACTTCACAAGTATACAATCGAATCGAACTACTGTTATAAACATAAAATTTCAAAATGGCTTTCCTGATTTTGATTTGGTATATATTGGGTCGCTTGGAAATATTACCCAACCGAAATTCGATATAAAAACAAAATTTAAAACGCTAATCCGTGTAGGATTATCTGAAGATATCTTATGTCACGATTCCAACATGATTAAACGTCTATTTCCACATTATCTTAAAAATTATCAGGATCGTCCAGGATTTTATTTCGAAGAAAATCGTCTGTTCGTCGAGTTTATAATACCTACTTCGTGTTATCATCTTGATGAACAATTTGGTAAAATTTTCACTGAAAATTGCCCCAAAATTTGTGACTGTAAATACATTTCACTAAGTAATAAAGTTAAAATCAATTGTAATAGCAAAAATTTAACGGAAATCCCGCATATTCCCTATCCCCAGCAGTACGTTAATCTTCGTGCAATTGATTTACATCTTGAAAATAATTCGTTAAGTGTTTTAAGCTCGGCAAATCAGGATGCCAACGTTTTGAAAAAGCTTGCGTCCCTTAATTTGAAAAATAATAAAATACAAATTTTTCCAACCGATGAGGCGGATTTTTTAAGCAATATTTGGGCCTTGAATGTTTGCGGCAATCCGCTATTAGCAAATGAGTGGCATTATATACAACCTAATTTAGCATCGGGTTTACAAGTAATGAATAAATATACTTGTGATGTTGATAATGAAATACAAAGGGTAGTGGATTATATAAAAGAAAAAAAATTAAACGAGCTCGATGAGTATTTGGATGGTTTAAAGAATGAGTAATTTTATGTTTATTGTGAAATGGTGTTTTTTGAAAAATTTAATTAAATAACAACGGAAGAACAAAACAGATTTCTTGATGTTAAGTTTTAAGTATGGTATATGTCGATTTTCAGTGCGTTTTTTATTCGCTAAATTGACTGCTCCGCATAACATCATCCGGCGCTAATAAAAAAACGCACTAATTATCTTTATTACGATAAAATCTGTAATTATTTTTCTTAAATAAATGGTGATCTAAAATTAACATTTTCTAAATTTTTGTTTCCGGAAAGTTGTAATATTATCAGGCGTTCCCATTAATTATGGAACATTATAGTTTGGTAAATGTGTTTAGTAGTCCTATATGTTTAGTAAAACACCCAATTAATATTTAGGTATTGATTGTAGTAGAGCGGTTGTATCACTTTTGATTACAAAATAACCGTAACGACGAAGTTGAAAACTGGCACAGTTTTCAACCATGTTTTATACATTTTTAATATTAATAAGGTTTAACAACTATTGAATTTCCAACAGAAGAAGTTCCACAACGCTTCTGCTTATAAAACAATTCAATCGTTAAGTAATCTTCATGATAGTGTCACTCCTAAATTTATCATATCAGTGAATCATGTTATGATTCCGAATTATACCCAGAATTCAATTGTCCTTTCAATCTGCTTGTAATTGGAAAAAGCCTTGGAAAGGAGGAGGACAAAACCCACCGAATGGACTTTAAGGAAGTCAAATCCTTGTAGAATTGCACCCTCCGTGTGGCGATAGGTGTAAATTTTGAAATTTAATGAAGCTACAAAACACAACTACATTGCATCATCTTTGACTACAATTAGGTCTAAACGCCGGTATTCATTCATTGAAAATTATCGTGAGTTAAAAATGCATTTCATTTTCAAATTAACAATGTACATATACTATAAGGCTTCGAGTTTGTAAACAATTTTATACGGCGACTTATTAACTATAGTCCGATTATAGAACAACGGTCAGCACAGAACTGAAAAATTGAGTTTGAAAACATATTGCCCCGATTGAATTCCCTGACGGAGGCAAAACTATATGGATTGTCTGCTATATGGAGAAATTAGAAATTTGAATTGGGTACGCGTTGCGTTAAACCAGAGATAAATAAAAAGAGATAAATTATTGTAAAGAATTGCATGGTTTCGCAAATTCTGGCAAAATCGACTGATAAAAGCGACAATCTTGATGTGAGTAAAAGCAGTAATACAAATGGTAACCCATCACTATTCGACACTCCTATGCCATCTATTTAAAACTAGGTACTTGTCATCCTTTTGTTTCGAATATATCATAATTAACCATGTAGGCGACAAGTTTTAATAAATTTCATATGAGTGGTAGTTTTTATCTTACCGCGACCGTCATATTTTACAAATATTTCATAAAAAAAACCTAACGTTAGTATGTGTTTGTGTTTGTATTTGTAAATCAAAATGCATCACTTTAAATCAAAACCTGCTAAAATTCTCACTTAGAAAGCCTGCTTCTTTTGTTAGCACGCAGATACACATTTAAAAATATCAACTGTTAAGTGTATTGGTTATTAATTACTAAAAAAAAATATAAAAAAATGTAATTTTTTCGATTTCACCAACACCACTTATAGTTGATATCACACACTACTTAATACACTGTATTCACTTCACAACCGTATGTATTCTCACTAATACCCCTAGATATTTAATCTCTTTGGAAAAACAAACAGCAGTACCGTTTGACAATAACAGTTTTGTTTGGATTGAACTGAGTCCTTCCTGGTCACACCACTGCCATATTAAATCTAGTGCATTTTGCATGAGATCAGAGATGACCCCATCAAACTTACCTCTAATTATGATAGCCACATCATCCGCATAGCCCTGGACATCAAACCCATGGCTACTCAGAAGGATAAGTAGTCTGTCAATAACCAATGACCATAACAGAGGAGACAGTACGCCTCCTTTGGGACAGCCCTTTACGGCCCTGATGGTTACTGACTCGCCACCTAATCTGGCTGTAATTTCGCGATGTTCCAGCATGGAGCGTATCCACCTAATTGTAGAAGGCGGAATCCCCTTCTCCATTGCTGCCCTCTTTATCGATCCATAGGAGGTGTTATCAAAAGCCCTCTCTATGGGTGCGTCCGAAATGTGAATTTAAATGCTTATTTAATCAAAAAATGCGCATTTTTTGATTAAATAAAATTTTATTAAAATTTTTAAATTAATTAAAATTGGACAAACCAAATTAATAAATCGACTAATATGATTAATAAATTGAAAAATGCACATAAATCTACATCGCATGTAGTTTTTTAAATGTGTCTTCGCTAAATGCACATTTTTCATTTCGGACGCACCCTATATCCACAAAGGCACAAAAGGCAATTTCTTTATTTTATAGAGCAAAATTCCAAGCCCTCTGGAGGGCATTCCTGATTCAAGTGAAATTCTATAAGAGTCCCAATCGGTCACCCCTATTATTGATGTCTATGCTGCCCCACACCGTGTGGTGCGCATTCGCATCACATCCTATCAGGTAGGCCAGCCCATTGTGCTTGCAATGAGCGATAAGCCGCCTGACTTCGAGTGGAGGTATCATCTCTGAGTCTCCAGGAAAGTAGGCGGAGGCCATTATAGCCTCCAGTTTGCCTCTTATCCCCACAACCTCCACCATAACTGCGACCAAGTCCCTGGAGATGAACTCTGAAATTGGAATAAAATTAATTTGTGAACTTGCCAGAATGGCCGCTCTTGAACACTCAGTTCCGTTATGATAAATCAACTTACCCACTTGCGTTGGTATCCCTCTAATTTGGTTACCCATGGCTCCTGGATTAGAACCATGCCAATATTTTGGCAGATATACCTACGACAAAGGACGACCGGAGACGCCTTTGCATGCTGCAGATTTATCTGGAGACAGGCAATGTTTGCCATCACCTATCAGAAGATTTCTGCTTCAGGAGGCCTGGATCAGCCTCCCTCATCACCCCTCCTTTACCCATCAGGCCAATACTGTCGGTAGGTGGCCGGTCAGTGCCCTCCACCTCCCTACTACTGCCCTCCGATACCTGGGAGTCTCCAGGATTCGCCAGCTGTGCGCGGAGGGACGCCTTGCGGGGCCGTCCTCCGTACAACTTTCGACGCCTTCAGCTTCTTACCCCGCCTTTTCTTCAACAAATGGTGAATTCCTTCATGAATTTATTGAAATATTTGTAAATAACACTGCCAATACCTCCTTGGTGATTGATTCATTTTTTGATATGGGTCTAAGGCAACATAATGAAGTGCACAATCATAATGGCTCACTTCTGGATCTGGTTTTTACTGACAAATTTTACATCCATCTGTGCAACCTTGTGAAGACCTAATTAAATTAAGTTTTCAATGTTTTGACGATTATATTCTAAATGATAATATTTTAACCTTTGATTTTAATAATGGTGATTATGACTCTCTAAATGGATATCTTGAAAATATTTCCTGGGTTTTCCTTTATAATGAGAAGGATATCGAAATTATGACTAACCGGTTTTACGAAACTTTGTATGCGGGGATGGATCTATTTATTAAAAAAAAATTCAACAAACATAATTCGTATCGTGAAAAGTGGTTCAACAAAAAACTTGTTAGTTAGTAACCGTAAAACCAAGACACACAAATGGTATAAAATGACGAACGCATCTGCTAATTATGCATTGTATTCTCACCTTGGGTATGAATTTAAGGTTTTGAATCAATTTATGTATGGTAATTACTTGTTAGAAATTGAATCTGGTATCAAATCAAATCCATCGTGCTTTTGGCATTATATAAATTCTAAAAGGAAATCTGTTGGTTATTCAATACTCATGAGTTATAACTGTTTGCGAATTATTTACAACGTTTTTCAAATCCGTTTATTCAGTTGATAATGTTTTGACATCTGTCTCTGACCGTGACATTGTCAATAGTCATATTCACGGTATTTTTGCTTTTACAGGGGAACAAATTAAAACGGCTTTAGATGGTTTCAATACTTTGGAATTGAGTAGCGTGCATCTTTCAATTTTGACTTGTACGGCAATGTATTTGTGAAAAATTAATGGTTCGAGACCTAAAATTTTTTGTTTGGACTTTTGTTCTTAAACCAAAATACATATCAAATAATATATCAATTCCGAAAATTAATCAAAATCAAAATTTTTAACTGTTAATTTGATAGAATTAAGTTGTTTAACCGCAAATTTTGCAAATTATTGCAAGAGTGGAGGGATATCCAAAATTATTTGTCTGTCTCCTCACACGTTTCCATGTCATTCATCACACCAGATTTAAACTTTGCGTAGTGGTTTCACACGAAAAGTGTAAGTATTTCCAAAAGATTCTAGCCCCTTGCCAACAATAATTTTTCTAAAATTTCAATCTACAAAAAAAAGTACAGGACTGAGTTTAGGTAAATGGTTAAATGAAATTAATCGTATAGGTACTCGTATCCGGAGGGGCGGTTCCCTTGATTTAAGGGAGTTAAAATGTTTTACCACCTCTAAAAGAGTACACTGGAATAACGATAAGTTAATTAAAAAAAAATTAAATGTTGGAGACATCTTTGCTAAAATAAAAATATTTTATTTACCCCGGGCAACGCCGGGTACCTTAGCGAGTATATTTATATAATTTAACACCAACACTCAGCTAAACGCATTTGATTAGTTCCCAAGCACAAACCGCATTCCATAAAAATTCATAAATAACGTTTAACCATATTTATATATTTTATATGTATAGTTATGTATAGCACATACAGACGATATACGACATCCAAGGGCAACCTCAAGTAACCTCATGCAAGGAAAAGTGCATCAACAACAGTTTGCACTTATCAACAAATGCAGCACAAATGCAACATTGTAGTTAAATCAAATTGCAATATTTTAATTCAAATCAAATTTCAAAATGTAAATTAAATATAAATTATAAATGCATAATTGCATTTTCTGCTTTATTGTTTTTCTTTATCGCAGAGTACATAATTACTCTGCTTACATTTTATATTCATTCTACTTTTAAACTCAAACTTGTAAACACTAATAAAAACGAAATACAAAGCATTCAGTGAGTGTAATTAACTGAAACCTACAAAAATTAAAATAAATAAGTTATATTATTGAAAGCGCTCGAACCACAACTCGCGTAATAAACATAACTGGCGCAGTTACTAGTGATAGTTAAAAAAAAAAAGTAAAAGTGATTAGTGTTTTAAAATCATAAAATTAGTGTAAGACGTGAAAATTTGTTTTAAAATAACAATTTAAGTGAATTGTGTGTGATAGAACTGAGTGAAAAAGAAAAGAGAAAGGACCCTATAGGATAAGCATAGTAAATTGGGCCCAAAACAACGTATTTTCTATTTTCCCCATAGATAAGCTTGGGCCCAGTTGCATGAAATGGAATACATCATTTTTCGATATTTCTAAATATTTTTTGCGACTTTTTAGGATTGGTGGTTCTTTAGTATGTTGTTTTATAATTGCAAAAATATTTCGCAACTCCCTCCCACTTGTTTACAGGGTGTTACAGCAGTTTTATGCATTTGTCATTTTTATAATTTTTATATTTGTCTAAATTCAATAAATTGCTTTGTTTTGAATAAAAAAATATTCCAAACAGTAATTATGGTGTATGTTAGCCTAATTATGCGAATTATAATTAATTTGCACACTACAGTGACGCACTTCCGGTTTTGAATGCAAATACTACATAATTGAATATACATCATTTTTCGATATTTCTAAATATTTTTTGCGACTTTTTAGGATTGGTGGTTCTTTAGTATGTTGTTTTATAATTGCAAAAATATTTCGCAACTCCCTCCCACTTGTTTACAGGGTGTTACAGCAGTTTTATGCATTTGTCATTTTTATAATTTTTATATTTTTCTAAATTCAATAAATTGCTTTGTTTTGAATAAAAAAATATTCCAAACAGTAATTATGGTGTATGTTAGCCTAATTATGCGAATTATAATTAATTTGCACACTACAGTGACGCACTTCCGGTTTTGAATGCAAATACTACATAATTGAATATACATCATTTTTCGATATTTCTAAATATTTTTTGCGACTTTTTAGGATTGGTGGTTCTTTAGTATGTTGTTTTATAATTGCAAAAATATTTCGCAACTCCCTCCCACTTGTTTACAGGGTGTTACAGCAGTTTTATGCATTTGTCATTTTTATAATTTTTATATTTTTCTAAATTCAATAAATTGCTTTGTTTTGAATAAAAAAATATTCCAAACAGTAATTATGGTGTATGTTAGCCTAATTATGCGAATTATAATTAATTTGCACACTACAGTGACGCACTTCCGGTTTTGAATGCAAATATTACATAATTGAATATACATCATTTTTCGATATTTCTAAATATTTTTTGCGACTTTTTAGGATTGGTGGTTCTTTAGTATGTTGTTTTATAATTGCAAAAATATTTCGCAACTCCCTCCCACTTGTTTACAGGGTGTTACAGCAGTTTTATGCATTTGTCATTTTTATAATTTTTATATTTTTCTAAATTCAATAAATTGCTTTGTTTTGAATAAAAAAATATTCCAAACAGTAATTATGGTGTATGTTAGCCTAATTATGCGAATTATAATTAATTTGCACACCACAGTGACGTACAGTCCTGTACTAAATGATAACCGCACCTCTAATTTAAGATTTATTTCATTTCAAATAAATTCATTTAAAATTGTTCCTATATATGCAAAAATAATACTCTTCAGTTTACCAATGCGTGCACAAATACAAATCATTATTTTCTGCGGGATCATGGACAATTGGAGAACCCCCATTTAGTATGGTTATAAAAGATAGCCGCTTAAGTATTATAGCCGTTAAATATTATTCCGATTTTTGTTATTTTTTAAATATGGGTGGAAAAGGTAGTTTGAACGAGTTTGATAAATTGACGTTATTAAGAAAAGTAATATGAGTATCCGTTAATAGCAGAAAATATTAGTTGGAGTGAGAAGGTAGTGCTAAATTATTTAAAAAATTCGCAATTATACGGTTCGCATAAAAGTGCAGGCCGCCGGCCAGTGGAACTTATTGATAGAGAAAAACGGTTAATTTTACGAAACGTCTCTAATTTTATTGGCACCGTGCAACAAATTGCGTTAAAAGCTTGAGATAATACAAAGATTTGTAATGTGAGGAAAGTATTAAGAGAGTCAGATAATATACAAATCAAAAAATTACAAAGAAAACCACAACTGTTATCAAATCATAAAGATGCCAAATTGCGTTTCGCGAAGGAACATATGTCGTGGAAGAAAAAGTGGCAGCGCGTTATTTTTAGTGACGAAAAAAATTGAATATGGATAGCCTTGATTAATGGCAATATTATTTTCACGACCTTTGAAAAGAACTTCTTGTGCTATCGAGGCGTCAACGAGGTGGAGGATCTCTGATTGTTTGGGGTGCAATTGGCTATGGAGGAAGAATGGATGTGAAGTTTATGTCCGGTCGTCTTAACAGCAACCGGTATAAATCCATGCTATCCCGAAACATTACCAGTTGTTGATGCACAAAATGGCGACCCAAACTTTATTTTCCAGCAGGATAATGCAGCCGTACACACCGCCGGGATAGTAAATTATTGGTTTACGGAGGCTCAGATACCAGTTTTGAAACAGCCAGCAAGGTCACTCGACATTAACAGCATCGAAAACATATGGGGTGTACTCAGCAGAGTTGTATATGCTGAAGGAACACAATACAGCAGCGTTCATGAACTAAAGTCATCAGTACAACGCGAATTGGCTAATATTTCAAATTAATATGCCAAAACTTGTACAAAAGTATGCCAAATCGAATTTTCGAAATAATTAAAAACAATGGCCGAAACACAAAATATTAATTGGAATAAAAAATCATTTTTATAACTGTGCTTTTTATATTTATTTCCTATTAAAAACAATAAAATATTGTGTGCGGCTATCTTTTATTACCATACTAAATGAGGGTTACCCATAAATTTTCCATGACGCCGCAGAGAATAAAGTTGGTAAAGTGAAAAGTATTATTTTTGCAAAGGAAGAATTTTAAAAGAATTTATTTGAAATTAAATAAATCTTAAATTAGGAGTGCGGCTATCATTTAGTACTTGACTGTATAATTAATTTGCACACTACCAAGCCAAACAGAAGTGCGATCATTATTAATAAAAAATCTAAAAATTGTATTCAATTGGTATTTCATTTATTATCGTTTTTATTTTACCGGAGAATTTTTGGATAAGCGCAGAAATAACCTTATTCCAAAATAAGCAGCATAAAAAATTCACATTATTTTGGAAGGAGCAAAACAAACTTATCCATAGAAACATTCCTTACTAAACTATTGTAACTTTAGAACAAGTTATGTAGAGACTCAATCTGAATCGGAGTCTGAGATTTGACAACCAGAATTCATAGCATTTATAATATTATCTGCTAGACCTTTGCGGTGCTTTGATAATACATGTGGGTTGTGTCTTGCGTAGCCCAAATACCATATCACTGAAGTTATATGACTGCATGTACCGACAACTCTGCTCCCAGTTTTGCACTTACAGTAATATCCTAAAATTGATTCGGCTCCACTACCATTAGGAAAGAATTCTAACCATAACTGATGAATCCGAGTTGACGAAAAACGAATTCAATTTTGCGTCTTATCAAATTCTTCATTTCGTTATGTATAAAGATCTTGTAACTAGAATCTGCCTTCATGTGTTCATAAGTATATCATTTTCCTTGGTCTAACTGATACATACCTAAAGTGATATTTTTAATTTCTTCTTCTGATAAACATGGAAAGTCTTGAATCTGATTAGTAGCCTCCTCCCAACAAATTCGTTTGTTTTCAAGGCCTAGCTCTTCAATCTTCTTTTGAAGAGAATTGTCATCATTCATTTTGCTCATTGCCTTCTATGCATAACGTGCATGATTTTCGTTTTCTATAAACATAGGAGGACTGTATGCATTCAGTAAGGCACAAGGAATTTTAGTTAAAGATGACAGCTTGGGGAAATAAGTGACTTCAATAGTTGAAGCAAAGAACTTGTATTTTTTGATTCTGCTGTTCACACTTTCCACTATCCATCGATTCATAGTCACAGCTCTGGACTCATTAGCATCTTTTGTGCAAAACTGCTTTTGTCCCTTGGTTAGTAAATGAGGCATTATTGGATTAAGTTTTAGCAATTTCAACTTTTCTATGACATCTCTGAACCCACGATCGAGAAGTAAAACATCATTCTCTAAGAAATATTTTTTAAATCCATAAGGGGTAGAAATCAAGTATTCTAAAATTTTTGAATCGCTATTGTCGTTGTTTGCAAAAACAAACCTTCAACCTCAAGAATGTATCCGTCAGGGAAAACCAAAATCATGGGCTTCAATAAGTTTCTGTATGTATGATTGGAATACGTCAATAATTGTAACTCCTGATCACATGACTTTTGAACATATAGATAAGTACCATCAATGATAACTACAATAGAATTTTCATCTGCACCCAGAAGTTTATGAGCCATTTTAGTTTGATGTTTCATTGCATCTTCTCGTGATAGATGATTATAACCTAAATGAAGATGGACAAAATGCTCATCCAAAGCTTTTCGAACAGATTCAAAGATTGCAGACACTCTTGCTTGACCATCTACATACATTGAATAAATATGCCAAAAATTCCTGTGACAAGTTTACTAGGAATATTCCTAACGCATTTCTCGTAAATCTGTTGCAACTATTTCTGATGTGTGGCTTTACAAAAGCATGAAGGCAATCGAATTTTTTTTGTGAAATCCCAGTGAATTTCTGATAATTATATGGAGTTATTGGAGAGCCGTTGTCGAAATCGATTTTAGAGTATGAGTTGGCCTTACTAAAGTAAACGGCATTGAAAAATTCTTCAATATCTTCAGCGGACAATTATTATTATTATTATTATTAGTTGAGGGCCATGTGGGCGTTCAAGCCACCCCGCACTGCGACCTAAAAGATCTTTTGTGCATGGACCCTACTTAATGAGCCGTCCAGTCAATATTCAGGCTCTTAATGAACCTGACAATACTGCCGGCCGGTATATGGTGCATACCATCCGGGCTCATTACTCTCCCTCCTAGGTGTTGTAACCTTTTGCAGAAAATGGCTGGGCAATGGCACAGAACATGTTCCGCTGATTCCGCTTCCATGTCACAGAAGCGACATCTATCCGTCGAACTTAGGCCCATTTTCTTTAGGTGATACCTTAAGGGGATGTGACCTGTGAGGAAGCCGGTAAGCAGCCTCAACTCAGGTTTCCTAAGTACGAGACATTCCTTGGCCCTGGCCGACGAAGGTGAAATAAATTCCTTCGCCTGTCGCAAACCTGGAATTCCGCGCCAGTAAGAGAACTTTTGCACATCCTCCCAGCGTTTAACTGCTGCCCTATGGTGCCCCTTAGAGACGCCGCAGAAGGTCTCTGGTCCAATTAATGGAAAGGCAGATCCCTCGCGGGCGAGGACATCAGCTGCCTCGTTTCCCACAATTCCAGTGTGGCCTGGCACCCAAACAAGTGTTACCTTATTTGAGCTTGCCAGCAATTTAATAACCTTCAGACAATCCCATACCAGCCTTGACTCAATGGTAAAAGACCTAAGAGCCTTTAAGGCCGATTGGCTGTCTGATACTATATAAACCTTTGCGTCGTTTAGGCCTTTAGAAATGCCTATCCTAGCACAAAGTTCTATAGCATGCACTCCTGCTTGAAAGACGGTTGCATTGGTACCCAAGGACTTCGAGAGTGATACTCCACTCCCATGTATTCCTACCCCCGCCCCATCTTCCGTTTTTGATCCATCTGTAAACCACACCAATGACCCTCGCTCAAAGGATGGTCCCCCTGTACTTCACTCCTCCCGGTTAGGTAATCTAACACAAAATGGTTTGTGGAAATCCAGTTTGGCTGGCATACAGTCGGAAGGCATTCCTATAGTGGGGTCTGTCTGAAACTCCTTAAGGATCTCCAGATGGCCCACCATATTGCCTGGTTTGATGTTACCCTCCGCCTGCATCTTAAGGGCCATAGTAGCAGTATCCTTTTTTACATGCAGATGCAATGGAGTTAGTCCTAGGAGTGTCTCCATTGCTGCGGTCGGACATGTTTTCATTGAGCCCGTAACCCCAATGCAGGCCATACGCTGAACCTTATTCAATAAAGTTTGCGCTGTCCTTTGTTGAGTTTTAGGCCACCACACTAGCGATGCGTAAGTGATCATAGGCCTAATAATTGTTAGAAATGACCAGTAGATCATTTTTGGTTGTAGTCCCCAAATACGTCCATAGAGTCTCTGACAGGCCCAAAAAGCCTTTGTGGCTCTATTTTGAATTTTTTGTATATGTTGTTCCCAGTTCAGTTTATGATCCAGGATAACCCCTATATATTTAACCTCTTTGGAAAAGGCAACAATAGTACCGTTTAACGAGGGAGCTACAAGCGAGAGCTTTCTCCTCCTCGTAAAAGGGACAATGACAGTTTTGTTTGGATTGACACTAAGTCCTTCCTTGTCACACCACTGCCATATCAAGTTGAGTGCATTTTGCATGAGATCAGAGATGATCTCATCAAACCTGCCTCTAATCACGATAGCCACGTCATCCGCATAGCCCTGGACATCAAACCCATGGCTATTCAGGAGGATCAGCAGTCTATCATTAACCAATGACCATAAAAGAGGAGATAGTACACCTCCTTGGGGACAGCCCTTTACGGCCCTGATGGTTACTGACTCGCCACCTAATGTGGCTGTAATATGTTCAGCGGACAATACTATTGTTTCTTTAGTTGCAACTAATGATTCTAAAGTCTTCTTATTAAACAAGCCATTTTTGTCAAAATGTGAGCGACAGCATCTATTGCTCATTGGAATAACAATTTTCTTTCTTTTCCACATATCGATTCTCTGTGTACCAGAGCAGCTAGGAAGATTGACTATAATTCCATTTCTTGGAACAGAAGAAACTTTGCTTGACGTTACAGAAGCTTGACTACTGAGAAATTCAGATGTAAATTCAGATTGAGATTCAGTACTTGTGTTTTCTAATGTCGAAAATGAAGTTGTACTATTCATGGTTGAAGCCTGGAAATCAATCTCTGAAGATGTAGTGCAACAAGAACTATCAGGAGTTATATCCATTTCATAATTATGCAAATTATTGTCCACAGTATTACCCTCAGCTGTATTACCAGGCAGTAAGTGATATCTTTTCAACTTTAATCTTGAATGACACTTCAAACAGGCATAACTATTTGGATTATATGACTTTCCTACGCTTTTTGAGTATGTAGTAACATTTATCCATAAAGAAGGTGCTCCTAAAGTGCAAACTCCTCGCCATTTCAATATGCGTGACTTACATATGCGACAGAGAATATGAGATCGTTCAACTACAATAAACAATTTTATGAGATTACATGCAAAATAAATATAAAAAGTACATTTTACCTTCTGGACCCATTAGTGTTAAGTCAAACAGTTCTAATGATGATGAACACACAAGTTAACGAATTGTAAAAGTATTAAAGATTATGTTACACACAAGTTATATTACTCAAAACAAGACTTGAAATACGATTTATACAACAGTAGTTATACAACAAGAGGTTCGAAAATAATCTAATATACAGTTAAGAGGACGAGATGTGTTTCCTAGGTAACACATCGAGCCCGCAACTGTATATTCAGATGATTTTCGAAGCTAGAGTTGTATACGTTAAGACTATACAACGAATCAACCAAATATATTACACAACCAAATAAAAACTGCACCAAATAAACTCATTTTTGCGAAATGTCAAAAATATTAATTGTTTGTTTATATTCATGGATGATATGATTATAACATAATATGATTTACTTGTTTGTGGCCGAAACACCACTAGTTGTGTTAAATTGAACTATCTGATTGGTCTATTTTCCAATGAGTTGTATAGTCTGTTATATATGTGATTGTTATATAAACATAAAAGTTATGAACCAAATTGTACTGATTGAGATTGAGAGTAATGTGTAATGTGTATCTGACATCTCTTGCATAAAAATAATTTTTTTAGTCCAATTGTATGCGAACAAAGAAGGGGCTGCTAGAGAATTTTTAGTATGTTGTTCTACGATTCTTATATAACATATATGTGAAAAATCAAAATTGTATCTCAATGCGAACATATGTAAAATGCCATTGTTCTATGCTTTCCTATGCTTACACATGTAAAAATTGGTCTAGTAAAAATTCAGTTTCTGGAAAACGAAGAAAAGGCTGCCGCTCATATTTTGCAGACAGCTTTCGAAAGATGTGATTAAACATATATTTCAATTTCAAGGCTCTATCTTCATGCGAAAGTACAAAAACGAGGGGCCCAATTTTCACTACATATCACATAGGGGCCTTTAAAATGAAAATTTTTTTTTTAAAATCAAAAAAAAAAAAAAAAAACATCGAAAATCAAAAAAAAATCTAGACGTAAAAAAAAAAAAAAAAAATGAAAGTTTGGCTCATCATTTTCCTGGCAATAAGGTAAACATTTTTTATATATAATTTATCCTCACATTTTCCGAGTACACTAACAATTTAATAAGTTAATTATAATTAGCAGAATCCAAGTGTTAAAGGTAAAACTTGTAAAAAACCTTTTATTTTTTCTGAACGTATCAAATTCTACGTGCAGAAATTAGGGAATTAGTAGTATAAAACTCTATGACTAATGCTCGAAACAATTTGTGAAAGCAAATTGATAGTACAAAGCTATATCAAATTCTATAGTGGCGTGATTAAAAAATAATTACATGGAAACAAATTCAAACAGTAATTTAGATTCGGTAAAAAATCAATTAAAATTAGATAAACAAGAATTAGATAAGCAGGTTAAAATTAGTGTATATTCTGAAAGTGATAGTTCACCAGATAAATCTCTTTTCGAGTCCGATCTGGTTTTTTCAGATTCATTAGACGTAGCTAATAATAAACTACCAGCTTTAATAATCCGCAAAATTCCAAATAAAATGGCAGGTATTAAAGAAGTATTGGAATTATTTGATGTAGATAAAATTACCAAGAATATCGCACCGTTTGACGGAAATAAATCAGATCTTATCAGATTTATAGAAACAGTTACTCAAACTCTTAAAGTATGTGAAAAAATAGAGCAAACCGATTATTACAAAATAATTATTGCTAATGTTGAAAAATATGCAGATAGTAGAGATGAATCGAATTTACAATTAGAACTTTATAGCCTAATTAAAAATAATTTAACACCGGAAATTCTTTATACAAAAATTCAAGGTATTTTAACTCTTTTAGCTAGTCAAGTAAAATTAAACAATGCAAATGATGACATTATTAAACATCAAATTCTGAACTATCAGAAATTAGGTTTAACCGTATATCAAGCGGCGCTCAAAGAACCACTAGGTAGTAGGGTTAGGGCATCAAATCCCAAAGATATTAACGAAGCAAGAGACATCGTGATTAAAGAGGAGAATATACAAAAACTTAAACAAAATTATGCTAATCAAAATAATTCAAAAGCACATTGGAATTCGAGAAATCAAAACCAAAGTAATTCCAACCAAACCAACTCTGTGAAAAAAGAGGAGGAAACTTCCAAAGCTAATGTTAAACAAAAAAATAATTTTTACAATAACAAAGCTAAAGATAATAATTATAGAAATAACTCAAAAAAAGAAGTTATAGAAGACGGAGATAAAAATAAATACCACAATAACAACATTAAGAAAGAACATTATAATATCGAAACGAAAATTGATGACGAAAATTTTTAATTAAAAGCCTCGGAAATACTGAATTATTTAATATATCCAATATTTCAAATTTACCCTTTATTGTTTTAACATTAAACAACAAAATTCTAAAAATTCTTATAGACACGGGTGCTAATAAATCATATATTAACCCCGAATATGTCAAACCAAATCAAATTAAAAAAACAAAATTAACTATAAATAGTCTATTTAAAACCTCAAATCTAAACGAGAAAACTCAGATAAATTTTCCAGAAATTGGAAAACCCATTGAATTTTTTATAATGAAATTTCATAAGTTCTATGATGGACTTATAGGATATGAAACCTTGGCAGACCTTAACGCTAATGTGTTAGTGAAATCAAAAAAATTACAAAGCCCGTCATTTTCAATTATTTTACATGATAAAATTCGATCATGTATTAAACCATTCTTTCTTGAACCATTAACCAAAATTGTTGTGGAAATTCCAGTAAATATTGATCAAGGTCAATTTTACATAAAACCTGTCAAAATACAGGATAGCGTCTATATCCAGGAGGGAATTTATAAAACAAGTGAACCCTCTAAAGCTTGTGTAGAAATTATAAACGAATCGGAAACTAAAAAAGAAATATTTTTGGTCGAACCTATCACGGTCCAACCAATTAATGAATTTAATGAAATTAATTTTCAATCTTCCATAAGTAGTGAACCCTTTGATTCAGATGAATTTGAGTCAAAATTAAAAATCTAAAATTTAAATCAGGAAGAAAGAAAGCACATTGTTAGTCTATGTAAAAATTTTAGTGATATATTTTATAAGAATAACGAAAAATTAACATTTTCCAACAGTGTAAAACACCAAATAAACTTGGAACATGAGAAACCTGTATTCACTCGACGCTTTAGGTATAATAATTACCAAAGAGCCGAAATAAAAGAACAGCTACAACATCTTTAGCGATGATTGGGCTTCCATAAAAAAATGCCTGTCTCTGCATTATGCTGACAAAAGAGACCTTAGGACATTAGAACACCAACTCAGTAGCATCATGCAGAGAAATATGACCATAGATGAGTTCTACGCGAACATTAATCATCAATTCTCTCTGATCGTGAATAAAATAAAAACAGAGGAATACTCTCCCGATACAATAGAAGTTTTAATAGAAACATACCGGAACCGGGCATTAGACGTTTTTATTCGAGGATTAAACGGCGAATTATCTAAAATGCTAATCATTCAACGACCTCAGACGTTACCAGAGGCATACGCTTCATGCTTGGAATTTCAAAATCTAAACTTTAGAAATTTAGTAATACACAAAAGGGATTTTAACAATCCAATAGTAGCTCCAATAAATCAGCTAACTCCCACGAACAATCAAAATCTACCAAGGAAGCCTACGTATACTCCAATGCCACAACACAATATGACCACGCCACAACGGAATATGGCCTATAACATACAACATAACGCACAATATCAAAATAATAGGATGCCGCCCCCTCGACCAGTTGAAACTAAACCACCAACACCAATGGAGATAGACTCATCTATTAACTCAAAGCGAGTTAACTACCAAAACCGCCCAGTAAACGCTAACTATCAAACAGCATTTAAACGCGAAGCTTCGTATCAGAACGAGCCACGAAAAACCCAAAGAATTTATCACCTTGAAAATGTCGATGAAGAAGAACAATACAAACAATTAATCAAAGAGAATTCGGACATCAATGTATCCGAAGAAGAACATGAAGAAGAAGACAACTCCGAATTAAATTTTATGATGGCATCCTCTCTAGCGTACCCTACCTAGAGTACAAAACTAGAGATAATAAAACTCTCAAGTTCCTGATAGACACAGGAGCCAATAAAAATTTCGTAAAACCAGAACCAGCAATAAATTCTATTCCCGCAGAGACGCAATTCAACATCAGGTCCGCTGGTGGGACCATCTTAATAACAAAGAAGATTGTGGGAAAATTTTTCGGAAGTGTTGAAATTAACAAAAACATAGAATTTTTTGTGCTGCCCGGACTTAGATCATTTGATGGAATAATCGGTGACGACACCTTAAAAGAACTAGGAGCCATCATCGATAGGAAACACAACGTCTTATTCTTAACACCAAATATTAAGATACCACTGAAGGAGAAAACATCATCTCAAGTGAATAATCTGGAAATACGAGATGGCCATCTGTCACAAAAAATAAAACAAAAATTTTAAAAATAAACAAAAATTAAAAATTGAGATTTAAAAATCAAAAATTAAAAATCAATAATTAAAACTTCAAAATTTAAAATTAAAAATCAAAAATTAAAAATCAAGAAATAAAACTTCAATATTTAAAATGAAAAACTTAAAATTTGAAAATTAAAAAAAAAACAAAAAAAAAAAAAAAAATTTAAAATTTAAAATTTTAAATAAAAATTGAAATATGAAAGATTAAATATTAAAAATTAAAAATCAATTTATAACTTCAAAATTAAAATTTAAAAATTTAAAATTTAAAACAACCATTAATAATTAAAAATAATGATTAAAAATTAAAAATTGAAAATTAAAGATTAAAAATTAAAAATGGAATATTATATAAAAAATAAAATAAAAATTTTAAAAATTAAAAACAAAAAGTTAAAAATGAAAAATTAAAAATTTTAAACTTGAATATTAAAAAAAAAAAAAATTTTTAATCTATTCTAATTTTAAAGAAATATCAAAAATTAAAAATCATATATTAAAACATCAAAATTAAAATTTAAAACAACCATTAATAATTAAAAATAAAGATAAAAAAATAAAAAATTAAACATTGAAAATTAGAAATTAAAAATTAAAAATGGGATATTAAAAATTAAATATAAAAAATAAAATAAAAGTTTTAAAAATAAAAAACAAAAATGAAATATAAAATATAAAATAAAAATTTAAAAAAATCAAAAACAAAAAGTTAAAAATGAAAAATGAAAAATTATAAATTTAAAACTTGAAAATAAAAAAAAAAAAATTTTAAAATTTAAAATAAAAATTGAAATATGAAATATTCAAAATTAAATATTAAAAATTAAAAATCAAATATTAAAACTTCAAAATTAAAATTGAAAAATTGAAAATTTACAACAACTTAAGCTACAAAATAAAAATTCAAGGAAACCAGAACCAAAAACATACGAGGTTGGAGATACGATATACGTTGCGATAAAACAAATCCAATCAAAAGACAAAGCGAAGTTTAGAAAAGAAATTGTTGCAAAAAACAACAACGTTACAGTGATAACTAAATCCGGAAAAAAATACACAAAACTCACATAAAAAACATAGCTGAATGAAAACTATCTCTATCATTTTTAGCCCCTGCCTTTGGACAGAAACAACGTGCCTGAACATCTATGAATACAATCACCCGCTCGTAACACTCAAGCAGGGAACCGGAAGAATTATCAATGGGAAATTCAAGCTGATCCACATCATCAACTTGACCAGCTATGAAGAAATAATAAATAGAATTTCACCTGAAATCAACCGCATTGATCGAGAAAGCAACTTTAAACCCCAACTGATGCACCAAGTTGAACAAATTAACCGATTATTATCGGAACTCAAAGGTCAAAATACACGAACCAGACGATCAATCGACTGGATTGGGACAGCGTGGAAATGGGTTGCAGGATCCCCAGATGCAACAGACTGGGACAAAATCGTCAACGGTCAAAATGAACTCATCAACAACAATAATGAACAGTACCAAATTAACACCGCATTAATGAACACCGCTGAAAAAATCCTTAGCGAATACAACAAAATTGTCGACTCACTACACGAAGACTCTGAAGGACGGATCCAACAAATATTATTTAACCGGCTCACTATTGTCAAAGAAGAAATCAAAGAAATCAACAGAGCTGCACAACTAGCAAAGGGTAAAATAATTAACACGAATTTACTAGACAAAGTAGAAATCGGACGGTTGGTTGCGGAAATTGAAACACTTCCCTACACAAATGAAGTAGAAGCAATAGAATACGCGGAACCGATGATGCTTGTTAAAAGTTCTACCATCTTATATGTAATATCGATACCTAAGACAAGCAGCCAGGAATATAATCATGTCATCATTAGATCGACCATCAAACAGAACAAACAAATACACTTAGAGTACAAGGAGCTTCTCATTAATCAACACGAACTATTTGGAATCACTGGAAAATGCAATTCGTTTCGTGAAACTACAATTTGCGAAATGAACAACTTAGAAGAGATACAGAGAGACCATTGCATCAGTCAGCTAATAAAAGGAACGCACCTAAGCAATTTTAACGGGACCGTTAGTAATAACAACACGAACAAACATCTGAAAGGGAACTTCTTAATACAATATAACAACGAAATCATAAAAATCGACAATCAAACATTCATCAACCAAGAGGTTAAAACCTCTCAAGTCCTGCCATCAATCCTCCAGCCCAACATAATGGAAAAAGGCATCAAGATCGACCCAGAATACCTCCACGATTTACACCTAAACAACGTGAAACATCTTCAAAATTTATTCTCAAAACATAAAGTATTAGAACTTATGGACCTTGGAGTTATAGCTGTGATTTGCATAGCTATATTTATCTTCTCAACACAAAAGACCATTCATCAGTATAAAATAAGGCGGAACAGATCAACTCATCAACCAGAGATCATTCAACAACTCGGGATTCAACCAATTAACTTAAATATCTGACCCACGGGCCGTGGATCTTTAAAAGGGGAAGAGTTAACGACTAGGAGCACTAGCCTAGTTATAAAAATGCTGATTCTGTACAACGTGACTTTAATTTCATTTGCAACGTGCTATTTAGTTTCCCACATAATTATTCGTAATTTAATCATTTAAATTCCTTTGTAATTAGATTATTTAAAATCGCTTACAACAAAATTATTAATATAAAAAATAGAGTAACATAAAAAATCTGCTTACTACAGATTTTCGAATATAGAAATTTCTGTTATATTTAAGTTTAGTTTTAGTTTGGAATTGTAAGAGAAAAGATCGAAATAAATTTCATTTTTTTTAATCGCTCCGAATTGAAATTCGTAACTTATATATATATATATATATATATATATATATATATATATATATATATATATATATATATGTACGTACAATACATAAAATATAATAATAAATATTATGTATATTATAAATATACAACAATTACAATAATCAATGAATCTAAAATATATAAATTCAGTTAATACTTTAGTACATGAGTACATATCTATTCATTCTTAAAAATATTCTTTTAATCTCAAAATCTTTGTACCATCATTTAGGTAACAAGCATTAAGTGGAGGACCTTAAATATCTTTAGGTTCAATCATTGTATAAATAGTGGAATTAGAAATTGCGTAAGCTCGAAAATGTTATGTAATATAAAAGATATGTCTTCATACAATTTTAATATTAAAAACTAAACTCCGTTTTTCTTAATAATATCACATATATCATGAAATTTTACAATATTATTAATACGAGTATTTATATAATAACCCACTTTTATTTTTGTACCACGAAAAATTCAACAATTTGTATATTGTTATGCATGTATTTCGATAAAATCTGGAAAACAAGATATATATTTTGAATCTCTCTCAATACAAAATGATAAATTATCTACAGGAACTACTTCACTTTGAAAAAAATCTCTAGTATGTAATATTTTTGCAAATTTTAAAGCCGCTTTTATTGACAGAGTAAGAGGAATATTTAAACGCGATGTAATATTTCTGGCATATTTCTTGTGATGTTGGTGTTCGGCTTCTAAACGAAAGCACCATAAATGTTTAATAGGTCCACATTTCCTAATAATACCTGGGTAATGAACAAGAAAGTGATGCGTTGGTTTAAGGGTATCACCGAACAAGTTTTTGTATAAACTATTATGTAACTTTATAACTTTTTCTAGTTGATTCAATTTATTTTCATTAAATGATCCGAGCAAGACCAAGTCTATTAAATCTATGCAGACCAAAAGAAACTTATATACTTCATCATTTTCAGGAACTTCACTACCAATAATGAGATGTAAGTAATGAAAAAATTACCAAATTTCTTTAGCAGTCATTTTAAAATTGCCTGATTTTATATGATTGGATTGTATACTATAGCTTGCATTTCTGATATCGATCTCACCATAATTAAACATTTGTTTGCGGTAGTTAAACACTTCTAAAGTGAATAAGTTCTTATTATAAATAAAATCATCTAGAATTTTCGAAAGATTGTACTTGCAAACGGCTAAGAAAATATCGTGCATGAGATCGCAAGCTACATTATCCGTCACATGAAATGAATCAATTTCATTAATTGTGCTCCGTATATCGTTTAATTCTACATCTAATGTATAATTATTTTTGTTTCGTATTGACTCTGGATATTCTATTAAATCGGTTTGTGTCTCCACTTTCGTACGTTTACAGATTCGACAAAATGATGAAGAATTGAAGGAAGTAGAATAGCCCAATATACTATTTAGACCTAAATTATCTCCTAGAATTTGCCCTAACTGAAAATAAACCTTTTGTTTCCCATTTTTTGTTTCTATATCTAAGCCGTTAACTTCTAAAGATTTAATAACGTTTATGAGTGGTCTAATTGAGAATTTATTGCCATATTCCTTCAAATCTTGAGTTTTTATTATACCAGCGACAAAAATATTATTAAGCCTTGACTGTTGGAAATACGGTATCGCAGGAAAATAATAATATATTCCACAAACTGACTGTTTCCCAGCATGTGCTCCAAGAGAATCATTTACTTCGAAATCATCAAAATATAAATGATAAGGTATTAAGATTTTATTCATCGACAAAGCACACTTTTCCTTCCACAATGAACCATTGATAAAATTAGATATTGAATCTTTTTGTTCTAATATTTTCATATTTTCTAGAGTTTGCTCTAATATATCCCCCGATTCGAAAAACTTTTTAATTTGAAAATTAATATCGAATAAGCAACCTTCTACTTGACTGTTATTTAATGAAGGAATACCATTAACAATAACTTCTGTTGGGTCGTTATTAATAAGGTAAGCTTTAGGTTTCGAAAATATTCCTAAATCTTCTATATATTTAAAAAACTTACTTACAAAATACTCCGTTTAAATGAAAGAAAATGAATTTTTCGTTAGGTCTACTAAGCTTATATATTCTTCTGTGAATTCTTTATCAATATGGTCAGAAAACTTTGATAATATATCAGCTAAAGGATTGCAGATTAAAGATTTAATAGAATTTTGAATTGAGTATACTGCTTTGCGTGGCAAGGAACTATCTTCATGGAGACTTAACGAAAATGACACAAATGAACTTTCCATTGTTTTTAAATAATTGTAAAAGATTTTTCTTGTTTGAGTGCTAAGAAAAGGGATACACAAGTTATACTTTTTGTTAGAGCTATTAGAGTCTTCTGTTGCAACTAATGTTGGTAGTTCATTTGCAGACGGTTTGGAATCATTATCTTGGATTAATACAGTACTTGGCCCTAGGTTTACATAGAGATTGGTTTTCGTAGAAAAATTGTCATATTTCTTTAAATGATTTTCAAATTTATATATGTTTTGGAATATTTGACAACATTGTGACTGATTGCACTTAAATGTACACACAAAAAAATAAAAGGTCACCACAACACCGAATCGGTGTTACATAGTGTCCCACCGATCGGATATTTATAATTTGAATCCAATCGGATATTATAATAAAAATGGCATAAAATACATTTGGATAAAAACTTTTACACCGCATAAAATCCAAACAGGAACATTCATCTTTAGGAAAACACCTAGAGGTGCATTTTATTAAATCCAAAAGGAGTTTTTATAAAAATTTATCTTTTCGGATAGATACAAATATTTATCAATCATTTATAAATATTTTAGAAAACTAAAATACTCTTTCGGACAAAAAACCAATTAACACCGCACATTTTTTGAGTGTATGGTTTTTATCCCATTGGTATTTTATTTTAATGTATATGATTTTAATATGTTCCGAAGATTGTAAGAGAATTGAATCTTCTCATCAGGCCGCTGCGACTAGACTGATTGTATCACAATTTAAATTCTATTATACAGAAGGAATATGCAGGTTGATTTAGCGAATTTAACTAATACAGCCAAAATCTCTTACAATTTTACTTTTTCACGAAAACTCCAAACGGTGTAAATATTTACTCCGATAGAACGAAAATAATCTCTGGGAAGTACTTTTTAAAAAAATCCGCTGTTGACAACTTTTGCGTTTACTCCGAACGGTGCAAAAGTACACTGTTCGATCCTTTTGGATATTTTAAAATTTGTACCCGATCTTGCGGAGTTAATATGGTACTATTGGATAAAAAATAAAGTTTTTTTCGGATAAAATACCATTCACACCGCGATATTTTTTTGTGTGTATATGTAGATGGGACTACATGTATTTTTTTAAATGATAAATTAATTCATTTGATGTATAAAATTTGTCAGAGCATAAGCTACAATTAAATATAGGTGTTTTTTCCATTACCTACTATTCATTAGAATTATTTAATCTATTAATTATTTTAGTAATATTTAATTGATTTGAACTTATCTCAAAAAAGTACTCTTGAAAAAACAACCATACTTCCTTGCTCAAAGGTGAGTATTCTAAATTAAAAATATAAATAAGTTTGATGAGAATATCAAAACACTTGCGTAAAGTTCCACATTTGTAACGGATTCCGTCGAAATATACAAAAAAGTCATCAATTGATTTTAATGAGTGTCCCACGACGACAATTGAAGGTTGCATAGTTGTTTTTAAGGTTGAACATTTTTTCTTCTGTTCCTCAATTTTTCCTGCCAATTCATTTAAGTTTGAAATTTGCATAATAAAATCCGCTTGGGCATCCGATATTGTAGGTTTCATTGTTTGCTTAAGTCTTTTGGGTTGAAGCACCGCGTGCATCAACAAAGAGACAATAGCATCTATTGAATCTGGGAAAGAAAAGTTAATATAATATTTTGTTTATATTAATCGAATAAAAACTCACTTTGACTAAGCACATTTCTTTCTCTTTTAAGTTCCTCAAGGAGCTGTTTATTTTGTTTGTCTTTTATTTCTTGCTCATATAAAATGATGCTTAGACTAATAAAATTATCAAACTTTTGAAGTAGAAGATCGTTTTTATTCATCATCAAGCAGTGAAAATCGATATCTATCTATAAAATATAAACAGCAACCATCAATGTCTATTTAAGTAATATAATGAATGTACAATTAGTATATTAGACCGCTGACAAAAACTTTCTATCTCACTGTTCAAATTTCCACTTGAAATCTGAAAGGTTATTCTTTCAAACTAATCGGTAAAACATTTCAGGTAAATCAAGAGATATTTTGTGTATTCTGTTCCAAAACCATTAGGTTTATCCTATAATTCTGTAACACCTCCGAGTTTTTTTATTAATTCGTAAATTTTTTGAAATCGTGACATGTTAGGTACGTGGTTGAGCAACTGTTTTTCATCTTTCAAAAGGTCGCCCATACAATTAGTATACCTAATATGTCTCGATATAAAGAAATTAACGAATTAGTAAAAAATACTCGAAGGTATTTCTTAACAAAAATAACAGCTTTGGGCTCTAAAAGAATCTCGATTGAGCTGAAAGTTTCTCAGGATTAGATTGAAAGAATAAATTTTCAAACTTCGAGTGAGAATGATGACTTTTTGAAATTAATGTTATTTTTTATAAATCAAAATGGGCGGTCAATGTATATACATATATATAACTCAAAATCAGTACTTTATTAATACATAATTGTAGATAATGCGTTTTACGTTTATATCATTTGTACACCTTATACAACTCTTAGATATCACAAAATTTAAAAATACTAATTAATATGATTAGTTATTGAAAATATAATATTATTAGGCTTTTTAAAATATAAAGTAATTTTAAAATGTCTCTAAATGTTGGTGAAGTTAATTTATTTATTTAATTTATTAATTATTTAGATTTATTGTGTGATAATCATTATATGTTAATTAAAATAAATTTAAAACATTTTGTGATAAATTGGTTCAATGTTAATAACTAGGTTAATTATTTTAGAAAATTAATTAATTAATTTAGAAAAATGTACTGAATTACTGATAAGATGCCAAAAAAATGGCGAATAATTTAAGAAAAAAATATAAAAATTGAATATTAAATTTGAAATAAATTCCTAATGCATTCTTACCAATTGGTATCCTAGGTAATTTTTGTACAATGGCCACTCTTCCAAAAATTTGGAAATACCTTTATCCGCCGAAGTTTTGAAAAAATAAAGGCGTAGCTTTGCAGTATTACCCCATTTGGTACACACCATATCCCATGGCTCTAAATTATTGGCAAGCCACGTTTTGTCGTCCATAAAATCTAATCTGAAAATATACAAAATAATGGTATTTACTTATTCTGTAGAATATTAAAATAGAAAAATATTTCATATAGATTAATACCTTTATATTCACTGTTATCTAAGTTAACTTCTGCTTCATTTGATTTGCCATCACTGCAAATATTTTGATTAGAACTGTCTGATTCTGATGTCAATTTCAAATATTTAGTTTTATGACACTCGTTGCTGTATCGGTCGTACAATTTCCCAGCAGGCTTGTTTTTTTTACCCTTTTCACGGGGAGTGTAATAATCTTTCTGAAAATGTTAATGTAATTATTTAAACAAAAAAATATTACATATATTAAAATAAAATTATTTACTGCATCTTCAGACTTAAAGGCTGCTGCTATTCCATCAGCAATAACCTTAAAATTGGTAGGCTCTAAATGAGTCCTATTGGACATATAAAAGTCTATAATGCATTGAACTAAAGACCTTTGATGTTCTGAATTAATAAAGTTATGGGTATGGAAAAACTCTTTGACCATTTGCCCCTTTATTGTTTTCTGGAGTATGTCTAGGATGGGAACTCCATTTCTCTGTATTAAAAATAAAAACTGTTAGACAAATTTTACTTATATAAATTTAAGCATAATTCTTACCCAAAATTATTTAGACTGCTACTTGATGACGGACTATTTAATTGAGCAGAATTAAACGATTGTTGTTCAATCCATTTTGCTAATTCGGAGTTCATCGACATTGTACCATCGCTTTCTGCTATGGGATTGCCCTAACAAATATGTTATGAGAATAATTACAAATATGCAATCACAATTCCTGAATAAACCAATTCTCGTTTCGTACACGTTTCGTTCATCGATAGTCTAGAGATCTCAGTTATATTAAAAATAAATTTATGCAATAACATTTATGTTATGTACCCTCAATTTTACACAAATAGATAATTTGACAATAACCTCATTTTTACACAAATAGATAATTTGACAAATTCAACAGCGCATTGCATAAATTCAAAATTACTTTAAATAAATCAAAAACAATTTTATTTAAATAAATTGCATAGAAAAAAAACGAATCCGATTGGTTGCGCTGTATACTCTAGTTGACAAATTTGAACCTTTTGAACCATACTGCGTATGTAAATTTGAACCTTTTGAACCATACTGCGTAATGTAAAAGTCGCCCGAAATAATTAGTTATATGAGAATATTGTCTAATTTTAATTAATTAATTAATTAAAATCGCACTAGTTTCAAAATAACTCAATGCCAATACATAATATAAAGTCTGAATTACCATTATATTTCAATGAGTTTATTTTTATGATTAAAATTGAAAAAAAAATTTTGTTCAAAATAATAAAAATTTGATATTAACTTGGTGCTATTCATCTTAAATACCTATATTGTTGAAACCCAAAATCTATTCACCAGTATAATAACACCATATTTATTGCAAAATGCTGAATTGTGTATACATTGTGTACAGTGACATTAATTAAGTATCAAATTTGTGCCATCTTGAACACAATTTTTTACATTTTTAATAATAAAATCTAATCAAATCGTCCAAATACAGAAAAATCACACTAGCATTGACATTAGTTTATTTTAAAACTACTGCGAAATTAAAATTGAAATTACTTATGCTGTGTGCCTGACACCGATTTTTTCGACTAAATTTCTGACTAAACTAAATTATGCTACATTATGCTATTAACCACCAGACGGCTAACGAAAAGTCTCCTCGCGAGGTTGCTTTTCAATTTAGTTGTCATTTTTATTGAGAGAGTGCTTGGATTAAGTACTTTTCATTATCAACGAATTTAATTAGTGCCACAAGTTGGTACCGATTATATGTATTTGAATATATGTATATATGTATTTGAATTTGATGGCTTTTATTCAATTTTTATTTTAAAATATTGATTTGATTAATATTGTCTTACAGTCAGTGCCGTGATCGTGGCTTGAAATAGTATAACGATTAGCAAAACGGCCAGCAAATGAACAATTTTAGGATGAAGGGACTTACCAGATTTATGCAAATAATATTCCATTGAGCTCTCTGTGATTGCGTTCTGAATCAAGAAACCTTACGACGGTTAATCTATCAGCGAAACTATTCCTCAAATAAATCAAATTTGTTCCGAATTCAAATAAACGATTTTGAATTAATTGAAACCTTTCCCGAAAGAAATGAAACCTAATTAAATAAGTTTAAAACCAGTAAGTAGATAAATCACTAAAGTTTGTTTTATTATTGGTTAAATAAAACACTCATTCATTAAGGATTTATTAAAACTGATATGAGATTTGAGTAGTCTGTGTGTGTAGCTGTGATTCTTTCAACCCTTAGGATCGGGTAAAACGGAGGAAGAAATATTTAAACGGGCTTGTGCTGCTTAGGTAAAATCCTTTACCTGGATAATTTTATGACAAAATTAATCGATAAATATTTACAATAAAATAATATTGAATGTCACGTGAAGCACCTACAATTCTGCTTATTCAATTCAGTCTGGAGCTCATAAAGGATTTTATGACGAACCATACCCGAGCTGTGTATGAGTGACGTTACTTTAAAGTTAGTTTTGGTTCGAGTGTATTTTGGTTTATTATTTTGTTTTTAACTATATTTTGAATCAAAATATTTAATTTTTAATCGATTCATTTTTGGATACCAAAGAAAATTAAAATATGGTTCAGGTAGCAACTGAACGTCAGTTTTAAGGGACAAATCCGATTCTCTCAGTTTATGTTCAGTTCAGCAGGTTCAATTAATGTTTTCCCAATTTAAAATCATTTTAATTATTTAACCTTTAATTGGAAAAGGGTGGTTTCAATCTGCAAATGTCCGTCCGATAGGACACGGCTAGAGGGTGCTTCCCGGGAATTCCCGGGAACATTTCCCGGGAATTTTACATATTTTATCAAACCCGTTTCCCGGGATTTTCAAATTAAAATTCCCGGGAATTTGGGACAAAATTAAAAAAAATTCAAATATCAAAAGTAAATATGTATCAATAATATTCCGGGATACGTTGTAGTGTGAACGCCACATTAAATATACTCACCTAGTAAGACTAGATAAACTTAAAGCCAGATGACGAGCCGGTTACTTATTTTGATAACATCGGTTTGAAAAGTGATAGAATTGTCGCAAAATTATTTAAATTACTCGTTATTACAGAATCATGTTAAAGCTAACCGTGGGAAAGAATTAAATTTACTGTTTGACTGCAAAACAAGGTGTAACAGCGCAGAAACAAAGATCGTCCGTTTTCTAAAATTAAGTGACTGTGTTGTAAAACCCTAAATGATCTGAGTTTGTCTAATTCTATTCAGCTAAGAGCTCGGAGAGATTACAAATATTACTAAACTTTTGGCTCCTATAAAATTAAATGTTGAACACTTGACCGACAAAATTAAATATTAATTGTCGTGCTAAATCTACTGTAGTCAAACTATTTATTCGTCTAACGAATAACGACAGGCAATACATTTTTTTGTCAAATTGCCACGTAACCTAAAGCTTAAAACGAAGAATTACAGAGCGAAGAAACCGGTACTCGATTGAAATGATTTCGAATCCGAAAATTTGACTGATGATTTGGCAGCAGTAGGAAACTCATCTTTAACATGACAGTGGTTGCGAAAGAAATAGATAATCTGGTAAGGAGGCCTCAAATTAGTCAAATTTTTTGGAGGCGTTGAAGTAAACTTCAGTAAGAAGCGACACGTTTGTTTTCAAATTCATCGAACAAGTAAGAAACGGTGTGGTCTAAGTAACAAATCTTTTATCGCAATGTGTTTGTGATAATTCGATGAACAATAAAAGAAAATATTTCAACTGAAACTGCTGTTTTTAGTGAGTTTTACATACAATTTTTGTGAATTGACAAGGAAATAGTTTTTTTTTAATTCCCGGGATCCCGGGAATTCCCGGGATTAAAGAATTTTCAATCCCGACTCCCGGGTTTCCGCATTTGTCGGGAATTAGCACCCTCTAGACACGGCCTTCACAAATGTCGAAGGACATGCAAGAAACTTATTAAGAACTAAGAGAATCCGAATCTAGAAGGCGTAATCAAATACAGAATTGAAACAGGCACAGCATCAGATTGGGCCAATTTCATCTTAGACACGAAGATGACACTCTCCTTGCTGTTACAAGATAACCAGTACGTTTTTTTATTTAACTACTGTTATAATTTATAAGTTTTAGTGATACAATGTTTGCTTTTAAATTTATTTAATTTGGAAAAAGTTTCATTCCACTCGAAATTAGTTTCCTTCTTTTCGTAAAAGGGTTTATTCAATTCGGAATAATTTTCATTCATTTTAGAAATAGTTTCACTTAAATTTGAGAAGGTTTCGTGCATTCCGAGATTTTTCAAAAATTATCAAAATTAATCAAATTATTCAAGAAAATTAAAATTGTTGTCATATTTAACTAAAGTTTATATATTTTTGTACATAAGATTTTAATTTCAACTTTCTGTTAGGAATTATATGGTGTCAGATCGTCTGTAGTCAACACGGATTGGAGAAACTTTTGGGTCAAAAAAGAGATCATCTTTAGTTTACCAACGCTAAAGTATTCTGTCCGGTTTTATCGAACTCATCAACAACTTTGCAAGTCCTTAGATTTTCTTATAGCGCCAATAAACTAATTTAATATTTTGTAAATAATTTTGTGTACGAAATATTGAAAAATTCCAAAAAGAAACAAATTAACTTGGTAAATCAACTTGCGCGCGAGCCAAAATAAAAAGGAACGAACATTCAAGCAGTATTCCTTGTTATTTCAGTCAAACAGTAATAACATTCGGTTGACGTTTCAAAAGTCGTAATTTAGAATAATGAAAAGTCAGGCACAGCCTGTCTTATTGACCCTTATGCCATCTATGAACGACTGGTACGAACTAGTCCACAATTTAGAAAAGTCAACAATTTAGTCAAGAAAATGGGTGTCAGGCACACAGCATTAGACAATATTCTCATATAAATCTTTCTGGCGATTTGTTGTTTACACACGCATTAAGGTGGATTTATATTATCCGTTCCTTTCAGTTCCTACACGTATCGTGTGTCACATAATCAATTTATACTATCCGTCAGACATCCATTTTTTGAACAATATTTGTCTGTGTCAGTTCGTGTAGGAACGGAAAGGAACGGATAATATAAATCCACCTTTAGGATAATAAATCTGCTACCAGATATGAATAACCACATGTATGTAAATCATAACCTATAAATTTTCACTTTTTTATGTTCTAACTTACGTTTTCTTGTCTCCATTTTGTCCAAGCGGCCTTAAACAAGAATTTCTCTCCTTTATAAAAATTTTCGAACAACTCATCTACATCTTTTGGGGTCATAACCACCATCATTTTTAATGAACATTTTTGTTCGTTTAACAAATTTACTGTTTCGTTGCAGAGCCCCCAAGACAACAAAAGTGTATTCAAATCGTCCTGAGTTTGGCTCATTTTAACTTTTTCACAAATTTATATTAAAATAGTTATTTTAAATATTATTTTATTAATTTTTATGATTTTTTATTTAATTATCACTTATAAAAAAATTAGATAAAAACTTTTTAAAAAAATACAAACACGCTTCGAGTTCGACACGATAAACATCCACTAGTATATACCCAGTTGTACTTTGCATGATCGACCGAAGTTTTTTGTATGAGATGGGATATAAAAAACATGAGACGGATGTATAAAATTATAAAATAAAATATTCGGTTTTTTTAAATGTGTGAGAATGAATATAAATGGTAAAGCATCTGATGTCAACTAGCGGAACTAATGATCGATCTTCTGTTTTGTATTTAATTTTTTGTTTTCCAAGATTTTATCATTCTAGATTTTACTTTGATGTGGAATGGAAGTATGTATACTTATTACGTGTGTACAAGAAAATTTTTAAAAAGTGCAGTGTAATACAAAAATAATTCATACTTTTAATTAATAATTAAATATTAAATCTAAATTATGTAAGTATCTATCGTATATTTTAATAAAAATGTATTTAGTGTTTGATAAAATTTAATTTTTTGTTTGAAAAAATAAATCAACGGTGAAATGGTGCCGTGTGTAGAATTTAATACAAGCTTTTTTATTTTAGATATAAAAGATGCTATGTGTAGATATTATAGGTATTATGTTTAATTCATATATTTTGATATGAATGAATTTTATTTTTGCATTTTAAAAAAGTATAATAAAAAAAAAATATTTATTTACGGAATAAAAGAATTATTTTAATCCAAAATAACTTACTCTAGTGCCATCTGGGGGTTTCCCAGTTGTACGATTGAGTGCTCCAACAGCGCTAATTTAGCGATCACCGTGATCGCTCAATTTGACATAACAGCACCATCTATCAAACAATTTCTTAAACTAACCGTTTACAAATACTACTGCACCATATATTCCGTCGGTATTCGTTCTTTTTTAGACGAAATATGGTGTAAAGTGATGCTCACGGTGAGGTCAAATTGAGCGATCACAATGATCGCTAAATTAGCGCTGTTGGAGCCAGTGATGCCACCCTACTACAAATGTAGCAGATCTACTACATTTTTGAGTCCTGAAATTTTATGTACGTACTTTTCAGCTTCTACTACACTTTTCAAATTGTTGCTTTTTGAATTTTTTTTTATTTAAAATTTTTTTTCTAGTGCATAATTGCAACTGATATAGAATTATTAACTTTTATTTTAAAGAAATTTATGTGATTTTACATTGTTTTATTGAAAATATTTAAATTTGTGGTACCAGTTGAAGTGAATTTGTAAAAAGTGTAATAAAAAGTCGTTATTTTTTAAATTCTGTGTGTATTTCTTTACATGCTACTATTTAAAACAAAAATGTAGTAATCTGCTACAATATTTTTAAAAAATGTAGCAGATCTGCTCCAAATTTCATACCAAAAGGTGGCATCACTGGTTGGAGCACTCAATCGCACAACTGGGTAGTTAACAAATTACATTAAAACGAAAACGTAAAACGATTAAAACCTTCTCTTTTCTCCCACGTGCATCGTTCGTGAGTGAATTCAATTTTTATTTTTTTTTTTTGTATCGAGATTGAGAGTACATACATATTTACTTTTGAGAGTAAACCTAGGTAGCAATAATTTTATATTTGGTTTTGTTTTTGTATTCTTTGTTATTTTATTCGTCTATTAACATTTTTATAAAGCCTAACACAAATAATTCTCACACAAACATTTTTTTTATATCTCGAGATTCGAATATGAAAAAATGGTGGAACGTGTAAATCACGCATAAAACAAAAAAAGTAAATTACACTTTATTGATTTTCGATAATTACATATTTTAATATTACATTCACTACATGAAAATCGTTTATGCAAATAAAAAAATTATATGTCACAATAATTACTGGTTGAAATAGTTTTGGTAAAATACAGGTTTTTTTAGAGTCATCAGAAAGAAAATATTGTAGATCTCGGCTCAGAAATATGCCATACGGAAATATGCCGTCGTGTACCTTATGCAAGAGTGTACCATATGCCGTTTTTAAATATGCCATTTTGAAATATGCCATGTTGAACGGATTCAGTCTTATATTTATTTAGAACATACGCCACATGGATCTTTAAAAATGTCTAGGACGATTTTTCCAAATGATAAAAGAGGTGTTACGATTTTCATTAAATCGGTGTTAATATGGTAATTATTAAAATGAATTTAATTTATATCCAAAATCGGTGTGATTATATGACTGTTAGCGGTGCTATTTTTAGAACAAAATCGGTGTTAAGAAATAAAAAAGCTCCGAAAAGTATAAAAATATATTTTTTATGCGGTGTAAAAGTTTTTATTCACATGTATTTTATGTCATTTTTATTATAATATCCGATCGATGGGACACTATGTAACATCGATTCGGTGTTGTGGTAACCATTTATTTTTTTGTGTGTATCTAAATATTGGGCGCATCCAGCGCAGCGCAATCTCACTGAAAATCAAGCAGGTCTTACATATTTCACGTGCTTAAAAGTAAATTTTTTGAGACACTTCAATGCTCTTTAACAAAATAATTTGACTTTTATATAACTAAAATTGAAAAATAGAAAATCAAAATTGAAAAATTTAATTTTGATTTTGAAAAGTATAATTTCAAAGTGGAAATGTATGAAATGAACCCGGAAATGTAGATCAGTTTTTATTGCTGTAATGCATGCACTTTCACATACAGCTTTTTCAGCTATATATAAACAACAAGAGATTGTGAGATGATCATTACTAGCATAATTTTAAAAATACGTTATCAAACTTTGTACAAATTTATTTCAAAGATGATAATAATTTTGATAGAATTAGCTATAAAAAGACTTGTTGGCAAGAGAGTAAACACCAGTCACAAAAATTCTGTGTCAATACGTGTATGATGTACGCGAATAAAATGTTTTTAAAATTATTTGTGTTTAATGTGTTACTGTGTTGTGCGTTTTGTGAATATGAACGTCCAGATTCAGGGTTTTCCTACGAACTTCCGGATGGTGATACAAAAAGTTTAAATATAACAATAAGTAATTATACGTATCTGCCATTTCAAATTACATTCGAGTGCTACAATTATGACTCGTTAAAATATTTTAAAGGAGGTTTAGCTGATTTAGCGTTTGTGTTACGAAATGGCATTACATTCGATTTTATTAATTGTTACAATAATGCAACGGATAATGAAAATTATAATTACGGTTTAACTAGGTGGTTTAATAGTTTACCATATTTTAGAGACCATAACTCTTACTCTATTGGATATCCGTTAACATTACAGTTGAACGAATATGCAGAAGTGAATAGTGATGTGTTATTTGAGAATTTTGATTTTGCAAAATTTGATACGTTGACATTTAAAAATGTGGGTTTTATTTCAAGTAAATTTTTAAATCAATTACACTGTGAAAACTGCATATTTGATAATAATGGTCGCATCGATTTTAATGAATTTCCTAATAATAACACTAAGACATACTGGCTTGAAACAACTTTTAATAAATTGATAAATTTTAAATCTGAAAATTTACAAAAATTTGTTGAACTAACAACGTTAACAATTAGCGATTTTGATCTGGATGATTACAATGCATTAAATGTACCGGGCTTATTTGAGCACAATGTGAATATCAGGGAAATTAAATTTGAAAATTCGAGAGGAAAAATTACCCTACATGAGCAAATATTTCGTGGACTAAGGAGTATTCAAAACATAGTTTTACAGGAGTTACAATTGGACAACATTCCAAAGGATTTGTTTAAGGATTTGCCGAATCTAAATACTGTGTATTTGGCGTCGAATAATATAAAGGCTGTGGATCCCTCTATTTTCCAGACAAATAAGAAATTTTCATTTGTTTCATTTGCCGATAATCCATTTTACACAGAGTGAGTTAATCAAAATTGTTGCCGTATAATACTAAAACTTAATTTTTTTGCAGGCCACATGACAAATTGGAATCGTTTAATTTGGGTGGCGAATCGATTCGCCTAGAACTGGGCAATTTCACAATACACACATTCGATTTGTTACAGCAATTGAACAAGAATTCTAATATAACTAGAGCCACATTCCAATCATTCCTCATCGATAATTTCAATTTTGAAGACTTCACAAAAATACAGTCGGAGCGTACAACCGTATTAGAAACTAAAATTCAGAGTGGCAATCCTGTTCTTGATTTGGAGTACATTAAGTCACTTGGAAATATTATTCAAAAGGGATATGAGATATATCCTCTATTGAATGCAGTAATTCGTCTAGAGTTTTCTGGAGATGCAATGTGCCACGATTGCACCATGATGAAACATCTATTCCCATATTATCTTAATCGTTACTATGATCGTCCAGGATTTTATTTCAACGAAAGTCGATTGTTCGTCGAATTTAGCATACCCGATTCATGTTATCGCCTCGAAGAGATATTTGATCAAACATTCACTGAGAATTGTCCCGAAATTTGTAGCTGCAAATTCAATCCATTAACGGAAAAAGTTAAAATCAATTGCAATAACAAAAAATTAACGGAGATCCCCCATATTCCATATCCCCAGCAATTCAACAAACTTCGTGGAATTGATTTACATTTTGAAAACAATTCGTTAAGTGTTTTATCATCAGTAAATCAGGATGCCAACGTTTGGAAAAAAATTACGTCTCTTAATTTAAAAAATAATAAAATCGAAACTTTTCCAACCGACGATGCGGATCTTTTTAACAATGTTTGGTTCTTAAATATTTGCGGCAATCCAATATTAGGAAATGATACACAATATGTAGAGCCTATTTTAGCATCGGGTTACAAATACATGAATATCTATAATTGTAATGGAGATGATGAACTAAAACGGGTGGTGGACTACATAAAAGAAAAAAATTCAACCGAACTTGATTCATATTTGAATGATTTAAAGTGTTAGTAAATATATTGTTATTTTAAAATTATGCCTAAATCGAAGAAACTGAACACTTATGAACAAATAATTGGTCATTTCTGCTTAACCGATATGTAAAAATCTTACTTTAAAGATTATATTTCTATGATAAAATACAATTGATTTGTTGTGGATGTTTTATTGTATTTAAGATTTACCTATTTAAAAATGAGAAATTGTTTTAAAATCGTTCGTCTAAAATTGCCTGGCTTTAACTTCATTTGGATGGAATTTTCTTATTATTTAATATTAAAAGTAAATCGTACATAAAATACTTTAGTACTACTTTAGACAATACATTCTTGTAAGTAGCTTATCGAATTCCTAAACAAAATCTGCCCAATCGAAACTGCGTCTAGCTGTGCTGAAATTATAACTGACTATCAAAAAAAAAAAATTATTTTGCATTTTAGAGATGAAAGGTCATCGATTACTTTGCCAAAATATCATGAGTTTGGATGTACTACAAAACTTGCAAATGGATGTTTTGCAATTTTTATTCATAAGTAGTTTTAATATTACTTATGAAAATTGGGTAATGTTAACTGGCAATTTCCGTGGGCATGAAAATGTATTTTGCAATTTTCTCAAAAAATATTGATTTACAGAAAAACTATTATGGATAGGTACAAAATATTTAAATAAGCAAAAACAATTATAAAATATAAAATTGATAAGAAAGTTTTTTTTAAATTCTCCGTTCCTATCAGAAAGTCATGTATTAGCCACACCTCAGTTTTTTAGAGATAATGGAATACAACACCCCAAACGATTTTTACAAATTTTGTTGTCAATTGCGGCCAATTATTGGTACATTGCAATTTGCAATACTTCTTCCGGAAAAGTTTTAATTTGGAAACGTTAGAAGGTCAAATTGTTAAATGCTTTAAATAGAAATCACAAAGTAGGGTGTCTCCTAGACCCATATATTACACTAAAAAAAATATTCCATTCATTTTGATGATAAATGTTTGTTTAAATCTTGATAAAACTTTCATTATTACAGTGACTAATAATTTTAACATGCATAATTTTTATGTTAAACTAACTATTATTAAATTGATAAATAACTATTGTTGCACTGAAAAAAATCTGCATGCGCAAATAGGACAAAAACCATTTCATCCTTAGTATATCTCGAGACCGTATAATTTATGTATGGTGTAAATATAAATATAGCTTAGTAGAAAAGTAGATAGTTAATATTGGAATTATGTTTATTTTATTAAAATTATTTTGTATTCGGTTTTAAATTATGTGAAATTTACAAATTTTCATTTAAAAAAAAAGAAATAATTTTAAGCCACCAATTGTAATCAAATACGGTTTAGTTTTTGGTGTTTTGTAATATACTATATTTGGTAAATAAATTTAATTTTAATCTTATATGGACAATATGTAATATATCTAAACGCATATACCATATTTGTTCGAATTGCTTACAAAATAAATTATTTATGGATAGTAAACATATTAAAAAACAGTATAAATAAATCCGCTGTGATCATAATTTATTTCTTGAAAATATTCTTGTTTGGCAAATTTATATTTCCAAATTTCAAATAATTTAAAGCTACCTAGGTCGTAAAAAATATATGCACTTTAAAAACGGTTTTTATGTACTGTACAGTGTGGCGAAAAAGTCGGCTAAATATTTTCTTATATCGTACAATAAGAAATAGAAAACGAATATTTATAAACGCGATAGTAATATTTAATGCTTAAAGTTGTAATTACCCTATAAGTGTAAAACATAATCTCCTTTAAAAATAGCCTTATTCGTGCTCACAATAATTACGAACCTGTGCGCGAACCTGTAAACGTAATAAACCTGAGCAAAGAAATAAAAAAAAAATTAAAAAATTGTAACCTAAAAAAAATTGTAATCTTTTTTTCACCACCCTGCTTCTAAATCAGACATTTTGCATTTCCATGAAGTGTAATCAGTTAGAGAGTGAGTATCAAATAAAAAGGTTGTGCGCATATTTTACGACAAAAAAAACAAAAAAAATATTTGTTGTGTATTTTATCATTATTATTGTGTGTTGGAAAAATTCAAATTAAATGTATTGTTAAATTTAGTAAGTATTTACAGTGTTTTTCGCAAATGTTTCGTTTGTAATTAGTAATTTAATATTGCTAAGTTAAAAAAAATTGTGTGAATGTTGTAGCTTTTATAGTGTATGTGATTTATTACTTTTTCAACTCACAATACTTCTAAATTATATGATTTTGGTTTGTATTGTTAATACTAATTTAATTGTGTTAATGAAATAATTTATATTTGATACAAATTGAAGTTACTAAAATTATTTACTGTTTTAATGACGCCTCATTAGCCGTTATCCTAAATAAATGCAATATATCCATAACGAAAATAAAATGTATTCATAACAGAAATAAGATATATCCTTTGATAAGGTCACATTGTTTCCGTTATGGATATATTTTATTTTCGCTATGGATATATTAAATTTATTTAGGATAACGGGCAATGAGATATCATTAAGTATTAGTATATTATTTTAGTAGCTACAATTTATATCTAAGATATTTTTATGATTAAAATTTAAATAAAGTATGTACAAATAACTAGGTTTAAATTAATCTTAGCCATTGCGGAAAGAAAATTTACTTACGAATATGCAATATGAGAATGTCGAATTTGGACAACCGAATAAATTTGCCTATATTCTCGCTGAAAATTCTCTATGGTAAAATTAATACGTTTTCAATATCTATAGGCAATCTATGCATAATCATAATATACAAGTAATAAATCACCGACATCAAATTTTTTTAAAAATAAATTAAATTCACGCCTGAATAAATTCTTATTAATCGGCGAAGGTATTTCATTTTTCAAATTATACCTTAATGAAAAATTAGTAACAAAGTGTTATTATTACAATAGGTTTAGGATTACAAAAGCGGTGGATTTTTACAAACGAATTATCCCGCGGATTTAACTAAATGAACCACAATTGATTCACTCAGGATTAATTCTGTGAGCAGTTCATCTTGAACAGTGGTAACAGGATTTGGCCTAGCGAATCGCTTAATTCATTAATGCTCCGTTTCACAATAAAAAAGAGCCAATCTTTAGATAATTAGCATTTCCTCTTTTTCTTCGTTCATAAGACTTGTGAGTTTCATAATACAATACTGATTATATTTTTTTACATATAGCCATATTTGTCCTCCAGGAAAATATTTAGCTGAACGAACTATACCCTTTAGTGCAATATTCATGTAAAAAAGAAATAAAATTAGCTTGCGTGGAATCTGTATTTTGAAACCGCAACTTCATAAAAAAAAAATACGGAGAGCAAAGATTATTTAAATGTGAATTGAACATTTTTTTGTGAAACCGGTCATCAGAAATATTTATTTTAATTTTGTATTTAGAAAATATTCTTTCATTGGATATTTCGATTATTTTATTCAAATAAATTTTAACGATCGCTTCAAGCTACATTTATCATGAGTAAGGTATAGAGGATTTATACATTTTAATTTATATTTTTATACAATAATTAAAATTATTATTTATTTTTGTTATTTAAAATTACTTATCTCTCAGCCTATAAACGTTGACGAATTGACTTTATCGGAAGCAGACACGGCCAGCGTATCAACTAGCATCTTATCAAGCTATGATTTGGATGGTAATTCTACATTGGTAAATTATTCCATTATTTTATATTAGAATATTGCAAAAAAATATTACACCCAATTCTTTTATTTTTCAGAATTCAAATATCCTACTTTATGTAGACGTTGAAAATATTTTAGACGAATATTTAAACTGCACGAAAGGCAGAATTATTAAGCAATTTTTTAAAAACTTTAAACGGTTGGGACACCATCAATCAGCGTTAGCCAATTTAATAATCGAAAAAGAGGTCGATAGAATTGTAGATGTTAGAAAAATAAAAATTTCTTCGGATCGGCTGCTTTATCTAGCAAATTTAATAGAAAAAAGCTTCCCAGGTGAAAAAGCCAACGTATTCTATGTCCCTTATAATTGCAATACACGATCTCTTGCCACCGGAAAACTATGGACAGCTTATAACAAATTAAAACAAAAATTGCGTGCTTCATTTTCTTTAAGGGAGCAAGATCAAGACCATGAGGACTACTGCGATTCTATAAGTGATAACAAGCTGGAATATTTGAAAACCAATGTTTCACCTTGGGACAAAATAATTGAATATTGGACCCTCACTTACGAAGCCAGGAAAAAATGGCTCACCTCCTGCACATCTAAAAATATAATAGAATATTTTGAAGAGTTTCCAGCTTTAAAATCAAAAAAATGAATATTTTTATTGGAAATTGATTTTAAAACTATATTTAAAAATCAATACAATGATTTATTTGAATCATGGCATAGCATCAATAAAAAAATTATAAATATTGCTAAAAATAAAACTGGTAGGGTTAATTAACAAAACATATTAATTATTTGTTAATTGTATAAAAACTATTTAATATTTTCTAGGTAAAAAACCAGAAATTAATCGTATACTTGACCTCGGGGAAGTCGAATTGGCTGGATTATTTTTACTACCATTCATTTTACACAATAACTTTTCAAGAAAAAGGGATTCAGAGGGAAAGCCCGTGCGTTTAACTAAAACAGAGTGTGCTGACATTTTTATATTGCAAGTCCCAGTAAGTACACCGTATAATATATTTGTTCACTACTTTGTTTCAGTTGCAAAACAAGAGCTAACTATTAGTTGAATATTTCGTGTTTTCTTCTTTTATTGTGCTTTGTTTCAAATTCAACGTAGACACGTTGGACCTGTTGAAGTGAAGAATTCCTGGGTCGTCCTAACGTTCATGTCAACTGTAGGCAGACCTGGGCGGTTGTAATGTGCACTGTGCAGGTTCATTCATAACAATGGTTATAATTTGCTTCCAAGCAGCAAATCATAATTTATGCATGTACTATTTTGTTCTTAATATTAAGAATAGTTTTAAAAATTCAGTATTGTAACTCTACATTTATAATTGCAGAATTTTGCGGAATTGTCCGAAAAAAGAGAATCCTTGAGGAAAAGACTACAATTGCTTAAAAAAACGGTCCATTTGGTTTATGGAATAATTAGCATAACTGAATTTAGTGCAATGAATTGTTGCTTCTGTCTAAATTCCTTTTTGAATTTGAAATTATATATTAATCATATAAAAACATTTCATAATAGTGAAATATATTGGAACTGTACTACATGCACTCCCAACAGAAAATTTTCAAAGTTTGCTTCATTCAAAAGCCATTGTGGCAAACATTTTTTAAACTCAACCGCTAATGTTGCACCAATCAAATATTCTTCTTCATCTTTCACGCAATCTCCATTAAATTATTGTCCAGAAAGGAATGTTAGCGTTCTTAACGAATATATACAATCGAGTAATTTAGACGCAAAAGATGAATCTACTGAATCCCTCTTTAATTATGATTTAGAATTTAATGAGTTTGAAGACCTATTAAAAGCAGAAAATTTGGAATTAATAACTTCTTTGTATAATTTAAAAATTAATCGATCACAGGTTCAAAACGTAATACTATTGTTCGAAAAGTACCTTTTTGGAAAATGTATAACTAAAATAGAAAAAGTGGTCATGAAAATCTTGAGTAAGTCACAATATGAGACAAATAAATTGGAAGATATATTTTCTTTATTAAAGAGCCCCTTATCTAATATAAATACAGAATATAAAAGGACAAAACTATTAAATGAATCAAAATTATTATCTAATGTCATGAAAATTGTAGTAGGTAGGCGTGTAGATCCAAAAAATGTGAACAACGAAGTTGTAGTTGATAATATTGACGTTACGAAAAGTCATATTTCAATAAAAGAGACACTTACAAATTTTCTCAGCATCGATAATATGTTAGAATCAATATTAACTTATAAAAATGAACTTTCTCTCGATAACACTGTAATTAGCAACGTTATTCAAACCGACTTTTACAAGGAAAAAATAAAAGACTTTAAACCGGAAGATCATGTGCTACCATTAACTATTTATTACGACGACTTCGAGACAAATAATCCTTTGGGGAGTCGATCTGGTTTACAAAAGCTTGGCGCTGTTTACGCAACGATTTCTTGTCTTCCGCCGGATTGTAGGTCAAAACTAGAAAACATTTTTTTAGTGTCCTTATTTCACACCATAGATAGAAAACTTTACGGAAATAAAGTAATATTTTCTAAAATTATTGAAGAACTGAATGATTTGCAGAAAAATGGTATTGACATTTTAGTCCAGAAAGAACGAATCAGAATATATTTTGTATTAGCCTACTGCGTGGGTGACAATTTAGGTTTGAATTGTATGCTAGGCTTTATTGAAAGTTTTACCGCTAAACATTATTGTAGATTTTGTCGTTGCAGTAAAGAAGAAATGAGTGGTTTGGTTTTGAATAATGAAAACAAAACTCGCAATAAAGCTAATTACTTATTAGATTTAGAAATTAACGATCGAAAGCTGACCGGGATTGTAGAACACTGTGTTTGGAATAGAATTGATGGCTTCCATTGTGTAGAAAATTATGCTGTGGATCTTATGCATGACATTTTTGAGGGAGTTGGAAATTATGAAATATCTTTGGTTCTGAATAAATTTATTCTCGATGATAAATTATTTTCTTTATCAACATTTAATCACAGGCTCAATTTTTTTAATTACGGTTCTTTTGATAGAATAAATAAACCGCAATCAGTAACCATTGATATGATAAAAACAAAAAAATTGCGAACTACTGCCTCAGAAATGATATGTTTAATAAACAACTTGGGGTTAATGATTGGAGACCTTGTTCCAGAAGACAATGTTCATTGGGAACTGTATCTATTAATGAAAGAAATTGTAGAAATAGCTACTTTAAGTAGTATTGACCGACAAACAATTGATTTGTTAAGTAGATTAATTCAAATTCACCACGAACTTTACATTACCTTGTACGGTCCAACGCTAAAACCCAAGCACCACCTATTGACTCATTATCCAAAAGTTATGGAAAAGCTTGGTCCGATTATTAATCAATGGACAATGAGATTTGAAGGGAAACATCGGGAATTAAAAAATATAGCAGCATCAACGACGTCGAGAAAAAATATTTGCCACACTATTTTCACTAGGTTCCAACTAAATTTAAGTAAAATTGTATCCCATTTGAACTTTGTCGACAAAGTTTATAAATTTATTCGCATTAAGATTTTCTATATATCGATTTCGAGGCTAAACCAAATATAATTTGAAAACAATAAATTTTCAAATTTCATATAAAATATAAGGAAACAAGGATATATTTTTAAGGAACATAATTATGAAAATAATCCCAGACCCAAATATTTCATGCTTAAATCTGAGATAAATATCATCTAAACCAATTATTTAATATAACTAATCTTTTCATATTAAACATTGCATATTAATATGTTTTATTTATGACATAAGTGTAAACTATTTCTATACTTAATACATAAATGTGCCATCATAGATATATTAAATATTTAATTTCGACATAAATATAACTAAATCAGTTATAAATGAAAGCAAACTAATAAAATTTTTATTTTCAAGCTACATATAAAACATTTCTTTTTAGGATATAAGACAAAATAAATAAAACATTTCGAATCGAGATTTAAATTGTAGTTGTCGTCTTTTCAACTGTATTTTATATCCGAAATATAATATAAAGTGTTTCGAACATGAATATGAGTTTGCTCAGTGTGAGCTATGTATGTTTTGCAAATTTGAAGCGAACAAAAATTATATTTGAATTTAAAATAAAATTATCATAATAAAAATATTTCTTATTATTAATTTGAGAATACAACTTTCACAAAATATGCTATGGGAAATTTTACGAAAAAGCGATTATTACAGCAATAGTATTTAGATTGCCATGCAAAATACAAACAACAACACGTTATTATAGCGGTAGTTTTACGATTTTCACCATAGCAACGCGATAGTTTTACAATTTTGACCATAGCAACGCGATAGTTTTACAATTTTCACCATAGCAACAAGAAAATCCTAAACAATTATCTCTAATTTGTAATTGTATTTCAATTTTTTTTATTATGATTGAATTTTTTATACACACATCAAAGGAAAAGCCATGCAAACAAAAGCTTGTCAAATAATTTGCATACAACCAAAGATGATCTAATAACAAGATTGGAAAACACGAACAATATAGTTGGTACACCCACTTTTTGATTATAAATCCAAATTTGGAAAAGACACCTAGCGGACGATATATAATTGCTCTAAACCTCAGAAACAAACCATTATAAATACATTGATACGGTGTCGAATTATCGAACTAATTTTCTTATGTATAGTAATAAAATAATATTTCGGTGAAAATTCTATTTCTTTCATTCTCGAGTAAATACAACAACAAATTAAGTTTTTATTGTTGTTTTACTCGAGAAAGAAAGAATACACAGTTTCAGCGAGATTATTTTAACCATACATATGGTATGTATTGATATACATACAATAAAACTAAAAAATTTATTTACGAACGATGCAATGGTGTGACGATGAAAGAAAATGAAACAACTTTGTTTTCTATGGATTTGTTATAAAATGTATGTACATACATAAATTAAAAATTGAAAATACATTTCTTAAGGATAAATAAGAAGTTCATTTAAACGGGTACAATTATGTCTATGTACATATTGTAAAAATTACGAATGATAATACCTACCTTTTGTTTTTTTTTTTTTTTTTTCAAATCATCTACATATAATTTTAAGGTCAACAAAATTTAAAAGGACAAAATAGATGTTGGTTGTGTAGATAAATACGAGTATAAAAAATAATTTTGATGGTTTATTTTTTACTATGAAGAGAAAACACCATAAATCATCCATAACAAAATTTTGTGAATTTTTTTAGTATGTAGATGAAAATGCAGAAAATGCAAAACACAAAACCCATGAAATAATTACATGATCGTAGGAAAATAAATAAAAACAGGAACAAAATTAGTTTAATTTTTCAACAATATATGTATTTCAAATTTACGTATGTACTCGAATATGGAAGAGGAAAAGCCACATGGAAGCATATTTAGGAATTAAAAAATTCATACTTCCATTAGGCGTAAAAACCTCTTCCAAAACGATGACGTATGTTTAAAGGTACCAATAGTGAAATAATTATTTAGTTATAATATGTAATACAAATTGTAATGATTAATGATATTTATACATTCTAAAAGCGAAAAATGTATTTTTCACAAAATTTAATTTTTTTTAGCTTTACTGTTATTTCAGATACATGAAAAATAAAATAATAAATTCAGTAAATTTTTAAAAATTTTAAAACTGTATATACATAATTATAAAATTAAACTATATAATATGCAATAAAGTTTTGTCTTCATTAATCCAAATTAAGCCATAGACACAGTAATTACTCTTTCAAAATTCTCAGTCTTCGGTTGTGTTTGTCAACAGGGACATTTTGATTTGTATTTGAATATATTTTTTTACTGTTGTTGGTGCGCGCTTCTTCGTTTTAATTTTCTCTAACAGCCATATGCAGTTTTTTCGAATTAATACAAGAATTAAAAATTTAAGTGCATTTTGCTTGTGCTCCTTACAGGTTCCTGTGAACCATGTGGAATATTTTCCGTCTGCGGTGGTTGCATCTTCACATTTATCATAAATGGTTGGTAAAATATCTTTATTATGAACGTGTCGTGCAAAATATTTTGCAAAAATTGTTACGTGAATTACAGAGATTTCCAAAAAAAGTCTGTTGGATTTCTTAAATAATTATTTCTTAATAAAAAATTTTTTATTTTTTTACTCCTAGCAATTTGTACACGCTTCTATTGTTGGTGCCTTGATCACAAACAACTCCTCTAACTATTATACCTATAGTTTGTGCAATACTTCAATATTGTTTAAAATTAGTTCTTTTAGCTTGGTTCAATGTCCACCAAATTTCAAATTTTGAGGCATTTTAAATTAAAAAGATTCTGACACAAAAACCCAAACTTGCAAAATTCGAAATATGCTATAAATCAACGGCGTTTGGCGCAAAGCATAGAGTATCGGTCTCACACTCTCACTCGACTTACCAATATTTCAGAAATACATACATAATAGAACAATTTGGAATAAAAGTTAAGAGTATGTCTAATAGATTAAAACACCATGTCCTATTATTCGATGAAATTAAAATTCAGGCTGATCTCAAATACAATAGAGTGAGTAATCAAATTGTCGGTTTAGTTAATTTTGGTAATGATGAAAAAGAACCAAACATTGCAAAATATATTTGTTTATTTATGTCAAGAGGCTTATTTAGCACGGATAAATTTGTCATAAGCTATGTCGCAACTGAAGGTCCTATATTTGGAACTAAGCTAAAAGAACTAATTTTAAAAAATATTGAAGTATTACACAAACTAGGTACATATGTATGTATAATAGTTAGAGGAGTTGCTTGTGATTAACGCACTGCCCGCTTTTCAAAATCCCGAAATCAAAATCCCAATTTTGAAAACCCGCGCTTTTTAAAATTCCGCTTTTCAAACTCCCGCTTTTCAAAATCTTGCTTTCGAAATTTGAAAGACGTATTTTTTTTAATTCGAGCCGCGCTTTCTGGTGAAGGAAAATTTTATAAAGTAAAAGGGTTGGCTACCTTATCTAGAAAAAAATAATATAGATACTGAAAATCCCGAAAAAAAAATCCAGAAAAAAAAAATCCAGAAACAAAAAAATTCAGAAAAATAAAAATCCAGAAACATAAATATCAAAATGCGGCCCAAATTATAATTAATATTTATAAAATGTCTATCAAATTTGAGGTTTTACGTAGAGTTCTTAATATTTATGATAATGGAAATTGCATCGTGAACCTTTCAGACACAGATCAAAGGAATCGTATCGCTCATATCGCTTCTCCTGATAGTTCTACCACAAATGTTTCAAGTTATTTTGTGGTTAGCTTCATTCGTTGGGTTAGTATGGTATCGACGGATGTATTCGAGCGACTTATGGATTTAATGCTTCGTAAATGCTTCGTCAACCTTGCAGACACAGATTTTTCTGGATTTTTTTCTGGATTGCTTTTCCGGTAATTTGTAGATTTTTTTTTCGGGATTGTATTTTTCTGGATTTTTACTTTGCAACTATTCGGGATTTTAAAATTTCCGGTTTTTTTTTTCCGGCAAATGTAGTGATCCCAAAGTAAAACAAAAATCAAAACCGGGATTTTCTGAAAAGCGGGATTTAAATTTTTGCAGAATCGGGATTTTGAAAGCGGGATTTTGAAAAGCGGGATTTTAAAAAGCGGAATTTTTTTCTTGAGCGGGATTTTGATAAAGCGGGATTTTGAAATGCGGGATATCGTTACGACCCCCTGTCTGACACACCACACTTATTTAAATCTATACGGAATACATTTTGACGTGATAACGTTTTACACCGCATGTTCAGAAAAGTGACCCGAAATCTAGCCCTTGGTCGGGGGCAATTACTCATCAACTATAAGCATTACCTTTAATTTAAAGATATGATTGCTGCGATTGGTCCTTCGGCTTTATGTGTCACGCATAATATTATTGCAATGACGTCATCCGGCGACAGAGGAACCCGCGCCGCGAACCTCTGATTTCGATTGATTTGAATGCTTGAACCAGTGTAGCGAGAGAATGGCCCATCCGATCGGAGATCAGATGGTGCCAATTTTTGCGTAAAAATCCAGTGGTGGTTAATTTATTTTAAATTAAATTAATTAATCATCCCATAAATTTTAATTAAAAATTCAAACTAGAAAATAGCGATTGTAGTTTAGCCTTTGGTCGTGGGCAATTACTCATCGACTATAAGCACTACCTTTAATTTAAAGATATGATTGCTTAGATTGGTCCTTTGGCTTTATGTGTCACGCATAATATTATCGCAATGACGTCATTGGGCGGCACAGCCGCGCCGCGAACCTCTGATTTCGGCCGTTTTAAATGCTTGAACCAGTGTAGCAAGAGAACGGCTCATCCGATCGGAGATCCGATGGTGTCAATTTTTGCGTAAAAAAGCAGTGGTAGCTAATTAATTTTAAATTAAATTAATTAATCTCCTATTGAGGGTTATTAATTTGTGCTTAATAATACTGTTGTAGATAATTTATTTTAAATTAAAATAATTCATCTCCACATTAATTTTAATTAAGCTTACAAAGTACAAAACAGCGATTTACAACCAACCATGAGAATCACTTATCTGACCGGAGTAATTTTGGTGACAATTTGTGCGTAAAGAAACTGTGGTAGATAACTTATTGTTTATTAAAATAATTAATTTCCACATAAATTTTAATTAAAATTACAAACTACTAAATAGCGATTTACAATGCTTGAGATCACCGTAGCGAGAGAACCTCTTATGCCTTATCTGATCGGAGCAATTCTAGTGCTAATTTGTGAGAAAAGAAACTGTGGCAGATAATTTATTGTAAATTAAAATAATTAATTTTCAAATAAATTTTAATTAAAATTTAGATCTACAAAGTGGCGATTTACAATGCTAGAGAACACTATAAAGGGGGAATGCCTGATCTGATAGGTCATTCAGTGTGGACTCTGATATATATTTGACCTAGACTGCGTGTCCACCACACTAGCCTCGGTGACTTTGGGAAGCACTTGTCTGGAACTCACATTCATCAGGCACATCTCCGCTGAGACCCTGCGCTTCATATCGTACTTCTCATACTATCGCCCAGTACTTTATCGTTTGCAAACAATCACTGTACTCTCATTTCATGATGCTAATAATAAAAAAATTTATTTTAACAAACCCATACATCGTGCCATTTCTCGCACGTCTTATAAACGTTATTACGGAAAACACATACGGCCGTGTAGAAGACACAGCCTACCCCGAATTTTTTTTATTATACGATATAATTACGCCAGAAGAATTGGCTACATGGAGTGTAATAAAGGAGTTATATCAGATTGACGGTCAATCCATGACCAGAGTTTGCTCCAAATTAACATCAAGACATAATACCCCGATACATTTGAGAGAATGAGGGTAAATTTGGTGACTCAAGTTCTGAGCCGTAGCTGCACAAATGGTATAAAAAGATTGAATCATTTAAACAAGTTTAAAACAGAAAAAGGCAAACAACATGCTTCTGCCACAGCTATAATTTTAGAAAATTTCAACAAATTGTTCGATGCTTTAAATAGCAAAGGCTAATTCTGCTCGAACAAAGCAAATGCAGGACTGTCTTTAGTTTGTGGCAATGCACCTTATACCATTTTAAGAGACATGTGCAACTATTTGAGAAATTTAAAGGTTCAAAGTAAAAATAAGGTTTTTTGCATAGATGGTCTTATTCAAACAATTATAGCTGTTTTACAATTGGCCAGTGCAGTATTTGAACAAGACCCCGACATAACTTACATATTAACATCGAAATTACAAACGGATGCAGAAGAAAACTTATTTTCGCAAATTCGGTCGAAAGGTGGATATAATTTTAATCCTTCAGTTTATGATTTTAATTTTATTGTCGCTAAAATAATATCCAGTAAATTAATTTTCCACGCATCAACTTTTAATTATGATCCAGACAACTGTACATATATTTTAGAGCCAAATGAATATAATTTTTCAAATCAAATAGAAGAAAATGAAAATTCAAACAATCAAATACAATCGACACCAAATAATGACGTAGTGGAATTTGACGATTCGGATTTTAATTAAATAGCATCTTTGCGGTATTTTTTGGGATATGCAATCTATAAAATAACGAAAAAATCGAATTGCGAAAGTTGTTTGGAATGTATGGTCAAGCAAGACGAAAATTTATCATTACCATCCGAATATCTATCAAAATTCAGAAATTATTTAAATTCTTCGGGAGAAATTTATTTAAGAAACCCAACAGACTTTTTTTGAAAATCTCTTTAATTCACGTAACAATTTTTGCAAAATATTTTGCACGACACGTTCATAATAAAGATATTTTACCAACCATTTATGATAAATGTGTAGATGCAACCACCGCAGACGGAAAATATTCCACATGGTTCACAGGAACCTGTAAGGAGCACAAGCAAAATGCACTTAAATTTTTAATTCTTGTATTAATTCGAAAAAACTGCATATGGCTGTTAGAGAAAATTAAAACGAAGAAGCGCGCACCAACAACAGTAAAAAAATATATTCAAATACAAATCAAAATGTCCCTGTTGACAAACACAACCGAAGACTGAGAATTTTGAAAGAGTAATTACTGTGTCTATGGCTTAATTTGGATTAATGAAGACAAAACTTTATTGCATATTATATAGTTTAATTTTATAATTACGTATATACAGTTTTAAAATTTTTAAAAATTTACTGAATTTATTATTTTATTTTTCATGTATCTGAAATAACAGTAAAGCTAAAAAAAATTAAATTTTGTGAAAAATACATTTTTCGCTTTTAGAATGTATAAATATCATTAATCATTACAATTTGTATTACATATTATAACTAAATAATTATTTCACTATTGGTACCTTTAAACATACGTCATCGTTTTGGAAGAGGTTTTTACGCCTAATGGAAGTATGAATTTTTTAATTCCTAAATATGCTTCCATGTGGCTTTTCCTCTTCCATATTCGAGTACATACGTAAATTTGAAATACATATATTGTTGAAAAATTAAACTAATTTTGTTCCTGTTTTTATTTATTTTCCTACGATCATGTAATTATTTCATGGGTTTTGTGTTTTGCATTTTCTGCATTTTCATCTACATACTAAAAAAATTCACAAAATTTTGTTATGGATGATTTATGGTGTTTTCTCTTCATAGTAAAAAATAAACCATCAAAATTATTTTTTATACTCGTATTTATCTACACAACCAACATCTATTTTGTCCTTTTAAATTTTGTTGACCTTAAAATTATATGTAGATGATTTGAAAAAAAAAAAAAAAAAAACAAAAGGTAGGTATTATCATTCGTAATTTTTACAATATGTACATAGACATAATTGTACCCGTTTAAATGAACTTCTTATTTATCCTTAAGAAATGTATTTTCAATTTTTAATTTATGTATGTACATACATTTCATAACAAATCCATAGAAAACAAAGTTGTTTCATTTTCTTTCATCGTCACACCATTGCATCGTTCGTAAATAAATTTTTTAGTTTTATTGTATGTATATCAATACATACCATATGTATGGTTAAAATAATCTCGCTGAAACTGTGTATTCTTTCTTTCTCGAGTAAAACAACAATAAAAACTTAATTTGTTGTTGTATTTACTCGAGAATGAAAGAAATAGAATTTTCACCGAAATATTATTTTATTACTATACATAAGAAAATTAGTTCGATAATTCGACACCGTATCAATGTATTTATAATGGTTTGTTTCTGAGGTTTAGAGCAATTATATATCGTCCGCTAGGTGTCTTTTCCAAATTTGGATTTATAATCAAAAGGTGGGTGTACCAACTATATTGTTCGTGTTTTCCAATCTTGTTATTAGATCATCTTTGATACAACATAACATAAATGGATGAATTGTGCTTGTGATTCAATCGCTGACGGGAAGGTTGTATTCTCTTACTAAATACAACACGTGCTGTAATTATTGATCGATAATTTTTTACTCGTTAAAACCGACGCAGATAATTCAACTCGTGCTGCGCACTCGTTGAATTTTCAGCGCGGTTTTAACTCGTAAAAAATTATCGATAATAATTGAGCACTACTTAGTTGTATTACGAATGAGAATACAACTTTCTCAAAATAAGCTATGGACAATTTTACGGCAAAATGATTGTTACAGCAATAGTATTTAGATTGCCATGCAAAATTTTATTTATTTATTTATTTATTTCTCTTAACCATACATAACAAAAACATTTAAATATACAATTTTTTTTTATAAACTTATACAAAAAATGTGGTTAAGAAGATTGGATAATCTTTGTCAAAAAGACAGTTTCGATTCTCCCAAGTGTTAAAAATTAAATTTACAAGATTAGTATAATAATGACAAAAGAAAAGAACCACAGTAGATTAAAAAAGAAAAATTAAATTATATAAAACAAAACTTATTTAGCAAACATAAACCCCACATCTTTAGTTTCAAATATCCAATCTTTGACCAAACGCAAAAATTTCCTATCATAAATCATCGTCCTTATATGAGGCGGCAATCGATTAAAAAAAGTGGGCGCAGAAACTATATAATATTTACGAAATAATTCAGATGAAAATGGCGGAACAGAGTACAAATTTCGATAATTATTTCGAACTTGATATGTGCGGAAACAATTTGCGGCAACCGATGACTACTCCGCAAAAAAAACAATCTCAAGACTTTAAAAATATATAAGTGCCGTAAAGGCAAAATTTTGCAGGCATTGAAAATAGGCCAAGAATGATCGTATCGACGCTTGAAAAACATAACCCGAATAATATACTTTTGTAAAATTAATAGCGGTTCTATGGTATCAAAATAAACTCCACCCCAACATGGTAAACCATAACTGATGCGAGAGTTCACGCAAGCAAAATAAAAATTGAATAAAACATTGGATGGACAAAATTTACGTTGCATCAACGTTCAATCCCAAATATTTAAATAAATAAACATTTTTAATTTTAATGCACAGGCTGCTACAATTGCGTAAGTCACAATTACGTACATGATAGAAAATCTAGGGTATGAAACTTCGATAAGGATCACCAATCAATTTGAAGAACATTACCTTGGTTTTTTCACTTAAGAGCAACGAGTGATTATCAAACCATGTGGAAGAATTTTCATGTCAGAATTTATTTGGTTCGTTAGGTCATTAGCAGTCAAATCAAAATAACATAATGCAATATCATCAGCAAAAGCAACAATTTTACCATTTAAGTTTAGGTTAAAAATTGAATTTATGTAAATTAAAAATAAGATAGGACCAAGAACAGAACCCTGAGGAACACCATGTTCAATATTAAATGGAATACTTTGCGATTTATCAACCCTAACCATAAATGCTCGTTTATTGAGAAATGACTTGAACCATTTCTGTGATATGCCTCTAAAACCAATAGACTGGAGCTTACGCAGAAGCAGATTATGATCCACCATATCAAAGGCTCTCTTTATATCGATGAAGACTGCACCAACACACCTCTTCTCATTAAGATTAATATGAATTCCATTTAAGAAATTAATTAACGCAGATTCAATACTTTTGCCAGATCTAAAGCCGTGCTGATGAGGACTAAGAAACTCAAATTTGTCAAGAAATTTCTCAATACGGGATTTCATCGATTTTCAATGATCTTCAAAATTGTGGGTTGCAATGCAATGGGCCGATAATTGTCCTTAATAATGATATCTCCCTTTTTAAACAAAGGGATAACAATTGCAGTTTTTAATAATACGTTAATAGCGGTAATATTACGAATTCCACCATAGCAACATGAAAATGCTAAACAATTATCTCTAGATTTGTAAATGTATTTCAATTTTTTTTGTTATGATTTAATTTTTTATACACACACCAAAGGAAAAGCAAAGATATGAAAAATAATAGATGGAGCCTTCTATATAAAGTTGATTAAAACCATGAATCATCACACAAGGAAAAAAACAGAGTTGTTACAACGAAGAAAACGGATTTTTAATTGAAGAAAATGTACTTTTTTCGTGTACTTAATGGCAAAGAGTGTCGTTTCTTGGCTGAAAACAGTAAAGAAAACTGCTACTTTTCTCCTTAGCAACACATTTCTTCACTATTAACACTTTTCTTCATAGAAACGCTTTTTTCCAAATGATTTTTACATTTTTGACTTTTATTTATTCGCTTACTACGATTGTTATGAACATGCTATGCATACATACTTCGATTCAAACTGGGTCTACCTTTTCTATTTTTACCTGATTTGTCGTCAAATACACGAAAAAATAGCATGTCCGACACGTAAGAAAAGTGGTTTTCCATGCTCGTAAAATAGTTAATCCACTCGCTCGCTAGCGCTCGCTCGTAAATTAAACAATTTTACTCGCTGGAAAACTATCACTTTTCTTTACTTGTAGAACAATCTATTATTTCTCCATTTAAAAGCTAACTTTCTTATTTCTGACAAGTTTTTCTTGAAATGATAAAAAATTTCTTGAGTTAACAATTGTTGATTAATTGTAATCTGAGATTTAGTTTCTTGCATCTATAACTGCTCAAAATTTTTGATTGAAGAAAAAAAAAACAACGAATGGAGAAAAATATGAATGTTTTGTTCCCAATTTTCTTGCAACTAGCAATTGACTCAAACTATATTGTCCAATTTTCTTGAATTTGCTTATTTTAAAAATTAAAAATTTTCTTGATCAACACAAAAGCAATTTCTTGTTTCAAGAAACTATTGAAATGTTAATGATAAGATTGAACTTTTCTTAAATCTAAAAATAGAACCTTTTCTCAAAATATAGGTATTATCCAATTTGCTTGAAATCATCCATTTAAAAAATTTAATACTTATATTGAAATAAATAAATGAATTTCGTAAAAACATTTTTATTTGTTTATTCAAATTTAATTATTTATGGTTTGCAGACATTTGTGGAGAGTATGCAATGAGAGATTAGGGCATTTTGTACACATTCTGCTAACTTTGTTCTTTTTTATAGCTGAAATAATTAGGCTACAATACACACCTAAGTTGGATGTCTCGAAATTTGATTAATCGGTATGGTTCAGAATATGGAATAATTTGGAAAATATAGTACAGTATTCCGAATAATTTAGATTCTAAGTGAAAATTATTTATAAAATTATAATTATTTATATTTAAATATGTATAATGAAACAAATAACAATCGAAATTATCAAAATTGTATTTAAATATTTTCTATATCTGATGGTGAAATAAAAAAAACACAAAAATAAATTGTCATATAATTGTATTATTTTATAACCAACCATTTCACAAATTGAAGAAATATTTCTGAAACCAAGAAATATTGCGTAACCACACCTAAAGAAATATTCCTTTGTCACAAGAAAAGCGTTTCTCTAGTGAAAAATATTCAAGTTCCCTGGAAGAAGAAAACCGATGCATACGAAAAAACGCAAACAATAGATTGGTAAATGTTCACTCTACTCCAGAAAATATGTGTTTTGCAGCAAGAAAATATCTGTTTATTTATAGAAAATGCTACTTAAATAAAGAAACGAGATTTCTTACCATAAAAATGTCTAGTTTTCAATCAAAAGAATCGGTTTCTACAATCAAACCGATTTTGTTAAACTTAAGAAATAAGAATTAACCATGAAGTAAAACCATATTCTTGATGTAATCACATTTTCTTGTATCAAGAAATTAGTTTTCTCATATCAAACAAATAAAGATTATTTTAATATTTTAGCAGAATTTCAAATTGAGAAACGTAAAGTTTGTGGCGAGAAAAATTTCGTTTAGCTGAAAAATGATGTACAAATTTTCTTGAACTAATTCATTTTTTCTTCATATTAGAAATTATTTTTTTCCGTGCATATGCCAAATTTTTTTAGTACTTCAGTTTTTTTTTGTTTCATCGCGAAGTTTTTGAAAAAGTTATTATTGTGTTATTAATAAAAATTGGCATTTATACTAAAATTATTATGGTATAATTAACAACAATGAAATGTATCGTGGAACGGTGTTAAAACCAATACAGTGAGTGCAAAAAAAATAAGAAAAATATTTCATTTTTCAGGTTAGTACACGACAACGTAAACTATAATTTAAAAAAAACTATCTGTATTTCAGTATATTTTATTATAAAATCAGAAAGCAGTTATTGTCATCTAATTAAATACGTTTTGATATTACCTGAAATATCGGTAGTTTTAAGAAAAAAATTAAATAAATTAGAATTAAAAATTTTGTCAACAAATAATCCATCTTTCAATTGCTCTCCAAATCCATTATTTTGGAAAATTCCAGAATCATTTTGGCTACCGTAAGCGCCAACATCTATAATAGCTGTAAAACTATAATTGGTGTCACATTCACATAAAAGAACGACGCTATGGTGTCCTTTGTAGCTAAAATATAGCGATCCGCTCTTTGGTGGACAATTGGACATCGAATATTAATATGTTTGCCGTCGATAGAACCCAAGCAATTAGGCATACCAGTTTTGGTTTCAAAATCATGGGCAATTTTAAACTACTCCGCATTGTTTGGCTTTGACACATATACACCACTAAGTTCCCACAACGCGTCACATGTATCTAATATAATCTCGCGCACAGTAGATGCACCCAACTTGAAACTCCATGCCAGCATCTAAATCGAGCAACCATGAGCAAGATACCTAAAAGAAAATCAATTCCGTTTACATACTATGTATATATGAAACACTATAAATAAACTGTGTTATACTTTCGTACATCAGTGCTACAGTACAGCCAATCTAGTTTCAACGCGAATTGCCTTCCGATGGGAGTGCTTCTCTAATCTATCCTTCAAAAGATTGAACAACAGGTTGAAATGATCAACACTCATTCGTGTTGCCTTCTGGAAATGCTCCGGGTCATTTTCTTTTATTTCTATAAAACTTCGTCGAAAAAATCCGTGTTGGTTTCTTGTAAGATTTACTGGCCTAACCCACCAACGTCTATTTGGCAATATTAAATTATAATATTCATGTGCCAAAAACACAAGATAAACAATTTTGATAATTTTAAAAATCTTTATTATTCGAGTACGCTCACTTACGGAATCCATTTTGACATACATGTAGATAAAATATTTTAGGTTATGTCGTTTGTTGTTATTTTTTTATCGCCAGGCGCTGACGCTCTTGTTATGTTAACTAAAGCGATATCGCGGCCATATTTTTTATTTATTCGTCGACGCTCGTCGTTGTCGCTCTTGTTCTGTTTCGAGCTTAATAGCTCATTTTCATTTAAATAATTCACTTCCCGGACAGAAATCAATCACGTAATCATTGATTTTCGGTATAGTATGAAATAATAGTTATTTACGTCACAAGGGCGGTAAATGAGTTATTACAGTACGAGTTCGACGTTTATGGACGAGGCGACGAAGGAGCCGAGTCTAGAATTTTGAACGAGTACTGTAACGATCATTTAACGTACGTGTAACGTACAACGTTTTATTTCATACTACATTGTGACATTAATTCGATTTTTTCATTTAAAATTGAATTTTAAAGTAAAAACATGAATTTGAAATGTAGGCCCGATTGTATGAACGATGATAAATGATTAATTCTCTGATTTAACGTAGTTTGCCTTGTATGAAACAATGCAAACTACGCTAAATCAGAGAATTAATCATTTATCATCGTTCATACAATCGGGCCTTAGATAAAATCAATCCAAATGATTTTCAAATTATCAAGTTACCCTAGATATTTTTTTTTGTGAGGTTTTACAGTCTACTCTACTGTAATAGCTCGTTTTCCGGACACTTTTGTTCTCTGACGTAATGATTAATTTCCCGGACTGAAATCAATTATGTAAACATTGATTTTCGGTATAGTATGAAATAAAATAATTTGCATACAACATGATACACGGTTAAAAATGGGACGTTTTCCCCCTTTGGGTAGTCGAAATATGGGTAGTTAAATCTAGTGAAAAATTGATGTTGAACGTTAATTTTAGCGACCAACAAGATAACTATCAAGAAATGATATTCAAGTAGTAAATATTAATTACATGGTAGTCGTTAATTAAAATTTGTACTTCCTAAAAGTTAATAAAATAGAACGTTTCATTTATGGATTATTGTTTCTACAAATACCTTATAGTAATAATTTGACTCTGTATACGCTAACAAATATGATAAAATAAATTCGTTCTATTTAACGTTTGATTTTTAGTTAAAAATTACTTACAACGGGTAAATTCAATACCGTTTTAACTAAATTATCTTTTTATTCAATGTCCCGTTAAGAATGCTGAAATCGTTTTAAACAGAAAATGATTTTTAGTATTATTTGTGTGATTGTAGCTGGTATTTGCGAAGAATTTCCAATAAAATAAAATGTCGTTGAAATCACTGGCTGGATGCTGGTATTAATTTTATTTAATTAAATAAATATTTATTTCAAACACACAATTACAAAATGGTTATTTTTTATTTATAATTATACATTTATTTTTATTTTAATTGGTGTTGTGTGTTCGCCAGTTGAAACTTAAGTGCAAGATGATTTACAAAAATGTATGTCATTTGCTTAGTACTAAATTACAATAAATTAGTACACAAATGGTACTGTTCCTAATTAGTACATAATAATGGTTCTGTTCTTAATGACATTAATTATAATTATTCTATTATATTTTTTAGACTTTATAAAATGTCAATTTGCATATGTGGTAGTTTGTTTACAAACAAAATGTAAGTATAAAGTTTTATATAAATAAATTAATAAATAGAAATACAATAAAAATTATTCTAATTTTAGGAAATATATGGTAATGTTAATTTCAGCAAATTGGTGAGTATAATTGTGTGTAGAATAATTTTGTGTGTTGTTTGCGTATAAACATAAACAATCGGTGTTGTACGCAAACATTGTGATGTCGTCATTCTAGTGCATGCCAATGATTTTGTTTTGGTTTGTGTTTTTAATATTGTGTGGTAAATTATTGTGACGTCAAATTATACAGTGATGATTAGGAACTATTGTAGCTATGCATTATAAAGCAATAAAATTAAATAAATACAGTGCGGTGTTTTTAATATAAATTATAAATAAGTTTTTGCAATATGACATTGTGTTATAAATATTTGTGTAGTGTAACAATGCGAGCAGCACTTTTATTATAGTGTAGTTTATTGTTTTATTTTTGTGTTTACCAATGTTTGAATTATTAACAGACATTATAATGAGCTCATCTTCCCATATTAATGATGTGCAGATTGGTTCTTTTAACTTTGCAGTATCAATCCGACAAACAGTACGTTAAAGTCAATTTTAATAAAGATTCTAATTTTCCAACTTATATGGATGTTTTGAATGCAGGTGAATATATTTAAAATGTGCCAGTTTTTTTATATTATGAACAGTTTGTGATTTAGATAACAAAGTTTTTTTGTTCTTTGATTTTAAAAGCACGTGTATTTTGGAACATCTCTGCAAATATATGGCAGCATTGCACAAAGATTAAAGTACATTATGTGGGTTGAAATTATGGGCAATATTTTATTTTGAGGTAACTATATTTTTTTGTTGCTCAAACAACAATTTTTTACACCCACAATTGGTGGAATATATCCAAATATTTTATTAGTTGCAGAAGTAGCAAAATTTAATTTTAATGCTATCCGGACATATTTGTGTAGTACTCATTAAATTGTATTATTTCACTAATATTAATATAATAAAATAATAATAAAATTTTATTTAAAAAAAAAATAGGAAACTGTTTACGATCCTATAAATAAATGTGGATGGATGGGTAATAGGCTGAAAACCCTAAACAAAGTAGAAGCAAGGAAAACAACCGTATTTAGTGAAACAAGAAATACCAGTCAAAACTCTGCTCTTAATCAACAGTTCGTAAATTGCAATCCAATATCTTTCAAGGAAAGAAAGAGGAAGATCAATTTGAGATTTTAGAAATAAAGGAAAATTTGAAATTCCCTGATCCAAAAATTCAACAAGCAAAAATTATCAGTGATATGAGTGTAACTTTCCAAACTAGACGAGAATACGTTCTTTCAAATAATTCAGCACTATTTTATTAGAATATCCACGTTTTACAGACACATACTCATCGGTAAGCCTCTTTAAAAAATTTAATTAATATTGAAATTTGATTAAGGTCTTTTCTTCTAACTTTTATTCTAGATACGTAACGATTTTGAGAAGCTTTTTCCTGATAAGCATAATAATCTTAAAACTAATTTGTTACGCTGGCATTTTGTAACAAAATTAAAAACACATCGGAAGACATCGGGAAAAATAAACTTATTACAGACATATTTAAAGGTATTCGGTCTCTAACAATTAAGCAGATGTGGGAAACCGATAAATATTTATTATTATTTTTTGTTTTTGTTAACAGACTGGGTCCTGATATTCTAATAATATTGTATCTATTAACCTTACTACCGCCAACTCAAAAAGGTCGGGGAGCAAAAAACCGCTGCGACCTAAAGACGACTTGCAACAAAATTATTCAATTTATAGGGATTAACGATGATTTAACTATTGTGGCACAAGGTGAAAGTAAGTCGAATATTTCAAGGTTTTATATTTCATTGGACAATAAATTAATTCCGACAAACAATTCACTATTCGACGCGATAGATTTATTATTTAAGTCCCATTACGTACCTATTTAATATTAAATACGACGAAAATCTTGAAAACTTTTACAAGTATATTCAGCATTATATATTTGAAATACCTAATTCAAAATTACCAACTGCCGTAAAATACTATCACAGTTTATTAAACCCTGACATTTAATTTATTGAAAATATATTTTAAAACTAGATATTCCATTTTATTTATATATTTTATTCCGTTTTTTGCATTATTATTATAATTTTATTTTAAACAACTGTTTTATATTTATATTGTTTAAGTTAACTATTATTTCTTTAAATAACATGAATGTGAATTGCTTTTCATGTAACTTTAAACTGGGCACAGTAAAATTATATGTCTCTCATCTTAAACAAGAGCATTGCTTTCGAGAAAATACGGGTGTGGAAATAGTATGCGGTTACCACGGATGTGGTAAAGCTTTTCGGTCTAGTAATGGTCTTAAAAATCATATGTCTAATTGTTTAAACAAAACTATTAATGATGAGGAAAATATCCGAGGAAACACCCAAATTTTGTCTCATAGTATAACCGATTCTCAAGAGTTACCAATACCCCATCAAATTGAAATTCAAAACGAAGTCAAGGAAATTTTAACAAAGTTTCTGGGTGAATTGTGTGTCTTAGTTATTTGGAATAGTACTCTAAACTTTATTATTAAAAATGTCAAAAATCTCATACAACATTTATTCTTTACTATTAGAAAAATTACTCATGATAATAAAGATAATCCCAATGCTTGTCGAGATGAAATAGTTAAGACTGAACAAGAACTTAATACAATTTTTTCTAAAGAAGAAACCACCTATAAAAGAAGAAAACGAGCTTTTAACACCGTTCCAGAACCTAAAGAAATAACTATATTTCAAAGATATGAGCGAAAGTGGGATTCGGATTTAAATATGTTTATTAATACTCCAGCCCGAAACACTTATATGTATATACCAATTCTAAATAGTCTCAGTAATAGTCACGCAATCCTAATATAAGTTACTTTGAAAACTTAGAAGATGGAACCTTTTTTAAGACTAACAAATTACTTAATTCTTCTGATTTAGTTTTACAAATTCAATTGTATTTCGATGAATTCGAAACTGTTAATCCCTTGGGATCGAAAAAAGGAATTCATAAGATAGGGGCGATTTACTTTATAATAAGGAATTTACCTGAATATTACAACAGTATATTAGGACATATACATTTAGTAACATTATTTTATTCAACTGATTTAAAACAAATTGGCTTCAATGAAATTCTAGGACCAATAATTAAAGATTTAAAAACTTTAGAATCCCATGGAATTTATTATATTATTAATAACAAAAATATACGCATAAAAGGAACTCTTGTTGGAATAAGTGCAGATAATTTAGGTGCAAACCAACTTTATTATCATTTGGAAAGTTTTAATGTCGATTTCTTTTGTAGACACTGTTATTGTTCTATTAATGGCATTCAAAATTCTTTCAGAGAGGCTGACGTGGAAATGCGAACGAAAGTGTCTTACGAAGAAAATTTAAAAGGATTGACTCAGAATCCGGATAAAAATCATTCCTTTGGAATTAAAGGAAAATGTTTGTTTAATGAATTAGAATACTTTCATATATATGATGCACCTTCAGTTGATGTAATGCATGATCTTCTGGAAGGAGTAGTCTAAATGAAATTAAATTTATTCTTCTCCTATTTATTAGAAAATAAATATTTCAAGTCTTTAAAAGAAATTAATGACCGAATAAATTCATTTAATTTTGGTTTTCTGGAGAGAAAAAATTTCCCATCATCTGTGGTTCTGGACAAATCTTTTAATTCAATAGGTCAAAGAGCAGCACAAACATGGGCATTAATTGTCAATACTCCATTGATTTTCATCGACATTTTCATAAATAATGAAACAGACTTATCTGCAAAGTGTGAGGTAATTGTTCTGTTAATCCGATGTATGGCAATAATTTTTTCTCGAAAAATAGAAAAACACTGGATAATTGAGCTAGAATCTTTAATATTTGAACATCATTCCAAATTATTAAAAGAATTTCCTAATAAAAAAATAAAACCAAAACACCACTTTATGATACATTACCCCAACATTATAAGAAAAATAGGTCCACTAATAAATATTTGGTGTATGCGCTTTGAAGGAAAGCACAATGTATTTAAATCATTCTCGAATGCTCAAAAAAATTATATAAATGTGTGTAAAATGCTAAGTTATAAATATCAAGAAAATATGTCTTTGAATTTCGAATTGCAATCGGAAATTAAATTTCAAATAGATAAAACCAACCCGTCCGACCAATTTTATATTGATATAATATCGAAAGCGTTAACAGACAAAAGTTTAACAAATTTTCATTTTTTAAAATACCTCTATCATACTGGAGAATATAGAGAAGGACTTTTTATAGTTAAATCTGATTCTCCAACTCCGCATTTTCTCAAAATATTGAAAATATTTAGCGTTGATAATGATTATTATATTTTGAGTTTAACATAGTTACATTATCATTTAGAGACAATTTACAAGCCTTTCAAATTATTCCGACTGAAAATGACGTTTATGATGTGGTTAACATAAACAATTTGAAATATAAAAATACTTTTACCACAGAAAAGAATGAACAGATATGGAAGTTCCATGTCAAGTATTTACATAGAAATATTCAATCTAAAAAATGTAGTCCTGCTCTAATCTAACCAGTTAAGGCAGGGAAAATGTAATACAATAATATGTTTCGCTTCTCTTCTTTTTGGTTTTTTATACAAAGAAGAAAAGCGAAATATGTAATATTGAATTATATTGTCTCGGTCTTAACTGGTTAGATTAGAGCAGGAATACATTTTTTAGATTGAATATTTCTATGTAAATACTTGACATGGAACTTCCATATCTGTTCATTCTTTTCTGTGTTTTTACTTTAAATAAAGTTGACAATGAATTTTATATTATATCTAAAATACGAATTTCCTAAAAATATTCAAATTAAAATAAATACATAAATGTCTAAAATTTATACTATTAGAATAGAAATATAATTAATTATAATTTATAATTACAAGACTTAATAAAAATTGAAATCAATAAATGCATTTCAATAGAAAATTGTTTTTTATTCAAACATTTTGAAATCCTTGAACAACTACCAGCAGCCAACATTTCACGGCCCAAGTTCGTTAAAAATAATGGTAATAATATTTATAAATTGGAATACTTCGAAGTAATTTTTATCACGATAATAACTAGAGAAAATTGACCCCCCAAATTAGTCAAATTTAAGTCTTGTGTGAGAGCTAAGATTTAAAATAAATGTTTGTTAAACTTATTATGTTTTTTTTTTTTTTTTTTTTTCGCTGGCGCTACATCCCATGGAGGGATTTGGCCGCTTCATTTTGAAGTTTCGTAATCATTTTGTTAACGGATAATGAGTGATTAATTCATTGATCCTATCCTTAAACCAGCCGTGATTTTTTCATCACCCGCCGGGAATCGAACCCGGGACCTCCGGAGCGTAAAGCAAGCATGCTAACCACTGTGCCACCGGGGCGACTTATTATGTTATAGAATCAAAAATAACGTCTTAAGTGTGGTTTAAAAAAACGTTTCCAATAAACGGCTGATAGTTTAATATTTTGCACACATTAAAGGTAAGTTCGTGCTGGTATAACTCGCAAGCAGTTGAAATTCACGACCGATTTCTAACCGTGTAGAAATGGATGAATTGTGATTCAATCGCTGACCGGAAAGTTGTATTCTCTTACTAAATACAACACGTCGATGGTTTAATATGAATAAGGTGTAACATCAAAATTTTTAAAATTGGTTTTTTGTTTTTCTACGACGCTTTTGGTTGATTTACACAATAAAAAATAACATTAAAATTAATTAGTTTTTCCAAATAACACCTATTTTTATTTATATCAACATTATTTATTATTTGTAAGTTTAATTTTTACCAAAATATTAAGTTTTGTCGTCCTCCTGTAAAATTTTGAAAATGCGACTTATGCCCTATTCACATTAAGGCATCGACGTGCTGTAATTAATGATCGATAATTTTTTACTCTTTAAAACCGACGGAGATAATTCAACTAGTGCTGCGCATTCGTTTAATTTTCAGTGCGGTTTTAAGTCGTAAAAAGTTATTGATAATAATTGAGCACTAGTTGTATTACGAGTGATAATATTATAATCGTTCTTGAGTGCCACCCCTATGGCTCCCTCCACCCTCATTTAGGGAGGAAAAATTACAGTTTGGCCAAAAACCACAAAACCCAGTAAACCAGTAAACCAACCTTTCAATTCGTGTGTCGGATTTTTTAAATTTAAATGTCCGCATAGACAAACCTCTATATGGTGTTGCTGTTAATTCGTCAATATGTATTAATATTTGAAAAATCATAATAAAACATTCTGAACATATTGATATTTTGTAAACAAAATCAGCTGATGTAGATATTTTTTGTTTGGTTTGTTAACACTGTTAACATCTTCCAGCATGTTTTATGATTTTCATTATCGTTGAAAGGTATCGCACTTGAAATTGTAGATTTGGTTGAAATCTCTAAATTTAATGAACAGCGATTTGCCGTTTGGTGGAAAGGTAGTTGTGTTAGGAGGTGATTTTCGTCAAGTTTTGCCAGTTGTAAGAAATGGAAATCGAAATTTAATAACGAACGCTACAATTAAAATGCAATCTCCTGTATAATACCACGTTGACCGATATTTGTCGTCACTTATAAGTCAGACGTTGACCTTGTAGCATTTGGGTTTTTTGTAAGAAAAGCTACCGTGTGTATTTTAAATTCACGAGTGAAATGGTAAGCGGGTCATAAAACTTTGCGGCTAAACCTTTCCATCCTACAATCCCATTTATAATCAGTAATTCCACCATTCATCTTTTTATAAATATATCCATCATCCCCGCAACTCATCTGAAGTTTGGTGCAATAAATAAAATCAAACAAATATCGATACAATAAAGAAAAAAAACCAGTGCAATAAAAAAATAAATGTTGCAAAAGAATTTTATGAATGGTTAATTAATTTTTTTTCTATTTATTTTATTTACCATGATCGGCGACAAATGGAGAAGATATTAGATGAATCCAGGAAACCAACCCAACATCATCGAAAACTAACAACTTGCTGATAGACAGTTTCGGGGCAGCAGATGGCGCTAGGTATAAAAACAAATCTTTTTCAAATAAAGCGCTCTAAGTTTCGAGGAAAATCTCGATCGATGGCAGATAAATAAAACCAAACCAAAAATCGAAAAAGAGGTGATGACGAGGAGAGGGGGTGGCAGTATATAAACACGGAAAATGGCGTATGCAAGAAAAAGAAAAAGTTAAGTCTGAATCTGATAACTGGTCAGATTAAAATTAAAAATAGAAAAGAAAATTTTGGTGTGCCCGTAAACGTCGCGGAATAAGTGGACAAAAATCGTTGTGTGCCATTTAGTATCCGCTGTTTTTTTTTGTTTACGGGTCGGATCAAGCACAAAATATTTATGTATAAAAGTGTATTTTTGTATGTTTTGATAAAAATAAAATCTAAATAAAATACGTGTGAGATATATGATTTGTAACGTATTAAAAAGTGCGGTTGTTTCATTTTATTTTTCTGTGTTCGCTTGCTTTGCTGAGTCCGCTATAATTTTTGTTGCAAAGAAGAAAATCACAATAAGAGACAAACTTGGTGATGTGAAAAAAAAAAGATTGTTCAGTTAAAGAAAACACAAAACAAATCAAAGAGCGATCAGACAAACGATCAAAAGTGTTTTTGTTTAGTGATCGTAGTGCCAAGTGAACTAAAAAGATAAACTATCAGTGAGTGGTGAATCGGCGTCGTGGCACGTGCAAGGTGCGGAACAGCAGAGTTTGGATACGCTGAAAGAAGATAAATCATCAGTTCGCTTCAGGTGAGTTGCAAGTCCATCATTATTGTGTTTTGTCCCGTCACGGTTGTCGCATGGTGTCGTGACACGCTTTGTTTTTTTTCTTTTCGCTTTATTGGTGCGAAATAGTTTTTTTTATTATTACCGTTAGTGCGATCTTTTCCAGAAGATACGAGATACACGCGGTGGTTTTTCAGTGGTGTTATTTTGCACCCCGCCCGAGTCAAACTGCTCAAAAGTGAGCTAAGCCGGCTTATCGTGCTGGTAGACTGGCGCCCAAACCACACACAGTGGAAATCGAATAAAGAGTCTACCCAAATCACCGCGCGTAGACGAACCAAATTGGATAGCACGTTACAACCTGAACAAATCTCTACCAGTTTAATTCATTGTTTCCTTAAAATCATGGATATCACTCCAGAAAAATCCGCACAAGTTGTTGCCAGAGAGGTACGATCGATTTATCGTCCTAACTTCACTGCGAAAACGCCATCTCACGGGCGTCGATGTGCAGCAGGAGCTAAGACAAGTTCGAGATGTAGCTGTTAATCAATGGACAGTAAGAAGACGCTTAAAGGAAGCCAACTTCACTCCAAGATGGCCCGCTAGAGGCCCAACATTGACAACACGCCACCGCCAACAGCGACTCGAATTTGCTCGCGAACACATCAATTGGAACATCGGGCAATGGACGTCCGTTCTATTTACTGACGAGTGCAGAATATGTCTCCATGGTAGTGATATGAGAGACCGGGTCTACCGGCGTCCAGGGAGCGATTTTCGCAGTGCTGTTTTGCTGAAACAGTCTCATACGGCGGCGGTTCGTGTATGGTGTGGGCTGGCATATCGTTTGAGGGAAAAACAGATCTTGTTTTCGTACCTGGTGGAGGCCGTGAAGGAGGTCTGACCGCTGAACGATATATCGAGGGCACTCTCTTGGATCATGTAGTGCAGGATATATAGGGAAAGATTTCATATTGATGCATGACAATGCCCGGTGTCACACAGCTCGAACCACTCGACAGTTCTTGGATGACAACATCAGTGACCTGAAGATTGCGTTAGAGGAGGAGTGGGGTGCGACCCCCCAAGTATTTGTCAAAACCTTAATAAGGTCAATGGGGAACCGCATGCGAACCGTTGTAGACGCAAGGGGGGGCCGTACTTATTATTAACCAATAAAATTATATTGTTTTCTTTTATTAAGTTTTTATTTTAATTATTAAAACGATTTATTTGTTTTTTAACTTATTTTTATTTTGTATATGCCCCTACGTTTTATGCCCCTAGCAACTCAATAAAATTATTTTTGTTTTGCTTGAGTTTTTTGTTGTAATTTAATTTTAAACTTCCCCAATATTTTTTGCTTAATCATCAATTTTGGTTGCGTTTTCATTCAAAATTCATTACAAAAAAAAGTACTAAACCAATTTTCATAAAAATAGTGTCATTTTAAAGCAAAAATATCAGGCTTTCAAAAAAATAATGTCTTATGAAAATCGGTTTGAACGTTCTAACAAAAATCGCCCTTATGTGAGCGCTTAATGTTTTAGTCGATTCAGTTGCTCGGGAGTGTATATTGGAAAAAATTGTCAAAGCTAAATATAGAAAAATTCAAGGAATAATAGGCAATTTTCATGCTGGGGTCTAAAAGACCTCAGTGTGGCATTTATGTGATTTTTCTTAAGTGTGTCATTTAAGGGCTAACTTAGTCAGATTTCTCTGTACTAATGGTACTTGAGGCAGAAAAATAAACATGATGCAATATAAAAAAGAAGGTTGCAACAGGCGATTTTCTTTTATAAATGAGGTCAGAATCTTCTATCATCTAATTTGGGATATTTTGTACTTTCGGTATACCTTATATGTATTTTTTGAGATAGTTGCAAATCAAATTTTCTGGTCCTCGAAAGCTGCCACTTCCGGTTGGCCGATTTTTACAAAAATCCATTGGGACCTCAAAATTTATTTAAATAAAAAAAAAATGAAATATGATTTGAACTTAAAAGCAACTGGCCTGTATAGAGAGGAGACAGACAGCCCGACAGACTGGACAATCGACAAATATATCGATAAACACCAATTCGAAACCCAACTTTTCGGACTCAATGGACGAGAGTTTTCAAGATTACTAAACATTATTAATTATTTTATTAACATAAAAAAAGTAAAATCACTTACCAATTGTATAAATTTTAACACTGATTTTTAACACTTACTATCTACTCACAAATTAGATTTGATTTCCACTTTTTTCGTTCACTCACAAACTACTTCTGATTTTCAAAGTGGTTACACACGAGTATATATACGATTAAACATTTGCGCATATTTTCAAATTCGTTTTGAAAAAAATTCCACTCGAAATACCGTTATTTTTCCAGATACAAACTACAATGAAACCTCGCTTCAACGGACACACACACATAAGCGGACACCGCTCCTGAACGGACAAACTATTATGTCCCACGCAAAACTAAAGTTTTAACATTATGATTTGACTGTATTAAACTGATGAATTAAACAAAATTCTTTTTATTTTATTTTTATTTCCTCATTTATATAAAATGTAAATACATAACCTATGAATTTTAAATTTACGGCTATTTGCGTTAAAATAAATGAATTTTAGCTTTTACCATAAACTTACCAGTTGACCATAAAATTACCAGACCTTACTTTAACGGACACGTCGTTCCAACGGACAAATTTTGAGTTCTCGTTGATGTCCGTTGTTGAGTGTTTTGAAGTTGAAATCCATCCAACATTCCATTATTTTTCAAACAAACTAGAAAGAGTAAAAAATATGGAAATTGCGCAAATATATCAATTTCGTCCTATTATAGTTGTAAATAAATGTCCTAAATAATTCTTTTCTTGATATTCATCCTTATTATGATTGGTGAGTCGATCGATAATCGACACGACTTTCTGTTGCCCTTTCATACAATCATAATAGAGATGACTGTTTGGCCATGTCCTAACTGGTCATATTCCATAACTCTATCCAAACACCATTTTACAATCCGATTTCCATCGCATTTGTCGAATTTTATCATAATCGGTTAAGAAACAACCATGTTCGAAAAGAACCTATACGAAATTAAAAAAAAAGGTCCCGTCCTACTTATCGGAGCAGTGATTATTACACACAAAAACAAATATTTGAAAATAGTGAATGTATTGCATTCACAAAAATAGAAAATTGATTTTAGAAAGATTTTTTTAAATATTTATTTCACTGTTTTCGTCGATCTGCTGATCAAAATGAATTCAGAGTTTTTGTAATATTCATCACCACATCAACGTAAAACATAAACCAAGAGAAATTATTTATTCATAAAAATCATATTTTGCGATGCGTAAATATTCATGAAATTTCGATTTTGTTTTGTCGTGAATACTGTTTACTCATATTCATCAATTTTGTAACAAAAGTGAATCTTGTGAAAGATTTTTTTTGATGTCTGCTTCAATGCGCTGGATCCGCAAAAATCGAATAAACAAAATACAGCAGATATCGAGATTCATTGCTAACCTTTTCAATTTTAAAAATGTTTGGTTTAGAATTTCCTATTGTACCACTATCGAGTAGTTGTTGTTGTTATCGAATAAGTGTTGAAAGAAGCAAATTTGTAAGCAAATATATAAAATTTTCCAAAAATTTTCTTCTTCTTGTATAATTTCAAAGGGGAAATGTATGAAATGAACCCGGAAATGTTATAAACAACCAGAGATTATGAGATGATCATTACTAGCATAATTTTAAAAACACGTTAGCAAACTGTGTACAAACTGGGTTCAAAGATGATAATAATTTTGATAGGATTAGCTATAAAAAGACTTTTTAGCATGAGAGTAATCACCAGTTAAAACAATTCTGTGTAAATACGTGTATCATGCACGCGAATAAAATGTTTTTAAAATTATTTGTGTTTAATGTGTTACTGTGTGGTGTGATTTGTCAATATAACAATCCAAATTCAGAGTTTTCCTATGAACTTCTGGATGGTCATACAAAAAGTTTAACTATTACAATAACTGATTCAAGTAATCTGCAATTAGAAATTACGCTCAACTGCTACAATTATGACTCGCTAAAAGTTTTCGACGAACGTTTAAGTGTGTCACACATTGTATTACGAAATGGCCTAAAGCTCGATTTTATTAATTGTTTCAATAATGCAACGAATAATGAAAATTATAATTACGGTTTAAATACGTGGTTTAATAGTTTACCATATTTCAAATCTAAAAACACGTTTAAATTTCCATTAACAATACAGTTGAACGAATATGCAGAAGTGAATAGTGATGTGTTATTTGAGTATGTCTATTTTGGAAAATATGATACGGTGACATTTAAAAATGTGGGTTTTATATCAAGTAAATTTTTAAATCAATTGTACTGTGAACACTGCATATTTGATAATAATGGTCGCATCGATTTTAATGAATTTCCTAACAATAACACTAAGACAAACTGGCTTCAAACAACTTTTAATAAATTGATTAATTTCAAACCTGAAAATTTAAAAAAATTTGTTGGACTAACAACGTTAATAATTAGCGAATTTGATCTGGATGATTACAATGCATTAAATGTACGGGGCTTATTTGAGTTCAATGTGAAAATCAAATATATACATCTTGAATATTCAAGAGGAAAAATTACCCTACATGAGCAAGTATTTCGTGGACTAAATAGAATTCAAAAAATAGGATTACATGGGTTGCAATTGGACAACATTCCAAAGGATTTGTTTAAGGATTTACCGAATCTAAATGGTGTGTATTTATCGTCGAATAACATAAAGGCTGTGGATCCATCTATTTTCCAGACAAATAAGATATTATCATTTGTTTCATTTGCTGATAATCCATTTTACACAGAGTGAGTTAATCAAAATTGTTGCCGTATAATACTAAAACTAAATTTTTTTCAGGCCACATGATAAATTGGAATCGTTTGATTTGGGTGGCGAATCGATTGAACTACAATTGGGCAATTTCACAGAACATACATTCGATTTATTAGAGCAATTGATCAAATTTTCTAATTTAACCAGCGTAACATTCCAATCATTTCTCATCAATAATTTTAATTTTGAAGACTTCACAAAAATACAGTCGGAGCGTGCCACCGTATTATACACTACTTTTCAGAGTGGCAAACCTGTTTTTGATTTGGAGTACATTAAGTCGCTTGGAAATATTACTCAAACGAAATACAAGATAAAAAAAGATCAATTGAATACATTTATTCGTGTAGAATTTTCTGGAGATGCTATGTGCCACGACTGTACCATGATTAAACATCTATTCCCACATTATCTTAATCGTTACTATGGTCGTCTGGGATTTTATTTCAACGAAAGTGGATTGTTCGTCGAATTTTCCATACCCCCATCATGTAAGCGCCTCGAAGAAAAATTTGATCAAACATTCACTGAGAATTGCCCCGAAATTTGTGGCTGCAAATTCAATCCATTAACGGAAAAAGTTATAATCAATTGTAATAACAAAAATTTAACTGAAATCCCTCATATTCCATATCCCCAGCAATACAACAATCTTCGTGGAATTGACTTACATGTTGAAAACAATTCGTTAAATGTTTTAATAACGGCAAATCAGGATGCCAACTTTTGGCAAAAAATTACGTCTCTTAATTTAAAAAATAATAAAATCGAAACTTTTTCGTCCGATGATCGGCACCTTTTAAACAATGTTTGGTCCTTAAACATTTGCGGTAATCCAATAGTAGCAAATAAAACACAATATGTAATGACTGGTTTAGCATCGGGTAATAAATTCATGGATTTCTATGCTTGTAATATAGATGATGAAGTTCAACGGGTGGCGGACTACATAAAAGCAGAAAAATCAACCGAACTTGATTCATATTTGAATAATTTAGAGTGTTAGGAAATATATTGTTATATTAAAATTGTGCCTAAATTGGAGGAACTGATCATTTATAAACAAATAATTGGTAATTTCTGCTTAAGCGATATGTAAAAAAATTGCTTTAAAGATTATATTTCAATGATAAAATACAATGGATTTGTTGTGGAAGTTTTGTTGTTTTTAAGATTTTTGAAAACTGAGAAATTGTTTACAAGATTTACAGAAAAGCTATTATGTATGTATAGGTACAAAATGTTAAAAAAAGCAAAAACAATCAAAAATAAAAAGTTGATAAGAAATTTGCTCCGTATTTAAAATACTCCGTTCCTAACAGAAAGTCGTGTATTAGCCACACCACAGACAATATACTAATCAGATGTGAAAACCAAAACAAAATACAAATTCTCAACATATCCGATTTAATCTCCAAATCCCTCTAAAGGATAACTTGTAACTAAAGAAAGCTTAAAATATAACTTTATTAAAAATTACTTAAAATGGTTTGAATCATTGCTTAACATTCATAATATTATGTCGTATTATTTACTTTGAGAGAATTTAGTTATTAATCCTAGTGTTCAATCGGGCAAAAATGATAAAAAATATCATGATTTTTTTTATCGCGTTTGCCATGAAACGCACTCATTTATCACGAAAAAAAATCAAGTTTTTTTTCAGTTCTAGTTGTCAGAAGAAATAAATTTTGAATTCATATTTTCAGTTACTTGGGTCTTGGGTGCAATATTAAAATATAATTTTTATTAGAAATAAATATTATATAAATAAAATAATTAAATAAATTTCTGTGTTAATATATTGTTGTGTGTGTGCTTATTTTATCATTCAAAATGTGGGCAAGGTACAGCACCGAAATTTTGATAGAAGCATACGAAGAGTATAATATCATTAGAAGCCTCCCAAAGGGTGGACGTCAGTTTTGGTTAAATGTTAAAGAATATTTAAATTTAAAAAATATTGTAAGTATTTTAATTAAAAATGATTGAAGTTATGCTAAACATCTATTCTATAATATTTGTTTTTAGAATTTTTCGCTGGCTCTGAGACTATATAAAGCCGCGAAAGACAAATTAGGTACAAGTGGGGAACCGCATACCACCTTTGAATTTTTTGACAAAATGGACAACATATTCGGCAATAGACCGGCCCAGGCTGCCAAAGATACATTCAATTTGGGTGTAAACCCATATGAGTGCACCGCTGATTGGGTGAGGGATGTAAATGAAGCACAAGAAAATAATTCAACAGAATTATTGGACGAATCAGATGAACAATCACATCTTAGCCAATCTATCTCATTCCACCACAGCCGAAGTAGTGCCTCCGATGTTGAAGTCCTTGTGGTGATGGAGGATAATATTGAGCCCGTGTTAGAAGTGACTCCTAGACCAACGCGACGCCGTCGACGAGTACGAAGCAACATCGATCGTCTCCTCGGTTTTCGAAATAAAGAAAGGCAGATAAAAGCAAAGAAGCACAAAGAAGTAATTCAAAGGCTTGATAAAATGACAGAATCCTTCAACAATATTGCAAGCGCTATAAGGGAATTTGGACGTAGTATGGGAAATAACTAAGGCTCGTTTATTTTTTTATTATAATAAAATTTATTTAATTAACTTCAACGAGTATGTGTTATTACATTTTCTTCTATCATCTCCGACAATAGTTCATCTTGTCTTGTAGCAAATCCTCTTTGTCTTGCACTATTTGATTGTGCATCGCTTTGGGCTAAATTTGTTCGGCGTTCCACTTTATCGTCATGATCGATGCATAAATTATGCAGTCCACAGGCACTTATTACTAATAATATTATCAGTCGCTTCTTAATATTTCCAAATTTTTGAAGCCGCCGGAACCGGCTTTTTAGTAGACCAAATGCTTGTTCCACTATGATCCTTGTAGAGGAGTGCCGCTTATTAAATTGCTGTTTTTGATCGCTTAACCGTTCGTTCCTTTTATAAGGAGGTATTAGCCAAGAGTAAATCTTTGGATAGGGAAGATCTCCTAACAAAATTCCTCGGTGCAAAATAATACCTTCTCTTCTCTCACATAAACTCTTAAATATATCTGAACGCCGAAGTACGCGCGCATCATGCATTGAACCAGGTTCTCCCACAAACACACTGGTAAACCTTTTGCGATCATCCACTGTGGCTTGCATCTGTATGCTGAAATATTTTTTTCGGTTGAAATAATCTCCTTGGTGTTCTTTCGGTTTTGGAATTTCAATGTGAGTGCAATCAATAGCTCCAATTACATTTCTAATATTGGATATAGCTTTGAAATGGTCAGCTATAATTTTCTGTTCTACTAAAGATGGCCACTTTACAAATTTCTGCGCTTCATTTGCCATGCATACTGCAAGTTGGAAGATTACGTAATAGGCGTAGCTCCTACTGACTCCAAATCGATCACCTAACTGACGAAATGTTTCGGTATTGGCTAAATACCAAACAAACATATAAACTTGAATTTTTGGCGTTAGCTGCAAAAATATTTTTTTTTTCTCTGTGCAGTGCCTGATATAACTATCTGTAATAAAACAAAGCAATTTATTTATGTTAATACATGCGAGTTTATTATTTAATTTTGTATGTGCACTTACTAACAACTATTTGAAGAGTGTTTCTGGACAACCTGAAGTGCCGTCGAAATTGAGCATCGGTGTAATTTTCAATGACATTTTGAAAATTTTCAATATTTGTATGCTCCTCGTTATACAACATTAAAACGATTTCATCGTCCACTTCACTGTCACTTGACTGAAGCATATTTGTATGTAATAAAATCTAAAACTTTACCTATCGATGTCTTACTAATCTAACCCTAATCTAAGTTATAGCTAACCCTAAACTAGTGCTAATATTAAAATAATTTGTACACAAAATAATTCAGAAAGATTTTAATGTAACACCTAAATAACTATGATATATTAACATAGAAGAATTACTAAAAAATTAATAAAATTCGACATGCACGATAGAAATGGAATCCTAAAATAATTGTAAATAAAGTTCTGGGACATATGGCCAATTACAACGGAATTTGGCTATTTTTTACCCGATTATTTCGACGAAATTTGACAAGTACGTTAGAATTAGAATTCTAAAAAAAATGTTTACAAAAAGTTCTCGAACATATCCAATTAGGATCGAACTTAGCTAATGAGATTCTAAAGTGATTTTTCTAATTTGGGGACCCTACAATACCATTCGAAGTTACACTTTTGCTGTCCGTGTGCGCCACAGCAGTTTTTTTTTGTGGAGTTTAGTTCAAGGAATAATAAAATTTTTAAAAAAAAAAAAAACCAAATATAAAAAACAAAGGAAAATATATTTTATTTTATTAACCTGTCAAAATTTTTAACTTTTTCGATGATTGCGTTAGTTTTCCTTTGTTTCTCTTCTTGGAATTTTGAAATTTTCTAACGTTAAATAATTATAAAAAGCAGACGTTTAGACAACTTAGAACCTTACGAAATTCGAAAAGCTATATTTCTTAACCATAATTTTATTATTCCTTGAACTAAACTCCACAAAAAAAACTACTGTGGCGCACACGGACAGCAAAAGTGTAACTTCGAATGGTATTGTAGGGTCCCCAAATTAGAAAAATCACTTTAGAATCTCATTAGCTAAGTTCGATCCTAATTGGATATGTTCGAGAACTTTTTGTAAACATTTTTTTTAGAATTCTAATTCTAACGTACCCGTCAAATTTCGTCGAAATAATCGGGTAAAAAATAGCCAAATTCCGTTGTAATTGGCCATATGTCCCAGAACTTTATTTACAATTATTTTAGGATTCCATTTCTATCGTGCATGTCGAATTTTATCATAACCGGTTAAGAAATAGCCAAGTTCCATCCTCATTTGCTTTATGTTCCAAAACTTGCTTATTATTAAATTAAGTACCAACCTAAATTAATTAAATACTGCAACTCTATGTTACATTTTATTTTTATTTATTTTCATTTTTTCAAACATTTCAAATGTAAAGTAGCCGCAATTTACATTGATGTTATTTGTTATGTAACTATTTTGTGTTTTTCTTTCCTATTGACCTTTTTCCTTATCTGTCAAAAACATTGAACATAACCTCAAAAATATTATCAAAAATATCTGTAGGTGTTAGAAAGTGATAACTAAAATTATTTTATGCTTGAAATATTTCAATTTTTTCCGGAATAACATATTGTTAAGTATTTTGTACGTTTAATATTACGATTAAACATGGTTCTAAGATGTTGTGTGATTAATTGTTTCATGAGTACAGAAAAAGACAGTGAAGTTTTTTAGGTTCCCTGTTATTCCGAAGATTCGTAAAAATATTCAAAGCTTGCTGAGGAACAACAACGAGCTTGGTTAAAAGCGATTAACAGGAAAGATTTGAAGGTTTCTTCGTTAAAGGTTCGCACTGTGTGTTCAAAACATTTCTTGACCAAACGTAGTGCCGACATTAAAGATGTTTTAACTCTCGATTGGGTGCCATCGCTTGAGTTGGGTTACCACAAGGCAACATCAACAAGCACAATGTCAAGATACGAAAGAACGAAAAAAAGGACAGAACCAGTTTTAGAAGACTTAAATATAATCCCTCCAAGCTTTCAAGATAAATCTTGTCAAACGATTATCATATGTGAAGATAAATCGTGCAAAACTGAAGGTAAATTATAAACTTAATTTGTAGTACGTTAGTCCAAATAATATATTCTGTATTTTATTTTGTTATCTTTAGAATTCTATTTTGATTGCGACAAGGAAAATCACATCGAGGAGCTCAAAACAAAAATTATGATACTCCGAGAAGATGAAAGTCTTGCAAGAAGAAAACTTAGTGGCCAGAACTAAAATAAGTATGGAGGACCTTAAGAATAGTGTAAAGAAAACAAAATACTTTACAGGATTGGAAGATTCCGATACGTTAGAATGTGTATTCAAACAGTTGAGCATTTTCTACCGATCAATTTCAAAGGAAACATGAGCAGTTTCAATATGTATATATATTTTAAATGACGTTTCATATAACTTGTATATGATCCAAGAGATTTATGTATATGCCTTTAACTCGTTTGATGTATAGAACGACTTTTTCTGTACGAGATATTCGTATATTTCGATGAAAGAGATGTTCGTTGGTAGTAAATTTCATTGAATTCCATCAGATCTAAATTAAATTCAGCTATTTTTAGCTTGTACCGGTGTCTTTCGGCTCCCTGAAGAAGACCCTGAGCATATTTTGATAACAAAATATTGTTTTTAAAATCACTCATTTCTGAAAAATAACGAATTTAATGAAACATTATCCAAAAACATAACCAAACAAAATATCATTTTTACTTACTTTTTTGAAAAATTTGTTATGATTTAAAATTTTAATTATTAAAATAATTAGATATCACCTTTATACCCAATAATTAATGTAGAAATTAATAAAAAACACTTTAAAATTTAATATACAGACAATAGTTCAATAAACGCACAAAAGATAAATTCACCTACGGATCACAAAACAGCTGATTTTATCTGTCAAATTTTTTGGAGGAAAAAGGTCAATTCCATAAAGTATTTATAAAGTGCAGCCAAATCTAGATAAATACATACTACGATATTAGCTTTCCGCAAGAGGTTTGAAAGAGTAGATTTTATGATGTTCAATTATTCCAAAACGAGCGAAGAAAACTTTTTAAATTCAAATTGCCAAAATCTAGCGTGTTTTATTGTATAAACATTAGAAATATTGAATTAAAAAATGAGTCCAGCTGATTTACTAGCTATATTTCAGCGAATCATCATAATAATATTTTATTTCTCTGCAAGAAACTAATCCCTAGTCTGTCAAACATATGGATTTATGGTGGATTAGCTAATCTCGTTTCACTAATCGCGCTTAGCTAATCCCTAGTCTGTCAGTGGTATAAGAAGGAATCTGTGTACCTCATTACGGAATCAGGCTTGTTGTACATTAGGGTTGGTTTTGGATTTTTAAGGTACTTTGTCTCTCTTGTTTATGTTAAATTAGAAAGGCAAGGATGATTTATTGTTTTTATTTTTCGATATGTACATATTTAATGGTTTGTTTGTGGTGGTAGAAAATAGAAAGAGTTTCTTTTTCATTTTAATTGAAAATGTAGAAGTATTTTTTTTACGATTTTCAAACATATACACAAACTTAACGTGTTAGGGATGCAAATTAAAGAAAAGTTTATTGCATTTAAATGAATTTTCATTAATAAAATTGAAAATCAAAACTAGCAATTTTAAATTGGTTCTTATGAGAAACAGAAAAATGTTCGACTTTTTGTAAAAGGTTCGTAAAAAACCAAAACAAATTATATATGTGTTGTGTGTACACACCAACATACTGCCGAACGAAGAATAGAAAGAGGCAATATGATATCAAATTACTATATAGACCTTTCAGTCCCACTTAAAAACAAAAAACAACTCACAGAAATACGAAAATAAATATAGTTGGTAAATTTCGCCCATACAAAATATGCTTCTATAGTAATTCTTCTATGATATTAATCTAAACCTAACCTCACTTAATTATTCACAAAAAACTAACAGCAAAATGATGAAATTAAACTAGCGTTAATATTAAAAAAAAAATTAAAATGATAAAAAAAACCAAATTCAATTTATAAATAAGAAAATTTAATTTAAAAATTGACGATATCGATTTTATTGTTGTTTGGAAAACGCATCAAAACAAATTGACATTTAAAATCAATTTATTACTTTTTTATACATTTTGGCTGTTCAATCGGGTTTGACGTGCAGAATTACGGAATAAAGTTAGAGTGTCTAAAATATCATGATATTTTTTATCATTTTTGCCCGATTGAACACGTCCAATGTAGCTATATATGTATGTAGATATACACAAAATATTCATAAATTTTCGTGCTGGTATTGCGTATATTTTTTAGTTGATTAGTGTTTGTTTATTCGGTTAAGTACCGGTTTTGTTGGGAATGAAAATTAAAAATAATATTCTATGTGCAAAATTACATTGTGTTAATTCAAAATTATAATTAGGTATGTTACGTATCATTTTTTTTTTAATATAATAATTTTTCATTAAAACTAAAATATGGTTTTCTGTGATTTTCCACAGAACAATTTTCAATTCTACTTTTTTGATAAATCTCCAAAAACAAGGAACAAGAAAAATTGTTTTGATGTCTATTAATAATTGTAGTTTTGGTGGAAAATGTGTGGTTTGTGGACGAAGTAAGAGGAGTGATGAAAATTGCAGATTATTCAGTTTTCCTATAAAAAACTCCGACCAGTTCAAACGTTGCGCAATCAATTGTCACCTTGACTTATCGTATTCCGGAAAACCAAAAAAATTTATTTGTGACCTGCATTTTGAACAACATTTTCTTAAAAAACGAAATTTAGCCAGAAATGCAGTTCCAACATTATTTTTAAAAAGTGAATCGAATACTGGATTAAAAGTACCATTCAAACATTTAAAGGTTTATCCAAGTGCTAGTAATAAAAATGTCGACATTGAAAATCGATATATAACAACATGTACCAAAAACACAGTTACGAGTTCTGTTAATGATGAAAACAATTCTGCAGTTAGAAATTCTAATACAGTTATCCGTACTTATCCGCCTGCCAAAGGTAAACGTTTTGTGTTACAAACTTGGAATCTGGAACTAAATCCAACTGCAGAAGTTTTTAATAGCGAGGATAATTGCGACAACTGCCTTTAAAACGAGAAAAATACTTTGTTTTATCGAAGGAAAAATACTGAGTTGGCCACGAAATATAAAACCTTAGAAAATCAGAACAAAATACTAAAAAATAAAATTCGAATGTTTACCTTAAAACAAAAGACGAAAAATAAGGTAATAAAGAAATGCAAAAGTTTAAGATTAAAGACAATCTCTCATCACATCGATGAGTTAAGCTATGTGAATGAAAATTCAAAAGAATTCAAAACAAAGTACTCGGAGAAACAACGGAACTTGGCTCAAAGTATTGAGTATAGATCACATAAGGCTTACGAATTGAATCGTTTATTCTTGAAAGGGCTCATGTCCACTTTTTCAAATTATTCAGGAAATAAAAAAAACTATATATTGCCAACAAAAATAAGTTTAGGAAGGAATTTGAGTTTGTTGATGAGTCGCTATGAAGTGTTAAGCTGAATTTTGAGGTTATTTGTCATTTATTTCAGCTTTTATGCTCATTTTTAAAGCATGGACATGAGCCCTTTCTAGAATAAACGATTCAATTCGTCTCAGAGGGAATAATTTCTAAAATCAAAAACAGAATGTGTATTTATTAAAAATCATAAATTTCAAATCAATCAAATTAATAATTTATATATTAAAATGATGTCGATGTTTGTTCTAATTATTTAATGTGTATTACGGTTAATTGTTACAAGAAAGATAATCGTTACATAACTAATGATTCACTCTCTCTTTTTCGACTGCCGTCGACAAGATCGATCAACAATTGGCACGTTTTGAACCAATTACAGCCAGGTTTTAATATAGAACTTCTATAAAAATTAGCATTCAAGGTTAAGAATATGCCAGAACGAAGTCAACACCACATACTTCTATTTGATGAAATAAGAATTCGAACAGATTTGAAATACGGTGGAGTTGTCGATGAGGTGGTCGGTTTGGTGGATCTAGGTGATAACAACAGGCTTCCAATCCCGGCGAAATATATTTGTTTATTTATGGCTAGAGGGATCTTTAGTTCAGATAAATTTGTAATTAGTCATGTTACTACGTAGAATATCTGGTAATAAATTGAAGGAACTAATTATGAAAAACCTGGAAGTAGTTCATAATTTAGGTATCAAGCTTTGGGCTATTGCATGCGATCAAGGAGCAAATAATCGGAATGCCTATAAACAACTTGGAATTACTGTAGATAAACTATATTTTACATTCGATAACAGGAAAATATTTGCACTTTATGACATTCCGCATCTTTTTAAATCAATACGCAACACATTGCTACGATACGATTTTAAAACATCCAATGGTCTGGTTTCTTGGGACGTATTAATCGAATTATTTCAACTGGATAGTCAATCAGTGACACGAGTCTGTCCAAAACTCACATCCAAACATAATCCCACAACATTTGAAAAAATGCGTGTTAGCTTGGCTACTCAAATTTTTAGTCACAGCTGTGCAAACGGGATCAAAACTTTCAATCATCTGCAGCGATTTAAAAATAAAAATGTTATTGAAACTGCTTCAGCAACAGCAATTTTTTTAGAGAAAATGAATCTACTGTTTGATTCATTAAATAGCAGATCTCTATTTTCGCCAAATAACGCAAATAATGTACCATTCTCAATTTTCAAAGATGCTTCAGGATTTCTTAAATTTATTCAAGTTCAAAGCAGTAATACAATTTTTTGCATCGATGGGTTACTTCAAACGATACAGGCTATAACAGAAATGACAGAAAAACTTTGCAAGTCAAATTTAGATGTATCATATATTTTGATTTCAAAATTACACACAGATGCGATTGAAAATTTATTTTCTCAAATTCGATCAAGAGGGGGAAACAATTTCAATCCATCTGTCTATGAATTTAATTTCATCATCGCAAAAATAATGTCAAGTAAAATAATTTTCCATACATCGTGTGTGAATTACGAGCCAGACAATGTTCCTTCATTTTAGAGGCTGACATGGTAAAACCGATTTCGACCGAAGAAGAAACCCCGAGTACACCTCCTGAGGGAAATAATAATCAAAACCTATCATAGAAGAATCATTTAACAACCAGGGAGATTATTCAGACGCAGATCTGACCGAAATAGCATTTGTTGACACTTTTATTAACCAAAATCTACAGATTGATTTGCCATCATTACGATATTTTCTTGGTTACGTCATTTTTAAAATTCTTAAAAAATCTATTTGCGAATCATGCAGAGTGTCAATGACAAAAAAAGATGAAAAATTACATTTGCCATCGGAGTATTTAATTAAATGCAAGAACTATTTAAATCCTTCGGAGGAGCTGTATTTACGCAATCAAAACGATTTTTTCTTTGAGCTGTCGTATATTCATGTGGAGATATTCGCAAAGAATTTTGCTTCAAATATGCATAAAAAAAAAATATTAAAATTAATTTATGAAAAATGTTTAAATGCTACAAATTCAAATATTAAATATCGTGATTGGTTTACAGGAAACTGTAAAAGCCACAAAGAAGGTGCTCTTAAATTCTTGCTGTTGGTATTAATTCGGAAAAATTGTACATGGCAGTTACAGAAGTTCAAATATGATAGTAATAAAGGGAAATCGGCCAAACGAAATCAAACATATACAGTCAAATCAAATTCTAATAGGAAATTAAAAATTTTGTGAGATTAATTCTTTAATTACTGTATTTAAATAATTGTCGAAATTTTTATAATTTTGTTTTATTTAATTTTGCAAATACATTATGCACATTTTATATTTTAGATAAGAATAAACATTGAATTGAAATGTATTATGTAGGTAGTTATATTTAATTTTAATTTCTTGTAAAGATCGCCTAGTAAGCTAAGCCCAGCCAGGTCCTTTAATTCACTTCAAGTGCGTAATAGTACCAACCATCATTTCTAATTTAAACATAAAATAGAAAATCTAAAAATTTCATTTCTAATTTATATTTAATAAATTCTGGCCAATGCTAATGTCAATATGTCTCAATTGTAGGTTCACTGGAATCTGAAGCTTGCTACTGTAGTTTACGGCAACTATAATTTTTTGTTGAAGGAAACTTCTAATAAAGTTTAATTATGTCATTGGTGGTCAAAACAACTTTCAGCATTCAATTTTGCCATCGTCAATTATCGCACATTATCTAAAAAAAATTTGTACATAATGAAAATTAAACACGAAATCGAAAATTAAAGATCCTTCAGACAAAACAGTTCATGAAACAAAATATATAATACCTACATAAGTACACACATACACTAGAAACATTGTTGATTTTAATTTTCTGTGTATAGAAAATTATGAGAGAATCGAATAAAGCAGAAAAGTAAATTTTTCTTTGTACTAACACCTTTATCGTCAGCATATAAATTTATCATCGACAGTACTAAATCAGAAACCATTTTATAACATGGCACATAACGTGTTGTAGGTATAACAAAAAAAAATATCTCCTGTTTTTCATCTCGTTTTCTCCGATTAGGGCATACAAAAACAAACAAGGAAAGATTCATTGTTTTTTGATCTTTTGTTAAGTTTAGAATTGAAAACTTTTATCCGATGCACATTTGTTTAGCATATTCGCGTCTCGCGATAGATGTATCTGGCTGTCCAAATGGAGTTTAAAACGAAATATGAACTACATACACTTGTCTTCTTGTTTTCAAATCTGATATAGTGTGTTATTTGTGGCCACACTCAAATTTTTCAGTCATTATTTGTTGTCAATTGCGACCAATTATTGGTACATTGCAACACTTCTTCCAGCAAAGTTTTAATTTGGATACGTTAGAAGGTCAAACTGTTTTCAAAAAACGACGTTAAGTAGTAGGTAGTATCACTTAGTGTACTGATTTCCTTAGTCGTACCGATTCCAATTTTTTTAATTTCATGAGTTTAAAGAAAATGTGTGCAGACTATTTAATTTGTTTGCAATAAATAAAAGCAGGGTTTACTAAGGTTTCCAATGACAATCATAGGTATGTGTTTACTAATATATTCTCTAATTTCTGAAAACATTTTCTTAGGGGTACGACTTGAGCACCCTTACCCTGCATTCGATCCTCTTGTGGAACAAAATGTGAAACAGTTTGAAATGTGGTACGTTAGTTCAAAATGTAGTACAATACAACACAATTGTGGTACGTATTGTTGTAGTTTTTCTTTTTAAAATAAAACTCGACTAATTTCAAATCAACTAAAGACTATATTCCGTTACACGTTTTTTTTATAATGCTCATATACGTCTGCTCTTCTCAGCTATCTCTACTACACTCTACTTTTGGTTTTTGTTTTCAGTGCAATCTCAGATATGAAAATCTTCTTTACAGCAATGTAGGTAACTTCATCGTAGACCCAAAAATTCAAGATTACAACAATTCGGCCATCCTGTAATATATGGCGTCCTCGTCATCTAGTTTACTTATTTCTAGCAAAGATTCGAATCAAAATACTGATCACTTGACAAAGCCATGATTCATATACTTATGTTGACAAGAATCCCCGCTTTACAATTTAAATATAATAGGCCAATCAACTTAATTCTAATTAATTTTATCTAATGGATATAATTCAAATGCCTTAAATAAATAACGAATACAATTCAAATGTATTTAATAACTTACAAACATCATTCGCCAAGCTGGATGTACCAATCAGTAATCTTTACTGTTTATTAATTAGTTTTTTATTTTATTTTTTTTTATTTTTTATATTGGCACCAATTGGAACAACCGCACTAACCAACAATTAATACTATAATCTACGACTTGTAAATGGAAATATTCACTTCAATTTATATTGGACTATATCATCCTTGCGGGCCTTACATTATCTTATTTTGGTGTTTAATAATTTTTAGCCGATCTATTGGAAGTATTCCCTTATATACTCTAGAGGATTGTAATTCACCCTCAATATCTTGTATTAAGTACGTATCTTTGCCAATTAATTTCACCACTTCGTAAGGACCACGATACTTTGCCGATAGTTTTCTACTCTCCCCACTCGCGGGTGGTTCACTACGGACCATTACCATATCACCTACTGACACCTCTGGCGCAGCTCGTCTTTTCTTATCGAACTGTTTTTTAATAACGGCACTATTTCTTTCCAACAATTCTGCCACATTATCGTCGTCGTCTTCGGGACTTAATTCTTTATTTAGATTTATAATTTCTATAGTCAGAGGATTGTCCTTCAATATAACAGGTTTATATTTAAATACTATTTCGGCTGGTGTTTTCTTTGTGACACGGTGTACCGCGTTATTGATACTGAGTTGCAGATCGAGCAACTTATCGTCCCAGTTCAGACATTCTATACCATCACTGATACAAGCCAAACTAGTGGTCAATGTTCTATTTACAATTTCGGCTTGACCATTTGAACGAGCATTACCACATGCTACCTTGACATGTGAAATGCTGTATTCGTTCACAAATTCCTTAAATAATCCAGACGTAAACGCCGAACCTCGTACATAATTTGTTCTTATTTTTAGTGGTGGCATAGGGCCCTACGTGATCGATATGGATAGTAACAAACGGCTCTGTGGCTTTTTCCAACGGGTGCAGAAACACTGGCTTCTTACCCGATGTTGTCTTATATGCAATTAATACACCTAATATTTATATATTTTGTCACAAATTCTCTTAATTTGGGGAAGTACATAATAGCAAATTTGGATTTTCGCCAACGTTTTGTCTATACCCATAAGTGATACGCTTTCATGTCCATCCCTAACAATGTCAAATCGAAGGCAATCCGGTACAAATAATCTCCATTTATTCTTGGTATGTTTATATACCCTACTCTTGTATAAGGTGAATTTCTGATGTGTGGCTTCATCACATTCCTCTAATTCAGGGATTCCCAAACTTTTATCAGTCGCGACCCACTAATTAAAACCCTAAGGTTTTCGCGACCCACCTGTAAGAAAAAGTAAAAACTTTAATTCATAGGTTTATTAACCCTTTGCGGTCGTATATATACTGGACATCGATTTTGGTCGCAAATGAATTCGTTAAAGTTCCACGTTGTGTTTAATTGTAATTAGTAGGGCATGGATAGATTAATCGATAAATAGATTGTCCGATTAATCAGTGGTTACTATTCGATTAATCGAAAATTTATTTTATCGAATAAAATGTGAAAGAAATATAACAAAAAATAGCCAGTTTCTATCTTACTTGGCGATATTCCAGAACTTCGTATAAAAATTGTACCTGTCGAGTTTCATCATATTCGGTTAAGAAATAGCCAAGTTCCACCCTACTTGGTTATATCCCTTGACTTCATTTATAAATCCTTTTCCAGAACTTCGCCGGAAAATTATTTTAGAATATTTCCCACGCACATAATAAGGCAATCTGCAATCTTTTTCTGGGGCTCTAGGCACTCCCAACTCTTTTACAGTTCCCTTTTAACGTCCTACCTTACGCCGTTGCCAGCCAACTCGAGGAGCCTATAGTACTGACATGAAAGGTGGGTCGGCCCATGGATTCCGCACTCTCAACAGGGGGTCATAGATGTGTTCATCGTCATCACCGATCGTAATCAGATGATGAAAAATCCCTTTTGCATCCCGCCCCTATAGGGATTCGAACCCGGTACCTCTCGATCCAACCGCCGTAGCTTTAACCACTGCGCCGTTTGGTCGGTCACATAATAAGGCATTTTCGCTTTTTAAAATATTTAAAAAAAAATTTAGTATATTTTATTTTTCTTAATATTCTTGCATGTTATGTATTACTGTTCGTTCAGTGCGAGTTCGCGACAATATTCTGCTGAAAATTTTTCAGCAGGCAACCAATCAATGTAGTCTATTATGTAAACAAATTTCCCCTTCCGAATAAAATATTTTTAAATCGCATGCAATCCTGCTGAAAATTTTTCAGCAGAATATTGTCGCGAACTCGCACTCAACGAAAATTAATTCCGCCCAGCATGCACCATATACATATAAACTTAATACGACCGCAAAGGGTTTGAATAATTTCCAAGCCTTTTTGGAAATGAACAAAATAATCGGAATTCAATTATTTACCCTTATGTCTATGCATCTTTTTGCTTACGTAAATTATTTAAGAATTACCCGGGAACCTTATCAGATTTATTCGAGTATCACTTAAAAATGTAACTATTTCAATTAAATTATTTTAACATTTCTAGGCTCTAAAGCCAAAATGTCATTGATAAAATTGAAATTTTAACGATTTAAGTCGAGAAGGTTACCCGGGTAACCCAAAATAGACATGAGGGTTTATGCAACATTCTCCCCCCGTTGAAAGAATTTATCTTTCAACTGATGTTCCAAATCATCCATAGGTAGAGGACATAGTTTGACAATCGGACGTTTAATTGTACCCTGCATGGTCCTCAAAGTGGCCACCCGTTCGTATCCATCAGCTCCCGGATGAATATCAATGATGCGGTCTAGTTTCCATTTAAGAGGTGGTAAATCGTCATCTCTGATAACCACCAAATCATTGATTGCGACGTTTTCGGAAGCCTTAGACCATTTACGGCGATGCTGCAATTGTGTGATATACTCCTTAGACCAACGACTCCAAAAATGTTGATGCAATTGTTGTTGAATACGCCAGTGCTTCAGTATTGGAATCCTTTCATCTTCAATATTGGGCTCGATAATGGAAGTGAGAGGTCTGTTTATTAAAAAATGTCCGAGCGCTAGCGGTTGTAGGTCTGCTGGATCCGAAGAGAGTGGAGTGATTGGTCTAGAATTTAAGACAGCCTCTACCTGTTTCACTCACGAGCGTATTAAGTTCTTCGTACGTGAGCGTAGATACCACGAAAATGAGGTGCGCTAGGTGGTGCGAAATGCCATTCAATTTTATCTGAAGAGCACACATTTTTCATCTCATCAATGTGTTGTTGTGATTGAAATAATTGATATAAACGGTGCAATTCAGAATTAGCCCCTATAAAATTGGTACCATTATCGGAGAAATTGTGAGCACCAACAATAAGTATTAACATTGGTTAAGACTTAAAATATGTAATAATTTTAGCTTAAGATTTGATTACTTCTTGTTAGTTTCTTATGTAGAAAGATTCAAGAATAAAGCCATTGGCAGCATTTAAAAAAAAAAAAAAAAAAAAATTATCGGAGAAAATTCGATTACATATACCTCGCGTCGCAATAAAAGGTTTTAGAGCACCAATGAACGAATCTGTCGTAAGATCCGAGACCAGCTCCAGGCGAACGGCTTTAACTGCAAAACAAACAAATACAGCGATGTATGTCTTTGTAGGTCCCTTCCCTCGTATTCGGTGATGCACGTAAAGTGGTCCACAGTAGTCCAGACCAGTGTTATAAAATGGAGGTGCAGCCCGTTACACGCTCATTCGGTAAGTTACCCATTAATTGCGAAAATTCTCGTGGATGGATTATTGAGCATCTTATACAATTCTGATACACCTTTTGCGCGAGACGTTTCCCATTTATTGGCCAAAATTGTTGCCTTACTGCTGCCAATAGTGATTGAGGACCTGCGTGTAGATGAAAAAGATGGAAATGTTTGGAAGGGAGAAGGAGAGGATGTTTGCAAGAATATGACAAGGAGGCGTGATGAAGGCAACCTCCTACTCGAATCAAATTATTGTCATCTAGAAAGACGGAAAGTGAGTTTAAATGGCAATTTCGATTCAGAGGTTTTTTCTGTAGTAATAAAATTCTTCTCTCGTAAATCTGGAAACCTGCATAATCTTGATTATGGCTGTCATCCCTAGCTCTCGTTCACTAGTTGTTAATGGCCCATTCATTTTTGCTTGTCCAGGTTTAAGATTATGAATGTAACGCATCACATAGGCCATCACATTTCGTACAGATGAAAAATTGTTCCTGTACTTCAATCGTTCTATAATGTCTAGATCATTAGTTATTACGTGTGCGGTCTCCTTAATTGTTCTGCATTCAGGAATGACGGCTGGCTTTGGTGGAGTTGTGGCTGTCCATGAATGCTCATCGTGTGAAAGAAACGATGGGCCGGAGAACCATAATGTCGACTTAACGAGGGTTGATGGAAGAACTCCTCTAGAAACAATATCAGCTGCATTCTCTGATGAAGGGATGTGGTGCCAATCTTCTACGTCTGTGAGTTGTTGCACCTTCAGAACACGGTTTGATACGAATGTCGTGAGTTTATTAGGTGACATTCCCAACCAAGCCAGGACTATTGTTGAATCACTCCAATAGACTGTTTTGTCAATTTTGATCTTTAAAGTTGGAATCACTCGTTCAGCTAATTGTGCTACTAAAAGCGCAGCACACAGCTCCAACTTTGGAATTGTTAATTTTGTTCTGGATTTTGGCGCCACTCTTGATTTTGAACAAAGAAGTGATGATACAACGGAACCATTCGATGCCACACTTCTTACATAAATTGCGGCCCCATAGGCTGATAGACTAGCATCTGCAAAACAATTTTTTGAACAATGGATGTATCTGGCTGCATCACATGACGTTTCAGTTGCAACGTGTTTAGCAAATGAAATTCTCCTCGATATTTTTGCCATCTCGTAAAAAGTTCAAGGAGCAGCCAACCCCAGCGGATCAAAAATGCTCGAGATATCTGAGAGTACTGTACGTCGCGTTGTCTGACGATGATTGGCTGTTCCGGGTACGTTAAAGCTGAAGATATCTTGAACAGGATTCCAAAACATGCCCAACGTCTTAATATAATCGCTATCCTTAATATTTAGAAATTTCTCTTGATGCTCCTGAGGTATGTCAGTCAACACTTCTTGTCGTTGATGTCTGTATCCGGATCATTTCGCCATAAAATGCACTGCAAGTTGGTATCAGGTGAATGTACCAAAATTTGGCGATACATTTGCTTAATATCGGCACTCAAAACAAACTGGTGTGTGCGAAAGCGCAGCAAGATGGAAAATAAGTCCTGCTGCACAACCGGTCCTACCATCAGAATGTCGTTCAGTGATACTCCGGTTGATGTCTTCGCAGAAGCGTCAAAGACAACGCGGAGTTTCGTTGATGAACTGTGTTCTTTGATGACACAGTGATGTGGAAGAAAATAATGAGTTTGTGGAATCTTATCAGATGAGATAGGCTCCATGTGGCCCAACTTGAGATATTCTTCCATGAACATTGCATATTCTTGCTTCCGTTGTGGATTTTTATTTAAATTTTTTTCTGTTCCATGAAACCGATATGTTGCCATTTGTATTGAATCCCCTAACACACAAGGAGGTTTCGAAAAAGGTAGGGAAACTACAAATTTACCATTTTGATTTCGATAAACGTGTTCCTTGAAATGTTCTTCCACCAAATTTTCTTCGACCGAATATTTTTTCGTTGCTTCTTTAATGTCTTCAATTTGAAAGAATTTCTCGAGCTGGTGATTTAGATTGAGGTCATCATGATCAGAAACATGATAAACCTGATTGATAGCTGGAATCCGCAATGAATTGATATCCGAATCGGAAGCGGAATTTCCAACTACAATCCAGCCGAGTAGTGTGTTTTGGAGAAGTGGTTTGTTGTCAGCTAACGAAATTTGACCCACAGATAGCAATTTGTAATATAACCCGGCTCCGATAAGCAGGTCAATTTTTTGTGGTTTATGAAATTGCGGATCAGCTAATTTTATATTGTTGGGTATTGGCCATTGTTTGATGTTGACTGTTGAATGTGGCTGAAGATTTGTAATTTTCATTAGCACACATGTGTCAATATTGGCTGAGAAATCATTTATTCTGGATTTGATCTTGAAGTATATCTTGGATTTTGAATTCAATGTTGTATTTCCGATTCCTCCCAATTGAGTTTGGTGTTGATAACGCTGGAATCCGAGTTGCAACGCCAAGGCCTCCGTGATTAAATTGATTTGCGAGCCACTATCCAGAAGAGCTCGACACAAAACTGCGGCACCATTGACATCGATTGCAGTGATTAAAGCTGTAGCCAGAAAAACATATGAGTTAACATTATTATAAGGTGTGTGTAAAACATCGGCGTTAACATTTTCTTGTGAGCACGAGACTATTAATGAAGTATTTAATGTTGGCGATTGTTGATTCTTAACTGGATCTTAAATGGTAGGAGCACTATTTGATACTTCACTTGTTCTCGCATTCCCGACGGACTGGTGCAAGAGTGAATGATGTCTTTCATTGCAATTGGATACATTGCAGTGATATGGTGACTCGCAAGCAGTAGTTTGATGTGTAGATGACAAGCAGTTCATACACAAATTTAAACGTTTGACGTCACGTACACGATCTGGCCTCTTAGTAGACAGAAATTTTCTACACCGATAAATGCAATTACCGGCCTTCGAACAAAACTCACACTGGAATCGTGGTTGAGTATTCGATGAACTGAATGCTGCATGTGTGTTTTGCCGATGACAAACTGTCTTTTCCCTAGAAGACTGCTCGACAGGCACCTGGTAATACCCACTTGCGTGGTCCAACGTAGTGAACCATTCGTTACCCTGGAATCGATCGATTTGAAATCGCCCTCGGTTCAATTTAATATTGGTAATATTGCTCGACCCTCTGCATTCGATTTAATGATACAACGCGGAATCAACTCACCCATCTCTCTAATTCCACCTTCAATTCATAACTCCTTATCGGCTAATTCCGTTACAACTTTAACATTGCCAACGTAGTTTTTCGGAATGATTGTCTCTCCTTCGGCATACAAATCAACTTTTCTTTCAAGTAATTTATCCACATCACTCGCACTGGAGAACACCTTTAGGCCACTTGAATCGTTCAAAATTTGAATATGGTCTTGCTCCGTAAACTGATGTCCAACCAACAAAGGAATATTTTGCGCACTATCAGGCATCACCAATATTTCCACTTTGGCCTCAATTCCATCGACTCACCGTTCCTTCACCATAACCTGTCACACTCGGTAGATTTTTTTTTAAATATGCCAACTTTAACCGCTAAGCATCAGACTTCCTCAACAAAGTCGCCCCGCTTCCCATATCCACATAGCAGTTAATTTCTTTACTGTCGCCAATAAAATATTTTTTGATATACTTCGAATGCGTGCCAAATTTAAGATGGTTTACCTTTTTATTTCCATCCACTTTCATCCTGACGTTCTTCACATCACTTCCTGTACAAGCGTTTGCGAAATGTCCTTCTTATTGACACTTAAAACAATTAAGTTTCTGATTTTTATTCGGACATTTTGCCGCAGCATGCCCTTTTTCTCAACACTTAAAGCAACGGAGGATACTGATATTCTCAAAATTTTGTTCAGATTCACGACTTCCACTTTTAATACTTGGATTTGGTTGAAATTTCTTCTCAATGTACTCGCTTGCTTTTACTAACTCTCATAACAGTTCCGACGATTTATTATATCGGCTCAATGGTCCCAAATAATCTCGAAAACGATCATTATTTAAACCACGTACTATCCACACCATTATCTCGTCTTCATTCATTCGAGCTTTGTTGCACAAACTCAGTTTTTTGTAAAAGTAATCCACCACGTTTTGATTAAACTGGCGCGTTATGTCTGAGCGTCTAACGTCAATTTAATTGACGACCTTAATACTGGAAAATTGTCAATTAACAATAACTTCCATTCGTTCTACGAAATAGGTGAATTTTGAAGGCTAACCTGCCTTTGAGTTAAAAACAATTTGGATCAATTTTTGTTACTATTTTTTAAGAGAACTGAAAATCAAAATTCTTTGTTTTATAAGGGAATTGACTTATTTAATAAAATTCCAAGTGATGTTAAGATTTGCCCTAATATAAATGTATTTAAGAGGTTGTTAGTCAAATTTATAAAAGAAAATGTAGATTAAATTTTCTTAGTTAAATACTAATTGTTAAATTTATTATAATTATGAAAACTAAATAGCTTCAAAAGCTAAATAAATAAATAAATAAATAACTCCCAAACGGTTTCGAGTATTGAAAGCTGTATTGAAATAAATCCACAACCGACTATGGCTTTGTTAAGTGAGGATTCAAGCTTAAGCTCCTTCGAAGAAATAATCGACTGGACAACCAACTCAATGGATGAGACAATTGAGGTTAATATACCACCTCAGTTTATATCTCCAGACCAGCCTTGTACACCTTTGACATCATCCAGAAAACGGAAAAGGTATAGTCAACCAGAAAATCCACCAGTCCTAAATGATCTGCTGGAAACGTTAAAGGGGCACCAGCAGATACTGACTGAGCGAACGCTAAAACCTGAATGTAAATGCGATAAAATCGATCCATTTTTTATCGCATTGCAGGATGAGTACAATAAAATCAACAAAAAGTATTCATTAGAAGCCAAAATTGGTCTTTTTAACACCATCAAAGAGTTTATAGATAAAGGAAATAGAAACGAAGATTAAAACGAACTAATTATGTTTATTAAAAATTTATGTTTTTTATTTACCAAATGGAAATTTTGAGACGTTAGAACTGCAAATATCAACAATCGGTAAACATTCGAGTGTTTTGCCAAGGTAAGGCGTTAGTATTGGTGAAATAATCAGCAAGATGATTTCTAATTGCAGCTGCTTCATTAGTTGGATTGTTCGATCCCATACGCCCAATTCCTTGCAATCCACTAGTGTTTGACTCCGCCCGCCATTCGCCCATGATCAAATTCCCATTCGGAGAGTAGTGATCTACAAACGTACTGTTAAAATATTGGTACGAAGCACCTGACTGCATCCTTAACCTATTATGCAAACAGACTGTTGCTTTAATGATGTTAATTACAGTAGGTCTGCTTGCTATAATTGGTTTCCGGTAAATCCGGCACTTAGAAGAAAGAATCCCAAAAGCATTTTCCACTACTCTTCTGGCTCTTGACAATCTGTAGTTGAAAACATTTTTTTCCAGGCTTAAAGCCATGGTTCTTCTGCCGGGATAGGGGCGCACGATATTTCTTACTAGCGGGAAAGCCTCATCCCCAACAAAACAAAACGGTGACGATATTGTAGAACCAGGCAATAAATCATCTGCTGGAATTTTTAACGAAGGGCACTGGTTAAGGATCCTTTTTCTAAACTCACTCTTTCTAAATATTCCGCTATCATTATTTCGTCCAGACGCTCCGATATCGACAAAAATAAATTTATAATCAGCATCAGATACGGCCATCAAAACTATACTGTGCGAACCCTTATAGTTGTAGCATGAACTATTTGAATTCGCAAATGCCTGAAAGAATTTAAATATAAACGTTATTTAAAATGTTTTTTATTTTTTATCAAATTAGTATTATTTACTTGGATAACAACATGTTTGCCGTCAATAGCCCCTATAAACAGTTTGGAAAATTCCAGGTGGAATAAAATTCCCCAGCTATATTTTTCCATGTCGACGGAGACATAAATGGAAAAACGGTAGTTTTTAGCCTGTCCCAAATAACACCTGCGGTTTCACGAATAATTATCGATGTTGTTGATTATCCTATCCGATAACCATATGGTCCAAGAGACACCATACTGTCACCACTTGCCAAATAACTAAAATAAAAATATAAACAAACATTTTATATGATTGTATAGAAATATTTATAAAAGTGATTCATTTATCTACTTACCGTATTGTTAAAGATAGAGTTTCCCCTGCTGTTATTGGATTTGCCGTCGTATTATTTTTCACTAAAGATGGTCCAACTATATGAAGAAGACTATTAAACATTTCTGGCGTCATACGGTGGAAGTTCTTAAAATCCTCTACATTGGTTAGCTTCATTTCTGAGACTAAATTGGAATAGTGCCCCAAATTACGTCTTTTTGTTAAAATATCATGCACGTGGAACCGTCGTCTTTTTCTACGACTCTCACAGACATGTTGGATTATGATGCTGCTAGCAATCACAATGTCCAGTGAAAGTAAATGGAATTCGTCTTCAGTTATATCCATTATGTATTTTATCTTTTCACAATAAATATTTTATATAAAATATGTTTATCAAATTAAAATATTTAAACCACAAATAATACGTATTTCAAAAACTTTTAATCACAATGTGCTTTAATCAAAATAAACTTTCATCTCGTAACTCATCTTAATCAAAACAAACTTTCAATTTAAAAAAAAAAAGATGGAAACTAAATCGTTCCGATATTCGTTCTGAAATTTCACAAGAAGTGTGAATCGACAAAATAAAATTACTGAATGAACGAAGAAAATTGTCTGAATGAATGAACGAAGAAATTGAACTGTGAAGTCGCCTTAATGTTTATTGCTCTCACCAATTTTATTGTTTACCACTCCCACATTTTTTATTTGAATATTTTTGTTTCATTTTTTTGCTTTTTCCAACTATATACATATATAAATAACTACATTTTTATTTTTACAGTTTAGTAGATACTCCTGATGATGGCCTAATAAGCCGAAATCGATCGAGTGATTTTTTAAACCTTTTGTAATTTTCTCGGAATTAATCAATTGCGTTAAGCGGAGTGTCGGTTCTAAATTATATAGTATTAATGAACCCGGAAATGTAAATCAGTTTTTATTTTCAGTTTTTATTTTTATTGCTGTAATGCGTGTACTGTCACATAGAGCTTTTTCAAAATATACATACATATAAACATCAAGAGATTGAGAGATGATCATTACTGGCATAATTTTAAAAACACGTTACCAAACTATGTACAAACTGGGTTCAAAGATGATAACAATTTTGATAGGATTAGCTATAAAAAGACTTGTTAGCATGATAGTAAGCACAAGTCAAAACAATTCTGTGTAAACACGTGCATCATGCACGCGAATAAAATGTTTTTAAAATTATTTGTGTTTAATGTGTTACTGTGTGGTGTGTTTTGTCAATATTACAATCCAAAATCAGAGTTTTCCTATGAACTTCCGGATGGTGATACAAAAAGTTTAAATATTACAATAACTGATTCAAATTATCAGCATGTACAAGTTACGCTCAACTGCTACAATTATGACTCGTTAAAATTTTTTGAAGAACGTTTAAGTGAGTCAGACATTGTATTACGAAATGGCCTAAAGCTCGATTTTATTAATTGTTTCAATAATGTAACAAATAATGAAAATTATAATTACGGCTTAAATAGGTGGTTTAATAGTTTACCATATTTCATAAGTGAAGACTTGTTTGAATTTCCGTTAACAATACAGTTGAACGAATATGCAGAAGTGAATAGTGATGTGTTATTTGAGAATGTCGATTTTGGAAATTTTGATTCGTTAACATTTAAAAATCTGGGGTTTGTTTCTAGTAAATTTTTAAATCAATTAAAATGTGAAAACTGCATATTTGAAAATAATGGACGCATTGATTTTAATGAATTTCCTAATAATAACACCAAGACATTCTCGCTTGAAACAACTTTTAATAAATTGATTAATTTCAAACCTGAAAATTTAAAAAAATTTGTTGGACTAGGAATGTTAACAATAATCGAATTTGATCTGGATGATTACAATGCATTAAATGTACCGGGCTTATTTGAGTTCAATGTGAATATCAGGGAAATTAAATTTGAAAATTCGAGAGGAAAAATTACCCTACATGAGCAAGTATTTCGTGGACTAAGGAGTATTCAAAACATTCTTTTACAAGGGTTGCAATTGGACAACATTCCAAAGGATTTGTTTAAGGATTTAACGTATCTAAATGCTGTATATTTATCGTCGAATAACATCAAAGCTGTGGATCCATCAACTTTCCAGACAAATAAGAAAATATCATTTGTTTCATTTGCTGATAATCCATTTTACACAGAGTGAGTTAATCAAAATTGTTGCCGTATAATATTAAAATATAATTTTTTTTCCAGGCCACATGACAAATTGGAATCGTTTGATTTGGGTGGCAAACCGATTCGCCTAGAACTAGGCAATTTCACAATACACACATTCGATTTGTTACAGCAATTGAACAAGAATTCTTTTATAACCAGAGCAACATTCCAATCATTCCTCATTGATAATTTTAATTTTGAAGACTTCACCAAAATACAGTCGGAGCGTACAACCGTATTAGAAACTACAATTCAGAGTGGCAATCCTGCTTTTGATTTGGAGTACATTAAGTCACTTCAAAATATTATTCAAACGGGATATAAGATATACCCTCAATTGAATGCAGTAATTCGTCTAAAGTTTTCTGGAGATGCTATGTGTCACGATTGCACCATGATTAAACATCTATTCCCATATTATCTTAGACGTTACTATGCTCCTCCAGGATTTTATTTCAACGAAAGTCGATTGTTCGTCGAATTTAGCATACCTGATTCATGTTATCACCTGGAAGAGATATTTGATCAAACGTTCACTGAGAATTGTCCCGAAATTTGTGGCTGCAAATTCAATCCATTAACGGAAAAAGTTAAAATCTTTTGTAATAACAAAAATTTAACTGAAATCCCACATATTCCTTACCCCCAGCAATACGACAATCTTCGTGGAATTGATTTACATTTTGAAAACAATTCGTTAAGTGTTTTAACATCGGCAAATCAGGATGTCAACGTTTGGAAAAAATTTTCGACTCTTAATTTAAAAAATAATAAAATCGAAACTTTTCCGCCCAATGATAGGGACCTTTTAAACAATGTTTGGTCCTTAAACATTTGCGGTAATCCAATATTAGGAAATGATAAGCAATATGTACGGTTAACTTTAGCGTCGGGTTATAAATTCATGAATATCTATAATTGTAATGAAGATGATGAACATCGACGGGTGGTGAACTACATAAAAGAAAAAAATTCAACCGAACTTGATTCATATTTGAATGGTTTAAAGTGTTAGTAAATATATTGTTATTTTAAAATTGTGCCTAAATTTACGGAACTGAACTTTTATGAACAAATAATTGGTCATTTCTGCTTAACCGATATGTAAAAAACTTACTTTAAATATTATTTTTCAATGATAAAATACAATTTGTTGTGGAAGTTTTATTGTTTTTAAGATTTACCAAGACTTGAAAGACTGACCCATATTGGCGATTATTTAAATTTGTTTTATTCCTTTTCTATAACTATTTTCTTTCGGATTCAATTGTATTATTCTCAGAGGTACTACACTCAGAAAAAAAAATCCTATTAATTATTTAATAAGCCCACTATTAACGAAATTTAATATGAAAATACTATTAATTGAATAATTTTCCACCGAATTTAGCTATTGCTTTAACAAGATCGTCCCTGTTATGAATTTAATAGTACATATAATTATTCTTATTACATATGCTTTTAAATTAATGTTGTTTGTACTATTATTATTAAAAGAAAATGCCTATATATTTAATTTTGGCATCTTATTAATTAATAATACTTTCGATTATATATCCTTCCATTTGGAATAATAAGATATCCTATTGAATTTTTTTTTTCTTACATGATTTGTATTTGAATTTATAGGTACATACTATTTATTTAATATTGTTTCATTTTACATACAAAATTTTATAGTTTACACCATTGTTTTAATATGATTACCTCGTTCTTGTGCCTATTTGGTGAGTATACCTATCTTTTTTATTCTCATACAAATGCTATAATAAAAATATCCCGTTTTAATTTCTATTTCATTTAAGGCTGAAAATTAATAACAAAATTTGCATCTCTTTTTTCCTTTCCATTTATCATATTTTGCTGTTTCAAATAGCTAGGTTAAAAAAACTGAATACTTTCGATGGATCACATTTGAAATTTCATTGTGCGTCTGCGAAAGTGAAATCGACAGCAATTCTATAATTTGACGTACATTAAAAAAATTTAAATTAAATAAATAATTGAAGTTTTTAATTTTAAATAGTTAAAGTGATAAAAAATAACTCAGTTAATAGATTATTTGAAAGTTAAAGTGGAAAATTTTCCGGAAAAAGTGGAAATATAATTTAATTATTTTATTTTTGGGCCGACATTAAAGGTAAAACATATTTACTATCTGTTTTTATTTTACTAAGCTTGCAAATAATTATTTTTAATTTATTTGAAGTTACTATTTCTGAAAAATTGTAAGCGAACCTACTTAATCCAGTTTCGAACTAATGAGCTTATGATTATGAAAAAATCAATCCTTCTCATCAGGCCGCGGCGACTGGACTGATTATACCACAATTTACATTCTATATATACAGAATGTACTGTGCAAGTTGTATTAGCGAATTATACTAATACAGGTAAACTCTCTTACAAATTTTTCTTAGTCACATTGTGGTATAATCAGTCCAGTCGCCGCGGCCTGATGAGAAGGATTGATTTTTTCATAATCATAAGCTCATTAGTTCGAAACTGGATTAAGTAGGTTCGCTTACAATTTTTCAGAAATAGTAACTTCAAATAAATTAAAAATCATTAAATATTGAAACCTGTCTATCTTTGGGGTGATAAATACTTGTTCGTAAATACTAATATCCTTCTACGTGTTATCTGTAAAACACATTAAAATGGTCTTAGGATCGGTTGCATATTAGAAATTACATTAAATTAAAAAATTGTTAATTGATAAAACTTGCAAATAATTTTGTGGCAAAATTGCATGTGCTTATTAGTAGATTCTTAACATTAAATTGAAGTCTAAATACCTATACACACTTTCTACATAATATAGCGAGTGAACGTAGACTTTTGTCAGTGCGAGTACGACGCACGAGCTAAACCCCCATTTAATATTTTTTTTTGTTTTATTTTACCTGCATTACGGTAATTTTTGTATAAAATTAAAAACTAATCAATAAATATACTCAATTATTAAAGTAAAATTCAAAGTTTTTGTTAAATAATTATTACATTTTTAAATAAAGAAATAATAATTGTCTCAATAATGTAAATAATAAATATTTCACTTATTTTTCTTTGTTTAAGATATATGTATGTATTAGCCATATTTTTATGCTTAATTCGAAAATGAGTTCTCCTGAAACCCAAGATGAGGCTATGAAAATTGGCAACGTGTTAGAAACTGATAATAGTGACGATCCACTAGAAGAAGAAATTCATAATATTTTAGAACCGGATGAACTAAAATCCCTTATTTGCGAGACTTTTGGGTTTGACCAGACTATTTTAGATCGAGTTGTTGGTAAATACAAATTATTTGATCAATGTATATTAGTTCATGTAAAAAGTTATACATACCTAAACCTAAGTAACCTAATATGAATAAGTCGTTAAAATATTTTTTTGCTAAATTATTAAATATTTTAAAGGAAATTAGCGAATAATTGTTCTCCATTTCTAATTTTAGTGGTTTAATTTATAAAATAAACGAAATGTTTAATTTAAAAATACAGTTTTTTTTGTTGTGTATACGATGGGGCGACAAAATCGTCAAATCTCACATTGAAACATACAATTATGTATTTTTGAATGAAAACATGTATTTGGCTATAGGTTATAACTTACATTATAACCACTACAATTATTCGATAATACCATTTAAAAATATTTAATAATTTAATCGATAAAATCGAAAAATATTTTAGCGAAATTTTCTTATCGCTTGAAATGCCTTTAATTTCTGTTTTATTATTTTTTTTAAGGTTTTTCGGTTGTTTATTACTTTATAAAAATTTTATATAAAAGAAAGAAATAACAGGTCATTTTTAGTTTTTAAAATATTAAAATTAAAAATTCCATCATAATTTGTGGGACCCATGAAATAAGGTCGCGAAATAAACTCGTAAAAAATTTCAATATTTATGTGGAATTTTCGATTTTGACTAAAAAAAAAAGGGGAATGGAATTCAAGCCGGTAAAATATTGATAAAAAAGTGGAATTAAAGTCGTTAAAAAATAGTTTCTGCATCTAATTCTATAATGTTTCTGAGCTAGTTCCATTTTTTTGCGTAATAAACTCGGAAACATAATATAATGTTCTGTTGACTTACATTTTCACGCTCATGTGGAATTCTCGAAAAACGAAAATTTAATATTGCGGAATAAGCCGCAGAATCTCAGACTCAGGATTCTCTAGCTAATTTCCAATTATTTTTCCGAGTCTGGTTCCATTTTCTTTATATTAATTCATACAACCTTATTTCCCTACCCCATTTGTTGTGAAAACTAAAGGGATGTTTAAATATTTGATATACAATTCTTTATTTTTGAATACTTCCGCATATCTGAGAAGCGTTTTTTGGAGTTAAACAATTTGGATTTCCCGAAGACGATATTTATACTTATAAAGAAATAAACAACCATTAACCATGAATATTTATTGTTCGTTGTTTTGTAGATTGTGCATTAGACATAGAAATTCTATTAGTAATTACAGATAGCGATATCTATGATTTATTTCCAATCAGTATATTGGGAATACGGGCCAAATTTAAGTACCATTTAAATTTATGGAGATCTAAAGTAAATATTTGAACCAACTCTAAGAATGTCTTTAAATTTCTAAATCAATTATATTTTTGTAGGCTGAAACAATTTCGGTTTCTGCTTCCTGCAAAGAATGGATTGAGAAATGTTCTTCATCATCTGGTAATTTCCCATCAGTATCGCAAACTTTAGTGCCTGAAACACTTAATAATGTAAATTTAATGCAAATTTTAAATGGATCCCAGAAAGGTGTTGGCGTTTTAAATGTTTACAAGGAAAACCTTTGTTTAGATGATATCCAAAAATATTCGTTGATAAGTATTATTGTTGACATCTTCTCAAACAACAATACAGCCATGGGCATGAATGATATTGTAAATTACGCGAATGCAATAAAAAAGGTGTTCCCCAACGAAAATATTGTGAGTTTTTTAATCTTATGCTTGTATAATTATATTTGTTGCCAAACACTTTTAATTGACGTCTCTCTATTACAGTTCTATTGATTTGTATTTTTATTACAATATACGAACTAAAAATAAACCCTTTATCATTAAACATTTATAGGACTACTATTATCAAAAACGGGAACCAGGTCAAAATCAGATTGGAAAACTTCACGACAAAGCAGCCAATGCGAGGGTCAAGCTTAAAAAACGAAATCTAAATTCAACTGGAAATAATTGTCCAGAAGGTGTTTATTATTTGAATACATATGTACAATGTACATATATAAAATGTTTCAGTTTTTATTTAACAAATTTCTTTTAGTTTCAGTAACACCAAAGCCTTGTGACGTAGAAATTTTTACACCTAAAGATGTAGAGGATACAATTATTTGGTTGACGCACAATAACGAGCCTTGGTCTGACGTGGAGCAAAAATGGGCTGATGTAATTAATTGTCGTCAACAAGACATTAAATCGCATCACACCGATATTTTAAAAAAATGGCCTTTATTAAAACACAGCATTGGTTGTACATTGGTAATACAAAAGTCTACTAATATCTAATGATAAATGTTTATAATTTTTATTTATTTGTTTAGATTGACTTAGGCTATAAGTTATTATTTCCCGAAAATCCATCATTTTTATATGAGAAGTGGCCTTCATTTGTCTGCAAAATTGTGCCTTATTTAAAGCAACAGGTAAAAGATCGAGCCTCAATTCAGCAGCTTCTACAAATTAACGAAAATATCGAAGAAAGTAAATTGCATTAATTTATTTTGTTTTATGCAAATAATTTTTACAGTAACACATAATTTTATTTCCTTTCTTTTAGATTCCCGAGATTGCCTAATTAACCAACCTTCAAATTAGTTCATGTCATGAATTTTGAATATCCAATTGAAGGAAAACATGTTTATTGGTTTATTGAAAATTTCTTTTTTAATTTCAAGTCGAATGCGAATCCCAACCTTACTAAATTATTAGAACATTTACGCTTAGAAAACAACAATAAAAATTAAATTATTTTTATTTTTGCTTTTTACGCCTATTTCAGTTTGTTATACATAATTCAAAATGGTTAAATGTTTCTTGTGTAAAAAAGTGTTTTTATTTTCCAATATTTTAATTAATCATTTAAAGTCATATCATATTATAAAAGATGTTTCACAATTTCAATGCCTTCAGCCAAATTGTTTTCAGAGTTTTCCAAATTTATATTCTTTTAAACGTCATATAGATCGAGTTCATAAACAAGATCTTAAAACAGTAAGCCCTAAAATTAATGGTCAAAAGCAGGAACAAACCAATGAACATGTTTCCCTTCAGTTGGACAAAATCAATAATAATTCAAATAGTTCTCAATACACAATTAATACACAAACTAATTATAGTTCTTCAAGCTCAGATATACAAAGAAATAAATTGAATTCTACACCTATTTCTGAAAACCCCTCAGGTCTTCCATTTGTATTGGCACTACACAACAATACTAATTTTAATCGAAAAAATGTATCATACATTATTAATAAAATACAATTAGAAATCACTGATCCTATAGCAAATGTATTCTATTCTAATATTTTGCCATTAATTGAGAATTCAAACGATAGAAGAGAAGCGTCTAATATTATTGAAAAATTTGTCCATCCTTTTAATAATATTAACACAGAGTACAAATTTCTTGAAGAACTTCGTATTAATGATTTATTTCGAAAACCGACTTTTTATGTAATTAATAATGAGGTGTGTGAAATAATTATCAATAATACACCAACGCTTGATTCGAATAAAGTAACCGGCATACTCATGCCTATAGAATTTCACATCAAAAAATTTTTCGAATGTGATAATATTTTAAAAATCACCTTAGAAAATACAAATAAATTAAACCAAACCAAATTTGACCGATTTTCAAATTTGTTACATGGTAGCGTATGGAAAGAAAAAATTAAGGCATTCCCAGGAAAAATTACTTTGCCGATACTATTTTATTTAGACGATTTTTCCGTTGATAACCCTTTAGGACCACATGCTAAAGATCATTCAATTTGTGGTGTTTATTACACATTCCCAACCATGCCATTACACCAATTGTCTAAACTCAACAACATATTTGTTGCAGGATTTTTTAAAACTAAAGATCGTTCTCAATTTGGAAATGTTTTTACTTTGAAGCCTTTTATAGAAATGATAAAAAAATTAGAGACGGAAGGTATTGTGTTTGAAGTTGATGGTCAAAGTTTTCATATTTTGTTTATTTTATCTTTTATTATTGGTGACAATTTAGGATTAAATACATTTCTAGGGTATTCTAACAGTTTCAGTGCTAGTTATTTTTGCAGAGCCTGCAAAAGAAGTAAATCTGAAACTCAGAAAGATTTAATTGAAATCAAAGAGACATTGCGCACTAAAGAAAATTATGAAACAGATTTAATCATTAATAATGAGAAATTAACTGGGATAAAAGAAAATAGTATTTTTAATGAAATACCATATTTCATGTAACAGATAATTTTTATTTTGATATTATGCATGACCTATTTGAAGGTGTTTGCAAGTATGATATTTCAAAAATTTTACTTCATTTTATAGAAAAATCTAAATATTTTACACTAGATAACTTAAACTATAGAAAACAAATGTTTGAATACGATGAAACAGAAATAGGTAATATTTCGCCACCTTTAACAATAGCTATATTAAAATCAAACACTTTAAAAATGACGGCACGCGAGACCATGTGCTTTGTTAACTATCTGTCTTTAATGATCGGCGACTTGATACCTGAAAATGATAAAGTCTGGGAACTCTATTTGGTACTAGTCAAAATTATCGATTTAGTAATAATGCCAGAGTTTCAATCACATGATCTAAACATGTTGGAACATTTAATTTCAAAGCACAACTCTCTTTACATCCAAGTATTTAACGAACCATTAAAACCAAAGTACCATTTCTTGGTACATTATCCAACAGCAATTCACAAATGTGGACCGTTAAAGTATTTATGGTGTATGAGATTTGAAGCGGTGCACAAAATTTATAAAAACTCAGCTATAGTGAGCAATTCAAGAGTTAATATTTCATATACTCTTGTAATGAAAGCCGGTCTCAAATTTGCCCATCTTCTCTCTACGATAAGTTTTTTTGAAAAAGATTTAATCTTTGAAGAGAAAGATGTTTTTATTTGCAATTTTTACCAAAAATACAAAAACGTTATACAAAACATATTGGATTTTACCAACGTGTCGTGTGCAAAAAAACTTACGTTTAAAGGCAAAATTTTAAAAAATCAGTATTTTCTAGTAAAAACTAATATACAAACTGGTATAGAACTTTATGAAATTGAGGAAATACTTTTACATAATATAATTCAATGCCGTATTTCATATGCAAACAGTGGAAAATTTCTTACTTTAGCCACCACTTTCAGTCGTATGTAGTAGAGAAGCAAATCGAAAATTTTGCATTTCATAATGTAACTGAATTTCAGGGACCTCCAATTCATATACATCTATTGAATAATGGTATTAAAGCTTTCCGTCTAAAAAACTATTAAAATACAATAAATACAAAATTACTTTTCTAACATTTTATTGCCTTACAAGACACGATCATAAAATCTTCCCGTACGTGCCATGTGCAGAATAGCATAATAATTATAATTTTAAATAATACTTTCGAAAATATATTTAAATATAGAATTTTTGAAATAAAAATAAAAAATAACTTAGTTAATAGTTGTAGTAAAAATTATGTTTAAGAAATGTTATCAAAACATTTTAAAATTAATTCATGAAGTACCTTAACATTTATAATTTAAATTAAATCGAAATATTAAATAATTTTACTGAAATATATTATACCATATGGGTCCGGGTCATAATGTCGACTGAGAAAATGTCGACTGAGAAAATATCGACTGAGAAAATTTCGACTGAGAAAACGTCGACTGAGAAATTGTCGATTGAGAAAATGGCGTCTGAGAAAATGTCGACTGAAGGAATGTTGTCTGAGAAAATCTTGTCTGAGAAAATTTCCACTGGTAAAATTATGCCTAAGAAAAGGTTGATTGAGAAAAAACTGCGCAGTTTTTCCTCAATCAACCTTTTCTCAGGCATAATTTTTCCAGTGGAAATTTTCTCAGACAACATTTTCTCAGAAAAACAGAAAGTTATAAGTGTTATAACCTGAGAAAATAACATTTGGAAATAATTCCTTAGCTGCTTTAGCATTGGCTTTTCAAAGTCGGACAATATGTTCCAAACGTACCAGTATGATAATCCGACCACCAATAAATATCTTGTCTGCTATTAAAAAATTCTTGTCTTCAACCTTTTGTAACATGGATGGTATTTCCAGTTCATCTAAATTGGTAGCTTCCGAATACAGCCTATTAATTGTTTTACGAGCATATTTAATTTTTTGATGTTGAGCATTTTTCATTTGAGGGCAAATAAGCTCGAGAAATTGGTGGACACATTATTGTCGCTGATTGTAATATTTTACAAGACTTTCTAATAGATTGTGCTGCACTCTGTCTGATCGAGCTGTTTACTTCATTAGCATCCTTTTCATACGCTGATGGTTCATGTGTATGTTCCTTTGCTGGAGATTTCTCGATTATGTGTAAATTTACTGTCTTTTCTGTACTAGAAATTGTAGCGGGACTAGAATGGCTTTTACTCTAACATCACCAACGATACAGTTTAGTTCCATTAACTGAAGTCATCTTCTCATAATGAAATATGTATCCTCCAAATATTAATTTTTTACCGTTTTTATTACTAGGAATTATTTGCCCGTCCATTTTTGTTGGCGTATCATCAATTATTTTGTATACTTCTTAAAAACTAATGAACGATTTATTCATACTGGAAAACTAGGTTACATGCAATCAGTATGTTTTTTTATTAAAAGGAGTGTTGAATAAAAATTGATAAAACTCAATTAACTATTTCACTAATAAAATGATGCCTGAGAAAAGGTTGATTGCGCAGTATATTATCAATCAACCTTTTATTAGACATCATTTTTTCAGTGCAGTGCAAATTTTCTCAGACAACATTCTTCCACAACATTTCCTCAGTCGACATTTTCTTAGACCACATTTCCTCAGTCGCCATTTTCTCAGACAACATTTATTCAGTCGACATTTTCTTAGTCGGTATTTTTTTTACAGTCGATATTTTCACCCAGCCGACATTTTGTAAATCGATATTTTCAACTTTATCGTACCATATATATATATAGACACATAAGAAATAATTAAATGTACAACATTTTAATAAGTGCATAAATAAATATAAATATATGTATCAAAATCAACTCACTTTATTTATTTTCAGTAGTAGGGGATTTGAAAAATCTTCTAATATTTATACATAAGTATCATATTTAAAAGTTCGATCCTATTATTAACAATGTGGTTTACAGTATTAAATTAATGTGGTTAAACCACTGAATCTAAAATAATCACCACATTAAAATAATACGGTTTGCCCTACTGACTTAACAGTGGCGTCACTTAGTTCTAATAGCTTATTCATTTTATTTGTATAGTACGAACCATTACTTTTAAATATGATTTGTCGTTTTGAATTAATGCTCGATACTATAGAAATTAATGCGACTGAATATTATTTTAAAATGGTGGCAGTATAGTTTTTATAGTATAAGACATATAATTGTTAATATTATTTGTCCTATTGAATTAATGTACTATACTATTGTTGATTAATGTGGTGTATTATTTAAACAAAGTGTTGTAGTTTTTGATACAATAGTAATTGTTTACTTTTAATATTAAAGTTTTAAATTTATAATAATAAAAGGACAAATCACGTTGACCAAAATTAATAGTATAAAATTATTGAAAAAATGGGATTTTCTATTAAATGTGTAGTATTTTTTTCTAAGTGTACTTGGAGGTTTATTCTTTCATTTACCCTAAATATAATTTATTTGATATTCTGCACTATTTGTCCCTACTGAAATTAAATGTTTCATTTCAAGTATTTTTGATGCCATTATTATGCTTTATCAGATTTGGTGAGCGGTATTTCAATGTTGTACTTAAAATCTGGCTCAACATTTATTATTCAAAAATAAATCCAACGGAGATAAATCAAGGAGTAAGCGAACACAACAATTACTACGAGCTACTTACAATACATTCTCGTAAGTAGCTTATCGAATTCCTAAACAAAATTTGCCCAATCGAAACTGCGTCTTGCTGTGCTGAAATTATAACTGACTATCAAACAAAAAAAATTATTTTGCATTTTAGAGTTGAAAGGTCATCGATTACTTTGACAAATTATCATGAGTTCGAATGTACTACAAAACTTGCCAATGGATGTTTTGCAATTTTTATTCATAAATAGTTTTAATATTACTTATGAAAATTGGGTAATGTTAACTGGCAATTTCCGTGGGCATGAAAATTTATTTTGCAATTTTCTCAAAAAATATTGATTAACAGAAATACTATTAAGGATAGGTACAAAATAATTAAATAAGCAAAAACAAACAAAAAATATAAAATTGATAAGAAGTTTGCTTATTAAGTTTTTTTTAAATTCTCCGTTCCTAACAGAAAGTCATGTACTAGCCACACCTCAGTTTTAAGAGATAATGGAATACAATTCCCCAAAGGATTTACCAGTTGCATTTGCTTCTCGAACTTTTACAAAATGTGAAAAACACAAGGAGACTTCACTTAAAGAATGTACAGCTATTCATTGGGCAGTAACATACTTTAAGCCATATTTACTAGGACGTAAATTCCAGAATTTTACTGATCATCGGCCGTTAGTTTATCTATTTGGAATGAAAGATCCTTCTTCTAAACTTACAAGAATGCGTCTAGATTTGGAAGAATTTGATTTTGAAATTAAATATATTAAATGAAAGTGTAATGTCGGAGCAGATGCGCTCTCCCGAATTAATATAGATAGCAATGATTTGAAGGTGGTCAGGCTGCTGTGTATGCAGGGGGATAAACACAAGACTCGCTTCATGTGCCGTAACTGCATGCAACTTCAGCAAGTGCTCACACTGCCTCTTCGTGGCGGCCACTAGAAACTACTCTTTTAAAGGAGTAGGCTAAAGTGTGAGGGCTGTGGTCCATCTACGGAAGGTTGGCGTTGGGTTAACAGCCCAACCTGTAAACATTTTTTTGTTACGAAACCTCAACATGAGCCTCGGACATTTTTGGATTCACAACAACGACCTCGGACACGATATAAGGACAACGATTTTAAATTTGGAACATGGAACGTACTCAGCCTAAACCGCCCGGAGAGCCTCCATCAACTCTTCGAACAAGCATCTACGTATAAACTCGACCTTGTAGCGCTACAGGAAACAAGACTAATCGACAATGACATCACCGATTATAGTCGCTTCGGACTAACTCTCTGTCATAGCAATAACATGGATAAACATGAATTGGGCGTTGGTTTCTTGATTAGCAATCGATGCCGTCAATTTGTGACTGACTTCATGCCTGTCAGTAATCGGATTTGTACACTCAGGTTTCATGGACGTCACTTTAACATCACATTTGTGAACATTCATGCCCCCACCGAGGAGAAGCCTGATCAAATCAAAGACGCTTTCTACGACCAGCTCGAAATCGTCCTGAGCAAAATTCCGCAACATGACATTAAAATTGTTTTGGGCGACTTCAATGCTCAAATTGGCAGTGCTGGCAGTACATATCGAAGCACTATCGGCCCAAACTCTTTGCACCATACATCAAACAACAACGGGATGCGCACCATCGAGCTAGCTTTACTGTACAACTTGGTGGTTGCTAGCACATACTTCCCACATAAGCGCATTCATAAAGCCACATGGAAATCAAACGACGGGACAACGGTCAACCAAATCGACCACATCCTCTTGTCCAAGAGACATTTTTCTAGCCTTAAGAACATCAAAACTAAACGTGGAGCTAACATTGATTCAGACCATTTCCTGGTAGTTGCTGAATTAAAATTTCGTCTATCAACCACATATAATCATCGCTTCCAGCGCATCACTCGTTGGAACACTGCGGCATTGAACGACCAAGTTACCAGAACCACCTTCGGGATGACTGTTTCAGAAATCTTGGAAAATAAACCACTTCCCGACTCCGTTCAAGAACAGTGGAACATTATCAAAACGGCGGTAACCGATGCCTCAAAGTCCACCATAGGCCAAAATCCGTCAAGGCCCAAAAATCTCTGGATTGATGATGATTGTATTGGTGCTATTCGGGAAAAAGATCGCGCACGACAATGAGATCTATCGCAAAGAACAAGACAATCCCATAACGCCTACATGACTGCGAGGAGAATCGCTAATCGGATATGTAGACGGAAAAAACGGGAATGGCATGAACAACAGGCACGCAACATCCAAAATTCTAGCCTGAGAGATAGATATCGTTGCATAAGAGAATTAGCTACGGACTTTCATCCACGTAGCAGCGCTATTCGCAACAAATCCGGTGAGTTGGAAATGGACACTAAGACCGTCCTCGAAGTGTGGCGAAATTACTTCTCCTCGCTTTTAAATAAACAGGCACCACCTTCCGAGCAACAACCTCTCTTGCTTCAACGTGATATTAACGTCGAGATGACACCACCACCTCCTCCATCATATGATGAAGTGCGGAACGTGATATCGCAGATGAAAAATCACAAGACACCTAGTGAGGATGGTATCTGCAACGAAATGCTCAAATATGGCGGTGATTATCTGTTCTGCCGCATGTTTGAGCTAATATCAACAATTTGGTCTAGAGAAGAAATCCCAGTAGAGTGGAAGACGGCTCTTATATGTCCACTTCATAAAAAGGGAGATCGATTGAACTGCAACAACTATCGCGGTATAGCTTTGCTGAACACAGGCTACAAGGTTTTGGCCAACGTAGTCGCAGCAAAGTTATCAACTTATAGCGAGAGGATCTTGGGTGATTATCAATGTGGTTTTCGTCCAAATAGATCAACGACCGATCAAACTTTTACGCTGAGGATTTTGCTGGAGAAATGCTATGAAAAGGACATCCCTGTACACAGTCTATTCATAGACTTTCAACAGGCGTACGACAGCATTAAGAGGAATACGTTATGGAACGTATTGTCCTACCTGGGCATACCGTCAAAATTGGTTTCAATGTGCCAGCTTTTAATGGATGGCTCAATATGCAAGGTGCTAATAGAAGGTAAAATTTCGGATGCCTTCGAGATAACATCTGGAGTGCGGCAAGGAGACCCAATAGCTCAAACTCTATTCAATCTATCATTAGAGTATGTCATTCGTCAGCTTAATATAGCACAGCGTAGCTGCCTGTATTATAAATCAACCCAGCTATTAGCATACGCTGACGATATCTGCATTCTGGGTCGCAACATCATCTCTCTGAAAGAGGTCCTCCTCCCATTGGAATTAACAGCCCAACAAATAGGCCTTCAGATCAATGAAGCGAAGACTAAATACATGGTGACCGCGAGAAGGCAGACTCGTGGGGACTTCATTTCAGGAGATACTCAATATGAAAAGGTGAATGAGTTTAAATACCTAGGATCACTGATCACTGAGCAAAACTCCGTTTCTGTAGACACCTCATCGACGATCGCAGCAGGCTACCGAGCATTTTACGCCAATATCAAAATTTTCAAGTGTCCTCATATATCGCGCAAAATAAAATTGGACATCTACAAGGCGCTGATAAGACCAGTTGTCACCTTTGGTTGCGAGTCTTGGACACTAACAGCGCAAAACATCCAGAAAATCGCTGTAACTGAGCGTAAGATGATAAGAAGAATTCTCGGTCCCATTAAAGAGGGAGCCACGTACAGAATGCGAATGAATCACGAGATCAGAAATGATCTCGATAAAGTCGACATCATAGGATTCATAAAATCGTCAAGGCTGAGATGGCTTGGGCACGTGCTACATTCACAAAATCGGACCACTAAACAGGCCTTGGAGTCGGCACCAGCGAAAGTAGGACCTCGTCGGAGACCTCCTATCCGATGGATGGACGACGTTGAGAGGGACCTGTACACACTCGGTCACCGTGTCTGGCGTTCTCTTGTGGCGGATTGAAATATTTGGAGGAGCGTCGTTGAGGCGGCCAAATCCCTTCATGGGATGTAGCGCCAGCGGAAGAAGAAATGATTTGAAGGAAATTGCGGTTCATGCAGTAACTACTAGATCTAAACATAAAACTCAACATAATCAATGGGTCTCAAATCATAATCAATTTGTGGAACAAAATGAGTTGTGCGTTTATACAACTATGTCAAATAAAGAAACAACATTTTTTCGAAAGTTGGAGATTTTTGTTGAAGATAACCATCAACAAAAACTCGCAACTATATAAACAATAGTTTTAAAAATAAAACAATTTTAATGATTTATTTAAATTCTTTGAAAAATGTAAGTGTCGCATTAGAGCGAGCACTTTCACAACTGGAAAATATTATGATCAATTCTGGGGTCTTCAATTTGAAAATGTGTAATGATGACGATATTTTTAAAATAATTAGCACTGAAATTAATTCGAAATAATCATACGAGTCCGATTGGCGGACATATTGGTGTTACAAGATTATACAAAAAGTTATCTGAGAAGTAAGTTGTAAAAAATACATAAGGATGTACAACAAATCACTGATACTCCATTTACTAGTTTTGATGTAATCTCAATTGACACTGTTGGTCCATTGGTACGATCAAATAAAGGAAATAGATATGTGTTGACTATTCAGGACGAACTAACAAAGTATGTCGTACTTCATCCAATTCCAAATAAAGAAAGCGCTACAACTGCGACATATTGAATATACATATTGAAAATTTTATTCTTGTCTATGGAGCACCTAGAAAAGTTAAATCGGACATGGGAACGGAATACCTAAATCATCTCAGTAATAGCATCTCAAATATGTTACAAATATAATGTCCGGGAAGTATTTACTAATTTTCTATCCCAATATTAAAAACCACCTCTCTTATTTTTGCGGATCGTCAGGGGCGTACAACTTCGTTTGATGTCATATCGTTCCCAATCAAAATTGTATCAATTGAAAATTCGGCGGTATTAATCCTAGAGATTTTGCCAATTGGCCACATACATCATGAAGTAACTAAAAGCTATCCCAATATTAAAAAATACCTCCCTTATTTTTGCGGATCGTCAGAGGCGTACAACTTCGTTTGTGTCAGAGCGGAAGTAGATCACTTTGTTAACCATTGACTCGAATACTTTAAGAATGCAAGACAGTATTGCAATTCCACGATAATTTGTTACATCACTGCGGGGACCGCTTTTGTGGATCGGCATGATACTTGATATTTTCCAAAGATCAGGAAATTTGCCTTGGCTGAGGCTCAGATTAAATAGATGAAATAAAGGAGCGGCAAACCCGACTGCACACAGCTTTAATAGAGACACTGGCAAACCATCTGGTCCAGGACCCTTAGATACGTCCAAGTTCATCAAAGCCCTCATCACGTTAAATTCTGAAAAAACAATTTTTGAATTATTGCCGTTAGTTAATATAGGAGAGAGCGAGCTATCCTTAACAAAAACACTGCTAAAATATTCAGCGAAGAAACCGCAGATTGCCTCTGGGTTATCTGATTTTTGACCATGGAATTCTAAAAATGCCGGCAAGCCGTTATTATGTTTGTTAATTTTGACAAACCTCCAGAAATTCTTCGGATTACATCGCAAATCGTCTTCAATGTCAATTATGTAATTGTTGTACAGGAATCAGGTGAAATAGAAAAACTGTTTGCGCAGGGACTTAAACTGGATATAGTCATGGGCGAACCCTGTACGACTATACCTCATGTGACTTTTATTACGCAGAACTTCTAGCTGCTTGAGTTCTTTAGTAAACCACGGGACGTTCCGGGTACGATACTTATTCATTAATTTTACACCAACTAATTTACAAACCAAACATACTCCTATATAACGATATTTAACGGATAGAAAAAAAAAATAACTAAATAAAATTAATTAGAACGGATCATATGCCCAAAATTTTAATTTTGGTTGTAAATATATGACATCGAACGAAGTTGTATGCCTCTGACGATCCGTAAAAATAAGGGAGGTAGTTTTTAATATTGGGATAGCTTCTAGTTACTTCACGATGTATGTGGCCAATTATTGGCAAAATCTCTAGGATTAATACCGCCGAATTTTCAATTGATACAATTTTGATTGGGAACGATATGACATCAAACGTAGTTGTAAGCCCCTGACGATCCGCAAAAATAAGGGAGGTATTTTTTAATATTGGGATAGCTTTTAGTTACTTCATGATGTATGTGGCCAATTGGCAAAATCTCTAGGATTAATACCGCCGAATTTTTCATTGATACAATTTTGATTGGGAACGATATGACATCAAACGAAGTTGTACGCCTCTGACGATCCGTAAAAATAAGGGAGGTGGTTTTTAATATTGGGATAGCTTCTAGTTACTTCATGATGTATGTGGCCAATTGGCAAAATCCCTAGGATTAATACCGCCGAATTTTCAATTGATACAATTTTGATTGGGAACGATATGACATCAAACGTAGTTGTAAGCCCCTGACGATCCGCAAAAATAAGGGAGGTATTTTTTAATATTGGGATAGCTTCTAGTTACTTCATGATGTATGTGGCCAATTGGCAAAATCCCTAGGATTAATACCGCCGAATTTTCAATTGATACAATTTTGATTGGGAACGATATGACATCAAACGAAGTTGTACGCCTCTGACGATCCGTAAAAATTAGGGAGGTGGTTTTTAATATTGGGATAGCTTCTAGTTACTTCATGATGTATGTGGCCAATTGGCAAAATCCCTAGGATTAATACCGCCGAATTTTCAATTGATACAATTTTGATTGGGAACGATATGACATCAAACGTAGTTGTAAGCCCCTGACGATGCGCAAAAATAAGGGAGGTATTTTTTAATATTGGGATAGCTTTTAGTTACTTCATGATGTATGTGGCCAATTGAAAAAATCTCTAGGATTAATACCGCCGAATTTTTCATTGATACAATTTTGATTGGGAACGATATGACATCAAACGAAGTTGTACGCCTCTGACGATCCGTAAAAATAAGGGAGGTGGTTTTTAATATTGGGATAGCTTCTAGTTACTTCATGATGTATGTGGCCAATTGGCAAAATCCCTAGGATTAATATCGCCGAATTTTCAATTGATACAATTTTGATTGGGAACGATATGACATCAAACGTAGTTGTAAGCCCCTGACGATCCGCAAAAATAAGGGAGGTATTTTTTAATATTGGGATAGCTTCTAGTTACTTCATGATGTATGTGGCCAATTGGCAAAATCTCTAGGATTAATACCGCCGAATTTTTCATTGATACAATTTTGATTGGGAACGATATGACATCAAACGAAGTTGTACGCCTCTGACGATCCGTAAAAATTAGGGAGGTGGTTTTTAATATTGGGATAGCTTCTAGTTACTTCATGATGTATGTGGCCAATTGGCAAAATCCCTAGGATTAATACCGCCGAATTTTCAATTGATACAATTTTGATTGGGAACGATATGACATCAAACGTAGTTGTAAGCCCCTGACGATCCGCAAAAATAAGGGAGGTATTTTTTAATATTGGGATAGCTTTTAGTTACTTCATGATGTATGTGGCCAATTGGCAAAATCTCTAGGATTAATACCGCCGAATTTTTCATTGATACAATTTTGATTGGGAACGATATGACATCAAACGAAGTTGTACGCCTCTGACGATCCGTAAAAATAAGGGAGGTGGTTTTTAATATTGGGATAGCTTCTAGTTACTTCATGATGTATGTGGCCAATTGGCAAAATCCCTAGGATTAATACCGCCGAATTTTCAATTGATACAATTTTGATTGGGAACGATATGACATCAAACGTAGTTGTAAGCCCCTGACGATCCGCAAAAATAAGGGAGGTATTTTTTAATATTGGGATAGCTTTTAGTTACTTCATGATGTATGTGGCCAATTGGCAAAATCTCTAGGATTAATACCGCCGAATTTTTCATTGATACAATTTTGATTGGGAACGATATGACATCAAACGAAGTTGTACGCCTCTGACGATCCGTAAAAATTAGGGAGGTGGTTTTTAATATTGGGATAGCTTCTAGTTACTTCATGATGTATGTGGCCAATTGGCAAAATCCCTAGGATTAATACCGCCGAATTTTCAATTGATACAATTTTGATTGGGAACGATATGACATCAAACGTAGTTGTACGCCCCTGACGATCCGCAAAAATAAGGGAGGTATTTTTTAATATTGGGATAGCTTTTAGTTACTTCATGATGTATGTGGCCAATTGGCAAAATCTCTAGGATTAATACCGCCGAATTTTTCATTGATACAATTTTGATTGGGAACGATATGACATCAAACGAAGTTGTACGCCTCTGACGATCCGTAAAAATAAGGGAGGTGGTTTTTAATATTGGGATAGCTTCTAGTTACTTCATGATGTATGTGGCCAATTGGCAAAATCTCTAGGATTAATGCCACCGAATTTTTAATTGATACAATTTTGATTGGGAACGATATGACATCAAACGTAGTTGTACGCCCCTGACGATCCGCAAAAATAAGGGAGGTATTTTTTAATATTCGGATAGCTTCTAGTTACTTCATGGTATATGTGGCCAATTGGCAAATTTTCTAGGATTATACCGCCGAATCTTTTATTAATCTAAATTGTAAGCCCCTAACGATCCGCAAAATAAGGAAGCGTTTTTTGATATTGGAACAGCTTTTAGTTACTTTATTATTCATTTGGATAGTTGGCAAATTCTCTACGATCAGATCCACAGTACTTTTTTTTAACCAACTGTATTTTAGAGCGATATGGTACATATCGATATTTGGCAAAATCTCTAGGAGCACAGAATATTTTTGTTTAACATATAGAAATTTGTTAGCAGTGAATTATGCCTAATAATTTTCTTTGTGTTTTAGTTGCTCTTAATAAATACATAAACCTTGTGCTTGTGTGTAATTTCACTTCTATGTTTGTTAATTCGTTTATTATCTGTATTTTTGTAATTTATGTATTTACTTTGTAGATGTATTCTTATTTCCTAGTTGTGCAGAAAAGAAATATTAACTATTTGATAGTAGATCGGCGTAACAATTTGCCAAACACTCAAATCAGTTTGCTATTTATTGATTAAATTATTATAAATTTTTGTTGAGCTACAAAACTTTTTAACCTTTAATTTTCCGTTTAACGCAGGAGTGTATTTTTATTAATACATAGACAGTTTAAAAGTTTAGTAAACATTTTTAAAAAAACTTCACTTTCGTCAAATATAGCATAAACACTGTAACGAGATGAACTGAAAAACTCAGCTCAAACGTTTAAAAATTTGTTTCCCAACCGCTTATAGTCACCCCGTGCGGCATTTACCTGAGCTCAAAGCCGGTAGAGGTAACTTCGTCGTGGGGTTTGGGGTGACGCGGTCGAGAATACTAGAGATACCGCTGTGATAGGTGGAGAAAAAGGATGGACACCAAAAACATTGGTGAAAAAATGGGTTTTTTGGGATAATTGATTTTTTTTGGACCCATAGATGAGATCCTTATGGTAGAAATTAGTTGACCATAGCCAACAATGGCGAGCTTAGCTCTGAGCCATAATCTAACAAACACGCAAAATAGAAAGGTTGATTATCCCTGGTAAGAGGGATTGGTGTTAGTAAGTAAATATTAGATCAGTAGTACGTAGCTGACAGAAAGGGCAAAGACGCAACTAAGCGTACTTTCGCCTGCCTCTAATGAGGCTGTCAGCTGACCCACTACTACTGATTGGGCCCCTTTTTTTGTTAGTTACAATGGGATCATACTTACCAGGTATATCAGGTTTTTTTTCCCTTGGATTGCTTGGTTTGAAAAACAAAAAAAATGCTTCTCGATTCTCCTTTCTTTATTCACTAAATATTCACCACTTTTTTTTTTTACAATTACTCACTGCACAACCGTCACGAAAACAAACAAAACACAAAGAGTCCCCAATCAAATTTTGGTGAGGTTTTTATACAATTTTTTTCTGCTGATCAACCAAAAGAAACATTTATTTTTATCATCGATCAATTAACCAAAAAAAAAATTTCACTGGATTAGTGATTATTCGGCCAAATTTGCCAAAAATGAGGCACGTTTTCGTTGCATGTGTAAACCCAATATCACCCAAAATGCAGAACAAACGTTTTTTGAATTCATTTACCCAGTGGAATTCAATTGGCTGACAATAACCTTGGGTGAATAAACAAAAAGAAAATTGCTAATAAGCAAAACAACAATTTTTATACACATACTAACTCAAGTATGTGCGATCAGGAAAAGAAGTGTTTTTACGTTTATTTACTGAAACATGAGATTTGTAAATAAACGTAAAAAAAAAATGTGTTATATGGGCACGCGCCATTGAGAGTATTTTAGTTTTACATTAATCTAGTTGTTTGTTATAAATCTTGTTTATGTGCATATTTTAATATGCATACACAAGATTGATTCAACATAATTAATGTAATAGGAACATCAACTGTACCCGGATATTGTCAAATGGATTTGTATATTTTGGAAGAAAGAAATATCTTCAAATGTGGGGTACAATTTTATGTGTGGGTTTGATGGATGGGTGTGTTTAGTAACGGGGATGACAAGCCCCCGTTACAACACTCAACGCCTTACCATCCACAAACGATTGGAGGATTAGAAACGAATCATTGAAATTTGAATGAATTTTTACGATCGTACATCAATTCAGATTTAACCATTTGGGATGATTGGATCATTTATTACGAGTTTTGTTACAATACTACACCAAACGTGGTTCACGGTTATATACCTTATGAATTGGTTTTTGGTAAAAAGGCAAACCTTCCATCCAATTTATTAAGTAACGAGGTAGATCCTTTATATATTATCCTTTATATTTATGAAAAACATAAACGAAAAAACCAACTTGATGTTAAAAACAAATTAAATTTCATTGATTTTAAAATAAATGATAAAGTCTTATTAAGAAAAGTTAATCAAAACAAATTAGACGCTATAAAAGAGGGTCCATTGAAGATAATTAATCTTGGCCCAAGTAATGCTTTAATTCAAAATCTTGAAACCAAAAATGTTAAGGAAGTTAAAATATTAAATTAAGAAAGTATTATTTGCATAAATTCCTCAAGCTACATAACTATGTAAAATATATTCCTAAATTTTTATATGTTAAGATTATTATAATAACAATATACAGTTCCTGACATGTGCTGTTCTAAGGGACGATTCCCTTTGTCCAGGAAATGGGACATGAACCCCTAGCCTTATTAGTGTATAACAAATTGTAATAAAATTGTAGTTTATAAGTACAAATAATATAGTTAAAACAAAAAAAAAATTAAAATTAAAATTTTCGAGGGAGGTGTTGTATACACCCCTGAATCATAATAAATACCAATACAGATAATAATAACAAAAACGGCGTTGAGCCCATACAAATCGTTTGATTTATGGTATATATGCAGAGCATTATTGTAAAAAGTATTTCGATGAGAAAATATCAACAAAGCTAAAACTATTAAATTGTATTTTCATAATTGATAATAAAATTTAATTAATTTGTAACTAAATAAAATTGTTAAAAGTAATTGTTTGTATTTATTTAACTAAACGGAGAAATGTGTATTTTAAAAAAAACATAGAAGATATAACATAACATACTGTTAAAGTTAGCCGAAAGTTGCCAGCCGAAAATGAAAAGTCGATAATGCAGATTGTATTATTCCAGCCTAAAGTAAAAAAACGGTAATGCAGATTGCGTTATCCCAGCCGAAAGTAAAAAATAATCGGTATTGCAGATTGTGCTATCCCAGCCGAAAATAAAAAATTAAGTTAATATCGATCGGTAATGTTTAGCCTAAAACCTACTAAGGAATGTAAGGATGTGTGATTATCATTGAACACCTTTGTTATTATTCTTATATGGCAAAACCTGGCTGCAGTTCCTCGTGGAAAATTATGGAAAATTCGAGAAACCCAAAAAAATATTTTAATTGGAATAAAAACCGCCTCTAGAATGTTACGTCTGGAGATGTATTTTATTGATGTAACTTGTCAATAGCCATCGCAGGGAAAAAATTCAGTTCAAATTTCCCGTCAGAAATCGCGGAAAATTCGATTTTTAAAAAATCATTAGAAAATTTATATAAAATCAGCCTCTAGAGTGTTATGTACTCTAGAAGCTGATTTTATATACATTTTCTAATGATTTTTGGAAAATCGAATTTTCCGCGATTTCTCACAGGAAACTTGAACTGAATTTTTTCCCTGCGATAGCTATTGACAAGTCACATCAATAAAATACATCTCGAGACATAACATTCTAGAGGCTGATTTTATATACATTTTCTAATGATTTTCGGAAAATCCAATTTTCCGCGATTTCTCACGGGAAACTTGAACTGAATTTTTTCCCTGCGATAGCTATTGACAAGTCACATCAATAAAATACATCTCGAGACATAACATTCTAGAGGCTGATTTTATATACATTTTCTAATGATTTTCGGAAAATCCAATTTTCCGCGATTTCTCACGGGAAACTTAAACTGAATTTTTTCCTTGCGATAGCTATTGACAAGTCACATCAATAAAATACATCTCCAGACATAACATTCTAGAGGCTGATTTTATATACATTTTCTAATGATTTTCGGAAAATCCAATTTTCCGCGATTTCTCACGGGAAACTTGAACTGAATTTTTTCCCTGCGATAGCTATTGACAAGTCACATCAATAAAATACATCTCCAGACATAACACTCTAGACGCTGATTTTATATAAATTTACTAATGATTTTTGGAAAATCGAATTTTCCGCGATTTCTCACGGGAAACTTGAACTGAATTTTTTCCCTGCGATAGCTATTGACAAGTCACACCAATAAAATACATCTCCAGATATAACATTCTAGAGGCTGATTTTATATACATTTTCTAATGATTTTTGGAAAATCGAATTTTCCGCGATTTCTGACGGAAAACTTGAATTGAATTTTTTCCCTGCGATAGCTATTGACAAGTCACACCAATAAAATACATCTCCAGACATAACACTCTAGAGGCTGATTTTATATACATTTTCTAATGATTTTTGGAAAATCGAATTTTCCGCGATTTCTCACGGGACACTTAAACTGACCTTTTTCCCTGCGATAGCTATTGACAAGTCACATCAATAAAATACATCTCCAGACATAACATTTTAGAGGCTGATTTTATATACATTTTCTAATAATTTTCGGAAAATCCAATTTTCCGCGATTTCTCACGGGAAACTTAAACTGAATTTTTTCCCTGCGATAGCTATTGACAAATCCAATAAAAACGATTCAACTTCAGATATACACTCTAGAGGTTGATTTTATTCCAATTTTGTGGATTTTTCTGATTTTCAAATGTTTTCCGCGATTAGATTAAACGAAGTTTTCCACGTAAGACTATTTACAAAATTGTTTATTACCAGCGTATGCTATTTACTTTCGCCTGATAACCACAAAATTTTTTATTTTCGGCTGGAATGTTAATAAGGTAATCTGCATTATCGACTTTTTACTTTCGGCTGGAAACTTTCGGCTAACTTTAACAGGGTTAACATAACAAGGTTGTTGAGTGTTTTGAGGTTGAAATCCATCTAACATTCCGTTATTTTTCAAACAAACTAGAAAGAGTAAAAAATATGGAAATTGCGCAAATATATCAATTCCGTCCTATTATAGTTGTAAATAAATGTCCTAAATAATTCTTTTCTTGATTTTTTTTTTTTAAATATTCGTCCTTATTATGATTGGCGAGTCGATCGACAATCGACACGACTTTCTGTTGCCCTTTCATACAATCATAATAGAGATGATTTTTTGGCCATGTCCTAACTGGCCATATTCCAGAACTCTATCCAAACACCATTTTACAATCCGATTTCCATCGCATTAGACGAATTTTATCATTTTTATTTATTTATTTATTTATATTGAACAGGGTAAAATAAAAATTAAATTAAACAAAAAAGAATTAAAATTGACATAAAAATATTTTTAGGTTGGAGCAAAATGTTGCTTCAACCTACGTTTAAAGCTGACTTTACTTAAGTAAAAGTCGAACAAATGGTCGATTTTATTAAAACTCTTCGACATCATGTTTACCATAGTTTGTTCTGTGTTTATTCAGATGAAGGAACTCATGATCTCTTAAATTCCTACTCGGTGCCTTTATTTTAATTGATTCCAGTATGGATGGTGCATCGATTTGATCAAGTAAAATATTTCCAATAAACGAACACTTACAAAGCTCTCGTCTATTTGCCAATGTTGTCATTTGATAGGTTTTGTATCCAGTAGCATATGATGGTAATCGCTTCAGGTTAACGTGGTGCGGTAAGTCATGGTCGTAATCCCATCCGTCTTTAAACGTTATATAATACAGGATCTTGATTGTCTCGAGGTCATGAATATCCCCAGTCCAACGCTTAATAAACCCAAGCTCTAGCAACGCATTGCTCAATATGCTTAGTAAAGCACATGTTTTCAACGAAAGTAACCCCTAGGTTTCTAATCTCGAATACCTCTTGTAAAATTACGTCATTTATTTGATATTGTTGTGTAACAGCGTTAACTTTCCGATGGAACGATAAACTCTTACACTTGTTGATGTTGAGACTGAGGAGGTTAGACTCACACCATTTCGCTAGATTGTCGATGTCCTCTTGTAGCTGACGGGATCGCCGATGTTTTCTACTGTTTTAAAGATTTTGAGATCATCTGCAAACATTAATACCTTAGAATGTTGTACTACTTCAGTAACGTCATTGATGAAAATTATGAAGATCCAAGGACCAACATGAGAGCCTTGTGGTACTCCTGAAGTAGCTTGAATTGATTCTGATTATCTATTACTAAGCTCAATATACTGAATGCGATTACTCAAATATGATTTAAACCACGCAACAAACTGTTTAGAAAAACCGAATCTGTATAACTGTTCCAACGTTTTACAATGACTGATGGAGTCAAAGGCTTTGGCAAAGTTAGTATACACCATTTCATCTATGATAAGCTCTCTTTAAAATGTTTCCATTGTGAACAATCATACTGAACCAGCTCCCCTACACGAGTTGGTTTGACGAATAAAATTAAATGCACCAATCTTCAGATATTTATTGATAGACATCAGATTAATATGCCTTTCACTATCCACCATCACATACAAATCTATGCCTCTAATTTGTACTTTTAACCTTAGTTTCATTTTGAACAGTTGCACAATTTACGTTGCCAGCTGCTTTTTTCATGCAGTTTGGCGCAATATGCCCAAATTCCTGGCACTTGATACATCTAGGGCACTTTAGTTTGATTTTGAGGGTTTATATACCTATGCCGGTTGCTCCATACAATATTATTTTGTTGGGTTCACAATCGGAAATAACATCTAACTTCTAGATGATCCATCAGATTTTTTGTGTCGCTCGGCCATTTTTCAATTAATAATTGCACTGTTAATACACTTTTTAATTTTTTTACGTAAAAATTCAATTAATCCATTTTAAGTATTTGGGGTGTTTGTGGCCTTCAAATTTACCTTGGGTGTACCAGTCAGAAATTTTTTCGGGTACCGATTTCTCCGCTTAATATCGTTATTGGATCCTCTACGTTTTTAAATAGAAGTGCTGCCACGGGGATGGTTCTTAATTCATTCAACTCATCCTCTTTTTTCGAAACCTCGATCTCCCTGATTTTAAGGTCAAATGACTGCAATTTCAATAAATTTGTAGGACTTGGTGCTTTTAAAATTCTAAAAAAATTTTCTTTATTTGCCGAGGTATGCCTATATACTTGATATCGTGTGACCCAAAATTTGTACACTGTCTTGAAAGAACTTGGATTTATCAAGATTTATTTTAACATCCATCCAAATAGCATAATACTCTATTTAAACCATGTAATATTTGGTTCATCACAGATTGAAAAATCGAAGGTGCACATTATACTCCGAATGGTAAACGAGTGTATTGATATGAATAGTTGATACGTACTTTAACTGAAGATAAGCTCCACTTAAATCTATGACATAAAATACTTTAGAGCTGGCTAATTGATCGAAAAGGAAATGGTACAGTGTGTACGGCTTGTAAAATATTGGCACAGCCCCTCACTTTAATACAATCTCGGTCAAAATAATCTTTAATGGGTTCCGCAGAGGTTGGAAGTACGTTTGGACAAAATTTCGTAATATATTCGTTTATCGCAAATTATCAATATAAAAATTTCGACTCACCTGACTGATGAACAAAAAGCTATCCCGCCAACCAGAAATTAATATATCCATGGGACCCCTCTGCAACGTTTACCTTCACAAAATATTTCCCAATAACCTCTATAGCGTTGACCTGAAACTTCGGAAAAATTACCACTGGCCCTTTCTAATTTTACATGACTAAAATACTTATTATACTAATCTAACGAAATGAACACATGAAACGCAAGCTCCAGAATCTGCTTTTATTTTTCCATTGCTATTGGTTGATTTTCAATCAATGATTCTATGGCATAGGGCTCTTCTGACGGCGTTGGCTTTACTTATGTTTGATGTAACTTCATTTGTAGACTAACTTGTTTTTTTTTGGTCTGATTGACAATTGACTTCAATTTGACTTACTTCACCTGTTTCTGAGTGGTGATGGTGACTTTCGACTTCTTGACTGACTGTTAGCTGGATTTTAATTTGACGATTCACTTGACGGACGACTTGACTGTTGTGAATTGCACATTCTTGAAGTATGGCCTCTTTCATTACTGGTAAAACATTCCATAAATGTTTTGCTGGACAATATCTTAGATCGTGATTACGTCTACATCTGTAGCACTGCTTGCGATTTCTTAGATGTTGACCTCTTGATTGACTCGGCATACTTCTGTAACTTGAATGACTTGAACCTGAGTTACTGCGTCTTCGTGGTTTTGGACTTCTTGATGATCGATTTTTTCTTCGACTAAAATGATGGATGCGAGTCCAGGGCTTGATATTCGGTGACTTAAACGTTTTGGTGTTGAGTGGCTGTTGTTTACCGTTTGAATTTTGTATACAGAATAATTTGATTTTGCTTGCTCTGCTAACTCCTAATTTAGGCCAATTTCGGATGTTTTTTCGAAAGCTAATTATTTCTCTTCTATCAAATGTAATCTCAAATGAATATCACATAACCCAAATAAAAGACCGTCACGCAATGCTTGCAAAAAGAAATCTTCAAAACTGCAAGTGTATATGCTAAAGACTTGAATTGAACAATGTATTCCGCCACGGGCTGTCCAGATTTCTGGTCTTCCTTGCGAAATTTATTCCGTTCTAGAATTTCGTTGACCTCAGGTGTAAAACGGTTTTTTAACATAGCAATAATATCCGTATACGACTTCTTTGATGGTTGTACTGGTAAAAATAATTTCTTTAAAATAGAAAAGGTTTCACCACCAATAAAGGTTAGCACGAATACAATTTTTTTTCTCCGGTAACCTCATTCAACCAAAAAAAACTGATTCGTACGTTCAGCAAAATCAACAAAATTGTATCCAAGGACATATGGTCCATTTCCAGTAATAATTATTTTTGGTCGAATTTGTTCTACAAATCCACGCTACTACTTTTGACTAACATTTTCACTTACAACGGTATCTTCGAAAACTTGGCTTGAAAACACTGCCGGAGTGAAGTTTCTAACGTTAATTTAAAGTGTAGTTTGACACTAAAAAAAAGTGTAAGAAATAAGTGGTAGAAAAAGTGTCAAAAAAATTTACTAACGTTAAAAAGTGTAGCTACACAAAAAAGCGTCATAAATGAGAAATAAATAAAAAATCATTTTCTAGAATTTTAATTTTAAATTAATAAAGCAAAATGGTTTTACAAAATTGTTGAAACTTACCTAATTTGGAATTAATCAAAACGTTATTATGTTATTTCAACTAATTTAATAAACACTAAAAAGTTTTGAATGCTAAATAAAGGGCGAAAGTACAGCATTTAACCAAATAACACAAATCTCAGAGATTTGCTCATATACTTTTTATATTCGATGGATTGGAAATATAATAAGCTGGTCAGAAATACCTAAGCCATTCTGTTATGATGAGTTGGGCTCAAATAACAAATTTTCAAAAAATGATAAATTTTCAAAACTTAACAAATTTTACGGAAATTATTTGGAAGCGGTACTACATTAAGTCAATTAACACAAATCTCAGAGATGTGCTCATATACTCACTATATTCGATGGATTGGGAATATAATAAGCTGGTCAGAAATGCCTAAGCCATTCTGTTATGATGAGTTGGGCTCAAATAACAAATTTTCAAAAAATGATAAATTTTCAAAACTTAACAAATTTTACGGAAATTATTTGGAAGCGGTACTACACTAAGTCAATTAACACAAATCTCAGAGAGGTGCTTTTCAATTGTCAAAAACCACTACACGAAACACGAAATCTTACGAATTGGTAGATTTGTTAATATTATGAAGGAGAAAACAAGCAAGCTAGAAAGAATTGTCCAATTGTCGGCCATGGTTACTGAATCAAATAATTTAAAACGAAAAATGTACAGTCCCAGACCAGATGATCCAGACAGCGATATGCATGAAGAGATGTGGAGTAAAAAAATAAAAATGGCGAATTCTCCGAAACATTTTGGAAAAAGAGTTTTAACACGATTTTCACAAATAAATACAAAAATGAATGAAGACTGCCGAATTCTTCAGAATGGTTTTAATTGCGAAGAAGAGTCCTAATTAATAAAAATAACAAATACTTGTGCTTTTGATTCGACAGCGCAAATTTTTATGTGCCTTTACTTGGATTTCGAATATTACAATGGCTTTTTTCGATCATCGGAAAACAATTTTTTTAAATTTATTCGTGAAATGGCAAATTCCAATGTATCCGATTCAGTCCACAGCAGCAGATCAAAGTTGATATTAAAGATATACGAAAACAGCCCAGTGTTATGTGACCACTCGTACGAAGGGGTTATAGCATTGATCGTGTTATAAATTTGGTACAATATTATATTCTGCTATAAATCTACTCCCAACAAAGATTAAATAATTGTGTCTAAATTGTCATTACTTCCTTCTTTTTGGATTAATCTTTCGACGGGTAAGGTCAGCATAATTTTAGTAATAAATATTTTTATTACAATATAGCGTGTAATAATAATTTGCCAAAATGGATCTTTGATATTGTAAAAAATAATATAAATTAATAAATTCAAAATCTTATTGTGAATTCTATAAATTATATATATTTTAATAAATTCAATAAATCAATTGTTTTAAATTCTAAAAACTTTTATGGTGTATTGTGAAATTGTTGTGATTGTGCTAATATTTTCCTCAAATAAATCTAATAAATTGTTGAGTGTTTTATTCGAATGGGAAAGTGGGCGCTTCAATATCGTACGCGCATAACAAATTGGTGGCAGCGGAGGGATTCCACGGTCGGAAAATGTTAACGGATTCTATACCAAAATAAAACAAATTTTGTTGATGCAAAGTGATAGCGAAGCATTACCTAAAATTTTTCAAACAATTCGAATAAAACAATACTGCACACAGTTCTATAAAGAAAACTGATTTAATTTTATAAGATAACACGAATTTGTTGCAATTTGGCACCAAATCATAACAATTTTTTTCCATACCATAGTTTCAAATTGTTTTAAACTTTAATTAACGTTCATAAATTATGCTGACTTTTGCTAAAATAACATACCATAAATGAAATCCAAGTACAACAAAAATCATAACAAAAAAAAAAATTATATAAAAGTAATAAATAAAAACAAATAAAAACAAAATTTTTTTTACGTCTCATTTACTTATTATGAATCTAAAGATCATAAAATAGCTGTACTTAAATAATAGCGCCGACGATTTGCCATCGAAATATATCATGCGCTCAACAGTTTAACTGTTCCATATACATTGCGGGAAAGATGATACATTTTATGACTCAATTAAATTAATCTTGATTCATCACAACACAACATAAGCGGATCTACTAATCAGAACAACCAAAACCAGCGTCAACAATTCAACCGTTAGCTGATCATCATTTTATATTGCCGAAATTGGACAACGCAGATAGTTAGGAATACCACATCTATAAAATAAAAAAAACAAGAAAATTGTTTATGTAAAGGTTAGTGAAATTTCAAATTATAATTCAATTGTTTGCATTCGCGTTTGCATGTAAAATCTCAATCATTTAAAGACAACATTGTGACTAATGTTAACACGAGGTTCTCGTGAAGATATTGCTGATATAATTGATCATATAACCGAAAAGGTATTCAATCTTAGTGTTAGTGAACTTCCAAAACAAACTGGTACAATATCTCAAACAATTTCAAAATTTAAATTAGATAAATTTCAAAAACAATCAACAGCCATGCCATTTAAACTAGAAGTAGCAATAAAATTAATCCCTTCTTTTGACGGTGATTCTACTAAATTGCAACACTTTATTGCTTGTTGTGATTCAGTTTATGAAAGTGCCGCCGAAAAGGATGTTAATTCTTTTCTAGACTTATTAAAATCAAAACTTTTAGATTTAGCGTTTGAGCAAACTTTTAAGTACAATGAATATACCTCTTGGGACGACTTGAAATCAGATTTACAAAACGAATTCTCAGAGTTATATTCATGTGAACACTTGCAAATGGAGCTCGTTAATATTTTCCAAAAGCGGGATGAAACTGTCAGGGAATATGCCCGTCGCGTTCAAGAAATTGTGTCTAAACTAAACGAAGCTTGCATCAGTGCTGAAGGCATTGAAGCGGCGAAAGTTATAAAAAGCATTAATTCTAAAACCGCTTTACGAGCTTTCCAAGAAGGTCTCCACACTCACATAAAATTAGTAGTGAAAGCATGTCGATTTCCTAGCTTAAAAGAAGCTGTAGCTAAAGCCTGTGAGGAAGAATTAGCATTTCAACTTCACAGACAAAAAACAAATTCTTTCAATCCTTCTAAGCAACAAGTAAAATGTCAGTTATGTTTCAAATTAGGTCATACAGCATCTACTTGTTATCTTAGGAATCCTAGACAACTTTCTAATCAACCTAATTTTTCTAGTTCATCAAAAACACAAGGTCCACAGCCATCCAGCTCAACTATGGGACAATTCAGAAATTCCCATGTTCCATCTAAAGTTCAGACATTACCGTACATATCCAGTCAACCTGTTAAACCAGTCTTTACTTGTACCTATTGTAAATGTCCAGGACATCGTATTAATTATTGCTTTAAGCGACGAAAAGTTAACGCCAATAATCCAAATAACATAACCAATCAAACGGGAAACGGGCAAGAACCGATAACGAACGACACGACTTGTCCGGTTCAGCAACTTTAAATTCGTGTCGAAATTCCAATTCATTAATTCAGTCAAATAATTCGTTAAGTTCAACCGTCAAATCCATTTTACTAACAAATTCAAGCTTAGATAAAAAATATGTTAATTTGAAACTTGATATTGCTAATAGTACATCACTGTTTTTATTAGTAGATACGGGTGCTGACATATTATGTCTAATCAAAAAAAGTTTCATCAAATCAGACACTATTTGCCATCCTAAATTAAAATGTTTTCTAAAATGTATCTCAAACGATCATATCGAAACTCTGGCTGCCTGTGATGCAAAAATTGAACTACCCAATTCAACTCAAATTGCCCATCGGTTCTATATAGTGAAGGATGATTTCCCGATATCATGTTGTGGTATACTGGGAAAAGACTTCCTATCCAAATTTAAATGTCACATTGATTTTCAGACTAATTCAATCCAAATTCCAGTTGAGGAAAGCATGCTGTCCTTAAATTTGTGCCATGCTCCCTCAAACTTTATTCCGGCCAGATCTGAAAAGATGGTTCAAATCAATTCCCTTAATAAAGAAAATAAGGAATATTTATGTTGTTCGAAAGAAATAATTCCAGGAATTTACATTGGGAATTCCTTAATTAAAAGTAACACTAATTTTTTTTATACAAGCATTGTAAATACTACGGATGAACCGTATGAATTTACCGAAATTCCTCTTACGCTTTATCCCTTAGAGAATTATAACGTATACCAAATTGAATCACAAAATGATTACCTAGGAAATAGGCTAAGCACATTCGAAAACAGTATCAATACTGAAAACTTGAATTTCGAAGAAAAATCTTCTATTATACAATTAGGTCGGGAATATAACGACATTTTTCTTTTACCTGGTGATAAATTAACGGTTACCGAGACTATTACACACAAAATTCCAACTAGTGCTAATGGTAGTCCAATCACTGTTCGCCCATATCGGTTACCGCAATCTCAAAGATCCGAGATAGATTCGCAAATTTCAAACATGCTTAAAAATAAAGTAATCGAGCCTAGTAAATCACCATGAAATTTCCCTCTACTAGTAATTCCGAAAAAAACGAATACGGATGAGAAGAAATGGCGCATCGTTGTCGATTATCGTAAATTAAACGACATCACGATAGGCGACAGTTTTCCTCTTCCGAATATCACGGATATTCTAGATCAACTTGGGAAAAGTTCATACTTCAGTACAATAGATTTAGCTGACGGTTACCATCAGGTACCATTAGATAAAGTAGATAGAGAGAAAACTGCTTTTAGCACCACTTTTGGGCACTATCAGTTCACAAGAATGCCCTTTGGTTTGAAAGGCGCTCCGGCGACCTTCCAGCGTCTTATGAATTGTGTGTTAAGTGGGCTTAATGGTATCAAATACTTTGTTTACCTTGACGACGTGGTTGTCTACGGATGTAATTTAACTGAACATAACTCGAAAATCCGCGAAGTTTTTGATTGCTTTCGTTTCCACAATTTGAAAGTTAATCCAACTAAATGTCAGTTCCTCCGTAAAGAAATCACGTATTTGGGTCATGTCATAACGCCGGAAGGAGTAAAACCCGACCCCAATAAAATAACAGCAGTCACTAAATATCCAATTCCAAAAACTGCTAAAGAAATTAAATCTTTTTTGGGTTTCGCCGGATACTACCGACGTTTCATATCAAATTTTTCGAGTATTGCGAAGCCTTTAACTAATCTTTTAAAAAAAGATGTAGTTTACAAATGGGATGCATTTTGTGAAGAAAGCTTCAACAAATTAAAAACAGCGCTTTGCTCTCCACCAATATTAACGCGACCTGATTACGCAAAACCATTTACAGTTACTTGTGATGCGAGTGATTTGGCCATAGGTGCTGTACTGTCGCAAGAGATAGATGGTAAGAATATGCCAATTGCTTTTGCTAGCCGTGTTTTGAATAAAGCTGAGAAGAATTACTCCGCTATCGAGAAGGAGTTGCTTTCGGTTGTTTGGGCCGTTAATCATTTTCGCCCATACGTTTATGGACGAGAATTCGTTGTAGTCACCGATCATAAACCTTTGGTCTGGTTATGTAGTATAACCAATCCGTCCTCAAAACTCACACGTTGGAGAATTAAACTAGACGAATATCAATTTAAAATGGTACATAAAGCAGGAAAACTCAACACGAATGCTGATTGTTTAAGCCGCATTGCAATAGAAACAGAAGGTCTATTACGACCGAAATTCTAAAGTAGTTACATTTAATGTTGGTGATCTAGTTTGGTTGAAAAATGAAGCTAGAAATTCTAAATTGTCAAAGTATTGGCTAGGTGCTTACGAAGTCCAAGAGATAAATTCACCAGAAAATACTTCGATTAAAATTGGAAACTCAACTAAAATGATACATAACAATATGTTGAAACCTTTTCACGAAAACTCAGAATCATAAATCACATAGTATAAACGTTGAAGAAAAGAAAAATACGACATTTCTACACCCAGAGAAAAAATTGCACTGATTGTGAAAAAAAAATATTAATATATTCCAAATTCTTGTTTAAATTTGAGCTATACCGACGCGTTGTACATTTTGTGCAATTTTCTTAAAATATTGTATGTTTTGTGCAATTAAAAACATTCACTAAGCTGGTACTATATATCCAATAATCGGATTATTATATTCCAATAAAAGCACACTTCATTCTTGGTAATCGTTACAATATTATTCAAGTTATGGAATGTGTTGAATATTAAATAATGCATCGAGCATTCCACCATTCGGTTGATTTCATTCCTTTGATTTGCACAGATTATTCAAGTATATCAGCATAAAATAAACATTGGATTGAACAAATTATTAATAAAAAGTGTACACTAGATTCCATTAAAAGCATAATATTATTCTCGAAGCTTGTGCACATATACAATAATCAGATTATTATATTCCAGTTGTGGTAATGGAAGGGCAAGGGATGGAGATGAAAAAACTTGAAGCACACAATTTATATGAATAAAATAAAATTCAAAATGATTATGTCATTTAATTACATTTATTGCTTATACATTTATATAATAATTGAACAAAATATCTTAAATATTTATCAATATCTTAATAAATTCTAATACATAAAATATCATATTAATAAATATTATACTAATATCTTAATAAATTATAATACAAAAATATCTTAAAACAAATACCAAATAACTCAAAAAGTTATAAATTATATAAGAAATTCTCATTCTTCTTAATTTAAATATATCACTGAAAATAATTGCAAATTTAATGGGTTCCCTTATTTTTTTTTAATATTTCAATCAAACATAGATTATAAAATTTTAATTCTGATATCAAATTATTTATATATACATATGTTACATTGTCAAATTTTGTGCCGAATTCATAAAATATTTTTTAGTTATTCACAACACAATCTATCACACTTTTTTATTTAAAAGAGACAGGTTTTTGGTATCAATAATAATTTATTATTGTAATAATATAAATATAATTATCAAAAACACACTTAGAACACTGAAATATATTGTAGTTTGATAATTATTACATTAAATTTAAATTTTAAAATCAAGCTCCATCTTAGGAATTGATTTAATTTCTATTTTAGAAAATTTTAAATAAAAAACTAAAATAAACTGATTTTTATAAAAAATATTCAGAATATTTTTCAGTATTCTAATACTTGAGAATGATCTTTAGTAATCGAAATATTGTGATTTTTAATAATTATATTTATGTTATTAATAAATTATTATTGATACCAAAAATCTTTGGATCTTTTTCTTGGATAAAAAAGTGCGATAGATTGTGAATAACTAAAAATTATTAATTTCTCCAACATTAACAAAAAATTATTAGATAATTCATAAAATACTCTTGAAATAAATCCACACACGGATTGGCTTTGAATTGGACATCTTCAATCTAATACAAAAATATCTTAAAACAAATATCTAAACGATTTCTTAAATTTAGAAAAAACATATTATAAAAAATTACAAAACAAAAATCGGAATTTTGTGCGCATTATTGTGTAATTTACTGGGTAAATTATGGTAACCGTCGATCAAAAAGTGTAATGTGAGCGTGATTATTTGTGGTGCGCGTGGATGGCAAGGTATATGAATGTCTGTGGTGTGTATGAAAACAATTATTAAGTGAATACATATTAAATTATGTACACATAGACCGTAATACCGTAGACAGGCACAAAGTTATTCGCGATTTTAATTTATCCCGATTGTCAAAAATCGCGTTGTGGAAACGAAATAATCTGTTTTTTGTGAAAATCGTGTAAGGCAGATGATCGTCATTACATAATTTTCACAAAAAACCGGATTATTTCGTTTCCACAACGCCATTTTTGACAATCGGGATAAATGAAAATCGCGATTAACTTTGTGTCTGTCAGCGGTATAACAGTTAATCGAATAATTTAGATTTGTGCGCATTATTGTGTAATTTATTTCGTCTATTTAATCGGAAAAAATACTATAAAATATTACAAAACAAAAATCGGATCTTCTTGATGTAACTTAAATAGTATTATTAAAGGTGTTGATGCCTTTTTCTATGCAAAGGTACTTTTTGCTCTATTTCTACGTTAATTTAAAATTCGAGTAACATGTATATCTTCTAAAGGAACTATGACCTTCCACAGTTTTTCAGCATGTTTTTATAGAGAAGTTTGGAAAATTTGGAAATTTTTGATATCTATGAATTTTTTTTCATATAATATGTATATTTTTTCAATTATGAGTTTTTAAAGTGTTCAGTTTAAAATGATCTATTATTATTATATACAACTGATTATAATATTCAATTTTTGATTATATTCATATAATCTAATTCATATAAATTTATAGCGATCTTGGTATAAAATATGTCTGGCCATCAATTAAAGTGTGAATTTGAAACGGTTTCTTGGAATTTAAACTTTCAATTTTTTTTATAATGTAATTATTACATGGGTTACCAATTTTATAAATTTTAAGGTGTGAATCAAAACAGATAATTTCTACTTCCACCAAACACAAAACAACTTTATCTGAATAGATAATGATGTCCTTGATCAATAATAGTTTTAGTTCTTCATATAAATAATAATTTGTTTTAAATAACGTCCCTTTGTATCTTACACAGGTTACAAAATCAAAACTATCAAACTGACCATCTGTTTGTGTTTTTAAATCTGTAGTTTTATAGTACATCTCAAGTTTTTCTTCATTTTTAGGTTGCTTCTTTAAATTTTCAATATTATTTTCGAATATTTTATTTTGCAATATATGAAAAATAAACATATAATTGCATTTTTTGCTTAGTGACATAGGAAGGTTAACGCGTGAGTAGCAAACTTTCGCATATTCTTTGACAGCTTTATTTTTACTCTCATGTCTCATACAGCTGATTAATTTCAATGGTCCTGAATATTCAATCAATCGTGGGTAATGGCAAAGGAAATGATGCTTTGGTTTCAGATGCTCTTTAAAAGTTTTAATATACAGTGAATGGTGATTAGTAATAAGTGTTTCAAGGCAAACTAAATCTATTTTACTGTACGTGTCTTTCAATAAAAATTCTACAAGGTCATATAAACTTGAAACATATTTCCAAATTAAATCATTTTTGTTAATAAACCCTCCGACAATTACTGGAAAGTATTTAAGAAAACAGTAAGCTTCTCTCGCTGACAAATGCAAATTAAAAGATTTTACGTGCTCCTGTTTTATTAAATTTGGTCTATTTTGAAACTCAATTTCCCCATAGTCAAAAGTTTGGATTTTCCTATTTAAATCATTTAATGTAAAATATTTTTTTTGGAAAATATAAATGTTAACCACTTTTACTAATCCATATTTTATAATACCCTCAAACACATCGTGCATTATGTCACAATAATAATTATTTGTTACATGGAATGTAGCAAGATCATTAAAGATGGAATTAAATTTTAAGCCACTTAAGCTAAAATCGTTTATTGAAAGATCATTTGCATGATTTTGAGTAGTTCGTAAATGTTCAACATTTTCTACTACTTTATACTTAAGAATTGATTTGTGTTCTATGCAATGTCGACAGTATTTGTTATGAGAAAATGATGTTGAGTATCCTAATATATAATTTAGTGCCAAGTTATCACCAATTACAACACCCAGAGCAAACTTTACGGTTTTCATTCCATTTGGCAACTGTATATTAATTCCGTCTTTTTCAATTATTTTGAAAATATCAATTAAATGCGCAAGAGATGTATTAGGCCCAAATTGTTTTAAATATTTCGATTTTATCAGTAATGCCACAAAAATATTGTCTAATGTTAAGACATCGGACGGAAGGCAAGGAAAGTGCAAATAAAATCCTGCAACGGAATGAGTCCCTGCGTGACTACCTAATGGGTTGCCAGTTTCAAAGTCATCATAATACAGAATGTATGGTAAAACAATATCATTATCTGAAAAGAAACTTAATTTTTTTATCCACAGGCGGCCTTGTACAAAATTTTCTATTTTACTAGCTTTAGAATTCAACAATGTGTTTGTATAAGCAAGTGTTTGCTCTAGAACACCGGGTTTTTCAAAAAACATTTTTATTTGGGTAACAATGGGCATGAGTACGCAATCGTAATCAACATTTTGAAAAACTGGGATTCCTTTGACTAAAGTTTCCTTTATTTCACTGTGAATTATACATTTTTTTGGAGATTCAAAATTCTTATATTTTTTTAAAAATTGTTTTGTTAAATACTCCGATTTTACGTTATCAAAAATGCTACTAATACAATCAATAATATCAAAAAAGGTGTTTTCAAAGTGAGGCAATATAGGTAACAAAATATCTCTTAACAACTTAATAAAAACACCAATAATGTTATCGTTTAAACTCTGCACAATTGAATTTATACTACTTGTGGTAATATTAGGTTTAGCGTATAAATTAAGAATAAATAACAATGCTTTTTGCTGTAATTCAGATTTAATGTTTACTATTTCATCAACTTTTAAAACATGTGAACTCGTTGAAGGTTCTGCTTGACACGTTAATAGTGATGAAGCCACCGCTTTTGAATTTTCATTTTTTTGGGATGACAACACGTTATCTGAATTATCAAAATTTGATGGTTTAACATTACTACTCATGTGTCCCAACAAATGTCTCTTGAATGAACTACGATTATTAAAAAGTTGGCCACAATTTTGTTGATTACATGTCAGCGTATCGTTCGCTTTCAAGAGATGTATATAGTTAAAATGAGTTAATAAATCGTTTATTTCGTTAAAGCCTATACCACATTTAAAACAAAAATACATTTTAAAAAGCTAAATATTACAATCAAAAAAAATTTATATAAATTGTAATTTTAAAAATTCAATATTTCAATTCTGCTATTAAAACAATTACAGTATAATTCTGAAGTTAGCCAAACTTGTTGACAATGCCATAAACATAAATTATAAATTTAATATTTTAATTCGGATATTAAATCAATTATATCAGGTGTTACTATGTCAAACTTTGTATCAATGCCGTAAAAATACTTCTGGATGAAAATCCACACTTTTTGGCTTTGAATTGGATATTTTAATTCTAATACAAAAAAAATCTTAAAACAAATATCTAAACAATTGAAAAAATTGTTGAATTTATAAAAAATATTATCAAAAACTATAAAAAAAATTGGATCTTCTTGATCTAAATATATTATAATTGGTTGCAATTTGATGCCTTTTTCTATACAAAATGTTTTTTTTTTCTCTATTTCTAAATTAATTTGTGAAATTTGGTTAACTTTTATGATAAATGAAGCTATGGAGTCCAGTATGGATACCTTCCACAGTTTCCCAATAGGTTGTTTTAATTTAATGGATGGCCGCAATATATAGTGTAAAATTTTGATAATTTGTAAATTTTTGACATCTGTGAATTTTTTTTTAAATATCTAGTTTAAAATTAAAATTTAAAATAAATAACTAAATATACCTTGATTCTTAGAGTAGTTGTGGCAGACATCTAAAGCTGATTTATCTTTTAATTTCTTGACGAACACAGCACCAATCCGGTCCTCAAAATTTGGCCAATTACTAAAAATATTTCCCGAACATGGGTAACGCTGTTCAAAATCAATTTCAACCTAAAAAGAAAAAGTAAACTACACGTTACAAAAAGCCAAGAAAACCTTATTGAACTTTTATAAAACACAACAATGTAAGGCTCGTTTTTATAAGATAAAAATCTATAGTTTTCTTTTATCCGAATATCCTTGTTCTGTATATAGTTGCTATTATTCAAAACTATGAAAAACAAGGATGTCACAAGAAAACTATAAACTAAAACTAAAAAGTTATCGCGAGCTCGAACAATTAATTGTCTTTACAAAACTGTGCCTATGAAAATGTATTCCTTATGTTTTCTGTGTCACACAATAATACGTTTTGCATTTGTTATAATTATTTAATATTATACTAAATATATGACAGAGATAACTTTACATTATAACCAAAACATGTAACTATCCTTTTACATAGTTTTTATCGCAGAGAAAGATATAAGAGTAGTTTCTTTCATACATTAGGGGTATATCCTCCAACTGGTCGCAAATAAACTTTTTGCGCTTCAAAATCTGACTACTCGATTGATTTTAACATGAGTTTTTCAATTGATTTTTTTTTTGTGTTTTATTTGCTTTTGCGACTGAGTAGTAAAAACATTATAGAAAAGTTAATACTGATTTTTTGACGATGCAAATAAAATCAAGTAAGTCAAGATAATTAATACTAAGTATTAACAGCCAAATGGACAGACCACAATTAATTCGCAACTACGACTAAATTGTCTCTTTTGGTATTTTTAAACCTTAATAAAATCACATATAAAAGTGTAGATTGAAGTTGTAATCATAGATATCGGCGACTACAATCAGTGAATACAATTGACGTTTAAAATTGATATTATCATTCCTAATTTCGACGTAAATTTATTTTATTTAGGTCGTAATAAATAATAATAAACAAAATACCTATATTTAGCAATAAATAATCAATTAGGATTAGTTATACTGTGGTTTAAAAATACGATATTCGAACATCAAATTCGAAAAAGACTAAAGAGTGACTGCAACTAAAAGTTGCAGTTGTGTCTATCAATTCGGGCCTAAATGTGAATCGCAAATCATTTATGTTTTCATATTAAAATTGCTGACTTGCGACTGGATGGAGGATATACCCTTAAAGTGGTATTTGATTAAAAAAACAGCTTACTTTATAATATTCATTTGCCTATTATAACGAAAAGAGATCATAAAATTTATTTAATATAATATTGTATGCATTTTTTTTATTTATTCAAAAGCAAAGTAAAAACTAATTATGAATGAAGAAGTATGAAAAAAGGATAGATAGCCATACAATTAAGCCGTGTGATGAGTTTTAATACAATTTTAATACATCAAATTTATCAGTAGTCGCTCTCACATGCACCATAATCCACTACCGAAGTGGATTTATTAATTTGCTTTCATATGTCTTTTCACACGTATCGAAGATTGTTAATTTGAATGAAGGGCAACTAGTTTCTTTTCGAATATTTCAAATTGAATACATCAAATTCAACTAAAAAATATTAATTAAGATATTAACTAATCAAAATTCAAAAAACCTCTATTCAGTTTTGAGATTAATATCTATCATAATTTTCGCATGGTAATTCAGTATCGCAGTGGATTACAAAATACCTAATTATAGAATGTATTTGATAATCCGCTTCGGTATTAGATTTCTACAATTCACACGACCATTTTTCAGATTATGTAATCCAGTTCGGTATTGGATTATCCCAGTTGTACTTTGAAACAGAAGTATAAAGCAACATACATGAAACAGAAGTATAAAGCAAAACAATCGAAATGATTGATCATTGATCGCTCTTGGAGCGCTCAGTCGTACAACAGGGATGGTGCGTGTGAAACCGACTAGTCTTACATATTTCGTCTATGATATCACTTCAATTCAAATCGCATGTTATATATTTATAAAATATTTGTTTAATGTAAAGTTGAAACTAAAAATTTGACGTAAAAATATTTGATTAAATTAATACTTACAAGTCTAAAACCATAAGTATTTTTTAACAATGGCCATTCGTCAATAAATGCCACAATATTGTTGATTCCATCATTGAGATCCAATTTCCTCTTGTGATACGTTGCTTTCCACTTCAATTCAACTGTTTCCCATGGTTCTGAGTGATGCCGGAGCCAGTGCTTTCCTTCAATCTCCAGGTTTACTACAATAACAAAGAAGTGATAATTGTAAAAGTTTTCACGCAAACACAAATGTATTGATTTATACTTACGATCATGTGGGTCTATCTGAATTTTAATTTCTTTTTCAGGTTCCTCCTTATTATTCGGTTTTAAAAATCCAATTTTTTGTAAATTTCTTTTGATGACTCTGTATTTTGTGTATAATTTCCCCCGCGGATTTTTACTGTTTTGATAGTAGTAGTCCTAACATGTTTAATTAAAATAATAATTTAATAATAAACAAGAGTTAAACGCATTCAAATTGTATTTATAAAATGTACGTTTACTGGTAATTGTAGAATCTAAATAAAATATTACATACAATATTGTGTTCTATTCTGGTTTCCCAGGGAATTGGGAACTGTTTTATTGTGAATTTTTTCAGTAGTTTTGTATTCTTTCTTTCCAAAGTTTACTCCGACCTTTGGTATTTTTTTCAAAAGAAGGGAGAAAATAATTCCCTTTTAAAGCTAATACGTACCATCTAATTCCCAATTAATTTTAAAGGGAAAAGTAAAAAACAAAAATGGAATTATTTTCTCCGTACTTTTAACAAAAAGATACCAAACGTCGCTATATAGGTATTTTGGAAAGACAGAATACAAAACTACTGAAAAAATTCACAATAAAATAATAACCAATTCCAAATTCCCCGGGAAAATCACAATTTGAATTCTGAGGGACCACTAAAACCGTTTTAATAAAAATAGGATTGGGGAAATTTTATTTTTTACTCACAGGGTTTTCTTCTGGAAATTTCGTAACGATTTCATGAGTAATGGCTCGTAAATCGGCTAATGTCATGGTTTGATTTTTCTCTACATGTGTTCGTACGATGAAGGAACAGAGCAATTCTCTTGATTCCGGAGTAAAACGAGGTGGCTTTTGTTTATTGTACATACTTAGAACTCGACTACCACTATCAGTTTCAAAAAACTGAGCAAGATCCTAAAACAAAGAAGAAGTTAATTTAGAGATTCACATATTAGTCATCACGGCATACAAATGAAATATAGTTTGCTAGATTTAATTCTCTGATGCCGGATGAACTTGAACATGTAGTATCTGTCATGTCGGGAAGTTTTTCAAACCACGATACGATTGACGAATCATTTGAAACGGTTACATCCGAAGAAGCCGCTAAATTCTATAAATAAATACAAATGGAGATTTTCCAATTAACTAAAGTCGTAAGATTGTCATTTATTATACGAACTTGTTTTTTTTTCCATTCATTGAACTGCTGTCTGAATAATACTAAATTTCCAAAGTCATTTTGAAATATTTTTGAAAATTCCACCTCCGTTAGATATGGAAAACTTTGCATAGTAATGTTATACTCTTAAAATAAATTAGAAAATACTAAATTGGAAAATTCTATTATAAAAACATTTTTAATTACTTTCTATTTTAGCCAAATAATCTTCCATATTCCAGCTTCTTAATATATCTCGAAGTGCTACCGAATCTTTCTGTGTCGCCGAATCTCCTAATGTCACCAAATCTATCAATACCATCGAATTAGTCTGTGTCACTGAGTCGTCTAGTATCTCTGAATTGTCTAGTAACACTGAATCTCGCAGTGTTATTAGCGCACATTGTGCGGAATTATGTGCCATTTTTAGCTAAAACAATGCGATCACGGGAGGAGCTATTAGAGATAAATTATTATTTTATTTATTTATAATAAATTGCGCCATAAGGCGCACAAAATCTAGATTATTGGATTTTAGCGAGTGTAACAATTTAAATATTTTTGGCATTATTGAGTAAATTATGGTAACCGTTGATCAAAAAGTGTGATGAAAACGTGATTATGTGTAGTGCGCACAATGTGGGGTGGGTGGATGGGTGGTGGAAGTGGAACAGTTAACCGAATAATTTAGACTTTTTGCGCATTATTGTGTAAATTATGCTAGCCGTTGATCAAAAAGTGTAATGTAAACGTGATTATTTGTGGTGCGCGTGGATGGCAAGTTATGAATGTGTGTGTGCATGTGTGTGTACGAAAAAATTATTAAGCGAAAACATATTAAATGATGTATACATATACGATATAATTCGATAAATAATTTTTTTACATGCACACACACATTCATATTTTACATTAAATAATCACGTTTACATTACACAACTGTTGCACTTCCACCACCGATCCACCCACCCCACATTGTTCGCACTACACATAATCACGTTTTCATCACACTTTTTGATCAACGGTTACCATAATTTACACAATAATGCCAAAAAAATCTAAATTGTTACACTCGCTTAATAATTTTTTTACATGCACATACTTGCACACACACAGTCATATTTTACATTAAATAATCACGTTTACATTACACTTTTTGATCAACGGTTACCATAATTTACACAATAATGCGCAAAAAGTCTAAATTATTCGGTTAACTGTTGCACTTCCACCACCCGTCCACCCAACCCATATTGTGCGCACTACACATCATCACGTTTACATCACACTTTTTGATCACCGGTTACCATAATTTACACAATAATGCCGAAAAAATCTAAATTGTTACACTCGCTTAATAAATTGTTTTTACATGCACACACACATTCATATCTTGCCATCCACGCACTTTGAAACCGGTATAAAATTATGGTCCAATTATTTCACCAAATCTTTATAATTTAATCACGAATAAATTTATAATTAAAACAAAATTTATTTATTAATTAATAATAAATTATCACTCACCCAATAATGTTATTAAGTTTATTTTTTTTATAACTTACTTCACTGACCACTGTTTCACTGTATATTAATTTTATTAAATAATTGTTTTCTTTTATTAAGTTTTTATTTTAATTATTAAAACGATTTATTTGTTTTTTAACTTATTTTTATTTTGTATATGCCCCTACGTTTCGACGGTATATTCCGTCATCTTCAGGGGCATATCGATAAAAATACCATTTCGACAAATAACTCACAAAATTCGCACGGAAATCAAAATTTACACGTTGAAAATAATCGTCAACTTTTTATTTCGATCCCTTACATAAAAAATTTATACGAAAAAATTAAATTTTTATTAAATAATTATGATATAAGACTTGTTGGTAGACCGTTTAATAGTTTAGGTACATTTTTATTTACAAAATTAAAAGACAAAATTCCCTTAGAGTCGCAATCTAACTTGGTATATAAGTTGAAGTGTTCTTGTGGAAGAGAATATGTTGGTCAAACCAAACAATATTTAAAAAAGAGGTTATACCAACATATTTATGATTCCACAAAAACCTTTAGCCAATCGCACAGCGCAATCTCAAATCATTTACGACAAACTGGCCACTCTTTATCTATAGAGGATGCGACAATTTTGGATAAGGAGGAGAATCTTACTAAAAGGCTCATTTTGGAAAGTATACATATAAAAAAAATTCAAAATTCGCAAAATTTATTAAATATACAAGAAGTTTCCAAATTTTTGTTAAATTATTATGATAATATTATTTTAAATTGAATTTTCATGTAATCTTATTTCTAAATTTAAACTTTGTATTATATAAAATTTATTTTTGGCCATAAACGTAGACACTTTAGACATTACTGTAAAATTTGAAAAAAATCGGAATGGAAAAAATTTTGTTTATAATTAATTTTCCCCCTGAAGATGACGGAATATACCGTCGAAACGTAGGGGCATATACAAAATAAAAATAAGTTAAAAAACAAATAAATCGTTTTAATAATTTATTAAATAAACTATTGCTCATGCACAACTCAACGAACGATTATATACCAACTAAACTTCTGAACCTGAAGAACAAACACATCATCACACTGCAAATGCATTCGGCATCTGCTGAGTTTTGTAAAACATTCGAGAATTTTCGTTAACATTTTGGTTAACAGGTTAACACATCCATCAAAAGCAAAATGAAAAAATAACAACCATTGTGTTAATAAACGACCAAAAGAAAAAAGTAAAAGAATTTTGTTTTTCTCATTAGTACACATTCCATTTATTTACATGGCTTTTAGTTTTTTTAGTTTTTAATTGTATGTGTGAAAATGTATGAAAAAAATTATTAAGTAAAATCATATTATTAGCCTTTATCTTTCCTGAAAGGGGTTAATTATATTACATAGATCTATGTATTTATATCGTGTAACATTTAGATGTTGTGCGAATTATTGTGTGATTTATTTCATACATATACAGACAACTGAAATTATGATAACCGTCGATCAAAAATCGTTATGTTGAGCGTGATTATTTAAGGTGCACGCATTGTGGGGTGAATTAATGGCAAGATATAATTGTGTATGTATGGGTCTGTGTGTGGTTATGTGTGTGTATGGCAACAAATTATTAAGCGAAAACATATTAACCCTTTATCTTTCCCGAAAGGGTTTAAGTATTTATGAATTGATCTATGTATATCGCGTAACATTTAGATGTTCTGCACATTTGCGTAATAAAACCAATCGTTAGGTGTAAAATAACGTTCCAATTTAAGAACAATACCTTCTTTAGAGTTGGAATGATTAATATTTGTACTATTTGACCCATGTTGTGGAATAATATATTACACAAATTGAATGTTTATACCTTCTGTGGAACAAGATATAACTATTCTGGAATGCATGCAAGTTTAAAAGTATTCCAGTAAATATGTTCTGCAGATTTGCACAATAAAACCATTCGATAGCTGTAAAATAATGTTCCAAAGAAGAACAATACATTCTTTAAAAAATGGAATGTTTATAGTTGCCTTATTTAAACATCTTTTGGAACAATGCATTCCTAAAAGCGAATACTTCAACCAATGATGGAATGATTACCGATTTCAATGTGTTCCAGTCAGTATGTTCCTCTGAGTTTCACAATAAGTGCAACTCTATTTCTCTGAGTGTACGAATGAAATTTTATTATTATTATAATTATTATTATATTTAAACAAATTAAAATATTTCCTTGCGAATTACGACATTTAAGCAAACATTTTATTGAATTATATTTTGAACTTTCACAATCTAATTTTTAATAGTTAAGTTTTTTTTTTCTCTCTGAACTCGTTCAGACTTAATATTATATATTAAGACTACGGGTGGAGGTGTTATGTGACCACTCGTACGAAGGGGTTATAGCATTGATCGTGTTATAAATTTGGTACAATATTATATTCTGCTATAAATCTACTCCCAACAAAGATTAAATAATTGTGTCTAAATTGTCATTACTTCCTTCTTTTTGGATTCATCTTTCGACGGGTAAGGTCAGCATAATTTTAGTAATAAATATTTTTATTACAATATAGCGTGTAATAATAATTTGCCAAAATGGCTCTTTGATATTGTAAAAAATAATATAAATTAATAAATTCAAAATCTTATTGTGAATTCTATAAATTATATATATTTTAATAAATTCAATAAATCAATTGTTTTAAATTCTAAAAACTTTTATGGTGTATTGTGAAATTGTTGTGATTGTGCTAATATTTTTCTCAAATAAATCTAATAAATTGTTGAGTGTTTTATTCGAATGGGAAAGTGGGCGCTCCAATATCGTACGCGCATAACACCAGCAATAGTTTCAACAAAAAATAACATTTCGTTAGATGCTTCTTGTCCAATATCTTTCATTTTAGAAAAAGTTCTTCCGTCGCCTCTAACTGAAACTCGAAATTGCTCGAAATGTGAACCAACACCTACCTTGAGACCTACGTTTTATGTTCCTCTTAAAGATGTTTTTAAAATAAATCAACGCTCACTCAGCAATTTGCAATCAAGCATAGATTTTGAGAGATCGTGTTGTTCGAAATGCCTTGCAGAGCGATTGAGACGATTTTTTACTAATTATGGCATTGCAATTGTTGACGTAAACCCTATTAATAACGTTTACAATATTAAAATAAATGATATTAGCCAAAAATTATCACTAGATCATGAAGATCTCCAATTAAAAGGAATAATTCACTTTGAATCTATGAAGCTGAAAAATTCGAATGGTCATTTTCGTGCCTATATTAAGCGACACAATAATAATTGGGAATTACACGACGATTTGTTGCAATTTCCTGTAGAAATCAGTGCAGCAACTAAAATTAATCTGGCAATTTTAATTTATTCAAAACATTAGATATAAGCATAATTTTGGAAAATTTGTTGTGTAGCGATTCTCTTATTCAAATCGCGTATTTTCATTCGTTTATTCGCCACAATTATTTGAAATGTAATGCATTTCAACTTTCAAATATAATTGTATTTGAACAGTCTTTTCGGTTTATAGTGACACCTACATAAGTTGTATGGTTTGCATCTGTACTCAACGCAAATAATATATTTCCCTATATTTGAGTACAGTTCACTATTTGGTATTAAATAAATATCATGGACAATTTAATACAGCAACCGAAATTCCTCACACCATCTGTTGTCGACATTCACAAATCATTCATTCAGCAATATACAATTTTTTTGCTGAAACAGAATCTAAGTTTTTTACCTCTTCAATATTTCATTTTTGACACACGCCATTTTTCTATACAAGAAAACACTCTCGTTCATATTTTCATACGCGACGCATCGTCCATTAAAAATTAACTAAATTTAAATAATAAAATTAGAAAAAAGTGATTTAGTTAATTTGAATAAATTCAATTCAATAAAGTAGCGATTAGTTTTCCGCGAATTATTCAGTGGTGGTGGATATTAATCCACGTATAATTTGTGAAATAAATTTTGTGTATTAGAATAAAATTTCCCGACCACATATAGCGAAATTGTGTGGTCGCTCGAATAATTGTGCTCTTTTATTTATTTATGGCCATCGAAGCCCCATAACTGGATCGAGGAGCCATAGTTGCTTATGCTCAACACATTAAAAAAGAATGACAAAAGGGATACTTTATGTTCACTCGAAATACAACTAGTGCTCAATTATTATCGATAATTTTTTACGAGTTAAAATTGCGCTGAAAATTCAACGAGTGCGCAGCACGAGTTGAATTATCTGCGTCGGTTTTAACGAGTAAAAAATTATCGATCATTAATTACAGCATGTGTTGTATTTAGTAAGAGAATACAACTTTCCCGTTAGCGATTGAATCACAATTCATTCATTTGTGTCATGTTGTATGAAAATTATTTGACAAGCTTTTGTTTGGATGGCTTTTCCTTTGGTGTGTATAAAAAATTCAATCATAATAATAGGAAATTGAAACACAATTACAAATTTAGAGATAATTGTTTAGGATTTTCTTGTTGCTATGGGGAAATTTATAAAATTATCGCGTTGCTATGGTGAAAATTGTAAAATTATCGCGTTGCTATGGTGAAAATCGTAAAACTATCGCTATAATAACGTGTTGTGGTACGTATTTTGCATGGCAATCTAAATATTATTGTTGTAATAATCGCTTTTTCGTAAAATTTCCCATGGCATATTTTGTGAAAGTTGTATTCTCCATAAAATAAATTCAATATACGAGCACATCCCTGAGATTTGTGTTAATTGACTTAGTGCATTACCGCTTTCAAACCATTTTCTCAAAATTTGTGTGACTATATAAGTTGTCAAGATTATACTATAACTTGAGAAGTTCAAATCACACAGCGCCATTTTGTTATGAGCCGGAGAGCTCTTGCAAAAAAATTTTGAAAATGAACAAATCGACGAATTTCGCATCGTACAAGGACGCTTTAATTTTTAATTATTAAATATCATATTAATTATCATTAATTATTAATTAATTATCATTAATTAATGTTTATAATTCATTAATTATACGACCCGAAAGGACCACAAAACCGTCAACAATTGACTACAGCAAACCAGACGTTTCGTATCTCTTGATTGAGTGAAATGGATCCCATTAGCTTGGGCGCTCCATATTAATGAGGATCCCTATAAACGGGCTCTCCTGCATGATAGATTGTGTGAATGCTAGAGAACGAAACGTATCGGAGAGTACACGGAAAATTGTCCCTGCGAAATAGGTCTTTTGTTAATTTTCAAATTTTTTTTGCAAGAGTCATGCGGTTCCAACCAAAATTACAGGTAGTGATTTGAACTCCTATTTGTATACTTTTCCCACTACATAGTCACTATATGAGCACATCTCTGAGATTTGTGTTAATTGACTTAGTCTAGTACCGCTTCCAAATAATTTCCGTAAAATTTGTTAAATTTTGAAAATTGATCATTTTTTGAAAATTTGTTATTTGAGCCCAACTCATCATAACAGAATGGCTTAGGCATTTCTGACCAGCTTATTATATTTCCAATCCATCGAATATAGTGAATATATGAGCACATCTCTGAGATTTGTGTTAATTGACTTAATGTAGTAGCGCTTCCAAATAATTTCCGTAAAATTTGTTAAGTTCTGAAAATTTGTTATTTGAGCCCAACTCATCATAACAGATTGTCATAGGCATGTCTGACCAGCTTATTATATTCCCAATCCATCGAATATAGTGAGTATATGAGCAAATCTCTGAGATTTGTGTTATTTGGTTAAATGCTGTACTTTCGCCCTCATTTTAGCATTCAAAACTTTTTAGTGGTTTATTAAATTAGTTGAAATAACATAATAACGTTTTGATTAATTCCAAATTAGGTAAGTTTCAACAATTTTGTAAAACCATTTTGCTTTGTTAATTTTAAATTAAAATTCTAGAAAATGATTTTTTATTTATTTCTCATTTGTGACGCTTTATTGTTTAGCTACAGTTTTTAACGTTAGTAAATTTTTTTGACACTTTTTCTACCACTTATTTCTTACACTTTTTTTTAGTGTCAAACTACACTTTAAATTAACGTTAGAAACTTCACTCCGGTGAAAACACTTAGGACTTTTGAATCCCATCTTCGTCGCCAAATTGTAATGTCCTGACTCGACATAGGGATAAATAAAACTCGAGGTGTTTTCTGTATAATTTATATTTTACAACTGACCCATTATCATATAATAGTTCTTACGTTAACTTGTAACTTTACAATGTACAGTTAACGATGATACAATATCTGTATAACAATATACCGCTCATGACATACAAGAGTGACACAACTCAAAAAAACAAATTTTTCAGGTAAGCAAAAATAAGCTATACATACAGCAGTTATCGAGATTCATTTCTAATAATTTCAAATCTAAACATTTTTGGTGTAGAATTTCCTATTATGCAACTATCGAGTAGTTGTTGTTATCGAATAAGCGTTGGAAGACGCGAGATATAGAATTTTACAATTTTCTTAACCTTGTGTACAATTTTTAACATTTTAAAGTGAACTTTGAAATGTATAAACTGCAAATTGAAAAATAGGAATTTATATATTGATGAACATAAATTACAAATAGAAAAATATAATTGTAAAATTGACTTTTATGTAACTAAAATTGAAAAATATATTTTTGGTCCAGGAAATTATAATTTCAAAGTGGAAATGTATGAAATGAACCCGGAAATGTTATAAACAACAAGAGATTATGAGATGATCATTACTAGCATAATTTTAAAAACACGTTAGCAAATCGTGTACAAACTGGATTCAAAGATGATAATAATTTTGATAGAATTAGCTATAAATAGACTTGTTAGCATGAGAGTAATCACCAGTTAAAATAATTCTGTGTAAATACGTGTAAGATGTACGCGAATAAAATGTATTTAAAATTATTTGTGTTTAATGTGTTACTGTGTGGTGTGATTTGTCAATATTACATTTCAAAATCAGAGTTTTCCTACGAACTTCCGGATGGTGATACAAAAAGTTTAAATATTACAATAACTGATTCAAATTATCAGCATGTAGAAGTTACGCTCAACTGCTACAATTACGACTCGCTAAAATTTTTTGAAGAACGTTTAAGTGAGTCACACATTGTATTACGATTTGGCCTAACACTCGATTTTATTAATTGTTTCAATAATGCAACGAATAATGAAAATTATAATTACGGCTTAAATAGCTGGTTTAATGATTTACCATATTTCATAAGTAGAAACACGTTTAAATTTCCGTTAATAATTCAGTTGAACGAATATGCAGAAGTGAATAGTGATGTGTTATTTGAGTATGTCGATTTTGGAAAATATGATACGTTGACATTTAAAAATGTGGGGTTTGTTTCTAGTACATTTTTAAATCAATTGTACTGTGAACATTGCATATTTGATAATAATGGTCGCATCGATTTTAATGATTTTCCTAATAATAACACTAAGACAAACTGGCTTGAAATAACTTTTAATAAATTGATTAATTTCAAACCTGAAAATTTAAAAAAATTTGTTGGATTAACAATGTTAACAATAACTGAATTTGATCTGGATGATTACAATACATTAAATGTACCGGGCCTATTTGAGCACAATGAGCTCATCAGAGAAATTACATTGAAAAATTCGAGAGGAAAAATTACCCTACATGAGCAAGTATTTCGTGGACTAAGGAGTATTCTAAACATAGATTTACAAGGGTTGCAATTGGACAACATTCCAAAGGATTTGTTTAAGGATTTATCGAATCTATATTTTGTGTATTTGTCGTCGAATAACATAAAGGTTGTGGATCCATCTATTTTCCAGACAAATAAAAGATTGTCATTTGTTTCATTTGCTGATAATCCATTTTACACAGAGTGAGTTAATCAAAATTGTTGCCGTATAATATTAAAACTAAATTTTTTTGCAGGCCACATGACAGATTGAAATCGTTTGATTTGGGTGGCAAATTGACTCGCCTAGAACTGGGCAATTTCACAGCACATACATTCGATTTAATGGAGCAATTGATCAAACTTCCTAGTTTAACCAGCGTAACATTCCAATCGTTCCTCATTGATAATTTTAATTTTGAAGACTTCACAAAAATACAGTCGAGACGTGCCGCCTTATTAGAAACTACAATTCAGAGTGGCAAACCGGCTTTTGATTTGGAGTACATTAAATCGCTTGGAAATATTATTCAAAAGGAAGCCGACATATACTATCATTGGAATACATTAATTGTTGTACAGTTTTCTGGGGATGCTATGTGCCACGATTGCACCATGATTAAACAACTATTTCCACATTATCTTAAACGTTACAATGAACGTTTGGGATTTTATTTCAACGAAAGTCGATTGTTCGTCCAATTTACCATACCCGATTCATGTAATCGCCTCGAAGCGATATTTGATCAAACATTCACTGAGAATTGTCCCGAAATTTGTAGCTGCAAATTCAATCCATTAACGGAAAAAGTTATAATCAATTGTAATAACCAAAAATTAACGGAAATCCCCCATATTCCATATCCCCAGCAATACAACAATCTTCGTGGAATTGATTTACATTTTGAAAACAATTCGTTAAGTGTTTTATCATCAGCAAATCAGGATGCCAACGTTTGGCAAAAAATTACGTCTCTTAATTTAAAAAACAATAAAATCGAAACTCTTCCGACCGACGATGCGGACCTTTTAACCAATGTTTGGTCCTTAAACATTTGCGACAATCCAATATTAACAAATTACTCACAATATGCACAGCCTATTTTAGCGTCGGGTTATAAATTCATGAATATCTATTCTTGTAATGCAGATTATGAATTTCAACGGGTGTTGGACTACATAAAAGAAAAAAAATCAAGCGAACTTGATTCTTATTTGAATGATTGTTAGTAAATATATTGTTATATTAAAATTGTGCCTAAATTAAAGGAACAGAACATTTATGAATAAATAATCATTTCTCAAGTCATTTCTGCTTAAGCGATATGTAAACTTGGTGTAAGTTTTATTATTTTTAAGATTTACCTGTTTAAAAATGAATAATTGAAGTAATAAGTAAATTTAAGGTAAGATACAGGAAAATAATGTGAAATGCTTTTAGCGCAGTTAAACCTGTTGTCTATAACCGCGCATTCCTTCAATAGCTGTGCTGAAATTATTACTGACTAGCAAACAAAAAAAATATTTTTGCTTTTTAGAGTTGAAAGGTCATCGATTACTTTGACAAATTATCATGAGTTCGAATGTACTACAAAACTTGAGAATGGATGTTTTGCAATTTTTATTCATAAATAGTTTTTAACATTAATTATTCATTACCGGGTAATAGGTTTCAATTCTCTTTTGTTATAAGGAGTTCCTGAATTAATCATTCCTGGTACCTACGATCGAAGAGGGAATTTGTGGATAAGTGGGAATTAGTTTTTCAGAATAGACTATGCACTCTTCCTTGTTCTTCCTCGTCCTCACATCCGATTGACTCACTGGAAACGGACTCGGATTTTGGTAGGTAGAAGGTTTTCCCATTGTGAGGGAGTGGTTAAAATAAGGTCGCTCTATTTTTTTCGGTCCTGCTGTATATGTTGATGCCGCTGTAAGTAGGTGCGTGGAGCCTCGACGATAAATATGTCCCCAATAATTGATTCGTTGGGTCTTGATTTTTTTAGTTAGGGTTTTACTATTCAGAATGTCCTTGACTTTGCTGAAGGGAGGTTTGTTAGTGCTAAATTCAAGTAGTTTTCTAAGGAAAAGGGATTCATATTTTCTTATGCGTCGTTAATTTGCTGAGGTAAGACCAGCTGTTTTAAGGCCGTAGATGAGCATGGGAACTATTACGTTGTTGTACATTGCGAGGGCGGTTTGTGCTGGAACACGGTTACGTTTAATAAAGTTCTGCATAATTCGAACAGTGTTGCTTGCTTAATGACATCGAGTCCGAATAGTAAATGGTCTACTAAGCCGAGAGGTCAAATAGGTTCCAAGGTATCGCATCATTTCGACGACGGAAAAGGTGATTCCGGCCAAAATAAGAGTAGGAGGAGGTACAAAGGAAGGATCAGGGTCTCGAATGAATCCGGCGTATTTTAATTCGATTAAGATAGGTTCAAAACTAGTGATATTGCGGATAATTACGAGTAGGTCATCAGTATACGCAAGAATAAGGGGTAATTGGAGACTATCGCGCTGCTCTAGTTTGAGCTCGGGGAACCGGTCGACTACTGTAAGGAGCACTTAATTTAAAATGAAGGTGAAAAGCCGGGGTGATATAGGACATCCTTGCTTAATACCCTTGTTTTTCTTGATCTTCTCAGTTGCGATGTTGAACCATTTAATTGATGTGGTTTCCCAAAAACAGGCTGTGATTATTCGGTTGACCAAATAATGGGGTATATATTGCTGTAGACAATCGGATATGGTGTTTAAATTTCACTTACATACGATCTTCGGTTGATCGGTGAGCTAGGAAGGCAGCGTGACAGGATTGGTGATCCAGTTTTGTTCAATCAAGGTATGTAGGGATTGTATTAGGTTATCAGGAGCATATTTGAATAACTCAGTGGGAACTTCGTCTTTTCCGGGAGCGGTTCCTGATCGTATGGATTTGATCGTAAGCTGGATTTCTTCTTGGGTGGGAGGAGGTCCTAGTGTGTGATGATCGGTCTCCTCTATGAGCGTAGGCCATTCACCTTCGGACTTTTTCAACTCAAGATGCCAGGCGGAAATGGGGATATAAAGTGACTGAGTTCTTTGGGTGTCTCTTCGGTACTGTTTAAAAAAGTTATATGTCTTATGTAATCTGTCAGAGGGTCTAAAATTCTCCAAGCTACAGTGAAAAATTCTTGACATTCAAGGGACCTATGCTCGGAACAGGCTATGTTCAAATTCCGTCTGGCCTCTCTTAAACGGTAGTTTGCAGCGGTATCTTTTGGATGAATATTCTGGAAATATTTTGCACTCTTAAAGTAACCCCATCGTCAATTCCAGGTGTGGTAACCTCTTAGGAAAATCGAAAATAAACCGATGAAAATTTGTATATGTGGTTAAATTACGCGCAAGTGCGTAACATTCCAGGGTATGAAAGTCGGTGTCTAAGCCTTCGAATTGATACTTTAGCGAAGCGTCGAAAAATTGCGTCACAATATTTGTCGGTGATTATTTGAACGGTCGTATAAGATGCCCTAACCTTATTTCTGCTTGGAACATTTATGTACCGGGTAGAAGTTTACGGCAAAGGGAATTTCTATTTATCGAATTTCATAAAACTAATTATGGCTATAACGAACCGACGGCTTCAATGGCCAGAATTTTCAATGATTATTATCATTTCTTTCGTTGTTTTGCCGTAGTTGCAATTTTTGATTTTATAATATTTTTTGGCATATATTCCGTATTGTACAAATTTTAATTATTATATTATACTATGTAGTTACTATTCATTAAGTTGTTTTTTTAACTGTAGAATAGATTTTGTAAATAAATAAATAGATAATATCTACACATAGCATATTTTATATCTAAAATAAAAAAGCTTGTATTAAATTCTACGCACAGCACCGTTTCACCGTTGATTTATTTTTTCAAACACTAAATACATTTTTATTAAAATATACAATAGGTACTTACATAATTTAGATTTAATATTTAATTATTAATTAAAAGTATGAATTATTTTTGTATTACACTGCACTTTTTAAAAATTTTCTTGTACACACGTAATAAGTATACTTCCATTCCACATCAAAGTAAAATCTAGAATGATAAAATCTTGAAAAACAAAAAATGATACAAAACAGTAGATCGATCATTAGTTCCGCTAGTTGACATCAGGTGCTTTACCATTTTGTATATTCATTCTCACACATTTAAAAAAACCGAATATTTTATTTTATAATTTGATACATCCGTCTCATGTTTTTATATGCCATCTCATACAAACAACTTCGGTCGATCATGCAAAGTACAACTGGGTCGTTATAGTTATGTTTTTCGTTTCGGTTACAACTATGAAATAAATAAATAATTAAAATCGATTTTATTTTTTTTTTTTCGCTGGCGCTACATCCCATAGAGGGATTTGGCCGCTTCATATTGAAGTTTCGTAATCATTGTTTTAACGGATAATGAATGATTAATTCATTGATCCTTCCCTTAAACCAGCCGTGATTTTTTCATCACCCGCCGGGAATCGAACCCGGGACCTCCGGAGCTTAAAGCTAGCATGCTAACCACTGTGCCACCGGGGCGGCGAATTAAAATCGATTGTTTAGCTTTTTTTTTGTGTTTAAATAAATTCGGTTTATTTTATCAAATAAATATCAACATAAAGAATATATATTTCATAGGTACTCGTAAATATTAAAAAATAAAAAATTATTAATTAGGAATAGTTTAATAAAAATATCATAAATTCCAATTCAATTCACATTTATTTGATTCAAACGGTATCAAATTTTTGGTTCATTATTATTAGAAGAATATCTTCCAAAATATCATTATCAATATTGGTTCGTTTCTCACTAAGGATCCGTTTTAGCATTGAAAAACTTCTTTCGACAGAAACTTGTGTGGCTGGCACGGCCAAAACAACTTTCGCTAATTCCAGCAGTGGTAATTTTTTTTCGTCTAAATTTTCGGTCCAAAATTTGAATATATCAACGGAAGATGGAATTCTTGGTGTATTTTCAAATGCATCTAAATTTGGCATCATTACAGTTTGTGCATCCAGTGTGTTTGCTGATTGTGATGGTTCGCTGGAGTCTTTTTCTTTTAAGAAAGATTCAAACAAATCTTCATCTGAATTTTCGAATGAAGAATTTGCAATATCTGGTTCATTGACACAACCTAATTTGTGTAAATTTATAAATTGCCGGTTCAATTTTATTAAATGTTTTTTTGCAACTAGTTTTTTGGCTAGAATCCAAGAGTTTGTGAAACCGACGGTCTAAAAATACGCAGGCTGGCATCGGTTCCGACGACAGTAACGTTGATTCTCTCCTCTTTAGAGCTTCGCTCAATGGAGAAGCAAATGCGCTCTTTTGATTTCCTACTTTCAAAAAAAGCTTCACTAATAGTTAGTTGCTCATTTTGTAATCGAAGAGTGGCTTGATAAAGCGGTTTTAAACATTCTCTCAGTTCCTCTATTTGTTTCCAGTCAGCAGTTGATAGGTAGAGTTGCGGTATCTAGTTTTCTATTTCAATGCAAAAGCTTTTAAGCTCTAGTAATCTTGTTGCAATCAGATAAGTTGAGCTCCATCGGGTGGGCATATTTCTTATTGGTTTCTTCAGTTTTCGTTCCTTCAGCAAATTTATTATGGATGACGTTCTCAATTTAAGAACTATAGGCAAAACCTTCTCGTTTAACGATGAAAAAAATTCATTTTTATTGATTGTATCTGTAGCAGCTAGTTGAAGTGTGTGGGTCCAACATCTCACGATACTTACGAAATTCGTTTAAACTCGTTTACCATTCTGCCTATCTCAAACTCATCATCGAAATTAATAATCCAATCTTCTTCCTCTAGGTCTTCATGGTCGTCGTCTTCATTTTGAATTTCTTCCAAAAGATTACCTGCCTTTAGCATATTTTTACCATTATCGGAGGTGCAAGTGTAAATTTGATTAATGTTAATTTCGTAGGAGTTAAGTATTTATTTATTTATTTATTTACAAATTAATTTAAATAGCTTTAGGTAAATTCTATTTTGAGCTAAAGCTCATTCATAATAGAATATACCAAAAGAAATAAACGGCCAAATTTAACATAAAATTGGAAATTGTCTGCTACGACTACCGTGAAGCGGAAGCCTTCCTTGCTGCACCAGTTACCACTTTTAGTTACAACATTTAGGGATGTTTTATCCTATATTCTGCCGAGGTCACATCATAGTCGCTCAACTCGGATTGCCTCTATTCCTGATGAAATATGTACTTCATTATTCCAATCCCTCAAATATCACCAATGATCGATCCCATATGCTGACCGAAGGTTAGGAAATATGGAGAAAATCCCGTTGAAGAATGAGTGACATTCCGTAAAGCACATCCAATTTCATTAAGGTAATATTGTCCCAGTGTTTATGGTTATCACCGATATAAGCACGTATAGCCGAGATAATCTTGCGATCCACTCTCTCTGACGCATTAGATTGCGGAGAATACTTTGGCGTTAACTTTTGCACGATCCCATACGCTGATAAGAAATCACCCAGTAAATTCGAACGAAATTACTTCCCATTATCCGAAACTAAATATTCTGGAACACCAAATATATTAAAAACTTTGGATTTTAGAAACGATACCACGCAATTGGTGGTGGCGTTCCTCAAAGGTTCCATGAGAACAAATTTGGTGTAATGATCTAATAAAATCAACAAATATGTATTTCCATTATTGCTTCTGGGATATGGTCAGGCTGGGTAATATAATTTAGAGGTTTCACTGTTTTACAAATCTCACAGCAACGAATATACTCACGGACATCATGCGACATTGAAGGCCAATAAAACTGCCGCTGCAACACTTCCAAAGTTTTCGCAACTCCGTGATGAGCACTTGTAGGCGCATTATGAGCTTGTTTGAAAAGACATGGCACTAAAGGTTCGGGAATTACCAATTTACAGTGTGAAAGATCAGATAGTTGGTCTTGATCGCCGTTAAGAAGTATTTATAACCTACCCTCGAATTATCGGTAATTGGATTTGATGTTTGGATTTTCCTTTAACGCCCTAACTCTGCCAACGTAAATATTATCATTAAATGCCTCATCGTCAAGGTCCACGGGAGTCGTCCGGACAAATCCCTTTGATCCATTAACCATCGAAGACTCGAGTGGTCGGTGATTATGGTGAAAGCGTACCCCTCTACATATGGCCTGAATTTTTTCACGCTCATTACAGCGGACAAACACTCTAGGTGCATTACGCTGTATTTACGCTGGGCAGAGTTCAGTTTATGTGAGTAATACGCGATGGGATACTCAGTACCGTCATCCAAATGCTGAAACAAAACACTCCCGATTCACAATTACTGGCATCACATTGGATGTAAAAGTGTTTCGTGAAGTCAGCATTGCGAAGGACAAGTGCCGTTGTTAAGGAGGTTTTAAGACGATCGAACCTATGTTGGGCTTCATCATTCCATACCAATTTTTGATTGCGTTTTAAAAGATCAGTAAGAGGAGTGAATATCGTGGCAAAGTCACAGATGAATCGATGATATCACCCTGCCATTCCCAGAAATCGTCTGAGCTGTCGGGTGGTTTTGGGAGTTGGATAGTCCGTTATTGAGGTCACCTTTTCCGGATTGACGCGAATGACCCCATTCCCAGTCACATGACCAAGGTATTTCGTCTCCTTTAAGGCAAACTTGCTTTTCTTAACGTTTATCGTCAAATTAGCAGCTTTGAGTAAACGCACAACCTCTGCAAGTAGCGAGAAGTGTTCGTCAAATTGTCTGAACCTACAAGTAAGTCGTCCAGGTAGACGAAAACCCGATCATGTAAATGGTATGGGATCACCCGGTGCATCAGTCTGCACATTGTTTGCGGTGCATTGCACAGACCGAAGGGCATTACGGGGAATTGGTATAGAGATCGGCCCGAAACAGTGAATGCAGTTTTATCCGTTGATTGTGGATCCAGCGAGATCTGCCAGAAGGCATCTTTAAGATCTATAGACAAGATGTACTCAGTGTGGTCTAACCTACTAAGTAATCAGACTATTAGTGGCAATGGATAAGCATCCTTGACAGTGACTGCATTCACCTTCCGCGCGGCAAGACATAGCCTTACCTTACCAGTGCTCTTGCGAACAAGGGTGACGGGGGAAGACCATGAACTCTGACATTCTTCTATAACCCCTAACTCAAACATTCTATCCAACTCCTTATCGATCTCTGCCTGAATCGCGGGTGATACTTGATAGTAGCGTTGTTTCACTGGCACAGCATTCCGAACATCGATGGTTTGAGAAACAACACTCGTTGTTCCTAAACCATCTTTAGTGGAACATGGGAACATTGCGATTATTTTGCCTAGTTGGTTTTCTTGTTCAGGCAGGAGCTCGTGATGATTACTTGGAATGACAGTGGGCTTTTGTATGTCTAATGAACTAACTATACTAGGCCTAAGACCAAAAGCATCCCAAAAATCCATACCAAGATAAAACGGTTGTACTAGACCAGGAGCTATATGGAAACGTATTCGCTTTACTGTTCCTTGGTAAGAGACCGGAAGAACAACATGGCCCAGAATGGGTTGTTTTTCGCCACTTGCGGTTTGTAAGAAAGAGGGTAGCTGCCCAACTTTTACTTTGGTTTCTTTCAAAAACTGTTCCAAACCAGTTCCAAGAACGCTAACATTAGCTCCACTATCTAATAGACCCGTGTATGGCGTGCCATTGATAAGAACCTGAGCGTAAGGTCGCTTGTCATCCTGTAAATTAAAAACGGATTCGGAAATAATTTTTCGGATTTGTTTTCGTAAGATCCAGTAACGAATAGATCGACTTGGTTGCGATTTGCCGTGGACCGTTAAGGTTTGTGTTGCCTGATCAGCAGTAGATTGCGAAGGATACCCCTAATCATGCACGGGATTAAATAAATTTGACGAGTAATTAGGCGAATGATTGTCAGAAGTACGTTGAATAATAGAAGTACTATGATTGTCTTTTGGAACTAATGTCGGCTCTGGTAGAACTCGGGACATGTATTGGAAGCTGCTTCGTCTGTGTTGATTGGGCAAAATAAACTCCAGGTTGTTTCATTTGCCTGCGTTGGTTTTCCGTAATTAATGCGTTACAGTTTTGACAATCCGGTTTTAATACATTGGGTGCACCGCATCCATAACAATAAGTTCCCAGCCCAAGACGTGAATCAACCCTAGTAGAATGAGGGTCATAAACTTGTCGTACTTGCGAATTTGTTGAAAACTTTGGCGGAGGTGAACTGTATCTGGTGAACGCTGATTGACTAACCTCTCGATCGCCTGATATAGCATTAACAATAGGAAGCGCCTGCGATTTCTCCACACTATGGTATGAAGGTTGAAAGTTTTGCGGTGTATTGAAATGATTAGTAACCTCCGAAAGATTGGGAAAATCTACAATTTCATGGGCAAACTTACGATGCGCTTCATGGTACTGGTTCACTCGCTTCCAGGTATCTTCGATGTCGATACACTGATTAAGAAGGTCAGGAACTGATGATATTTTTCGACCGGCCAATTTTAACTGCAATACAGGACTCATATTTTGGCGTAATATAAAAAAAAGTCTGAGTCTGGCAATGGTTGATTAAGAGACAAAGTTGCATCTGGAATTTCAGAATAAAAATCCATAAAATTTTCTCTCGGCTTTTGTTTTCTAGCCACAATGGTTTACCGAATTTCAAAATCCGTTCTTCGGTCTTGGAATCTATTACGCATGTCGATCTTCAAATTTTCCCATACTGAACGAAACCATTGCGTTCCAGGTATGACCAGTACCATTCCAGTGCGGATTTCCGCAATAAAATGTGTAAATCGTTCACTAACTTCTCCAATGGAATTTTATTTGACCGAGTTAAATGTTCCACACGATATAAAAATCTATCGATGGGTGGGCCGTTGGGTGATCCATCTAAATAACGTTAAAAAAATTGGGTTTTCGTTATGGTTTTAGTTTCTTTTTGTTTAAATTTATCGTTTCAGTTTTTCGTTACGTTATAATCATTAAATTTCAGTTTTTTTTTGATTTTTCGTTATGTTTCGGTTACGTTTCACAACACTGCCAAAAACCTGAAAATTGCCTTATTAAAAGAACGTGATGAAGGGGTTCAACATTATCTCAGTGAAATCACAGCGACCGAAGTAACAGATTATTCTCTGTGGAAGCCACACGTAAGCTGAAACGACCAACACTTTCATGTCCTCCTATTCGTCTCCCTGACGGAAACTGGGCAAGAAGTGCTGCAGATAAAGCAAACATAGTTGCTCAACATCTTAGTAAGGTATTTATACCCAACGAACAAATTAGAAGCCCTGATTTTATACCTGATGATGCAGAAGCTGAGGAAATTTAATACAAGTGGCGCCAAGTACAGAAGAAAATCAAGGAAAATATTGATCCAAGAAAAGGACCAGGGCATGATCTGATAAGTGGCAAAATACTAAAAAATCTTCCGGAAAAATGTATCAAATTAATAACATACATTTTCAATGCTATAATGAGAATAGGCTACTTTCCTGAAACCTGGAAAATCTCGCAAATCATAATGATTCCAAAACATGGTAAAGATGAAGCAAAAGTAAACTCATACCGTCCAATCAGTTTACTACCGACTTTCTCTAAGCTATTCGAAAAAATGCTACTGCAAAAACTTAAACCAATTCTGCACGAGAAAAAAATTATTCCTGATCATCAATTCGGATTTAGAGAAGAACACGGAACCGTAGAACAAGTTCATAGAGTCGTCGCTGAAATCAGGAACGCCCTAGAACAAGAAAAGTATTGCTCTGCAGCGTTTTTAGACATTGCGCAAGCTTTCGATAAAATGTGGCATAAAGGACTTATACACAAAGTTAGAAGACAGTTACCAAAAAGTTTTTCCAACATCATTAAATATTATCTGCTTGATCGAAAGTTTTTCGTGAAATACAACAGCACATCCACCAATTTATACGAAATCCTCGCTGGAGTTCCACAAGGCAGTGTGCTAGGACCACTATTATATTTGATCTATACAGCAGATCTACCAACATCAAAATACGTAAAAGTTTCAACGTTTGCAGATGATTCAGCAATAATGTCTACGTATCAAAATCATATGATAGCATCAAGAAATCTGCAAAATCATTTAGACGAAATAGAAAAATGGTTAACTAAATGGAGAATTAAGATCAACGAGCGTAAATCGGCGCACATTACATTCACACTCCGCAAATTTACCTGTCCACCTGTGAGACTAAACAATATCATTCTACCACAACACCAATACGTTAAATATCTCGGCATACATTTAGATAGAAGGCTTACATGGAAAAAGCATATCGAAGCTAAACGTCAACAAATCAAGTTATGGTGTATTAAAATGAACTGGTTAATAGGGAAACATTCCAACTTAAGCCTAGACTGTAAGGTTTTACTATATAAAATGGTACTTAAACCTATCTGAACGTATGTGGTATTCTATTTTGGGGGTCCGCTTGTGCTTCCAACATAATAAAACTGCAACGAATACAGTCAAGAATACTAAGAATAATGGTAAATGCGCCCTGGTATATACGTAACACAAACATACGTCAGTACAACAAAAAGCAACAGTTGAAATTAGAATATCATCCCAATGCTTTACCCAGGGAAATTCTAAAAGGCCCAGATACCGGCGTCTTAAAGAAAAGATCCTTTAGATCTAGCTATCTAATTTAAAGTAATTACTAAGTGCAAATTAGTATTAAGAACTAACATAGGTTAAGTCTCAATCAAAAGTTTGTATTAGTTTGTAAGATTTGATTACATTTTGTGAGTTTCCTATATAGGAAAGATTCAAGAATAAAGTCTTAGGCAAAAAAAAAAAAAAAATATAATTTATACCCCCAGGTAATTCTAATGCCAAAATTGATTTCGGCATCCCCGAAAATTCCCGAGTAACGAATTTCGAGCGATTTTTCCGAGTTTCCAGTCGTTCCTATAATATTGTAAGTAATTATGCAATTGTAAAATGCATTTAAATGCACACGATATAGACTTTTTTCCTGGAAGCTTTCTGAATACAATGCAGAAAACATCTGCTGGCCCTAAAAATTTCTTTATGTCGGTCGATTTTGATCTAACTGCCAATAAATTTTTTAAATCGCACTCAACACTCAAGTGCAAATAAATGCCATTGGCAAAAATGATGACAAAGGTTTGGCTAGCACATGGAAAAGGCCTCTACAATACATAGTTAAAAAATCCTAATCCATACGAATCGTTCGTACACTTTGACTTTAAAACGCCATATACCATTTTTCCATAAACAATTCAAAAATAAATCAATTTATTTTGATTTGCTTTAATTTAATTTAATCTTGATTTTTGAAAATACTTTCCTAAATACTACTCAACTTTTTGAAATAACACTTGATTTTCCAATAAGAATTTGTTTTAGCAGTGTAATATTAATACATTGATAAATCTCTGGAATGCCTGGAAAACTTCACACTCGTTCAATGTGCTGGATCTGCAAAACATGTTCCTTTCAAAGGTAAATCGAATAAACAAAATACAGCAGATATCGAGATTCATTGCTAATCTATTCAATTCTAAAAATGTTTGGTTTAGAATTTCCTATCATACCACTATCGAGTAGTTGTTTGTTGATTGATTGATTGATTTAGTGTGTACGACCAAGCCTAAGGCAAGTTTCCCGGATACGCCGGGTCCACCGTACACCCTCTTACGAATAACAAAATCGAGGGAAAGGACAGATATGTTAAAAAAAAGACAACACAATTTCTAAACTACATGACTGTTAGCTGCTTGTTGTTCCTGGAGCGTTGAGTCTGGCTTTGTTACTGAAAATTAGGATTAAATTTAATCCCTTTAAGAATGAACGATCTTAAATTCTGAAACAAATTAAATTATTCATCAGTATACTTAAAATAAACCCCTCTAAACACCTATGATCTTATTTATTTGCCACCTAAATAATTCAGTAAATAATTTAAAAAATCCTCTAGTTGACACCCCTACAAATTTTAACAATTAATTAATTTCATCAGCTTACAAAATTAACACAATTTTTAATTTCAGCTTCTTCTTCCTGGAAGGTTGATTTGAACTGGAATTTAATTCTGAAACACGGGATTAATTTAATCCCTAATAATTATTAATTCTGAAACTATAATCTATATTTGAAATTAGCTTCTTTATTAGAAAGGATTAATTTTAATCCCTCTAATAATGATTAATTCTGAAACTGAGTTATATTCTGAAAATTAACTTATTAATCAGTGAACTAAGAAAGGAACCCCTTTAGATACTATTCACATATTAATAAAAATAACTGATAAACAAAATAAATAGGGTGCCACTCCTTCCTGGAATCCCAATTTCACCAATCCGATCCAAAAACTACAATTTAACTCAATACTACTATGAACCATTTTCGTGAACCTGCCACTTAAAGTATAGAAGTTTCATCTGTGATGACTTTTCTGAAATGAATTACAATTAATATCACCAGTACCCAAAAAATTAGAATTATAAGAACTAATTAGTTTCTAAAGTATGAATTCAGTATAGGAATTCCGTGCAGTTCAGTAAAATTAACTTGAGTTTTTATCAGTTATTTTATCCCTTCAACGATTATTTTAAATAATTTCTATAAATTTTCAAATAAAATAATCAATTCGCATAACTATTTAGTAGTTGTTAAAGCTACTACATATTAACTAATTAAATTTATCACCATGGTCACCAATATTTCTGAAAATTCAAATCAAATATTAAATCGTGTAGTTGGAGCTCATGAACATAAGTATAATTCTATAAAGAATTCCAGGAATACTAAAATAAATGGATATCCCAACTACCAAATCCCCTCATCCGCACATTTTTGCAATTTTCAACAACCGCAAGCTGCAAAATCAACTCGTCTCATCATAGCAGAAACATCACGCAACATCGGAGGCTGTACATATTTGCATATCAAGGTCGACTGTGTGTGATTAAAGATTAATTTGTTTTCTCGTTTGGTAATTCTTATCTATTTCCATTTTTAGATAAAGTTTAGTGAAACTATTATTAATCAATTATTGTTCATGCATAAATGGAAAAATCGGTAAGCAACACACCCCATACACACTTGCTCAACATTATGTCGTGCAACAGCGCACTATGCATAAGATTCCTCAACCATTCAAACTCGGTTTGCGCACCAGTGCCACCAAACAAAAAACGAAACACCACCAGTATCTCAATCACATATACACAGTTCTTATTGAAACGCCCAACGGTGATGATAACCTGCAGATCAACAAAACATACGAACAGTTGAAAGCACCTCACCACTTTACTCCCGACATTATACGCCCAAACACGGTTCAAGCACAACGAAGCACACCTCCAAAACGAAACGCAACCAAGATGATTTCCAAAAACACCTTCACACAGCCAGTGTCCCTCCGGTAGACATGATAACGTCAGCATGTCCGATAATACAACAATCCTGCCGAAGTAGATAGATACGAGAAACATAAACCCGAGATAACCAAATGAAAAATCCTATTCGAGACAGAAAACAGCTGGAACAACCCTCCAAATGGATCTCTTTTCAAAAAAACCAATTGATCGAACATCTACCAACCAATACCAAGGCCATCCGCGCCGCTCTAGAGAAAGGAAGCCACTCCAGACTTACGCGAGATCGCCAACAAAATATGGGAATTGTACACCGCAAACACCAACAGTATCTGCTATATTAGCACCAACATGCTACTCAAACCTGCCCCACTCAGCGCCCCTCACCCTCAACTTCAATAGAGGAATTTAAGCGTATCACCAATGAAACTAAGACTGCAAACAGGAACACTTCGATCGCAGTAGATCAAGAAACCGATCTAACAGTAACAACTACCATCGTCGAGAGGCAACTCCTCACATCAATCGCCCAACAAACCCCGCTGGTATCACAAAATCTCAGTACCAAAACTAGAAAAGCACCCGATTGCGGCTACGACAAGCAACAATCTACAAGTATCTCTCTTCGAAAACAAAAGTAATGATTCCGAGAGCCATAGACTCATTCAGCGTTAACGCAACCTGCGCCGGAACCACACAAAGCCGTCCCGTGTCAACCATCCAGTCTCAGCCACTCCTCTCCACACCTGGCACCGAAAAGAGACAGCAACGGGTGGAGGTCCTGTGGTGATTATAGGCTGCCAAATGCAACAATATTGCCAGGCCACCACGGACCACCCCATGATATCTTAGTGACAAGCGATAATAAAGACAATACATTGAATAACCCAACGCACTCCTTCAACATTTAACCGATTACAGAACCAATATCAAACCCTCAAAACATCAATTTGTTGTCAAATGTATAAACTTTCTAAGTCACAAAATTCTGAAGGAACTCAACCGTCAGAAACCGAGCGCAAACTATTCCCTGAACCAACCACAACCCGACACATACAAAAGTTATAGGAATGACAAAACACTACCATCATTTTTACCAAAATTAGCAAACTCCGCCCCACAATCATCTCAAACAATCCCGCTAGAATGCTCAAGAGAACTCCATTCACTTAGACCGACGAATGCAGGACAGCCTTTCAAAATGTCAAAAATGTACCTACACAAGCCACACTGTCAGCTCACCTGCAAAAACTGCAAAACACACTACCACCACCGATACAACCAGCGCAAAAAAAAAAAAAGAAAAAACCTTTCCCAGCCGTGAACCGCTTGCCATACATTTATTTAGTTAGTATATAAATATGTATATTAAAATTGTGTGTACTAAAAATCATAAAACTATTCCTGATCCATGCACCAAATTCAGGAACACATTTGTGTTGATTATACATAGAATTAAATGATAAAGTATTTTCAAGTTATTAAAAATAAAATAAGACATGAAACCAACTGAGCACATCAAATAAAGTCAATCCAAATTTAAATTTGATCCAAATCACCCTCGCATTCAAATTCCATGTACAATCACACAACCATCAAATTCATATAATTAATCGAGAAATCAAGAACCCGATTTCATTCACTCGCTATACAGATTATAAATAAAAACTAACTAAACGGAAATTAAAAAATTATATTCTTACAAATTTCATCATTATTTCTAGGGCACGGCTATTTCGGGTTTTATCCAATATCAAGAGTTCCGAAAAACTTATATTAACTTAATCAAAACTGATTTTGTCTTTTACTTCATCTCCACCACAAATATATAATATCCGGGGAATTCCCTCCGAACACAAATGTTCATAATTCCCGAAAAAGCTATACCCTAAATACCATATAAATAATATTGTCGTTTATGTGTCAGAACTAACCACAACCTAAACTCCATCAAATGTTTAATATATGTATTAAACTTAATTAACTTATTTAATAATCACGCACTTTCACCCATATAATTAACGTTGTTCCCATTCATAGGGTCCAAATTAATGCATTCTCAAATATTTCACTATGTTTTGCAAAACAAAACTCAGTTCAAGCAAAATGTAATATTTATATTAGTATTTTTTTTATTTAATTTATTGAAATTTTTAATATTTTAATTTAATTTCATATAATTTATAAAATTTAATGCTACTTATACTACTTATAACAATTTAATATACCGTATTAAAATTAATCCTGTTTAAATAAACAATTTTGTATGTACAGTGAAATCTTGTTACAGTGAAGCCAAAGGGACCGGAAAAATGGATTTATTAATTTTATTTAGTCATGTATTTATGTTTAAATTTTATTATTTTATTTCCTTATTAACCATAGTATATTTTCGCATAAAGCAACTTTAACTTTGGCGAATATTACATTGCGAAATTTCAATTTCCTTAAATCGGTATTCGCTACAACGAGACCTCATATGAGCACTGTATTACATACGATAGTTTCTGATTCGATTCAAATTCACCCGATAATAAATACAAAGTATACAACAAATCCCATTAGAATCGAATACATGAAACTTTTAATACTAATTAAATTTCCAATTCGTTTCAATTTTACTCAATTGAAATATACGTAGTAGTATAAGAATCTCATTTGATTCGAATACATACATGGAAATTTTGCGTTCTGTACCGTAGCTCATGGTATATAAAGAGCATTATATTTGTCTCATGTATACACAGAACACAGCATAAAACAACGCCAAGTAAAATAATAAAATCGTATTACAGTACAAACCACCAACACACACAGAGAAAATATGTAAATGTTTTTAACAAGATTGATACATCAAACATTACAAGATTGTTCAACTCTTATGGAGAGTAAACATGCTGGTCCCTACGCTTTATTTTCTCTTTGGATTTTTATTTTATCATTTGGATTTATATACTATATACAAATAAATTATAACACCTACAAAGGTCTTCGCTGTCAAAAAACGGCGATAGATAGATTAAATCTTAAGATGGCACTAGTAGTTTTTTAAATTTTTTTTTGTTGTATCGAAACAAAAATATAAACAAAAGCAAAAAACACGAATAAAACTTACAACTAGACATGAATTATAAAAAAAATTAATTTTTTTTTTGTTTTATTTACCAAAAATTAAAAATTGTTAAAGCTGACATCTTTAGAAGTTATCCCGAACTATGTTTTCACGTATTAAATAATACTGCATTATCGATAAATCTGCCAATATCATTGACCGCAAATTTACTATGGAAAAGTGTCATTATGTCCTTTATAGGGTATTATAATCCATTTGACTATATAGCAGTGATATTAAACATTGCACTGAAACACATCATTTTGCTTTCATCACACTATGAGCAGAACGTTCATTTTGATTTTGACTGTAGAACAAACAGCGTTGTCAACTATTTTTTACGGAAAACTGAAGAAAACTCTGAATTTCGAGTGGAAAAACTGATTACACTAAGTTTAGAAAAATGAAACTGACCAGAGAGACAAAAATCAATTTTTTAGTAAATTATTCGTTACTGACTTTATCACATTTCCAAATTACACATTAAATTACATAAACATAAAATAATGTTTCAATTTATTTTCATTACTCCTTTTGCATACGTCTCACCTTTTTTTATTAAATATGTATTCATTAAAATATCACAATATTCAATAAGCCCGGGGTCTCCACTATGCAAATTTTCTGATATTTTCTATCAGCTAGCAATTTTTTTCAATGTATGTGTGAGTATGCTATACAATTTTTTTACTAGCAGCAAATTATCAGGCTGATATTTTCTTAAAAATTATCATGAAATTTTTTTGCTAAAATAGCAAGCCTGTTAAATCAGTCTATTTTGAGTCACGTGTACGAAATAAACCAATCAAAATAACATTACACTGATAATTTCCCTAGGGATGTTATCAGTGTAATGTTATTTTGATTGGTATATTTTGTACACGTGACTCGAAATTGACCGATTTAATAGGCTTGCTATTTTAGAAAAACAAACTCTGGCTACTAGATGAAAAGAATTTATAGTTTTATTTTACAATAAATACTGTTTCAAAATGACACTTTCATAGAACAATTTACAATCTAGCAGCCTTACTACTAGAATAAAATAAAATTGCAAAAAATTTTCAGCAGTAATATCCCAAGAGCATTGATAATTTCCCGAAATAATTTTATTATATTTTTCGAAAGCACGTTGCTTCGTAACAGCCCGAAGCCGTAGGCTGAGGGCTGTTACCTAAAAGCAACGTGCTTGAGGAAAATATAATAAAATTATGAGATATTTATCAATGCTCGAGGGGTATTCGACGAGAAAATTTTTTGTAATTTTATTTTATTCTAGTAGTGATACGTCTAGATAGATTGTAAATTGCTAAGTATTAAAGTGTCATTTTGAAACAGTATTTATTGTAAAATAAAACTATAAATTCTTTTCATCTAGTAGCCAGAGTAAGTTTTTCTAAAATTGCAAGCCTATTAAATCGGTCAATTTCGAGTCACGTGTACAAAATAAACCAATCAAAATAACATTAGACTGATAACATCCCTAGGGAAATTATCAGTGTAATGTTATTTTGATTGGTTTATTTCGGTCACGTGACTCAAAATAGACTGATTTAACAGGCTTGCTAGTTTAGCAAAAAAATTTCTCGTCGAATACCCCTCGAGCATTGATAAATACCTCATAATTTTATTATATTTTCGAAAAATATAATAAAATTATTTCGGGAAATTATCAATGCTCTTGGGATATTACTGCTGATAATTATTACGAATGGCATACTTTTTAGGTTATGTTTTTCATTTTTTTAAAGTTACATTAGGGTGAAGACATAAAAACTTATAAAAAAATAAAAAATAAAAATAAAAAAGTTGCAAAAATTTAATGTAGAAAATATATTAAAGCTGATTTATTTATATAGAGCAAATGAATGTTGCGGAAAATACCAAGTAAATCATTTATCCAAAAAGCTAGTTTGGATTTCTATTTTTTTCAAGTTTTGCAATTTTTCAATATGTTGGAGCTTTTTGAATTTAGGCAGGAATCAGGATTTCAATTTGTTCATCAAAATCCATTTTAAATTATATTTCTTTATTTTTATTTAATGGAAACATATAACAATTATCATGATAGTAATGTCCCCAGATATGATAGTTCATCCACAAATATTTCTCAATACATTGAAAAAACACATACAAACATAAATTATCATGATAGTAAATATCAGAAAATTTGCATAGTGGAAATCCCGGGTAAATGACTGCTCGCTAAACAGGTGATATTTTATATACAAATAAAATAAATCCATTAAATCCATTGCAATTTTGTCTAAAGCTCGTCTCATGAAAATTGGTGGGCGACCCATGTGCAGCCTAACAAAGTTAAAAAAGTTTAGAATGTGTGATCTCATGACAGAAAACCAATTCCTTTTCCTATTTTTTGCTTGTACTTCATTGGTTTAAATATTTGTTTGGTCTTTATCGAAATAGAATTGGTATTACTGTCATGAGATCACACATTTTAAACTTTTTTAACTTTGTTAGGTTGCAAATGGGTCGCCCACCAATTTTCATGAAACAAGCCTAAAAACACATAAACTAATAGATCATGTTTTCCGAAAGAGGCAGCACGATCAAAGAAAAAGTACAGAGCGTTTTCCGAAAGAAGCAGCACGATCAAAGAAAAAGTACAAAGCGTTTGCCACTAGATGTCACTACACAATCAAAAATATATTCTGCAGTTTTTCAAAAGGGGACAGCCAAAATCAATTTAATTATCACGTATTAATAATAATCACTTTTATAACACGCAAATATTTGACTTTATGTTTACAAAATGCACACATAAAAATGTCATACAATTTTTGACAGCAAATATTTAGTGACACCTAGTGGCATTATGTGAAAGTTGCTTATACTTTCGAAGTTTTCTGGAAGATGGTAGCTCTGGCGGTTAAAGAAAATTTGACATTTGAACTTGATCTATTGTAACGATCGTCCATGCGACGCACAACTGTTGCCACCAGTAGAGATTTTGCGCCCTTAATTAGGCTTCGAAATTGTTGATCTGCTTGATTGTGATCTCCAATATCGAAAATAGAATAATCACAAATCACAACGATCAATACATTGTACTAAAATGGGGAATGATTGATAAAGCCAAAATTTCGTTTAGAAGAACAAGCTATAGATAACAAAAAGCGAATAGTCGAATAGTCGGGTTTTGTAGAGACAAATCTTTGGCGCGGTACAAAAAAATGTTAAGCGGGGAAGAATAAAGAAATTGTGAGACAGTCAAGTCATAGCTCTCGACTCGAGAGGATTAAATTTTTTTGGTGCGAAATAAAAACAAAAACAAAAAAAAAAATTTAATTAAATTTAAAAAAAAATGTTTAAGTAGAAAAACCGTGAAATAAAAGCACATTATATACTTGAGATCTATGTAGATATTTGTGGCTTAGTTTTGTTTTATTTTAATAAATAAATAAATATGTTTAATTGGGTGTTATGTTAAGTAACTAGAATGAGCCTTGTTATAATAAAATCATAGTTATGTCGAATTATTGTATATAAAATTAAGAATAAAACTAAAAATAAAAACAATAACTGAAAAAAAATTGTGATAGCTGTTGTTTGGCTTTTGTAAAAATAAGCATATGATAATAAAAGTTTTGTAATGTTCTAGAAAATAGTTTGTTCTAGTAAAATTATTTTTGCTGTGTTTTTCTGGTTCGACCTACTTTATTATTATAAACCAGTGTTGCGAAACGAAAAAAAAATGTGTAACGTTATAGGTTTCGTTACACTCCAATAAACAATTTTGGTATCGTTCCGTTTTCCGGTATTGTACCAAAATCTTATTTCGTTACGTTATGGTATAACGTTACAAAACATTAATTTTTTATTTTATGTAACTCGCTCTAAGAAAAGCAACCAGCTTATTTAATTAATTAAATGTTCTTTATTTATTTGCGTTTAGTATTTCCAATAATTTTTAGAATTTTCAAATTCAGCAATTTTCATATTATTTTATATATTAATTTTTTTGATCATAGTTAATGATTTAAGAATTCATATTTATAATTTACCACAATGTAACGAAATAACAAAATAAATTTTTTTTGTTATGGTAAAAATACCGGTAAACACGATTTAAAAAATTTGGATACTGGTATTGTTAACGTTACTTGAAAAAAATCCGGTATACCGGTTTTTCGTTCCGTTACAGGTAACGTTTCGCAACACTGTTATAAACTGTGAAAAAAGAAACCGAGTGTCTTGCTGTAATTTATTTAAATACAGAAAAATAAAAAATAATAACACACAAAACTTAAAGTGACGTCAGTTATATAAACTTTGAGAAAAAAGAAAATTAAAAGAAACGTCTGGAGAAAAAATACTAACGGTAACGCTTTTCTGGTCAATTATTCGTTACCGGTTGATTGCTGAAAATTTGGAACCACAAAACCGGTTACCGCTTACGGACTACGCGGGTGAATTGTCGCATGTTTTCTGCGCTCATTGGATTACGTTGGATACATACATACATATATACTTATACGCGGATTAAGGTCAATTGCAGTGCCATATTTTATTGTAAAGCTGTTTACGATTTATTGTATTGGTGTAATATGGTCCAAATGGAATTTGTAAGAGTCATCATGGCAGCCGGGTGGATGTAAGGAGGAAAAAAACCGTTCGTTATTTTCTTATATTATTATTATTATTTGTTATTTTTGTTTAATTATTTATTAGATTGATCAAATTATTGATCAGATTATTAAATGTTTTTTTGGTTATTGATGCTTCAAATGGGAGCTTTAATTTGCACTCTGTAATTCTTTATTTTGTTGACGGCTCATTTTTTTTTCTGTAATTCATACTTGTTTTCCTCAATTTTTTTATTATTGTTTAATATTAACTTTTCTTGGTAAACATTTCTTTGAAAATATCTAGATACATACATATATATGTGTATGCGTAAATGATTTTCTCATTTTTTCTTTTGCTTATAATTAGTTTGTTTATATATACATATGTGCCTATTTGACGACGTTCTTGCGATGTGCTTTTTTCGATAATTCCTCCATAATGAGATTTCTTTTTTTTTTAGTTCAGTTTCTCAATTTTATTTGTTCACGCACACATAGCTGTAGTGTTAATTAGTAAATTAATTTTGTAAGATGGTTGTGGTACACTCGTGGTTAACGGAACCCTCCCGACCGATTAGCTGCTGTTCCTATAGATCATGATTGTGTGCGGCCACGTGGTACCCAATGACCCAAGCCATCAGGTTACACTATTCCTGTAACGATTTTGAAATGAACCAAGGAACATTTACCGCTTAGTTACGAGTTCAGTTTTTAATTCTTTGATGTTATTATTACTTTGACATATTAAACTAAACAAATAAAAATTTAATTAAAAAAACTGACCCGTAATGGAAAAACTGAATTTTCGTTAGGAAAAACTGAAAATCTGATAAGGAATGCAACAACTGAGATTTTCAGATAAAGCTGAGAATATGGCAACGCTGAGAACAAACAAAACCAAAATAAATTGTATAATGATTCTGTGTGAGTGCTTCGAATGTTTAATAAATACCATAGAAAGTAAACGAATAAGCACGCGCATTTGGATCGTACGTTATTGATTGTGTATCTCATTATAAAACTATTCCCATTCTATCTACATATTATAAAACAAAGAATATATTTGTGCCGTTAGATCATCATACATAAACAAAAATACAAATACAAATTATAATCACGTAAGAGAAAAGAGCAAAAACCATTTCTACACATTTACAGAAACAGAAATTGCACTGCGTAATTATTCAATTTTAATTAGATTTAGATCTAAATATGAGATAATTTATTTAAATATGATGCATCAAACACACAAATCTAAGAGACATGCATTATTAAGCGAAAAAACAAAAATTTAATTTGTTTCGCTATAAATATGAAAATAAAAAATATAAAACAATGCCTGTTGAATGCATCCCGATGGATTGCATTCTATCCCAAATCCCAATTTTCCTTTTTTTTCACTAAATCACAATAAATTAAATTAAATTAAATATATATGTATCTAAACATATATGTATTTAAACACTTTACACCACTAAATAAATAAATAAAATAAAATATATTAAATTAAAATTAAATTCTCGAAGAAGACGACAAAAACCAGAGCCTTCTAGAGTATAGAGCCATAATCATTATGACGTATTTTTTAGAAGCTTTTTTAGTGGAATAACTTTTCACTAATTTCCATAGGAATCCATAGTAAAAATGGTGTTTTTAGCTTCAATTTTTCATTGAAAAAAGCAAAAATGTTACAAAATTTTTATACAAAAGTGTTCTACATACCTTTAGCAGCAATATACAGGAAGGGTTTATTGGTATTAAGTAAATATTAATTGCAGAAATATAAAAATTAAATTATTTCTAAAATATATTTTTCGAACTTTCATTTTGAAAAATACATCAAAGTTGGCTCTGACGAATTAAAATAATACTTGCTACATTTATCTTTAGTTTTACTAGTGTACGTTAGATGTCTCAGATTTATACAGGAAAATACGAAAAAAAATTGTTTAATCACAAAATTATGACACGTTCTTAATATTTTGAGAATTTGTTTTGCTTTTCTTACAAGTTTTGAACTTAAAATTTCCGGAAGTGGCAATTTTTGTTACGATTTTTCAAAAATTTGTACTGCCATCACTGCCATCTATATAATGTATATTGACTTAATGCACACAATTTGTAGTAAGCTTTTCTTTTTTATTTGACCAGAATGCTGTTGTTATGAACTTTTTTTTATATTTTGGTTTAAATAAATCAATTATTACAAGAAAATGAAAACGATTTACTTAAACGACATTTATATATGTATGGTGAAATTCAATCATTTATGAAAATATTTCAGAAATCATAATTAAGAATTTGTAACGTTTTCATTGACAAATTTGTCTTAAGAAAAAAAGTGATTTCGCATATGTTTTAAGTGTTTTGCTATGGAAATTTTGATTTTTTCGTCGTTTCTTAATTGCCTTAAAAAAGCTTCGTTTTTTAGATTATGGCTTGTATAATCAAGGTTGCTTTGCAAAAATACGTCCTTCTTCTTCGAGCGTAAACGAGCGACCACCACTATCGAGTAGTTGTTTGTATAGCTAAATTTGTAATGTATAGCTATTTAAATATATAAAATTTTCCAACAATTTTCTTACCCTTGTACACAATTTTAGAAATTTTAAAGTGAACTTTGAAATGTCTAAACTGCAATTTGAAAAATATGAATTTGCATTGACAAGCATAAATTACAAATAGAAAAATATAATTCTAACATTAACTTTTTTGTAACTAAAATTGAAAAATAGAAAACCAAAATTTGAAAAATATAACTTTGGTCCAGAAAAGTATAATTTCAAAGTTGAAATGTATGAAATGAACCCGGAAATGTTATAAACAACAAGAAATTGTAAGATGATCATTACTAGCATAATTTTAAAAACACATTTACAAACTATGTACAAACTGGGTTCGAAGGTGATAATAATTTTGATAGGATTAGCTATAAAAAGACTTGTTAGCATGAGAGTAAGCACCAGTTAAAATAATTCTGTGTAGCGAATAAAATGTTTTTAAAACTATTTGTGTTTAATGTGTTACTGTGTGGTGTGATTTGTCAATATTACAATCCAAAATCAGAGTTTTCCTACGAACTTCCGGATGGTGATACAAAAAGTTTAAATATTACAATAACTGATTCAAGTTATCTGCATGTAGAAATTACGCTCAACTGCTACAATTATGACTCGCTAAAATTTTTTGAAGAACGTTTAAGTGAGTTACACATTGTATTACGAAATGGCCTACAACTCGATTTTATTAATTGTTTCAATAATGCAACGAATAATGAAAATTATAATTACTACTTAAATAGCTGGTTTAATAGTTTACCATATTTCATAAGTGAAAACACGTTTAAATTTCCGTTAACAATACAATTGAACGAATATGCAGAAGTGAATAGTGATGTGTTATTTGAGAATGTGCATTTTGGAAAATTTGATACGTTGACATTTAAAAATCTGGGGTTTGTTTCTAGTAAATTTTTAAATCAATTGTACTGTGAATACTGCACATTTGATAATAATGGTCGCATCGATTTTAGTGAATTTCCTAACAATAACACTAAGACAAATTGGTTTCAAACAACTTATAATAAATTGATTAATTTCAAGCCTGAAAATTTAAAAAAATTTATTGGACTAATTTCGTTAACAATAAACGATTTTGTTCTGGATGATTACAATGCATTAAATGTACCGGGCTTATTTGAGTTCAATGTGAATATCAGGGAAATTAAATTTGAAAATTCGAGAGGAAAAATTACCCTACATGAGCAAGTATTTCGTGGACTAAGGAATATTCAAAAAATACTTTTACAAGGAATGCAATTGGACAACATTCCAAAGGATTTGTTTAAGAATTTATCGGATCTAGATACCGTGTATTTGTCGTCGAATAACATCAAGGCTGTGGATCCATCTATTTTCCAGACAAATAAGCAATTGTCATTTGTTTCATTTGCTGATAATCCATTTTACACAGAGTGAGTTAATCAAAATTGTTGCCGTATAATACTAAAACTTAATTTTTTTTCAGGCCACATGACAAATTGGAATCGTTTGATTTGGGTGGTGAATTGACTCGCCTAGAATTGGGTAATTTCACAGCACATACATTCGATTTAATGGAGCAATTGATCAAACTTCCTAATTTAACCCGCGTAACATTCCAATCGTTCCTCATTGATAATTTTAATTTTGAAGACTTCACAAAAATACAGTCGGAGCGTACCACCGTATTAGAAACTACAATTCAGAGTGGCAAACCTGCTCTTGATTTGGAGTACATTAAATCGCTTGGAAATATTATTCAAAAGGAAGTCGACATATACTCTCAATTGAATACGTTAATTGTTGTACAGTTTTCTGGAGATGCTATGTGCCACGATTGCACCATGATTAAACAACTATTCCCACATTATCTCAAACGTTACAATGAACGTTTGGGATTTTATTTCAACGAAAGTCGATTGTTCGTCCAATTTACCATACCCGATTCATGTCAACGCCTCGAAGCGATATTTGATCAGACAACATTCACTGATAATTGTCCCGAAATTTGTAACTGCAAATTCAATCCATTAACAGAAAAAGTCATAATCAATTGTAATAACCAAAAATTAACGGAAATCCCACATATTCCATATCCCCAGCAATACAACAATCTTCGTGGAATTGATTTACATTTTGAAAACAATTCGTTAAGTGTTTTATCATCAGTAAATCAGGATGCCAATGTTTGGAAAAAAATTACGTCACTTAATTTAAAAAATAATAAAATCGAAACTTTTCCAACCGACGATGCGGACCTTTTAATCAATGTTTGGTCATTAAACATTTGCGACAATCCAATATTAGCAAATCATGCACAATATGCAGAGCCTATTTTAGCGTCGGGTTATAATTACATGAATATTTATTCTTGTAATGCAGATGATGAAAATCAATGGGTGTTGGACTACATACAAGCAAAAAAATCAATCGATCCTGATTCATATTTGAATGGTTTTAATTGTTAGTAAATATATTGTTATATTAAAATTGTGCCTAAATTAAATGAACAGAACATTTATGAATAAATAATTGGTCATTTCTGGTTAAGCGATATGTAAACTTGGTGAAAGTTTTATTGTTTTTAAAATTTACCTGTTTAAAAATGAATAATTTCAGTAAGAAGTAAATTTAAGGTAAGATATAGGAAAATAATGTGAAATGATTTCAGCGCAGTTAAACCTGTTGTCTATAACCTCACATTTCTTCAATAACTGTGCTAAAATTATCACTGACTATCAAAAAAAAAATATTTTTGCATTTTAGAGTTGAAAGGTCATCGATTACTTTGACAAATTATCATGAGTTCGAATGTACTACAAAACATTGGCAATGGATGTTTTGCAATTTTTATTCATAATAGTTTTTAACATTAATTATTCATTACCTGGTAATAGGTTTCAATTTCCTTTTGTTACGAGGAGTTCCTGAATTAATCAGTCCTGGTACCTGAGATCGAAGAGGGAATAAGTGGGAATTAGTTTTTCAGAATCTCTTTGCAGTCTTCCTTGTTCTTCCTCGTCCTCACATCCGATTGACTCACTGGAATCGGACTCGGATTTTGGTAGGTAGAAGGTTTTCCCATTGTTAGGGATTGGTTTCGTAATATTTTAAATCTTGTTGAAGTGAGTCATTCCAGGTGAGATAAGGTTGGTCTATTTTTTTCGGTCCTGCTGCATATGTTGATGCCGCTGTAAGTAGGTGCATGGAGCCTCGACGATAAATATGTCCCCAATAATTGATTCGTTGGGTCTTGATTTTTTTAGTTAGGGTTGACTTTGCTGAAGGGAGGTTTGTTAGTGCTAAATTCAAGCAGTTTTCTAAGGAAAAGGAATTCATATTTTCGTAGACGTCATCGATTTGCTAAGGTAAGAGCAGCTATTTTAAGGCCGTAGATTAGCATGGGAACTATTACGGTGTTGTACATTGCGAGGGCGGTTTGTGCTGGAACACGGTTACGTTTAATAAAGTTCTGCATAAGTCGAACAGTGTTGCTTGCTTAATGACATCGATTCCTAGGTATTGCATCATTTCGACGACGGAAAAGGTGATTCCGGCAAAAATAAGAGTAGGAGGATGTACAAAGGAAGGATCGGGGTCTCGAATGAAGCTGGTACATTTCTCGAGATTTACATCGAATCCGGCGTATTTCAATTCGATTAAATAGGGTCAAAACTAATCGACTGGAACCGGTCGACTGGTGTAAGGAGCACTTCCTTTCTGAACACCCTTGTTTTTCTTGATCTTCTCAGTGGCTATGTTGAACCATTTAATGGATGTGGTTTCCCAAAAACAGGCTGTGATTATTCGGTTGACCAAATAATCGAAGGCTTTTGCTAGGTCAAGAGAAAGTATGAATACTCGATTGCTAGCTCGCCATTCTTCGTCAAGGACACAACGTACAGTGTACAATGATCGTCGGTTGATCGGTGGGGTAGGAAGGCAGCTTGATATATTGGGGTAGATATAAATGCTTATCTAGACGATCTAGCAGAACCTTGGCGTAAATTTTATAGCCTACATTGCAGAAGGTGATTCTCCGGTAATCTGAAACAGTTTTTGGGTTTTTTAACTTTGGGATAGGGACTTGTGTGGTATCGATCCATGCCGGTGGAATTTGATTGGTGATCCAGATAGTAGGCCATTCACCTTCGGACTTCTTCAACTCAAGATGCCAGGCGGCAATGGGGATATAAAGTGACTGAGTTCTTTGGGTGTCTCTTCGGTACTGTTTAAAAAAGTTGTATGTCTTATGTAATCTGTCAGAGGGTCTAAAATTCTCCAAGCTAGTGAAAACTTCTTGACATTCAAATTCCGTCGGGCCTCTTTTAAACGGTAGTTGGCAGCGGTATATTTTGGATGAATATTCTGGAAATATTTTGCACTCTTAAAGTTAGCTAAGGCCTTTTTACGTTTAGGAGTCAAGGGTGCCTGAGATGTAAGAACTTGCTGAGAAGACGTTTTCAAACTTTTGAGAATTAACTTCCAGAGCTGGTCATGCCCGTATTCTGAGAGATGTTTTTCATGGACTTCTTGAAGAGTGGCTTGGTATTGAGCTGCGATCCTTTTGTCTTTTAATAATGTTAGATTAAGGGTTCTAAGGTTATATATGGAGGGTGTGATGGAGCTTTTGGATATAATTGAAGGGGCTAATGGGGTACGATGTATACCTTTTCGGTTGGTACAATTTACCGTCCATCTGAAGGTTAGTCTGATATCTGGAATAGTTTGCACAGATTGAGTTATTTATCAATATAATGAGGCTCCAATTAATATTAATTTGGGGTATGAGCGGATTAATGAAATGTAAGTACGATTACCTATTTATATCACATATTTAGTCACATAGATGGTAGGAGTCCAATATAGTGGGAATGTAATTCTGCAGTTGCCCTCTAATAAATTGAAATCTCGGAACGGAGTTCTTGATGCGAAGTGATAGGGTGCTGTGTCATAGTTCCCAATTGATGTATAACTGCATTAAAAAGACAGTTTCCATCGCGGGGAATGGTATGCACTTTCATTCTATTTTATTTTGACCATGAAACCGGCGTTAACTTCCGTAAAATTATGTTTAGAGCGTTTTAAATTTTTTTAAATTTTTATTTTTTATTTTTAGCTTCTGACTGTAACAACGTTTTGACGGTAATGTCAAATTGCCAATATTTTAGTGGTGAATAAATTTTAAGAACATGATGTATTGATGTATGATGGTTGGTGCCTTGGTTGATTGAAAATTGAGAGGATAGTGAGTAAACGGGTTAACAAAAATCTCAACGGATAGCTTGATGGTTTGACCGTAAACCATTTCAGGTGGTGATCACTTGAAATCTTCTTTTACTGTTCCTCGGATTCCAAGAAGTATGATTGGTATATCCGGGCTCCAATTAATTGTGTTGCTTCTGGCCATTAATGCAGCTTTCAGTAGCCGGTGGAAGCGTTCGACCATGCCATTGGCTTGCCGATGGTAAGCCATTATACGTATTCGATGTGATCCGAGAAGTTTCGTTAACTCTGTGAAAAGTTTTGACTCGAATTGCGTTCCTTGATCAGTTGTGATATGAAGGGACACGCCGAATCTGTTTACAAAGGTAGTGGCAATGATTGCAGCTGACATGTTTGGCATGTAGTAAGTTTCGGGCCAGCGAGTGAAACGATTGCCACAGGTGAGTAGATATGAATATCCATTAGACGGAGGGGGTGGACCTACAATGTCTATAATATGAATATGCTCGAATCGACCAGGTAGAATATCGAATTGTCTATGAGGTGATTTGGTGATTTTAGACTTTGGCACGTTGGCAGGATAAACAAGACTAAGCCCAATTGCCTACGTCTTTGTTTACCTTAGGCCAAAAGTAGCGAGCAGCGAAATGTTATGCAATGTGTCGAAAATGGTTCGACGCGTGGTGTTGCGTTGTATGGGCGATTGTTCCCAGTAGACGTTTCGCAGATTATTTCGAGGCCAGTTAATATAAAAGGTGTAGATCGACTTTTGTGTGTTTGCTATTTGATTTAAGTCGATGTGTGTATCGGCTTCGTTCAGGTTTTGACTGGATTGCTCGTGCCAGAGGTTTGCGGTCGGTATAAGTGGTGAACTCCTAACCCTCGACAAAATATCTAAAGTGTTTGGCTGCTAGATATATTGCGAGTAATTCCCAACCGAATGCGGAATATTTCTTTGCGGTATCCGAGAGTTTTTTGGAAAAGAATTCCAGTGGCTCCCAACATTCGTTACTGTATTTTTGCAGTACTACACAAACAGCAGAGTTTGATGCGTCAGTGGTTAAACTGAGTTTTGAGTCACTAAGCGGGTGTGCCAGAAGTGTTATCGCCAAAGATGCATTTTGAACTCTTGATATGCACATCAGATTGCGTTAATCTGTGGAAGAGTTGTCCCAGGTAAAGTTTGCCTTGCTCCTCATTATGCGAGGCTACAAGAATGTCGTTAATGTGGACAAAGACGAAGTCTAAATCGCGTACGACTTCGTTCATGAAACGCTGAAACGTTTCCACAACATTGCGTAGCCCAAATGGCATTCGGGTGAATTCGAAGAAGCCAAATGGAGTAGTGATTGCTGTTTTACGAACGACTTCAGATGCAACGGGCAAAAGACAGTGTGTAAAATACATTTAAAATTCGTATGCGATCTTTGTGTGTCTGATGCACTTGAGGATGCAGAAGTTATTAACTCAGATGACTAAGTACGGGTGTACTACAAATTCAAAACAATTTAAAGTTATTATAAGTGAAATCATAATTATATATTTTTTTAATTAATTTTAAATTTTGAAAATGAATTTTCTAACCTATGCAATTAATTTTAAAGTTTTGTATAATAAATCAACAAAATATAAATATGTAAACGAATTCTATACATATATACCCAAATAAAAAGCTTGTTTTCATACGAATCCTCTATAGAAAAAAATGGGGTCAGATTACATTGAAAATTGGTAATTGAGAAAATTAAAAAAGTTTCAAGTATTTCCAGAATTTTCATATTTCGATAATTCAGAAGAATATATTAAGTTCAAATTTGGTCCTAAATACCTGAGTAAAAACCATTAACGCTAAAATTAAAATGTAACGAATTTTAATCGAATTGCGGTCAAATTAGAAAAACGTGCAACAATTAAATTTTGACACATTCAGAACATTGAGCTCAAAAAGAATCGAGGTAGGCTGTGTCTTCTACACGGCCGTAGGTGTTTTCCGTGATAACGTTTAAGTATAAGGGGTGCGAGAAATGGCACGATGTATGTGTTTGTTAAATTAAATTTCTTTATTATTAGCATCATGAAATGAGAGTACAGTGGTTGTTTGCAAACAATTAAGTACTGGGCGATGGTACGAGAAGTACGATATGAAGCGCAGGGTCTCAGCGGTGATGTAGCTGACGAATGTGAGATCCAGACAAGTGCCTCCCAAAGTCGTCGAGCCTAGTGTGTTGGAGACGCAGCCTAGATTCAAGGTGTCCTTGATGAAGCGCACGAATTCGGGCTTAGCGATGACAACGATGTTGAAATTGCCGCAGAGCGCTAGAGGTATATCATGGAGTCCACAATTACATATGGCGGTACGTACTGGCTTCGGGAGAATGCTTCATCTACACCTATCAGATGAGGCATTTTCCCTTTACAGTGCTCTTCTCTAGTATTGTAAATCGACACTTTGTAGATCTAAATGTTAATTAAAATTTATGTGAAAATTAATTATTTTAATTTACAATATATTATCTGCCACAGATTCTTTACGCACAAATTGACACCAGAATTTTTCTGATCAGATAAAGCGTTCTCTCGCTACAGTGCTTTCAAGCATTTTTAATCGCTATTTTGTAGTTTGTAATTTTAATTAAAATGTATGTGGAGATTAATTATTTTAATTAGCAATAATTTATCTGCCACAGTTTCTTTACATACGAATTAACACCAGAATCACCCCGGTCAGATACGGGATTCACATGGTTGATTGTAAATCGCTGTTTTGTACTTTGTAATTTTAATTAAAATTCATGTGGAGATTAATTAATTTAATTTAAAATAAATTAACTACTACAAGTAGTTTACACAAAAATTGACACCATCGGATATCTGATCGGATGAGCCATTCTTTCGCTACACTGGTTCAAGCATTAAAATCGGTCGAAATCAGAGGTTCGCGGCGCGGGTTCCTTTGCCGCCTGATGAGGTCATTGTGATAATATTATGCGTGACACATAAAGCCAAAGGACCAACCTAAGCAAAGATATCTTTAAATTAAAGGTAATGCTTATAGTTTATGAGTAATTGCCCCCGACCAACGGCTAAATTTCGGGTCATTTTTCTGAACAAGCGGTGCAAAACGTTATCACGTCAAAATGTTTTGCTTTAATTTTAGGTAGTAATTTTGTTTACCGTTCTGCTCCACTCATACATATGTATATGTATCTACTAAAAATATTTAGTTCCGGAGTTTTATAGTTACATCCAATTTTTTTTTTTAATAGTTTAATAATTTTCTGGAATTATAGAATTTTTGCGTTTATACATTTTTTGAACATCAATTGATAAGCTGCGCGGGACATCTGAGATCCTTGAACAGGAATGCCCAAAATGATTAGCTGTAAATTCTTTATTATTAAATACAATTTTTGGGAGCCCTGGATTTTATTTATCCGATTTTGGGGGCCGCAGTGTGAAACAGTTTGAGAAACACTGTTCTAGAGTATAGAGCCATAATCCTCATGATGTATTTTTTAGAAGCTTTTTTAGTGATATAACTTTTCACTGAATTCCATAGGAATCCATAGTAAAAATGGTGTTTTTAGCATCAAATTTTTCAATGAAAAAGCAAATATAAAATGGATACATAAAAGTTTTTTTACCTTTAACAACAATATACAAGATGGTATTAAGTAAATATTAATTACAGGAATATTAAAATTAAATTATTTCTAAAATATATTTTTCAGACTTTCGTTTTGTATACATCAAAGTTGGCTCTGACGAATTCAAATAATACTTGCTAAATTTATCTTTAGTTTTACTAGTGTACGTCAGATGCGTAAGTTGTTTACAGGAAAATACAAAAAAAATTATTTAATCCCAAAATTATGACACGTTCTTAATATTTTGTTAGTTTGCTTTGCTTTTCCTACCATTTTCGAACTATAAATTCTCCAAGTGACAATTTTTGCCATCTATGTAATGTACGAGTATATTGACATAACCATACGAATTATAGTAAGCTTTTATTTCAATTTGACCAGAATGCTTTGTTTTGAATTGCTTCGGTCTAAAAAAAGCAAAGTATTGAAATTCTGACAAAAATGATGAAAAACATTGTTGGTTCAAAACCACTTTTCTCGACGTTTTGAAAGTCCTTGAGTCTGAAAAAGCAATTAAAAAAAAAAAAAATATCCGTCCGCCTGTCTGGACGTCTGGATGTCTGGATGTCTGTGCTCATGGTATCTTGAGAACGGCTTCTCCGATTTGGAATTTTTTTTCGCTAATCTGTTTCTATGGTCAAGGCGGATATTTGAAAGGATTTTGGAGACTGTACGTCAAGAGGGTGGGGTACCTGTCATACGAATTAACCCAAAATACCTGGTTTTATAAATATTTACGATTTTTTTATATAGTATGTTGATTTGATTATCGAATTGGGCATTTTATTGGGAATTGATTTAAAGGTTAAGTTAGGAATCAATTTGCGGGTTGAGTTGAAGTTGAGTTGGAGTTGAGTTGGGGTTGGATTAGGATGTAGTGAGTAGTTAACAAATATTTTTATGATGGAACTTGCTTATTTATCAACCAATTATTATGAAATTTGATATGTGTGTCGGAAATGGGATTCTAAAATGTTTTTTGGCTGAAGTCCTGGAATACGGCTAAAGTATGATGGAACTTGCCTATTTCTGAACCGATTATGATGAAAATCGACATGTGTTTGAATTCTAAAATGTTTCTTGGATGAAGCTCTGGATTATGGTGAATTAGAATAGGACTTGCCCATTACTCAACTGATTATGATGAGATTCGACTATTTCGTTACTTTTACAGAGCATAATGTTACCTTTACAATTGAATTAATTTGTAAATGTTGATTAACCAAATAATTGGAATAAGCAAAATATTTCTATATTTTATTTTTCTATAATAATTACGAATTTTTGGCCCATAATTTGTTGTGAATCATGATCTTAGATAAAATGTAAATACTTATCTAACGCCTTTCTGTATAATGTATCCAAATAACTTTCGTTCACACTGTAAATTTGATTCATTGATCAGCCTAAAAAATTGTAAATTTGTTTACTTTATAAATTTGAAACACAATTATCAATTATTTTATAAGTAGTTAAATCTAGTAAACTTTATATCAATAACTCACCTTGAAATTTAATCTCCCTTTTTCTTAATTAAATTTATCTTAATATTGTATAAAATAAAATTTGTAAACAAAACAGTATCTACTAAAAATGAATGAAAAGAATGAAAATGAAAGAATGTACTAAAATTGCGTTCAGTGTAGAATTTGTAGTATTGTAATCTATATATTAATACGTGAAGAGAAAACTTTGTACCCCTTTTACGCCGCAACCACCCAACCGATTTTTATAAAAATTACACCATTCGAAAGGTATTCTTTTGTAGGTGTGCGCAATCTATGTTAAACGAAAATCGATTGGATAGTTCAGGAAAAATCGCCTGAGGTAGTTTCCTTTACAATCCATACACGTAAAACCCAAACGATCAAAGTAGTACAATAATACTTTAATTTTATTCTGTGAATGAATGAATGAAAACCGATTTTCATGAAATTCAGCTTGTACGATGGAAATAGGATTCTAAAACGGTTGTTAGATAAAGTTCTGAAATATGGCCAATTAGGAAGAAACTTCGCCATTTTTTATCCGATTTTGATAAAATTCAGCATGTCCGATGGAAATGTGATTCTAAAATGATTTTAGATAAAGTTCTGGAACTGGCCAATTAGTAACGCTTTTCGCCATTTCTAATCCGATTTTGATTAAATTCAGATACTGGGCTATTTCTTATCTCCCATTTCCATCGTACGATGGAAATTTGATTCTAAAATGATATTTTATATAAAGTTCTGAAATATGGCCAATAATGAAGAAAGAACTTTTCCATATTTATCCAATTTAATGAAATTCTGCATGGGAATCTACACTGAATTTTAGATAAAGTCCTGGAATATCGCCAATTAGGAAGGAACTTGAAAATTTCTTATTCGATTTTGATGAAATTCAGCATCACGATGAATGATGAAATCATTTTAGAGTCCATTTTCCATCGTATATACTGAATTTCATCATAATCGGATAAAAAATGGTCAAGCTCCTTCCTAATTGGACATATTCCAGAATTTCATCTAAGAATCATTTTAGAATCCTATTTGCAACAAACAAGTCAAATTTCATCATAATCGGTTGAGAACTAGGCAAGTTTCATCATACTTGCCCATATTACAGAACTTCATCCAATAATAATTTGAGAATCCCATTTCCATCGTGCATGCTAAATTTTATCAAAATCGGATAATTTTAATCGGATTTATATATAATATGTGTTGCAAATACATTAAATAAAATAAAATAAAACATTCATTGTTTACGTTTATGTCAAACACATAATAGTCCGTCGTTTGCTTACATTCATACTGCCAATGTCAAACACATAATAGTCTGTGGCCAAACAGTCGCACAGGGTAGAGATTGTCGTTAAAAAATTTTAAAATGTTGTCTAACAAATAATTACTGACAGATTAACTGAATGAGCTGTGTATTTTGTGTGATTTCAAATATTCCTTTTTTCAATAGCCTGTGGAGTGTATGTCAAGTGAAAAAGGCGTTTGTTTTATATTTTGAACATACATCTGTTGCAAAAGGAAATTGTGAGCAGCAATTTGAATTGACTAACTGTCGACTAAATATTATAATACCTATTAGTGTTTTCAACAAAGTGAGTAGGTAAGTACATTTTATTACTTACCGTATTTGCCGGACCATAAGACGCACCTTTTTACTCTGAAAATTTAACCGAAAATTGGGGTGCGACTTATGAAACGAAGTGCGTCTTATAGTCCGATCAAGAAATCCCACGAAAATAAATTAGGGATTTACATAAAATTAATCGGGGACTCACGTAAAATTTAGCAAATTTTTAGTCCGATTGGGAAATTTTACGAACATAAATTGGGAATTCACATAAAATGAATCGGGGACTCCCGTAAATTTTAGCAACCATGAAAATGAATCGGGGATCCCCACGGGAATGTCAATATTAGTTAGTGTAGTAGCGTATGTGATTTCGTACGGTTTAATAAAGTATTTTTATAATTTGAATTTATTCTTTAAATGTTATAAAACCAGAAAATGAGTTTAAAACAAAAGAGACTTTCTTATAATGTGAATTTTAAATTAGAAGTGATAAAATATGCCAAAGAACATGGAAACCGCGCAGCAGAAAGACATTTTGGTCCACCACCTACAGAAAAAATGATTCGTGAATGGAAAAAACAAGAAGAGCAATTGAAACTGCTCAGTAAACATAAGAAAACATTTCGTTCACACTTACCAAAATGGCCGGAATTTGAAATACAAATAAAAAATTGGATAACAGATCACCGAAGCAATGGAATATCGGTTTCTACAAAAATGATAATTTGCGTCTGCGAATGGTATTGGTGATTTCACAGGATCAACTTCTTGGTGCTTCAGATTTATGAAGAGACACGGGGCTATCCATGCGTACGAAAACCAGTCTAGCCCAAAAAATGCCGGTTGACTATGAAGCTAAAATTATAGAATTTCATAGATTTATCATATCAGCTAGACGGAATTTTAACTTTGATCTTAGCCAAATTGCTAATATGGATGAAGTGCCTCTAACATTTGATGTTCCTTCAAATCGTACTGTAGATTCTAAAGGCACCAGATCAGTAACAATAAAGACAACAGGTCACGAAAAAACGCACTACACTGTAGTTTTAGCATGTTGTGCGGATGGTAAAAAGCTACCCCTTATGTTAATCTTTAAAAGAAAAACATTATTAAAAGATGAAATCCCCCGTGGAATTATAATCCACGTTCAAGATAAAGGTTGGATGGATGAAATGGGGATTAAATTATGGCTAGAAAGGATTTGGGAAAAACGTCCAGGTGCGATGTCAAAAAAGCGTGTGTTGTTAGTGTGGGATCAATTTAAAGCACATACAACAGCACATACAACTAAAACGCTTTTAAGAAAAATGAACACAGAAATAGCGGTCATTCCTGGAGGCCTTACAAGCCAATTACAACCTCTTGATATGTCAATTAACAAGCCATTTAAAGATTTGATACGGGAGGAGTGGAACAAATGGATGACAAAACCAAATCACGATAGGACCGCAACAGGAAGAATAAAACGACCTACAATTATTGAAGTGTGTACTTGGGTGAAAAATTCTTGGGAAAAAATAAAACAAGAAACAATTGTAAAGTCTTTCAAAAAATGTGGGATTAGTAACGCGATGGACTGAACAGAAGATGATTTTGTATTCGAAGAATGTGAAGAAGCCGACAGCAGTTCAGAAAACATTTTAATAAGCGACAGTAGCGAGTCGAGTGAAGATGAGTTGAGAAAATGAATGTTTAATATTTGTAAACACAAATTATGAAGTAAAATATATTAATTTTTTTTGTTTTTGTAAAAATTGTGTCTTTGTGCGTCTTATCGTCCAAAATATATTTTTTTCGAAAAATTGATAGATACATTTTGGGGTGCGTCTCATAATCCGATGCGTCTTATCGTCCGGCAAATACGGTAAATTAAACCTTGTGTAATCTTAGCTTCAGTAATTTCATTACATGTTTTTTTTACATTTAGATATTCACACCTACTTCCATTGTGCCACGACATAGAACATTGACTGGCCGGAGTGAGAGACAAAGAAGAAGGAATATATATTCGCGTGTAAGTCTAAATCATAATAGACCAAATTTAAATTTAAATAGTATAAATATTGTACAAAATGATGATATTACTTTAGGGGATACATTTAAATGTGCACTGAATGTCGTTCAAATAAATTTTAATAGTTTTGATTGCGGATTAATGCATTTGCAATGCAGGTTTTGCAATGCAAAACATTTCGAATCTGAAGTCACTTTAGGTGAAAGGACTGCATTCACTTCATGTTGTCATAAGGGTAAAGCATTATTACCGGCATTAAGTCAAAATGATTATTTTAAATCATTATATGATGGACTTGCCTTCGATAATAAACGAACCTTCAATAAAAAGAAAGTCAAAAAATTATTTTGAAAATATTCGTAAGTACAATTCATCATTTGCTATGGTTAGCTCAGAAGCTAAAATATCGGATACAGTTACGCGTGGAGTGTACCATTTCAAAATACATGATGTTTTTTATCACAGATCAGGACCAATGACTGCTGGATATGGCCGCTCGCCATGCTATGCGCAATTATATTTCTATGATGTTGACACTGCTGTCAATTATAGATTAAATGAACACTTTAATCAAACATGCAATAACAATATAATGCGCGAAATTTCTTTTGAATTGGGACTCATTAATCCTTTCGTTCAGTCATTCATTGCAATGAAAGATCATTGCCAGAGGGTTGAAAATCAAAATAAAGAAATTTGTATGCTCATTAAAGTAAATCGTGATTTAGACCTACGCCGTTATAACGATGCAATTCAAACTGACGTAGCAGTAATATTTAGTACAGTTGATGGTGAGCCACCCTTTGAACGAAATATGGTTTCGTTTTCAAAAGTTAATGGTACCATCAAAAATATCTCTGTTTTGGATTCATCATTAGACCCTTTAGCGTATCCATTACTTTTTCCAAATGGTGATACTGGGTGGCACATCAATATTTCTCATAATGTACCAACTACATCTAATTCAAGAGCGCCCAGAAATAAACTAACAATGCTTCAGTATGCAGCCTATAGACTTGCAATTAAAGAAAATTTTAGCATGTTGCACCATTCACAAAAATTATTTCTACAGTGGATAGTTGATATGTATGTAAGAATAGAGGGCACAAGGTTACATTTCATTCGACAAAATCAAACAATTCTTAGGTCTGAAGTTTACAACAATTTAACAGATCATTTAGAATTAAACCCCAATGCCAATAATGTTGGCCGTAGAGTAATTTTACCATCTTCATTCAATGGATCTCCAAGAAATATGTACCAGAATTATTTAGATGCAATGTCAATTGTACAACATTTCGGAAAGCCTTCTTTGTTTATTACAATGACTTGCAATCCAAGTTGGCCTGAAATAGTTAGCAATATTGGTGTAGGGGAGTCTGCTAATTTTCGACCTGAAATTGTTGTGCGTGTATTCAAGTCAAAACTGAAAGCATTAATTGAGGGCATTACAATAAACAAAATCTTCGGTAAAGTTGAAGCACTCATTTATACAATTGAGTTTCAAAAGAGAGGATTGCCTCATGCTCACATTTTACTCTCTTTAAATGGACAAGATAAAATTGTTAACACTACGGATATTGATAAAGTTATATCTGCGGAGATTCCTAACATTCAAACACATCCTACATTACATGAATATGTTGTAAAACACATGATGCATGATGCATACTTAATCCAAATTCTGTATGTATGAGAGATGGCAAATGCACAAAAGATTATCCAAAACAATTTAATGAATTTACATGTGAATCATTAAATGGATATCCATCATACAGAAGGCGTGATAATGGTATTAATGCTGAAGTTCGCGGTAGTTGCCTCGACAATCGGTATGTTGCACCGTACAATCCGTATTTACTTGCCAAATTTAACTGCCATATAAATGTTGAAGTATGTACTACAGTTAAAAGTGTTAAATACATTTATAAATACGTGTATAAAGGCTATGATAGTGCATCTGTTGAATTAGGTGCAGAGGGAGATCAACCTGGTCAAGAAATACAAATTGATGAAGTGAAAAATTTTTTAAATGGCCGTTATGTCGGATCAACTGAAGCTGTATGGCGCATCTATGAGTTACCAATGCATTTTCAATCACATGTCATCGTTAGACTCGACATTCATTTACCACTTAGGCAGAATGTTTACTTTCGAGAAGGGCAAGAACGTCAAGCAATTGAAAATGCAAGACAAACAAAATTATTAGCATTTTTTGAATTGAATCTATCAGATCCTTCAGCGCTTGAATATAAGTATATTGAAATTCCTTTGCATTATGTGTGGGACGATTCCCGAAAAAAATGGAAGAAAAGAAGACGTGGAGGTGATAAAATCATTACACGCATATATGTAGTATCACCAAAAGACATCGAACTTTTCCATTTACGATTGCTTTTATTACATGTCTGTGGTCCAAAATCATTTGAGGATGTTAGAACATACAATGGAATTATACACACTTCTTTTGTTGAAGCGTGCCATGCTCGCGGCATTGCTTCAAATGATAGTGAATGGCGCGAATGTTTAAATGAAGCAAAAGAATTACATTCACCAAAACAAATGCGAAATTTATTTGGTTACATTTGTGCATTAAATGTGCCAGCCAATGCATTCGCGCTATGGAACGAATTTAAAGTATATCTTAGTGAAGATTTTTTGAGAGCTAACAACGAACAAGTATCCTTTAATAGAGCTCTGTTAGAAATTGAAGATATTTTGAATGTTCATAATTTGTCATGTCAAGAACTTGGTTTACCAGTTCCCACATATTCGCAGAGAACGGACGAAGCAAATGCTATTGATCCAATAGAAGAAGAGTTTCTGTTTTGTGAACTTTATGAAACTGCAAATATTGAACAGCGTGATTTAATTGATCGTGTGATTCGTGAAGTTTTGCATCATGATACTGGATCTAATGTTTTTTGTTTAACCGCTCATGCAGGTTTTGGAAAAACATTCACACAAACAGCAATCATTCACAAATTAAATTCGCTTAATATTCGTTGCATTTCAACAGCGTTCAGTGGCATAGCTTCAACTCTATTACTTGGAGGTAGGACTTTACACAATGTATTTAAATTGCCTATTCCCATTCTGGAAAATTCTGTAGCGAATATTACCGCAAATAGTAGCTATGGACGTTACATAAATTCATCATCATTGATAATTATTGATGAAATTTCTATGTGCCCACTGCAAGTGTTGAAAATCATAGAGAGATTACTGCAGGATCTATGCGATGAAAATAATAAACATAAACCATTTGGAGGGAAAACGATACTTCTGTGCGGTGATTTTCGGCAAATCTTACCAGTTGTCCCACATGGATCACGTGCAACTTTAATTGAAAATTGTGTCACGAGTTGGCATAAATTTATGTATTTTCATAAAGTAACGTTTACTCAAAATATGAGAACCTTGCCAAGTGAAATAGAATTTGTCGAATTCTTGAAAAAAATTGGTAATGATGAAGCCCCACAATTCCCTCAGTTTGGTGAAAATATTATTGAAATACCGCAGCAATTAATAGGAGAAGAAAATAATATTATTAATGAGGTGTATGGAAATATTTCCGAAAACCTACTCTCAGATAACATATTGAAGTCAGTTATTTTAGCACCTAAAAATGATGATTGTACTTTTATTAATACTGAAATACTTAATCGAATACCGGGTGAACAGAACACTTATCATAGCTACGATAAAATAATTTGTGATGATGACAATGAAATCAATAATTATCCAGTAGAGTTTATGAATTCTTTGACGATTAGTGGTTTGCCACCACATAAGTTAGTATTGAAAGTTAATTGCATCGTTTTACTGATCAGAAACTTAAATACAAAGGAAGCATTAGTCAATGGAACAAGAATGCGCATCAAGTGTATGCATCGTAATGCCATTGATTGCGAAGTCTTAACAGGAACCGCACGCAATAAGAGAATTTTGATTCCACGTATAAATTTAACATATTCTGGTACTGTTTTACCATTTAACTTTCAAAGAACTCAATTTCCAATTATACCTGCATTTGCGATGACAATAAATAAATCTCAAGGACAAACATTCGAAAAAATTGGAATTTTATTGAGGCAGCCAGTTTTTACACATGGTCAATTGTACGTCGCAGCAAGTAGAGTTCGATCATTCAATGGTTTGAGATTTTATATTTCCGAATATAATGGCCAAGGGCATTTAGCAAATGATGAAAGAGTTTTTACAAAAAACATCGTTTACACAGAAGTTCTGAATCATTAAATTCATTTTTAAACTATTTTATTTTCAATAAACAATATATGAAAATCTATGAGAAACGCATTTTTTATTTCATTTTTCATTTTGTATTAAGTTTTTATTTAAATTTTATATAATCGAAAAAGATGGTCAAAATAACTGTGTATCTTTGGCGAGACCTGATCAGTTTGGCAATAAAAAAGACGCAAGGAAAAACCCAAGGATGTTAGCGTTTATTTGATTCTATAATAACACAAAAAAAAATTAAAACTGAAAATGATATGTAGCATATAAAAAAATAAATACGATTACAAGCTGTATTTTGTTTTTTTTTCAATTGTTACTAACATTATATTTTAAATTTCATAGGTATTGCAGGGAATTAAGGCAAACCAATACACGCTAATGACGTATTTGTACTGCGAGCGTGTTGACGCAATAGGGTAAAATGCAAAAAAAATAATATGCAATGATTATAGAGGTATACTCTTTCACAAAATAACCTCAATAACTCTCAAACTTAAAAATTTTATGAATAACGGTCGAATTTCGACCCACTGGGCGACCACTAGTTATCTTTATTGTTCAAGCCTATTGTAAATAGAGTTTGAATTTGAATTTGAATTAGAATTTGAATTTGAATTTGAATTTGAATTTGAATTTGAATTTTAATTTTAATTTTAAATAATTTCAACGTTAATTTTATTTTTAACTATAATTTTAATTTTAATTTTGAATTTGGATTTGAATTTGTCTTTCAATTATAATTCGACTTTGAATTTAAATTTAAATTTTAATTTTAATTTGAAATTGTATTTGAATTATAATTTGAATATGAATTGGAATATGAATTTGAATTTAAATTTGAAGTTGAATTTAAATTTGACTTTTTTAGTTTTAATTTGAATTTGAATTTGAATATTTTTGGCTGTTTTCCAAACGAGACTTATTTGAATATTTATTTGTGGAACTTAACTTAATACATAAGAAATTGTTCCACAAATTAAAGTACTTTTCATACCAGACGCCTCCTTAAGTTTTCATAGTAAACCATTGGATTTTTTTTTTTTTGAAAAATTAAAAATTCATTATTTATTTATCGATTTGCTTCTAAATTGGTATAATAAACCCGATACAAAATTCACAAAATATGAAGCAAATATGAAGCTGAGACCCTTTCATACCGGCGGCGTCGGCTTTGCACATTTAGTTGCTATCAAATAATTTATATAGGTCCATTTTACACGTGAATTAGAGCAAGAAATGAGATATGTATTATGAATTTGAAGCTAGATATGAGCTAGATTTTTCGGTAAATATAAAATAGTTGTACTAAAAATGTGATTTGTAGGTTATGTTGACAAAGCACTTTGCTTTGTACTACTTTAAAATGTGGCAGTCGAGTGTGGAACGCATTGCCTTGGCTTTGTAGATTGCAAATTTGCTTCATTGCAGTATATTTTGATTTTTTTAAAATTATCACTTAAAAATAAATTATTTCTCCACAAATTGAATTTATTTCTATAAAATTAAACGATATTAATCAAATAAAACTAATTTACATAATTAAAAAAATGAAATAAAGAATTTATATTTTTGAAGCTCAAAGCCGAGGCGCCTGGTATGAAAAGTACTTAAGTATTCGTTTGGAAAACAGCCTTAGTTTTAATTCGAATTTGAATTGGAATATGCGAATTTGAATTTGAAGTTGAATTTTAATTTGAATTTAAATTAGAATATGAATTTGAATTTAAATTTAAAGTTGAATTTGAATTTGAATTATTTAGTTTTAATTTGTATTTGAATTTGAAATTGATTTTAAATTTTAATTTGAATATGAATTTGACTTTGAATTTGAATTTGAATTGGAATATGCGAATTTGAATTTGAATTTGAAATTGAATTTTAATTTAAATTTAAATTTAAATTTAATTTTTATTTTTATTTTTAATTATAATTATAATTATAATTATTTATTTTATTCAAACGATTTATTTGTTTTTTAACTTATTTTTATTTTGCATATACCCCTACGTTTCGACGGTATATTCCGTCATCTTCAGGTGGAAATTAATTATAAACAAAATTTTCTCCATTACGTTTTTTCAAATTTTACAGTAATGTCTAAAGTGTCTACGTTTATGGCCAAAAATAAATTTTATATAATACAAAGTTTAAATTTAGAAATAAGATTACATGAAAATTCAATTTAAAATAATATTCTCATAATAATTTAACAAAAATTTGGAAACTTCTTGTATATTTAACAAATTTTGAGAATTTTGAGTTTTTTTTATATGTATACTCGTACTTTCCAAAATAAGCCTTTTAGTAAGATTTACTTTAGACATTACTGTAAAATTTGAAAAAACGTAATGGAGAAAATTTCGTTTATAATTAATTTCCCCCTGAAGATGACGGAATATACCGTCGAAACGTAGGGGTTATGCAAAATAAAAATAAGTTAAAAAACAAATAAATCGTTTTAATAAATTAAAATAAAAATTTAATAAAAGAAAACCCTATAATTATTTATAATTATTATTTTTTATAGAATTAGAATTTTGAATTTGAATTTGAATTTGTATTTGAATTATAATTCGACTTTGAATTTAAATTTAAATTTTAATTTGTATTTGAATTATAATTTGAATTTAAATTCGAGTATGCGAATTTTAATTTTAATTGGAAGTTGAATTTTTTTATTTTTAATTTGAATTTGAATTTGAATTTGAAATTGAATTTTAATTTTAATTTTAATCTACCGTCGAAACGTAGGGGTATCTATAAAATAAAAATAAGTTATAAAACAAATAAATCGTTTTAATAAATTTAATTTTAATTTTAATTTGAGTTTGAGTTTGAATTTGAATTTGAATTGGAATTTGAATTTGAATTTGAATTTGAATTTGAATTTGAATTTGAATTTGAATTTGAATTTGAATTTGAATTTGAATTTGAATTTGAATTTGAATTTGAATTTGAATTTGAATTTTAATTTTAATTTTAATTTTAATTTTAATTTTAATTTTAATTTTAATTTTAATTTTTATTTTTATTTTTATTTTTATTTTTATTTTTATTTGAATTTGAATTTGAATTTTACCCAAAACGTAACAATTTTTCAAGCTACGAGCAACAATGAGCTCTTTTACAGTTCTAAAACTGATAAAATTATATTAGATAAATATTTTATAACTGTAGCTTTGCTCTATAGCCCAAACAACGGATAATAACTCTTTCTCAATTATTGAATAATGCTTTTCGTGACAATTGAGAACTCTACTGGCAAATGCGACGGGATGATCGAAGTTATCATGATCTTGTGATAGTATCGCAGCTAGTGCCGCATCACTCGCATCTGTGGTTACTACGAATTCTTTGTAATAATCCGGATTCCTTAATATTGGAGGGTTGATGAGGAATGTTTTTAAACGAATAAACGATTCCTCGCAAAACGGATCCCATACATATTTTGAATTATTTTTTAAAAGCGACGTAAGTGGCTGAGGGGAGTTCCCCGGACTGGTATTTGGAACTATGAATTCATTTTCTAGCATATTAGAAATTTGTGAATTTATTTCGGATTTAAAGGAATGAGGTATGCGATATGGCTTAGTATAAACTGGCTGTGCTCCATCGATCGTAGGTATCTTATGGGTAACAGCATGAGTAATAGAGAACCTATCTCCTTCAAGAAAAAAACAATCATTGTAGTCGCGGCAAATTTTTAAAATGGAAGATTTTTCTTCTTTATTTATGAGGATTGCAAATTTAATTCTGTATCGAGTTTCTTTAATCCGGATTCCAAAGGGTTTTCCCACGAGCTGATGTTAAGTAAATCATAGTTTTCAATGTCATTAAGATCTAAATGAACGTCATTCAACTCAATTAGATAATCATTGGTATTTACCACACTAACATAAGCTATATGTCATCATGACTTTGGACTAAACAATTTGCCACAAACACACCAGATACAATTTGTTTAGAATGACAGAACGACTGTGAGTGAATACTAAGTTGAATGGGTTTTGTTTCAGAGCAAATTTCTAATGTATCGGTATTAAAATCGACTTTGCATTGAAATTTTCTTAAAAAATCATTCCCAATAATACCATCACATGAAATAGGGAAGTCATCCAGGACTACATGAAATGCTTGGTGAATAGTATTTTTATCAGGAAGAATAAATTCAGCATTGCATGTACCTAGGGTTTCTAAAGTTTCTGACGTAATACGTAAATATTTTACTAAACTAATGTCGGATCCAGTATCTAATAAAAATGTTGTAACTTTATGTATCGAAATATTTAAAGGAATTGTAATAAATTTTATAGTACATAATTGACTTGCTAAACATATTTGAATCACTGGAATTTCGGAAATAAATAATTCTGATAAACTAGGAAGGATGTTAGTGTCGGCACTATTTGGTTTATTACTATTTATATTTATTGATTGATTTGCTTAAATTCTTTCCTTTAAATCCGAACTACTTGTGGAACCAGATTCTGTGATGGTGGTTCGGATCTTGGGCAGTTTTCCAATTGATGATCCTGTAAACTTAAAGATTGAGTATTTCCACCCAATAATCTATTGTGATAACTTCTAATTTTCTTTCTGCATTGTGAAATATGAAGTCCTTGACACTTACAGTAATAACAGTACAAAACACTTACTGATTTAACCGGTGAGATAGAAAAATTAGATTTTGTTGGGACATTTGCGGACTGATTCGAGGAAGGGGTTGAAAATGGGGTTGAAACAAATTTGAGTTTCCTAACGATTTATTAGGAAATGATGTCGATGGTTTATTTATTCGAAAACAATTCATTGCTGAATGCCCTAATTTCGAACAAATTTGGCATCGAATTGGGAACTGCTACATTTGTTCTTTTACCTATTAAAACTTTTTCTTCGCAGGCTCTTGTGATGGCTTATTTTAATGTGGGACATCTGCATGGTTTGACATAGCTATTAATAGGTTATAATAAACCTTCAACAAATGCAGTTAAAGCCAGCTTTAAATTTGACGATCGCACATAAGTTGATGCTTCTGTACCTTCTCTGGCAATAGTTGCTTCATTAAGGCATGTCGTCAATTGCTCTATTCTTGCTGCATTTGTTCTGGCATCTTCGTTTCCCTGTTGTTTAATGTTAAATAGTTTCACATGTAATTGTTCTGCAGAACGAATTTCTGCAAATCTGGAATTTAATTCAGCTCGTAATTCTTTCCAATTTTAATGAATTTTATTTTTTCAGCAGGCTTTAAAGGATCGTGTATTAAATCACAGCACGACAAGAACTTGTGCAATTCTAACGGATTTCCATTGAAATCAGGTATTATCTTTATAACTAAATTGGGATTAAAGTCTTCTGTCATTATGTAATTTAATCAAAATTTAATTTTTTTTATTTTTTTACGTAAGTATTAAATATATTTAAGAATTTTAAAATATTTTTTTTACGAAAATGGAATATGTTATTAGGTAAAAAAAGTAAAATGGCAAGAGGAACCAAATTAAGCGAAGAAGAACAAATACAAGTATTAAGTTTTCGAGAATCCGGATGGACAATACGGGAAATAGTTGCTAGATTAAACCGTGGAAAAAATGTAATTCCAAAATTTGTAACAAATCCGTCAGATTATGTTACTATAAAAAGATTATGTCGTAAACCCTTATTGAGCAAAAGAGATAAAAGGAAAATAAAACGCTTAGCCGTTATTAAAAAGACTTCTCCATCTCAAATTCGGCATTAATTAAATCTTCCTGTATCTACAAGAAGGGTGCAATAAATTTTAAAGGAAAGTGAAAACATTAAATATTATAAACGGCTAACGAAACCTAAGCTATTACAAAGGCACAAAACAAGTTTTGGGATTCAGAATGGCAATTTGTGTTGTTTAGTGATGAAAAAAAATTTAACTTAGATGGGCCAGATGGATGCCAAAAGTACTGGAGAGATACTCATCAAGATCGTGAATATAGGCACCGTAGAAATTTTCAAGGTGGTTCACTTATGGTATGGGCTGCATTTGGTCATCGTGGCAAGTCTCCAATATGTTTCATTTCTAATAAAATGACATCTAATGAATATGTCGAACTGCTCGACAATGTTCTTGTCAATTTTGGAAACAAGTTATATGGAAATGAATGGAAATTCCAACAAGATAATGCGCCTATACACAATGCTAAGCATACTAAAAATATTTTAGAGCTCAAAGTTGCTATTCAAACAGAGTGGAATAACATTGATTCAGCAACTTTATACAACTTAACAAACTGCATGCCTTATAGGTTAAGTGAAGTAATCCGACTTAAGGGTGATCATATTAATTATTAACAGTTTATTATAATTTAAATAAATATAACTAACGGTCAATTTTAAGTTTGTTCCTTATAGTAATTTCGTATGAATTCTTTTTATATTATAATTTTAAAATGAAATTAATTTAAAAAAATTAAATTTGGTTTATATTTTCTGTTTATGTCACTAAGCTCATATTTAATAAAAACTATTTTCAAAAATTTCTTTTTCTGTTATTGATTTTTAGCTAATTTTAAGTTGTCCCTTATAGTTATTTCGTGGATATATGAAAGTTCAATAACGAAATGTTATTTGGTGAGAAGTCATTGATACTAGTAAATATAAATTAAAATAGAAAAATATAATTATAAAATTGACTTTTATGTAACTAAAATTGAAAAAATTAATTTAGATTTTGAAAAGTATAATTTTGGTTCATAAATTATACATAATTTCAAAGTGGAAATGTATGAAATAAACCCGGAAATAAAGATTAGTTTTTGTTTTTAGTTTTTATTGCTAAAATGCGCGCACTATTGCATACATCGTTTTCAAAATACACTGTGTACAAACTGGGTTCGCAGATGATTATAATTTTGATAGATTTAGCTATAAAAAGACTTGGTAGCATGAGAGTAATCACCAGTTAAAACAATTCTGTGTAAATACGTGTATGATGTACGCGAATAAAATGTTTTTAAAATTATTTGTATTTAATGTGTTACTGTGTGGTGTATTTTGTCAATATTACATTTCAGAGTTTTCCTACGAACTTCCGGATGGTGATACAAAAAGTTTACATGTAACGCTAACTAAATCAAGGTATCGGCAATTTCAAATTACGCTCAACTGCTACAATTATGACTCGTTAAAATTTTTTGAAGAAGGTTTTGGTTCAGTTATGATTTGGCCTAACATTCGATTTTATTAAGTGCTTCAATAATGCAACGAATAATGAAAATTTTAATTACGGCTTAAATACGTGGTTTAATAGTTTACCATATTTAAAAGGCCGTAACTCTAACTCGATTGGATACCCGTTAACTTTACGGTTGAACGAATATGCAGAAGTGAATAGTGATTTGTTATTTGAGAATGTGGATTTTGGAAAATTTAATTCGTTGACATTTAAAAATGTGGGTTTCATTTCAAGTAAATTTTTAAATCAATTACACTGTAAAAACTGTTGGTTTGATAATAATGGTCGCATCGATTTTAATGAATTTACTGGCTTGAAACAACTTTTAATAAATTGATTAATTTCAAATCTGAAAATTTAAAAAAATTTGTTAAAATAATACTGTTAACAATGAAAGATTTTGATCCGCATGATTACAATGCATTAAATGTACCGAGCTTATTTGAGCACAATGTAAAAATCACAGATATTCAATTGGAAAATTCGAGACGAAAATTTACCCTACATGAGCAAGTATTTCGTGGACTAAGGAGTATTTAAAGCATAAGTTTACATGGGTTGCAATTGGACAACATTCCTAGGAATTTGTTTAAGGATTTATCGGATCTAAATAATGTGTATTTGTCATCGAATAACATAAAGGCTGTGGATCGATCTATTTTCCAGACAAATAAGAAATTTTAATTTGGTTCATTTGCTGATAATCCATTTTACACAGAGTGAGTTAATCAAAATTGTTGCCGTGTAATTCTAAAACTTAATTTTTTTTCAGACCACATGAAAAATTGGAATCGTTTGATTTGGGTGGCGAATCGACTAGCCTAGAACTGGGCAATTTCACAGAACATACCTACATTCGATTTATTATAGCAATTGAACAAGTAACCTAATTTAACCAGCGTATCATTCCAATCATTTCTCATCGATAATTTTAATTTTGAAGACTTCAGAAAAATACAGTTGGAGCGTGGCAAGCCTGCTCTTGATTTGGAGTACATTAAGTCGCTTGGAAATATTATTCAATTAACTATCTACAATAATTAATTGAATAATATTTAATTCAATTATTAATCTACAACACAAGAAACAAAAGGTACAAACCTTCAAAGCGACTTTTCATAAGTTGTCTTTTCAAAATGGAAAGATTACCAATGTCACACCACCTGTACTTCTGAAAAAGCAAAATTTGTCTATAGCGTTTTATGTTAAACCGATTTGAATAATAACAGATTAACTAAAATGATAAATCTCACTTATGATCGATTTCAGAACAAAACAGTAAATCCTCAGTTAAATAATAACTCGTCGCTTTCTTCTTTTATGAATTTGCAACTTGTTTCAAAATTTAAAATCAAGGTTGCATTGATTATATCTCTTTATTACATGAGCATTTTAAAGGTAAAATTAAATATTTGACTTTTCAATATCGCTCCAATAAATATTTAATTCTCCAGTTACAATGCTTATGTAATAAAGAAATATAATCAGGATAGCATTGATTTTGAATTTTGAAACAAGTTGCAATTTCATAAAAGACGAAAGAGAAGACACATTATTTAACTGAAGAATTGCTGTTTTGTTTTGAAATCGGGCATTAGAGAAAGATTTAGTAGGCTAACTAAGTAACTACTAGATTACTTCTGGTGAGGTCTACCTGGTACATATAGTTAGAATGTTAATTATTATAGTTTTATACCTAGTCATAACTACTCTAATTACAGATAAAATTATTTTGGTTTGACTTTAGAATTAATCTGATTTTATTAAACGAAATTTAGTTCTTACCTGTATATGGAGCACAGCAAATTCAATACATCTTGTACGAAGAAGAAATATTTTGTGACAAATAGTATTATTTTGTACAATAATCAAAAATAAACAATAAGCAAAATAGTTTGGTTTAGTGCGTGGTTAAAGAAAAGTGCTTTACTTAAACTAAATGCGTAAACGTTTAGTGGTATCGAACTGTTGTTGTTGTTGCAATCAATTAGTTGACATACAAAATGTTGCAATTAAACAAAAGATTAAACAAACAATAGTTTATCGTCCACAACACGAATTAACATAACCGTCAATTTGGGGTAAGTCTTTCAGTTCCTGCGTTGTGTGACCGTGTGAGGTTATGGGCAACCGGTTTAACAGCATACATATCTCCTATCTTATCTTAATTTTAATTATTAGTAATAAAGAATCTTATGTACGATACATTTTTAATATTTAATAATAAAAAAATTCCATTCAGATGGGGTTAAAACAAGGCAATTTTATCTGACCGATTTGTAAACAATCTCTCATTAATTAAATATTTAATTATTGAAATAATTTTTAAAGCAAATCCTTTATTACATTTCGCTTAAGTAGAAAGCACAAATCAATTTAGGCACAATTTTCAAATAACAACATATTTACTAACACTTTAAACCATTCAAATGTTCATCAAGTTCAGTTGAATTTATTTGTTTTATGTAGTTCACCTCCGGTTGAATTTCATCATCTGAATTACAATAATCGCTATTCATGTATGTATTACCATACGCCAAAGTTGGCTGTACATAGTGTGTATCATTTCCAAATACTGGATTGCCACAAAGGTTTAAGGACCAAACATTGATTAAGAGATCCGCATCGTCGGTCGGAAAAATTTCGATTTTATTATTTTTTAAATTAAGAGTTGAAAGCTTTTTCCAAACATTCGCATCCTGATTTTCCGATGTTAAAACACTTAACGAATTGTTTTCAAAATATAAATCAATTCCACGAAGATTGTTGTACTGCTGGGGATATGGAATATAGGGGATCTCCGTTAATTTTTTGTTATTACAATTGATTTTAACTTTTTCCGTTAATGGATTGAATTTGCAGCCACAAATTTCGGGACAATTTTCAGTGAATGTTTGATCAAATTTCTGTTCGAGACGATAACATGAATCGGGTATGGTAAATTGGACGAACAATCGACTTTCGTTGAAATAAAATCCTGGACGATCATAATAATGTTTGAGATAATGTGGAAACAAATACTTAATCATGGTACAATCGTGGCACATAGCATCTCCAGAAAATTCTAAACGAATTACTGTATTCAATTGTTTGTTTATATCGAATTCCGATTGAATAATATTTCCAAGCGATTTAATGTACTCCAAATCAAAAGCAGGTTTACCGCTCTGAATTGTAGTGTATAATACGGTGGTACGCTCCGACTGTATTTTTGTGAAGTCTTCAAAATTAAAATTATCAATCAGGAACGATTGGAATGTTAAGCCAGTTAAATTAGAACGTTTGATCAATTGCTCCATTAAATCAAATGTATGTGCTGTGCAAATGAAACCAAATAAAGTTTCTTATTTGTCTGGAAAATAGAAGGATTCACAGCCTTTATGTTATTCAACGATAAATATAAAGTAGTTAGTTCTGCCATATCTTTAAACAACTCATTTGGAATGCTGTCCAATTGTAACCCTTGTAGAAAGATTCTTCGAATACGCTTTAGTCCACGAAATACTTGCTGATGTAGGGTAACTTTTCCTTTCGAATTTTCAAATGTAATTTTCGTGATGTTTACATTGTACTCAAATAGGCCCGGTACATTTAAAGCATTGTAATCATCCAAATCAAAATCATGAATGGTTATCGTTATTAGTCGAATAAATTTTTTTAAATTTTCAGTTTTGAAATTAATCAATTTATTAAAAGTTGTTTGAAACCTCTTAGTCTTAGTGTTATTGCTAGGAAATTCATTAAAATCGATGCGACCATTATTATCAAATATGCAGTTTTGACATTGTAAATGATTTAAAAATTTACTTGAAATAAAACCCACATTTTTAATTATTAACGTTTTAAATTTTCCAAAATCAAAATTCTCAAATAATACATCACTATTCACTTCTGCATATTCGTTCAACTGTATTGTTAACGGATATCTAATAGGGTAGTCTGTTTTGAAATAATATGGCAAACTATTAAACCTCCTATTTAAGCGATAATTATAATTTTCATTATCCGTTGCGTTATTGAAACACTTAACAAAATCGAATGTTATTCCATCTCGTAACGCAAGCTCTAATTCACCGAAACGTTCTTCAAAAAATTTTAGCGAGTCATAATTGTAGCAATTGATCGTAATTTGAAATGACCAATAATTTGAATAATTTGTTGTTATATTTAAACTTTTTGTATCACCATCCGGAAGTTCGTAGGAAAACACACCACACAGTAACACATTAAACACAAATAATTTTAAAAACATTTTATTCGCGTACATCATACACGTATTTACACAGAATTGTTTGGACTTGTGTTTACTCTCATGCTAACAAATCTTTATATAGCTAATTCTATCAAAATTATTGTCACCTTCGAACCCAGTTTGTACACAATACAAGACACTTAAAAATTTGTTTTTTTTTCTTTCTAATCTAAACAATTTTTTAAAGTTATGCTAGTAATGATAGTGAATCTCTTGTTGTTTATATATTTTGAAAAGGCTGAATGTGAAAGTGCACATATTACAGCAGTGAAAACTGAATACAAAAACAAATCTATTACGCAAACGGTTTTTATTTTTGTATTTTTTACTTAGTTCCAATTCCTCGGGGAAAATTGCGCAAAACTTGCGAAACCCAACAAAAATTTTTTAATTTTAATAGAATCAGCCCTTTGAGTGTTATATCTGGAGATGTATTTTATTGATGTGACTTGTCTATCGCATAGGAGAAAATTCAGTTCAAGTTTCCCGTGCGAAATCTAGGAAAATTTGAAGAACGTTCCAGCCGAAAGTAAGAATTGAATATATGAAATCAGCCTCTAGAGTTTTTCTGTCTATTCACGGCAAAATAACATACACTCACTCATGTCTGCACTCGTGCGGATAAACAAATTCATTTCCTTAAAATTAAAATCAAAAATTATTTCCATAAACGAAGTCATCCCAGCAGTCTTACATACATATATGTACAGCAAATGATCGGTCTCTGAAATTATTGAACATTTGAATTAGTAATTTATTCAATAATTGTCCATATTTATACTTAGCTTGTAATTTGTAAATTGTTGTCAAGGTCAACAATATTTTGTTTATATTTTTAATTGTTTGATATTTCGTCAGCTGTTAGATTAAGTACTAAAAATATTCTTAAAATAGTCAAAATGATACCATCTATTATTGGTCATGCACAAAAGATCTTTTAGGTCGCAGTGCGGGGTGGCTTGAACGCCCACATGGCCCTCAACTAATCTATTATTGAGCATTGTAACCATTAATACTATCTTAGCTTTAAACCTTTATACCAATTAAAAGATAAAAATTAAGTTTTAAATTACCCGCTATACCTTACCATAAGCCAAATGACTTAATTAACCAATCAAAAATTGCCACCATGATAATGGTTAGATTATATTTATTATGGTTCACCAACTTGGGTGGACCATTTTTCTTGAATATTAAGGGAGTTTTTGTGATCAGTACAACTTGTAATTTCAAGATATTGAAACCGGAGTTGAGAAGCTCAATTATGCGTTGATTGAGGGAAATAAACTAGCCATATCTAGTACCATATACAGTCCACCGTCGTTCATTGGTCCTTCGAGCCAGATCGATAACCCATCAAAGAGGAAATTTTGCACAATCAAACAACCGAGTTAAAACCTTAAGTATACCATTTTTTATACATATGTATTTAAATTATTACATAAATCGTATATTAAGTATACCAATCATAACCGTTAAAAAGAAAGAAAGTCGGAATTAAGTTTTGTGCAACGAAGTGAAGTATAACAGCCATTCGTGCAAGCATACATATTATTAAATCATTTAATATGGATGCGCATAAAAAACGAAGATCAATTATTAAAGGTCAAATGATCAAAATTTTAACATTTGCTGACACTTTTATGGCTACCATAAATTTGGAAGAGATTAATCACGCCTGGAAAAAATCAATACTTTGTGGACCGAGCTCACAAACTGTGAAAACAACATGTTCGAATTAGATGCCGAGGCGGAATCACAATCAGGAGACTTTGATTAAAATTATTATAAAGCGATTTCCTTGTTAAATGTCGCTATCCGCCGGTTTCACACTGCGGCTCAATTGAATACCAGTCAACCAGGTGAAAATTCAATTAATTATCATTCAGCATCTGAACCTAAATTACCGCGCCACGATATACCGTTATTAAAAAGTGACCTTCAGGAATGGCAAAGTTTTTTTGACCTGTTCAATAGCACCGTGCATGAAAAGGTGTCACTTGAGGCCGCTCAAAAGCTCCAATATTTAAAAGGCTTGTTGAAGGGTGAACCGCTAGGTTTAATTATAAACATTTATCAATTATCGACGCTAATTACATTGAGGCGTACCAAATCCTGTGTAAGCGATATAACAAAAAGAAGGCGACAATTAATTCTTATATCGAAACATTTTTTAAACAACCGGTTATCACTCGTGTAAATTCTTCTAAGATACGAAAATTGGCTGATTACCACCGAGGAAATTATGAGGGGACTCAAAGCTGTTTGACCGCAAGGAGAATTGAGGGACCCTTGGCTAATCTACATCATAGCTGAAAAATTAGACGATGATAGCAAGCAGTTCTGGCAACACGAGGCGTCGAAAATTGATCATCCTACTCTTTAAAATTTAACCATTGATGGGGTCAAGGAAACCGGATATAAGACGTCATTTCGAACAACCATGGCCTTAAGAGACTCTAATACCACATCCATCAATACCGGTAAAGCTCCAAATTGCCCGTTGTGCCACGTAGAGCACATGTTATACTTTTGCCCGACATTTAAAGATATGAACATCGCGAATAGAGGAGTATTCGTTAGGGAGACTTCACGCTGCTATAATTGCCTAAGTGATACCCACACAGTAAGCGTTCGTGTGAAATTTGCAGAAAACGACATAATAGCCTTCTTAATGTAGCTGACACCTCAATGCCAAACCAAGCAGATTCACATCCATCAACTATCTCGCAACCGGCTAGTACTGCACACTCTCCGACAAACACACTAATAAGTTTATCGCCATTCTCACTAACGACAACCAACGTACCATCAATCACCAAGTTAACAACGAATGTTGTACCCAGTGATGTACCCAATGTATCTGATTCTGGAACCCAGTCTCACACCACCGCTGCAATTCATATAAAGTTCATTTACCAACTACCAACAAAGCATGTGGAAAGCTTCGACTGTGTCGAGCATTATTAGACTCAGGGTGATCGGCATCATTCGTTACCGAGGCTTGTATCCACCAACTGTCCTTACCACGGCAATAAACAAATACCTCCATTATCGATGTGGGAGATACCAAAGCCGGTACCGCACGTTTATCAGCAGTTCTCGAGATTTCATCGAGATACCAACCAAATAACAAAATCAAAGTTCATGTGCTAATATTTCCCAAAATCACCGCAGTAGATATTCTGCTGGGAGTAGACCACTTTTTTAATATTTTGACAGAGGGTAAAGTCTAACAAGGTCAAAATACCCCTATCGCACAAAATAGCATTTTCGGTTGGATAATTACCGGCACTGCTCAATCCCATGAGAATTAATGTTCATTTAGTGTCAGTTTTAGTACTGAATTAGAAATAGATCGTTCACTTCGCCAGTTCTGCGAGATAGAAGAAATTCCGTCAAGTAAACATTTAACCGAGGAGGAAAAATTGTGCGAAAGTCATTTTGAAGCCACTCATCAACGAACCAACCATGGAAGATTTCTAATTCACCTACCACTTAAACAGTACAAGAAAGAAAAATTCAAGCGATATGGCTATCCGGCGGTTGTATGCTATGGAAAACCAATTTCGAAACCATCCCAACCTAAGATCAGACTATGTGGAGTTTATGCGAGAATACATCACCCTGGGCCAAATGGAACGCATATCTCCCACATGGCGCATCATGACTGTTGAAAAAGTTTATGAAACCCTTACATAGCTTGTAGGCAGGTGCATTGCAATAAGCTACTATTGGTCTAATTGGAATGCCTTCTTTATGGATTTTAGGTAAACCATAAAGAATTGGGGCAGATGGATTCATAACATTTAAAAAATAAAAATAAAAAAAAAAAAAAAAATCAACATCTGGAATTTTGTTATTCGACCGTTGACTAATCAATAATCATATACCTGTGTTTAACTCACCCCCTTTTAATTTTTATTTTTTAATGTTTATTGCTGTCACCAATTTTATTGTTTACCACTCCCACATTTTTTTATTGGTATATTTTGGTTTCACTTTTTGCTTTTCCCAACTATATATATATATATATATATATATATATATATATATATATATATATATATATATATATATATATAACTACATTTTTATTTTTACAGTTTAGTAGATACTCCTGATGTTGGCCTAATAAGCCGAAATCGATCGAGTGATTTATTAAACCTTTTGTAATTTTGCGAAATATTTAACAAGTGTTTTTAAAAAATTTTAAAAATGTGTGTATTAAGTGTGTTTCGCCAAGTGCCTACGGCAGAAAGTGTAAAAAGTGTTAACATATTAGATTTAAGCTTCGAAGCAACATTACCAAAATAATTTTCAAATTCATCTGCAATATCAGAAGCAGTAGTTACATTTTCATTACGAGATGTTACAATTGAACTAATATGATTTACTTCAGAAGCTTAACACTTCATTAACACTTCGCCACATAGACTTAGCATCATTACAACAATTTTCGAATTTTCTTACATAATAAGCGTATCGCGCAATTTCAATTTGTTTTTTTTACTTTATTAATATAACCAACAACATACAGTTATAAGCGATCGTTATCTTTAACACGCTTGGCCTTTTTCAGCAACCATTTTTTACGTTCAATCATATTCAGTAAAGCTTCAGATATCCATGGTTTAATAGGACACCTTTTATGTGGCTTCTATTTTTCTAAACTATCTACATAAACTAGATTCCATAGTTCTAAAAGTTTATTAGAAAAATCGGCTGCACTAAACTTTTCAATAAATTTACAAACATTAATTTTAGGATTATCAGTTTTGCAGCTACATACATCTCTTAAACTTGATGATTCTAAGCTATACTATATGAAAGTTCAATAACGAAATGTTATTTGGTGAGAAGTCATTGATAAATATAAATTAAAATAGAACAATTTTATGTTAATTTTGAAAAGTATAATAATTACAATTATTACATAATTTTAAAGTGGAAATGTATTAAATAAACCCGGAAATAAAAATTAGTTTTTGTTTTTACATCGTTTTCAAAATATATAGACAACAAGTGATTGTGAGAAGATCATTACTAGTACAAACTGGGTTCGCAGATGATAATAATTTTGATAGAATTAGCTATAAAGAGACGTGTTAGCATGAGAGTAAACACCAGTCAAAATAATTCTGTATAAATACGTGTACATTATTGTACGCGAATAAAATGTTTTTAAAATTATTTGTGTTTAATGTGTTACTGTGTGGTGTATTTTGTCAAAATTACAATCCAGATATAAAGTTTTCCTACGAACTTCCGAAAGGTGATACAAAAAGTTTACATGTAACACAAACTAAATCAAGGTATCTGCAATTTCAAATTACGCTCAACTGCTACAATTATGACTCGTTAAAATTTTTTGAAGAAGGTTTCGGTCAGTTAGAGTTTCAGTTACGATTTGGCCTAACAATCGAATTTATTAAGTGTTTCAATAATGCACCGGATAATGAAAATTTTAATTACGGCTTAAATAGGTGGTTTAATAGTTTACCATATTTAAAGGACCGTAACTATAACTCGATTGGATATCCGTTGACTTTACAGTTGAACGAATATGCAGAAGTGAATAGTGATGTGTTATTTGAGAATGTGGATTTTGGAAAATATGATACGTTGACATTTAAAAATTTGGGTTTTATTTCAAGTAAATTTTTAAATCAATTACAATGTAAAAACTGTAGGTTTGATAATAATGGTCGCATCGATTTTAATGAATTCCCTAATAATAACACTAAGACATACTGGCTTGATACAACTTCTAATAAATTGATTAATTTCAAATCTGAAAACTTAAAAAAATTTGTTAAACTAGTACTGTTAACAATAAAAGATTTTGATCTGGATGATTACAATGCATTAAATCTACCGGGCTTATTTGAGCACAATGTGAAAATCACAGAAATTCAATTGGAAAATTCGAGACGAAAAATTACCCTACATGAGCAAGTATTTCGTGGACTAAAGAGTATTCAAAAAATACATTTAAATGGGTTGCAATTGGACAACATTCCCAGGGATTTGTTTAAGGATTTATCGGATCTAAATACTGTGTATTTGTCGTCGAATAACATAAAGGCTGTGGATCCATCTATTTTCCAGACAAATAAGAAATTTTCATTTGTTTCATTTGCAGATAATCCATTTTACACAGAGTGAGTTAATCAAAATTGTCGCCGTATAATACTAAAACTTAATTTTTTTTCAGGCCACATGACAAATTGGAATCGTTTGATTTGGGTGGCGAATCGACTAGCCTAGAACTGGGCAATTTCACAATACATACATTCGATTTATTACAGCAATTAAACAAGAATCCTAATATAACCAGAGTAACATTCCAATCATTTCTCATCGATAATTTTAATTTTGAAGACTTCACAAAAATACAGTCGAGGCGTGCCACCGTATTAGCCACTAAAATTGAGAGTGGCAAGCCTGCTCTTGATTTGGAGTACATCAAGTCGCTTGGAAATATTATTCAATCGGAATTCGAGATACATCATCAGTTGAATACATTAATTCGTGTAGAGTTTGCTGGAGATGCTATGTGCCACGATTGTACCATGATTAAGTATTTGTTTCCGCATTATCTTAAATGTTACCGTGATCGTCCAGGATTTTATTTCAACGAAAGTCGATTGTTCGTCGAATTTACCATACCCGAAGCATGTAATCGCCTCGAACAGAAAATTGATCAAACATTCACCGAGAATTGTCCCGACGTTTGTGACTGCAAATTCAATCCATTAACGGAAAAAGTTATAATTAATTGTAATAAAAAAAAATTAACGGAGATCCCTCATATTCCATATCCCCAGCAATACAACAATCTTCGTGGAATTGATTTACATTTGGAAAATAATCAGTTAAGTGTTTTAACATCGGCAAATCAGGATATCAACGTTTGGAAAATTATTACGTCTCTTAATTTAAAAAATAATAAAATCGAAACTTTACCGACCAATGATTTGAACCTTTTAAGCAATGTTTGGTCCTTAAACATTTGCGGCAATCCAATATTAGCAAATTATACACAATCAGTAGAGCCTTTTTTAGCGTCGGGTTATAAAGACATGAGTTTTTATTCTTGTAATGCAGATGATGAACTTCAACGGGTGGTGGACTACATTAAAAAACAAAAATCAAGCGAACTTGATTCATATTTGAATGATTTAAATTGTTAGTAAATATATTGTTATTTTAAAATTGTGCCTAAATTGAATAAGCGCTATGTAAATTTGGTGGAAGTTTTATTGGTTTTAAGATTTACTTATTTAAAAATGAGCCTTTACATTTTGTACATTTTCACAATAGGGTGACACGCGACCCGGATGACTATTTTCTGTAGCTGTCACATCACGGTTCACTCTATCACCTTCCTCTGCTTCTTCTTCAATGTATTCCCCTTCTTCATCTGTATCGTCGTTCAAACCATCTTAGTAACGTTTCATGAATTTTGCGCTTGTCGATGTTGTCGACATCGTACTACCTCTTATGGCCCAAGATATTTTGGACCAATTTTATTTCCCACTATTTCGCCGACGCTATATATTGAAGCATGTTTTCTCCTTTTATCATAGGCCCTGCGATTTTCCTCTTGAACTTTTAAAATTTGTTCTCTCGCCTCTTCTCTTAGATTGCTATGACTTTCGCTGAAACTCTTTGCTTCTTCTTCCTCTATTATCTCCATTAATTTATGATCCTCGGGACAGCGCATCTTTATCTCCATCAGCAACTCGAACGGTGTCATCCCAATACTTCTTTGGAAAGTGGTGTTTATAAAACATTGAAAGGAATCGGTGTGCTTGTATAATTCATCAGGTTTCTTCAAACTTATCTTCGTTAATACCGGTATTAAAATTCTAATAACACGTTCAACTTGCCCATTACCGGTTGGCACGCCAGTCGTAATGGTCCTTTGTTTAATCGACTGGTTTCTACAGTATTCCTGGAATTCTGACGACGTAGATGCAGTACCTTGATACCGACTTCTGTAGCTCCAACTTTTGGAGAACTTCTTTGGTAGTTGTGGATTTCGACGGGTATAACCACACAAATTTTGAGAACCCATCCACAGTACAAAGGATGTGTTTGTACTGCTTATTGGTTGCTACAAGGTTCCCCATCTGGTCCAATTGATAGGTATTCAATGGAGTATCACCTTTCGGTATAGCATGCAATAACCCTTCTTATTTACCAATTTTATTCTCCGATAAGATGCATGGTATGCAATTGTTTATGAATCTACGTATCTTCTGGCCCAACTTTAGAATATAGAATTCCCTCGATATCAATTCTTGCTTTTTGCTTCCCAAAATTACCTTGATTGTGATAATGCTTGATAACCTCCATTTGCATTTGCCTCGGTACAACAATAGATAACGAGCCTTGAACTGATTTAAAAAGAATTCCGTTGGGATGTTAATCTCGATCAGTTCTCTGGGCTGCCTTCACTCTAGAAATTACACAATCTCCAATCACCATAATCACCGGATCCCTACTCATTGCATCAACATACCTCATCTTACTTCCTAGTCGATGCTCGAGTTTGTAATTAAACTCTTGAAGTTGTAGTGCCCAACCGGTGATTATTGCGTTCAACTCTGTCTTATTCATAGTGGCCAGATAGCCCCACGTCTACACGTTTCGTGGAAAATTCAATTTTTTTGAAAATCAACTGAACTATAGCCCACAAATTCAGAGCCACAAAAATTCGAAAATCTGCAAATGTGCTCCGATTTCGATGATTGATACCTCTATCAATAGGCGTTGAGACCTGTGATTGTCATGCCAATGGCCATTTGGATCGGTCGAATATTTCTACACGTTTCGTGGAAAATTCAATTTTTTTGTGAATCAACTGAACTACAGCCCACAAATTCAGAGCCACAAAAATCGAAAATCTGCAAATGTGCTCCGATTTCAATGATTGACACCTCTATCAATAGGCGTTGAGACCTGTAATTGTCATGCCAACGGCCATTTGGATCGATCGAATATTTCTACACGTTTCGTGGAAAATTCAATTTTTTTGAAAATCAACTGAACTATAGCCCACAAATTCAGAGCCACAAAAATCGAAAATCTGCAAATGTGCTCCGATTTCGATGATTGACACCTCTATCAATAGGCGTTGAGACCTGTAATTGTCATGCCAACGGCCATTTCGATCGATCGAATATTTCTACACGTATCGTGAAAAATTCGATTTTTTTGAAAATCAACTGAACTATAGCCCACAAATTCAGAGCCACAAAAATCGAAAATCTGCAAATGTGCTCCGATTTCGATGATTGACACCTCTATCAATAGGCGTTGAGACCTGTAATTGTCATGCCAACGGCCATTTGGATCGGTAGCATATTTCTATACGTTTCGTGAAAAATTCAATTTTTTTGAAAATCAACTGAACTATAAACTGTGTTTGCCCACAAATTCAGATCCACAAAAATCGAAAATCTGGAAATGTGCTCCGATTTCGATGATTTATACCTCTATCAATAGGCGTTGAGACCTGTAATTGTCATGCCAACGGCCATTTGAATCGGTCGCATATTTCTACACGTTTAGTGAAAAATTCGATTTTTTTGAAAATCAACTGAACTATAGCCCACAAATTCAGAGCCACAAAAATCGAAAATCTGCAAATGTGCTCCGATTTCGATGATTAATACCTCTATCAATAGGCGTTGAGACCTGTAATTGTCATGCCAACAAAAAATTCAATTTTTTTGAAAATCAACTGAACTATAGCCCACAAATTCAGAGCCACCCAAATCGAAAATCTGCAAATGTGCTCCGATTTCGATGATTGATACCTCTATCAATAGGCGTTGAGACCAACGGCCATTTGAATCAGTCGAATAGGTCTATACGTTTAGTGAAAAATTCAATTTTTTTGAAAATCAACTGAACTATAGCCCACAAATTCAGAGCCACAAAAATCGAAAATCTGCAAATGTGCTCCGATTTCGATAATTGATACCTCTATCAATAGGCGTTGAGACCTGTAATTGTCATGCAAACGGCCATTTGGATCGGTCGGATATTTCTATACGTTTCGTGAAAAATTCAATTTTTTTTTAAAATCAACTGAACTATAGCCCACAAATTCAGAGCCACAAAAATCGAAAATCTGCAAATGTGCTCCGATTTCGATGATTGATACCTCTATCAATAGGCATTGAGACCTGTAATTGTCATGCCAACGGCTATTTGGATCAGTCGGATATTTCTATACGTTTCGTGAAAAATTCAATTTTTTTGAAAATCAACTGAACTATAGCCCACAAATTCAGAGCCTCAAAATTCGAAAATCCGCAAATGTGCCCCGATTTCAATGATTGATACCTCTATCAATAGGCGTTGAGAGCTGTAATTGTCATGCCAACGGCCATTTGGATCGGTCGGATATTTCTATACGTTTAGTGAAATATTCAATTTTTTTGAAAATCAACTGAACTATAGCCCACAAATTCAGAGCCACAAAAATCGAAAATTTGCAAATTTGCTCCGAGACCTGTAATTGTCATGACCAACGGCCATTTGGATCCACGTGGTCAATAGTACTTATTTTCATATTATCGTCACACGCACGATAAGCCCGATCCAAAAATGTTTTAATCTTGAAAGCGCAATTTTCTTGCTTCGTCTATACAAAATCGTTCTAATTATACAAAAATCGTAATCATCTTCTTCTACAAATACCGTCTTGGGCTTCGCAATTTTGCCTTGCCTTGCTTTTCCTCAGTCAACCTCTTCCGTATTAAATCCGTGGCTTGCCTTTTGCCCTGTGGTGCTTCCATATTACGTATACCAAACTCGTATTCTAATTCCTCCTCATCCAAATGTTCTGGTCCCATCTCATGATTACTCCACTCAGTTTGTGCCATGATGGACAAAAATTACAGACGGAATCCAAACTTGTTATTTATTAAACTAATTCTAACTCTAAGGAACAATATTCAAAAATGGATTGCCCCCAAATGCACCGAAGCTCAAAATCCTAAAAAACAAAAAGACAAAATAAAACTCTTTCCCACCAATGCAAATTAATTCCTCTAAAATTATCAAAGAATGTTTAATTCACAAATACCAAGCTAAACATTTAATTACAACCGTAATTGAAACTGACCTCCAAAATTGTGTTAATTTGAAAATCAAACTATGCGAACCTAAGACGTGTACCTAAACAATGATAACCGTTTGCTAAATTATATTTTATTGGTATACAGTTGAGTTTATAAAAAACAAAAATAAATAAAAAATTTTAGACAAAGAAATGATGACAAAACCAGTCTGCAATTAACAAATCAACCTAAACCAACAAAAAATTGTGTTCAATTAACTTTTCCCGTTAAATCGCCCTATAAATGATACAGTTCCAACACGATTTAATGCCAAATATGTGGTCAACCTTCCAGAACAATTTGAATCATAAAGCAAAGTCAAACGTTGGGCGCCAAAATGTAACGCGCAAAGCTACAACCCAAGACCGATAATCTGAAACTGGTATAAAAGGATCGGAAAGGTATAACAATAAAAATTAACGACCCACTAGATTATTGGCCTGTAACTAGTCACTCATAAATTTATTTGACTACTTTTTTAGCTTTGTGTTTTTCAAAAAAAAAAAAAAAAACGACGAAAATGCACTGGTTGTGTTCGCTCTTTGCTTTTATGTCCTTCTGACCCGCTGACCCACGACTTCCACCCGCCACGCGTCTTGAATTGTATCAATAGGACCGCCTAAAATAAATTAGGCAGAAAAGACAACGGTTAGCAACCCGCGTAATTGTTTTACCACAAATATAGCGCGGTGACCCCCTCTCGACAGGGAAAATATTATTGTACAAAAAATATTGGGCGCCACCCTGGACTTCGAGGGAGCCTTCCACTCTGATGCAGGTGTTCGAGGAGAAATGATCAGACGCTATATAAATCCGGTAACAAAAAAAACGAAAAAAAAAAGGAATATGCGGAAATTGTGACTGATTTACCAGCTGTTTCTGAATTTCATGGCCTCTCCAACTTCTTCATATATACATATATTTGTCCATTCACATATGGTATGTCCCCCGCTGTTTGATGGGGAACTTCGATGGTTGCGGCTTTTGTCTTGGCTAGTAAGCCCCGATCGATGCAAAAAACAACTTCCGTTATACTATATTGAGTGTGCGGCAGCACACCAATCACACGGTACACACAACGTATCGCGTACCGCTTAATACATATGCAGGCACTAAACTATTTCGTGCACAAAAGGTTTAGATATAGGCCGTTCTATTTGGGCGTTCTATAAATTTTCACCAAACAGCGGCGCACGCCGTTACATATGAACGATTTTCACACAAAGTCTTGGGAAAATAACTACAAATATGATTAAATGCTTCTTCACTGTAATTATTATCTACAGAATATTTACACTTAGAACGTTTTGTTTCCCATAAGTAGCTACCCACACACATAAACACGATCAACTTTCACAACTTAAAACGATTTCCAGTACGAACGATGATGACATAGGAAAAATCATGAGGGAAGCCATCAGTCCGGGTGATAAGCTCGCAGTTGCTTTGAGGTTTTTAGCAACTGGAGAAAGTTACAAGAATCTAGATTATAACTCTAAGCTATCTAAACCATTCTTGGCCACAGCAATTATAGACGTATGTGAGGCTATTTATAAAAATTTAAAGGATCAATTTTTAAAGGTAAATTAAAACAAATTAATATACAATAAATATTATACTTAAAATTAAATGATAAATATTTTATTTCAGTTTCCGACTACCAAACAAGAATGGTCAAAAATTGCAAACGACTACAGTCTGAAATGGCAATTTCCAAACTGTTTGGGTGCTATCGATGGAAAGCACATTGCTTTCAGGCCATCTAGAAAAGAGGCCCCGTTGTTCTACAACTATAAAGGCTTTCACAGCATAGTGCTACTTGGTCTGGCAGATGCCTACGGCAAATTCATTTTCATTGACGTCGGATGTAATGGCAGAATACACGATGGTGGTGTATTACAAAGATCCAATTTAATGTATATACTACAGCAATCTGATAAATTTCTACCACCAAAAAAATTGATTGGAAATTCAAGAATGTTGCCATATATGTTTATTGGTGATAATGCCTTTCCCTTGTCGGAAAATTTGATGACACCATATCCATATACTACCACGGATGATAACAAAAAAGTATTCAATCGAAGGTTAAGTCGAGCGCGGCAAAATATTGAACGATCGTTTCGAATTTTAAGTAATCGGTTTCAAATTTTCCAAAAACCTATAAACCTTCATCAAAATAAAGTCAAAGTCTTAGTACAATGTTGTTGCGTTCTGCATAATTTTTTAATTACCTGAAGCCAATGGAATAGAGAAGGTCATGTTTCTGAAGAAGAAAATACAACGCCTCCCCAGAATGCAGATCGCCGTTTAAATCAAAAAACTTCAAAATCTGGCGAACTTGTCAGACAACAATTAATGGAATATTTCAGTACCGAAGGTGCAATATAACATTATTAAATAAAAAATTGTATTCATGAAATTGAAGTTTGCGTTTTACTTTCACATGGTTCTTCAATGGGTTCGATACAGATGCCCATGTTGCATATCCCAATATTTTTTAACGCATTGTTGCTTCTGATAGTGCATGCTTTGTGTTTTTGATAGTGCTTGCTTTGTGATTCAACACTTTTTGTCAAATTGAATTAAAAATCATACATATGGGAAATGTGTCCATTTGAATCTGTATGCAGGTGATTTATAATAAATTGTAAATATCTTTAAACAGCTAAACTATCGTGAGTATCGAAACCATTTATTTACCAGGAATACAGAAATAGATATGTGTAAGAAATCATTTAAAACTGCTAACGATAGTTTTGCAAAGGGAAATAAAATACTGCTTTTGAATTTATTAAAAATTGTATTTTACAAAATTATTCAGAAATAATAATATCTTCGTCTTCAATAATATTATCAACAAAAACATCATCTATCGCTAAATGTACTAAATCTTTTTTAGAATGTATTGATGGTTTCTTACTATTTGTTAACAAAATATTTTGTAGTATTGTTGATTTTCCTTTTAGTCTTTTCAGTTTGTTTATTTGAATTTCTTTAAATGGGGTATGCACTGAAGTAGGATTTGTCATTTGGCCATGTTCATTGATTTTATATGATAAGTGTGAATGTAAGGGTAAGGGTGTATATGTTCGTGGTAATTGCATATATGATTGTGAGGTGATCGTTGAGCTAGGCTGCGACTTATTTGAGAATACATTTATATTTTTCGAATAATCGTAAGAATCATTTGAAAACTGTCAGGGTGATGGTGAATATATGTTACCCGGTGGGGAATCTTTTTTATAATGTATCAATGGTTTTCTACCATTTTTTAACAAAATATTATTGGTTTTCCTTTTATATCTTTCAGTTTGTTTATTTGGATTTCTTTAATTGGGGTCTGAACTGAAGTAGGGGTTGTCATTTGGTCATGTTCATATCTTTTATATGATAAGTGTGAGTGTAGGGGTGAGGGTGTAGATGTTTGTGTCATATATGATTGCGAGGTGTTCGTTGAGCTAGAATGGAACTGATTTGAGGGAATATTTATATTTTCCGAATAATCGAAAGAATCATTTGAGAACTGTAAGGGTGATGGTGAATATATATAACTCGAAGGGGATTCCGAATAGTGGAATGTGTCGTTTAAATATTGTCCTGATTTCAGTTGTTGTTTCTCCTCGTTTATTTTTTATTAACCAGCTGGAGGATTTCCAATTTTAAACTGTCAAAATTTTCTTCTAGTTTAATCTTTTTTAAAATGCTGCACAAATATCTGCAGAACTCTTCCTCTCTCCCAAGTGGTTGTTGAGCTAAGCGGTTTGTTAAATATTTTTTAGTAAATTCAAGTACACCAGCGCATTTGTCCTCCAGTTCCTGTGATCGCAACTTGGGTTTCTTTCTCTCAAAATACGTATACAAAAAATAACATTTATGAAACATATCATTAAATTCAAAGGGAATTTATCTAATATCGTTTTTTTAAATAAGTGACGGCACTTAGTTGTCCAAAACCAACATAATTCGTCAAAATGGGCAATAGCACCATAGCCACACAGAAATTTTCCAAGGTGGAGTATTTCTGATAATTTGAACATAAAACGGGATACATATTTGAAAAGTTACACAGTTTTTTATTACGAATTGTATTGCATCACCGATTTATTTTTATATAAATTACTTTTTGTACATTATTCTCCGAATTTTCTGATTTTTCGGATTCATTTATCCCAATCTGGAAATAAAAACAAAACCATTATTATATAAAAATATAATTATATGTAATGTTATGTTGTATTAAACATAAAATTAGATTAAACTTACCTTCGACAAATCTATATTAGATGAGCTTGGCTCCGTGTCATTGCAGTGCAATAAAAAGCCAATCTCATTAAAGCACCACAATGTGGTGATCCGCCGCTTCTTTTGGAACTTTCAATTTTTTGTTTTTCCTTCCAAATCTGGCTTTGCAGTGTTCTTAATTTTCGCTTTATTCCTTGAATAGACACACTAGGCTTTATTTATTTTAATTTATCAAGAATTATATTGTATTTTTCGTATTTCACGACCTTATTAAGGAAATTCTTGTCTAAAGGATTATAAATGCACGGGTATTGTTGTAGCTCATTAATCAACAATAATGTCTGTTCCCGACTCCAATTGTCAAATTGATTCACCATATTTTTATTAAATATATTAATTAATACGAGTCAGAACCAAAACTAAATTTACTAAAATTATTATTAAAACAAAACACTTTTAAATTTACGAATCAAACAAAACACAAACAATTAAATTTTTTCTATTAATTCTTATTTATTTTGTATTAACGTGCTCTATTCAAGAGGCAAATTCAAACGAACATTCGGTAAACAAAAAATAATAATATGTCCTTGAAATATTTTATATTCCTTTTTTGTTTGTATTAGTGCGAAGAAACCTGAGAATTAAATTTATTTTTTGTCCAAAAAAGAATTACGAATTTCCCCACCCTAAAATGAGTTTGTATGTAAAGGGGAAAGAAACAAAGAAAGAAACGTAATGCAAGAAAGCATGTGTAAACACAGTGATCATTGATATATTTAAAAGCTCACTAGATATAATTATTTTTAAGTGTTTACGATATTATTTGCAAAGTATTTTCGGTATATTTATTTAGATATTTAAATTCCATATTACACGGTAATCTATTCATTTTATCTTAAAGACACCTAGGGAACAATTGTTGGAATTTGAAAGGTGTATTAACTGGGTTGGACACGGTTCACCGTCTCATGGTTTACCGCCCATGGTTTGCCGTTTAACAGTTCACCGCGCACGGTTTACCGACAGCAAATTTCACCGCGTACGGTTTACCGACAGCAAATTCACCGCCAAGATTCCCGAAAAACAAAATACAATTTTGGTAATTCAATTTGACCGTCCTGAGAGTGAGGACCGTGTAGTTATTTTTCGGACTTTTTTGGTTAAAAAGTACTCAAAAAGACCATACCTTGGCAGACCTTAGCGCGTTATAATGTCTGTATAATCAGTCTAAGCCGAACATCAACGAGTAGTATAGGTAAAATGGACTGACATAAGGGTGATTTAAATGCAATCGTTTTACTGAAAAATAGGAATTATTTGAAGCTAACCGACTAAGTTAAAAACGAATACCGAGCATTTTACAGATAAAATCGACTGACAAAAGTGTGACTTAAGGATAAACTTTCCACCAGCAAATTGGCACTGCAATTAACCGACTGAAGGACGAACGAATATCGAGCATTTTACAATAAGATTCTTTCAGCTTTTTATAGACACACACGAGACACGACACACAATATATTAATAATAATGGATAATCTCAAAATAAAAAGTTTGATCTACTCATCAGGTAGCTACGACCAAAATACAAAAATCGATCTACTCATCAGGTTACTACGACCTTAGTACAAAAATACAATTCCAACTTCATATATTAAGTATGAGGCAAGAACGTAGTGACTTAGCGAATTATAAATTCACTAAATCAAAAAAACACAAGGAAAACTTTTCATTTCTGTGTGTTTCATGCCCACACGAATAATAGAAAGGCAGACAATAAACTTCTCTTTCTAGCATTTTACAGGTAAAATCGACTTGTATTTAGTATCGGGTAAAGATCGTGTTATTGTTGGTGCGTATTCGTCATTACCGCATTTTAATAAATTTTTTAGAGTCGTGTGAAGATCGTGGTATTTGGGTATCTGCTCGGACAATCTTGCTATTTTATTTACATTCGTGTAATTGTATCTTAAATTGTGTGATCGTCAAGTAACGGTTATGTGGCATTACTAGGTTTTAAATTATTTTAATGTCGCGTCGTGTAAAGATCGCGGCACATGGGTATGAATTCGTAACATTTCGTTCATATCGATGAACATTCGGGTGATAATTTCTTAAAATTTTAATTTTTTGTTGTAATTTTGTACCGACCATTTACACACCTCTAACCAAGCGGTTAGAAATTGTTTTTCGGGATTTACATTAATTTCATCTCATTCACCGCCGCGGTGAATGAGATGAAATTAATGTAAATCTTGGCGGTGAAATTTGCTGTAATTCATGTTTATTGATATTTTCAGTGTTTTCAATAAAACTGTAAAATTATGAATATTTTTTTAATTTATTTCAGTTAAATAACAATTTGTAGCTAAACTACTTAAAATCTCAAATGTTGAATATTCATTTTTTCTTTCCAAAATTCTTTTGATTCGACTTTCTTTTTTAATTTTTGCAGCCGAACATGGTGGTTTCTCACCAATCTTGGCCTTCTCAACAATGATAGACATGTGAACATACTCCTTCTGTAGCACTTTTGCCAATTCAATAACACCAGCATGTTTGTGGCCAATCAGAACTTGCAAGCGACGATGCCAAGCTTCAATGTTATTCTGAGTTGTTGGCAATGCAAATTCAAGTTGTTCTGCAATACTCCAGAATGAGGGAGGGTACGGTGATGATGTTTGTATGTAATTAATCTTTAGCCATTTTGCCAGTATCATGGAATCCTTGCACATGTATGGTATTACGCATTTGAATGCTTTTGGTATTTCATCTGGATCCATATACGCCAAACATTTGAGTATTCGGACGCGGTTAGCAAACTCTGTATCACAACCGTATCTGCGTTGCAATCCAAGTGATTGTACTTTCCTCCACAGAATTTCGCCAAAATGAAAAAAGCAACCCTTAAATTTTGCGTTCTTGAAAAATTCTTTGCCGGCTAATGAAATTGTTTTTTCAAACTCGGTCATGATAATTTTTGGGTTCGGATCAAGACCATTGAAGGAACACAAACCAGAAATGGAATAAAAAAAATTTTCATACGAACTTCTTTTTTTGCTCGACATTAGGCAATATATAATTGGAACAATCGTTTCATGAACCATAACGCAAATAGTGAGTAATTGCCTCATGATAATTGGAACTACAGCAAACGTTCCGTCGATAATCCAAAATTCCGCATTTGCCAAAAGTGTTAGACTACGAAGCGTTCCAAAAATTATATTGTGTTCTCCTTCAAATTTGTCATCAGACAGAATGAAAGCTTCACCTTCAATATTATTAATTTCATCAGGAATAACGATATCAGCTAAATTTTGTGGCTCACTAAACACTCCCTTACGCTGGCGAGCGATCTTCATTTTCTGAGCAGCCTTACTTGGGGTCTGTTTACGGACATCAGCATTGCAATTTAGCTCGCTCGAAAAAATTATTTTAGCCGGAATCATCGCAGTTGTCGCTGCCAATGTTCGAACTTCTGTATTTAGCATGTGCAGATGTTTTCTCTAGCGTCAGGGTCATGAACGTGTGGTGATGGTCTTATAGAAATTGTGTGACCGTCTTCAGTCAATTTCGTTGACAGGCGCCCCTTGCATAACAGCGAACACTTTTTATCACAAATCCAGCGATAGCAATTTGGCTCTACTTTTTTTTCCATGTTATATGTACATATAACCATCGACCACAAGCTTACCTTTACCGCGTTTCGATTTTACGACTTCTATTACCTCCATTTATTGGACACTTTTTGTGTTTTTATTATGTCAAATTATATTATATTATATTTCAGACTACTAAGATAAAAACAAACATATAGGTAAAGCCTATTTATACTAAATATATTGGTAGTTAATTTAAAAAAAAATTATAGTGAAAGCGGTAAATCGTAAGCGGTGAACTATTATGACGGTGAATCGTAAAAACGGTGAATTAACCAGGCGGTATAACGTAAAGCGGTGAGCTTATTTTCACGGTGAACCGATTCAATCCCGTATTAACTGTAGAAACATATTTCTTCGGATAGTTCGGCATTACCTCGGTAAACAGATAAACAAGTTTATATTACCCCGTTTTGTTAAAATGACCCCCACGCAATGCTTCAATCGACTTCAAATTTTGTGTACAAGTAGATGATAAATTGTCTAATTTATCATCAATATAAGAAAAAATTCGTCGGTCCCATTTTTGAGAAAATCTGTTTTGCACTTTTCTCTTCCACTGCGACCTCCTCTATTCTATACCCGAATGGATCTAAAAGTTAACACACACTGCTTATTACTGAAATCTATCTTTGTACAAAATTTCGACCAAAACTATCAATATTTGTGAGAATGGGAGGCAAAACAAAAATAATAAAAATGTGCGACTGGAAGGACGGACGGACGGACGGAAGGACGGACACGACATTTTTCTGATCGGTGTTTCGGGGTCCTAGTAACCTAATTCGTCGAGAAATGTGAAAATCTGGAACAAAATTTTTTTCGCGATTACAATACTTACCTACCCAATATAACTTCGTTATAGTGAGAACAGACCGACAGCGAATTGACGTTTCCATATAAAATTGTAAAATAGCTTGTCTGCAGTACAAAGTAGCATTGGGACTGTTCCGCTAACTATAGTAACTATAGCAACTTGTATGCTTGTTTTAGTTACCGGATCGGCCACAAAGGCACTATGCGCTTCAGATATTGAAGATAGTTAGAAGCCAACGCTGGCAGACCATTTCTAAGTATGAAACAATTATAAATTACGTAATATCCAGATTTTTAATTTAGCCTCCGGTTTGCGTTATCATCCATTTAAACACTCTCTAGTCTGTGGGTCAACCACTGTGGTTGTTATGAAATTTAAACACTTAAAATTAGCTTAAAAATAATAAATAAAAACAGTTTGCGTATAACGAGTTAGATTTTTTTTTGGCTAAAAATTTGTATTGTAGTAGATCATTTATTAAATCATTAGTAACTAATTTACAAACCACGTTTAAGTTTACAAAAAAAAAATAAAAATAAATTATTGTACGTGTTAATCTCTACAAACTGGGTGTGGAAACAACTTTGTGATCGATCATTCACGCAAATAAAATGTATTTAAAATTATTTTTGTTTAATGTTTTAATGTGTGGTGCATTTCGCCAATATTTAAATCCAAATTCAATGTTTTCGTATGAACTTCCGGATGGTGATACAAAATGGTTAAATGTAACAATACATAATGCAACGCACCAATTTCAAATTATGTTCAATTGCTACAATTATGACTCGTTAAAATTTTTTAAAGTGCGATTAGGCGACTCCAAAGAAATTGCGTTACAAAATGGGATTACGTTGGATTTTATTAAGTGTTTCAATAATGCCACGGATAATGAAAATTATAATTACGGCTTATACAGGTGGTTTAATAGTTTACCATATTTCAAAACTAAACACTCTATTGGATATCCGTTAACAATACAGTTGAACGAATATGCGGAAGTGAATAGTGATGTGTTTTTTGAGAATTTTGATTTTGGAAAATTTGATACGTTGACATTTAAAAATGTGGGTTTTATTTCAAGTAAATTTTTAAATCGATTACATTGTCAAAGCTGCTTATTTGAAAATAATGGTCGCGTCGATTTTAATGAATTTCCTAACAATAACACTAAGACGCGCTGGCTTCAAGCAACTTTTAATAAATTGATTAATTTCAAACCTGAAAATTTAAAAAAATTTGTTGGCCTAAGAACGTTAACCATAAATGATTTTGATCTAGATGATTACAATGCATTAAATGTACCGGGATTATTTGAGCACAATGTGAACATTACGGCAATTGATTTTGCCAAGTCGAAAGGAAAAATAACTATGCATGGGCAAGTATTTTGTGGACTAAAAAATATTCAAAGAATCCTATTACAAGAATTGCAATTGGACAGCATTCCAAGGGATTTGTTTAAGGATTTGGCGGAATTGAACACTGTGTATTTATCGAGGAATAACATAAAGACTGTGGATCCTTCCATTTTCCAGACAAATAAAAAATTGTCTTGGATTTCATTTACTGATAATCCATTTTATACGGGGTGAGTTCAAGCAATATTATTCACTAAAATTATTAAAGTGTTTTTATTTTTCAGGCCACACAACAAATTGGAATCGTTTGATTTGGGCGGTCAATGGAATCACCTAGAACTGGGAAATTTCACAGTACATACATTCGATTTATTGAAGCAGTTGATGAAACATCCTTATATAATCAAAATGTCATTCCAATCATTTCTCATCGATAATTTTAATTTTACAAACTTCACAACTATACAATCGAATCGAACTACTCTTATAGACATAAAATTTAAAAATGGCTTTCCTGCTTTTGACCTGGCATATATTGGGTCGCTTGGAAATATTATTCAACCAAAATTCGATATAAAAACAAAAATTATTACGCTAATTCGTATAAGATTATCTGAAGATATCTTATGTCATGATTCCAACATGATTAAACGTCTATTTCCACATTATCTTAAAAATTACCAGGATCGTCCAGGATTTTATTTCGACGAAAGTCGTCTGTTCGTCCAATTTAAAATACCTACTTCGTGTTATCATCTTGATGAACAATTTGGTAAAACTTTCACTGAAAATTGCCCCAAAATTTGTGACTGTGAATTTATTTCATTAAGTGATAAAGTTAAAATCAATTGTAATAGTAAAAATTTAACAGAAATCCCGCATATTCCCTATCCCCAGCAGTACGTTAATCTTCGTGCAATTGATTTACATCTTGAAAACAATTCGTTAAATGTTTTAAGCTCGGCAAATCAGGATGCCAACGTTTTGAAAAAGATTGCGTCCCTTAATTTGAAAAATAATAAAATACAAATTTTTCCAACCGATGAGGCGGATTTTTTAAGCAATATTTGGGCCTTGAACGTTTGCGGCAATCCATTTTTAGCAAGTGACGAGTATTATATACAACTTAAATTAGCATCGGGTTTACAAATAATGAATAAATATTCTTGTGATGTTGATAATGAAATACAAAGGGTAGTGGATTATATAAAAGAAAACAAATTAAATAAACTCGATGAGTATTTGGATGGTTTAAAGAAAGAGCTCTCCGGAACCGTTATCGATAGCCGTCATATAAAATAGCTCCCAATAAATGGGTAGAGCTAAATATTTGTTATATCAAGTTTTCACTAAGGATTTGTACATTGTAAATTGACTGCTAATAAAAACCGCACTAAATTTCATGATTTTGTAGATTTTTTATTAACGATAAAATCTGTAATCGCTAGACTTTCTAATTCTTAAATAAATTGTGTTCTAAAATTAATTTTAATCAGTATTTTGAATTATATAATAAACGCAGGTTTTGTTTATGGAAAGTTGTAATATTTAATATCCGGCGTTCTTTATTAAATATGGAACATTAGTGCTAAATGTGTTTATTCCTATATGTTTAGGTAAAACACCCAACTAATATTTGGCAATTGATTGCAGTAGAGCATAACTAATCGTCATGACAGTGTCTCTCCTGAATTTGTCATATCATGGAATCAAGAAAATCATACCAAATCGGATTATTATGATTTCGAATTAGACCCAGAATTCAATTATTCTTTCAACCTTCTGGAGATGGAGCCGAAAATTGCGTTGTTATTGCAAAGAGGAGGACAAAACCCATCGAATGGACTCTAAGGAAGTCAAAAACTTGTAGGATTGCTGCATCATCTTTGACTACAAATAAGTCTAAATACCGGTATTCATTCAAATGAATAATGTATATGACTTTCATTTTGTTAACAATTTTATACGGCGACTTATTAACGATAGTCCGACTAGAACAACGGTCGGCACAAAAGTAACAAGTTGAGTTTGAAAACGTATTGTTTGGATTGAATTCCGTAATGGAGGTAAAACAAAGTCTGCTGTATGGAGAAATTAGCAAGATACCTGTATTATAGCTGGAAAACCATGCGCAAATCTAGTGTTGTTAAGCAAAATATTCAATGAAGATTACATCATAGCTTTTTTTGGTACCAAAAAACGTCAAGTGTGAATTGCGCATAGCTTTTCAGAATACTGGAGATGAAGATAAATACAAATTAAAAGACAAGTCGAGGAAAGCCGGGAAAGATTTCGAGGCAAAATAAAATGAAGGTAAGGTTAAAACCAGTTCACAATATATAGTAGAAGTATACGATTTACAGGCAGTGTCGCCGCCTCCATGAGACGATGTGTCAGTATTTTACTACAAGTCCAACTTAAATAGTTACAACTTAACCACATCAGAACTAAAAACCGGTAGTCCTGAACGCTATTTGTGGCACGAAGGTAAAGGAAACCGAGTGGTAGAAGAAATTGGCAGCTGTGTAATAAAATTTATCGCGGAAATTGTCACCAACTTGAATAGGCGTGGATAAAACCAAATACCTTATAACAGGCCATACACAAAACGAAGGAAACAGTTTGCACTCTAAAATATAAAAACAAATTAAAATAACATTAAAATCGAGGCCTATATATTTGTGTTCCTTCTCAGTATACCTAAATCATAAGGACACGGCAGAGAAACGTGGCAAACCATATCAATTTAATGATAGTTACATCGAACAATGATTTTCATGCGATTAAAAATTTAAAGAGTCAGTTGAAACTCATCCTTAGTAAAATCAAAATAACTTCTGTGAACATTTTTAAAATTGATAGGAACCGAATTGATAAGTTTCGTCTTTCTAACATTTTGTATTTAATAGGTTTCTGTAAACAAAATTACATATCATCGTTTGGTCCAACTTCATTGCAAGGCACCATTGGCAATGCTTATTAATGCTTTTAGAAATAGTTAGGACAGCTTAGAAACAAATCGACGGCCGATTTTAATTTTTTAAACTTAATGTCATCATAGAACACCCTGTTGGCCTCAAGAGAGTATCTTGAAAAAAATTTCATATCATCGTTTGGTCCTCCTTCATTGCAAGGCACCATTGGCAATGCTTATTAATGCTTTTAGAAATAGTTAGGACAGCTTAGGAACAAATCGACGGCCGATTTTAATTTTTTAAACTAAATGTCATCATAGAACACCCTGTTAGCCTAAAGTGATTTTCTTGAAAAAAATTGCATATCATCGTTTGGTCCCACTTCATTGCAAGGCACCATTGGCAATGCTTATTAATGCTTTTAGAAATAGTTAGGACATCTTAGGAACAAATCGACGGCCGACTTTAATTTTTTAAACTAAATGTCATCATAGAACACCCTGTTGGCCTCAAGAGAGTATCTTGAAAAAAATTTCATATCATCGTTTGGTCCTCCTTCATTGCAAGGCACCATTGGCAATGCTTATTAATGCTTTTAGAAATAGTTAGGACAGCTTAGGAACAAATCGACGGCCGATTTTAATTTTTTAAACTAAATGTCATCATGGAACACCCTGTTAGCCTAAAGTGATTTTCTTGAAAAAAATTGCATATCATCGTTTGGTCCCACTTCATTGCAAGGCACCATTAGCAATGCTTATTAATGCTTTTAGAAATAGTTAGAACAGCTTAGGAACAAATCGACGGCCGATTTTAATTTTTTAAACTAAATGTTATCATAGAACACCCTGTTGGTCTCAAGAGATTATCTTGAAAAAAATTGCATATCATCGTTTGGTCCTCCTTCATTGCAAGGCACCATTGGCAATGCTTATTAATGCTTTTAGAAACAGTTAGGACAGCTTAGGAACAAATCGACGGCCGATTTTAATTTTTTAAACTATATGTCATCATAGAACACCCTGTTAGCCTAAAGAGATTTTGTTCAAAAAAATTTCATATCAACGTTTGGTCCCACTTCATTGCAAGGCACCATTAGCAATGCTTATTAATGCTTTTAGAAATAGTTAGAACAGCTTAGGAACAAATCGACGGCCGATTTTAATTTTTTAAACTAAATGTCATCATAGAACACCCTGTTAGCCTCAAGAGATTTTGTTGTAAAAAATTACATATCAACGTTTGGTCCCACTTCATTGCAAGGCACCATTAGCAATGCTTATTAATGCTTTTAGAAATAGTTAAAACAGCTTAGGAACAAATCGACGGCCGATTTTAATTTTTTAAACTAAATGTCATCATAGAACACCCTGTTGGTCTCAAGAGATTATCTTGAAAAAAATTGCATATCATCGTTTGGTCCTCCTTCATTGCAAGGCACCATTGGCAATGCTTATTAATGCTTTTAGAAACAGTTAGGACAGCTTAGGAACAAATCGACGGCCGATTTTAATTTTTTAAACTATATGTCATCATAGAACACCCTGTTAGCCTAAAGAGATTTTGTTCAAAAAAATTTCATATCAACGTTTGGTCCCACTTCATTGCAAGGCACCATTAGCAATGCTTATTAATGCTTTTAGAAATAGTTAGAACAGCTTAGGAACAAATCGACGGCCGATTTTAATTTTTTAAACTATATGTCATCATAGAACACCCTGTTAGCCTAAAGAGATTTTGTTCAAAAAAATTTCATATCAACGTTTGGTCCCACTTCATTGCAAGGCACCATTAGCAATGCTTATTAATGCTTTTAGAAATAGTTAGAACAGCTTAGGAACAAATCGACGGCCGATTTTAATTTTTTAAACTAAATGTCATCATAGAACACCCTGTTGGTCTCAAGAGATTATCTTGAAAAAAATTGCATATCAACGTTTGGTCCTCCTTCATTGCAAGGCACCATTGGCAATGCTTATTAATGCTTTTAGAAATAGTTAGGACAGCTTAGGAATAAATCGACGGCCGATTTTAATTTTTGAAACTAAATGTCATCATAGAACACCCTGTTTGCCTAAAGAGATTTTCTTGTAAAAAATTACATATCATCGTTTGGTCCCTCGTCATTGCAAGGCACCATTGGCAATGCTTATTAATGCTTTTAGAAATAGTTAGGACAGCTTAGGAACAAATTGACGGCCGATTTTAATTTTTGAAACTAAATGTCATCATAGAACACCCTGTTGGCCTCAAGAGATTTTCTTGTAAAAAATTGCATATCATCGTTTGGTCCCACTTCATTGTAAGGCACCATTGGCAGCGCTTATTAATGGTTTTAGACATAGTTAGGACAGCTTAGAAACAAATCGACGGCCGATTTTAATTTTTTAAACTTAATGTCATCATAGAACACCCTGTTTGCCTAAAGAGATTTAGTTGAAAAAAATTACATATCATCGTTTGGTCCCACTTCATTGCAAGGCTTCATTGGCAATGCTTAATAATGCTTTTAGAAATAATTAAGACAGCTTAGGAACAAATCGACGGCCGATTTTAATTTTTGAAACTAAATGTCGTCATAGAACACCCTGTTGGCCTCAACAGATTTTCTTGTAAAAAATTTCATATCAGCGTTTGGTCCCACTTCATTGCAAGGCACCATTGGCAGCGCTTATTAATGGTTTTAGACATAGTTAGGACAGCTAAGGGACAAATCGACGACCGATTTTAATTTTTTAAACTAAATGTCATCATAGAACACCCTGTTAGCCTCAAGAGATTTTGTTGAAAAAAAATTTCATATCATCGTTTGGTCCCACTTCATTGCAAGGCACCATTGGCAATGCTTATTAATACTTTTAGAAATAGTTAGGACAGCTTAGGAACAAATCGACGGCCGATTTTAATTTTTGAAACTAAATGTCGTCATAGAACACCCTGTTGGCCTCAACAGATTTTCTTGTAAAAAATTTCATATCAGCGTTTGGTCCCACTTCATTGCAAGGCACCATTGGCAGCGCTTATTAATGGTTTTAGACATAGTTAGGACAGCTAAGGGACAAATCGACGACCGATTTTAATTTTTTAAACTAAATGTCATCATAGAACATCCTGTTAGCCTCAACAGATTTTGTTGAAAAAAATTTCATATCATCGTTTGGTCCCACTTCATTGCAAGGCACCATGGGCAATGCTTATTAATGCTTTTAGAAATAGTTAGGACAGCTTAGGAACAAATCGACGGCCGATTTTAATTTTTTAAACTAAATATCATCATAGAACACCCTGTTAGCCTAAAGTGATTTTCTTGAAAAAAATTACATATCAACGTTTGGTCCCACTTCATTGCAAGACACCATTAGCAATGCTTATTAATGCTTTTAGAAATAGTTAGGACAGCTTAGGAACAAATCGACGGCCGATTTTAATTTTTGAAACTAAATGTCATCATAGAACACCCTGTTGGTCTCAACAGATTTTCTTGTAAAAAATTGCATATCATCGTTTGGTCCCACTTCATTGTAAGGCACCATTGGCAGCGCTTATTAATGGTTATAGTCATAGTTAGGACAGCTAAGGGACAAATCGACGACCGATTTTAATTTTTTAAACTAAATGTCATCATAGAACATCCTGTTAGCCTCAACAGATTTTGTTGAAAAAATTGCATATCATCGTTTGGTCCCACTTCATTGCAAGGCACCATTAGCAATGCTTATTGATGCTTTTAGAAATAGTTAGGACAGCTTAGAAACAAATCGACGTCCGATTTTAATTTTTTAAACTTAATGTCATCATAGAACACCCTGTTAGCCTAAAGTGATTTTCTTGAAAAAAATTTCATATCATCGTTTGGTCCCACTTCATTGCAAGGCACCATTGGCAATGCTTATTAATACTTTTAGAAATAGTTAGGACAGCTTAGGAACAAATCGACGGCCGATTTTAATTTTTGAAACTAAATGTCATCATAGAACACCCTGTTGGCCTAAAGAGATTTAGTTGAAAAAAATTAAATATCATCGTTTGGTCCCTCGTCATTGCAAGGCACCATTGGCAATGCTTATTAATGCTTTTAGGAATAGTTAGGACAGCTTAGGAACAAATCGACGGCCGATTTTAATTTTTGAAACTAAATGTCGTCATAGAACACCCTGTTGGCCTCAACAGATTTTCTTGTAAAAAATTTCATATCAGCGTTTGGTCCCACTTCATTGCAAGGCACCATTGGCAGCGCTTATTAATGGTTTTAGACATAGTTAGGACAGCTAAGGGACAAATCGACGACCGATTTTAATTTTTTAAACTAAATGTCATCATAGAACACCCTGTTAGCCTAAAGTGATTTTCTTGAAAAAAATTTCATATCATCGTTTGGTCCCACTTCATTGCAAGGCACCATTGGCAATGCTTATTAATACTTTTAGAAATAGTTAGGACAGCTTAGGAACAAATCGACGGCCGATTTTAATTTTTGAAACCAAATGTCATCATAGAACACCCTGTTGGCCTCAAGAGATTTTGTTGAAAAAAATTATATATCAACGTTTGGTCCCACTTCATTGCAAGGCACCATTAGCAATGCTTATTAATGCTTTAAGAAATAGTTAGGACAGCTTAGGAACAAATCGACGGCCGATTTTAATTTTTTAAACTAAATATCATCATAGAACACCCTGTTAGCCTAAAGTGATTTTCTTGAAAAAAATTTCATATCATCGTTTGGTCCCACTTCATTGCAAGGCACCATTGGCAATGCTTATTAATACTTTTAGAAATAGTTAGGACAGCTTAGGAACAAATCGACGGCCGATTTTAATTTTTGAAACTAAATGTCATCATAGAACACCCTGTTGGCCTAAAGAGATTTAGTTGAAAAAAATTAAATATCATCGTTTGGTCCCTCGTCATTGCAAGGCACCATTGGCAATGCTTATTAATGCTTTTAGGAATAGTTAGGACAGCTTAGGAACAAATCGACGGCCGATTTTAATTTTTGAAACTAAATGTCGTCATAGAACACCCTGTTGGCCTCAACAGATTTTCTTGTAAAAAATTTCATATCAGCGTTTGGTCCCACTTCATTGCAAGGCACCATTGGCAGCGCTTATTAATGGTTTTAGACATAGTTAGGACAGCTAAGGGACAAATCGACAACCGATTTTAATTTTTTAAACTAAATGTCATCATAGAACACCCTGTTAGCCTCAAGAGATTTTGTTGAAAAAAAATTACATATCATCGTTTGGTCCCACTTCATTGCAAGGCTTCATTGGCAATGCTTAATAATGCTTTTAGAAATAATTAAGACAGCTTAGGAACAAATCGACGACCGATTTTAATTTTTTAAACTAAATGTCATCATAGAACACCCTGTTAGCCTCAAAAGATTTTGTTGAAAAAAATTGCATATCAACGTTTGGTCCCACTTCATTGCAAGGCACCATTAGCAATGCTTATTAATGCTTTAAGAAATAGTTAGGACAGCTTAGGAACAAATCGACGGCCGATTTTAATTTTTTAAACTAAATATCATCATAGAACACCCTGTTAGCCTAAAGTGATTTTCTTGAAAAAAATTGCATATCATCGTTTGGTCCCACTTCATTGCAAGGAACCATTGGCAATGCTTATTAATGCTTTTAGAAACAGTTAGAACAGCTTAGGAACAAATCGACGGCCGATTTTAATTTTTTAAACTAAATGTCGTCATAGAACACCCAGCTGGCCTCAACAGATTTTCTTCTAAAAAATTTCATATCAGCGTTTGGTCCCACTTCATTGCAAGGCATCATTGGCAGCGCTTATTAATGGTTTTAGACATAGTTAGGACAGCTAAGGGACAAATCGACGACCGATTTTCATTTTTGAAACTAAATGTCATCATAGAACACCCTGTTGGCCTAAAGAGATTTAGTTGAAAAAAATTAAATATCATCGTTTGGTCCCTCGTCATTGCAAGGCACCATTGGCAATGCTTATTAATGCTTTTAGGAATAGTTAGGACAGCTTAGGAACAAATCGACGGCCGATTTTAATTTTTGAAACTAAATGTCGTCATAGAACACCCAGCTGGCCTCAACAGATTTTCTTGTAAAAAATTTCATATCAGCGTTTGGTCCCACTTCATTGCAAGGCACCATGGGCAATGCTTATTAATGCTTTTAGAAATAGTTAGGACAGCTTAGGAACAAATCGACGGCCGATTTTAATTTTTTAAACTAAATATCATCATAGAACACCCTGTTAGCCTAAAGTGATTTTCTTGAAAAAAATTTCATATCATCGTTTGGTCCCACTTCATTGCAAGGCACCATTGGCAATGCTTATTAATACTTTTAGAAATAGTTAGGACAGCTTAGGAACAAATCGACGGCCGATTTTAATTTTTGAAACTAAATGTCATCATAGAACACCCTGTTGGCCTCAAGAGATTTTGTTGAAAAAAATTATATATCAACGTTTGGTCCCACTTCATTGCAAGGCACCATTAGCAATGCTTATTAATGCTTTAAGAAATAGTTAGGACAGCTTAGGAACAAATCGACGGCCGATTTTAATTTTTTAAACTAAATATCATCATAGAACACCCTGTTAGCCTAAAGTGATTTTCTTGAAAAAAATTTCATATCATCGTTTGGTCCCACTTCATTGCAAGGCACCATTGGCAATGCTTATTAATACTTTTAGAAATAGTTAGGACAGCTTAGGAACAAATCGACGGCCGATTTTAATTTTTGAAACTAAATGTCATCATAGAACACCCTGTTGGCCTAAAGAGATTTAGTTGAAAAAAATTAAATATCATCGTTTGGTCCCTCGTCATTGCAAGGCACCATTGGCAATGCTTATTAATGCTTTTAGGAATAGTTAGGACAGCTTAGGAACAAATCGACGGCCGATTTTAATTTTTTAAACTAAATGTCGTCATAGAACACCCTGTTGGCCTCAACAGATTTTCTTGTAAAAAATTTCATATCAGCGTTTGGTCCCACTTCATTGCAAGGCACCATTGGCAGCGCTTATTAATGGTTTTAGACATAGTTAGGACAGCTAAGGGACAAATCGACGACCGATTTTAATTTTTTAAACTAAATGTCATCATAGAACACCCTGTTAGCCTCAAGAGATTTTGTTGAAAAAAAATTACATATCATCGTTTGGTCCCACTTCATTGCAAGGCTTCATTGGCAATGCTTAATAATGCTTTTAGAAATAATTAAGACAGCTTAGGAACAAATCGACGACCGATTTTAATTTTTTAAACTAAATGTCATCATAGAACACCCTGTTAGCCTCAAAAGATTTTGTTGAAAAAAATTGCATATCAACGTTTGGTCCCACTTCATTGCAAGGCACCATTAGCAATGCTTATTAATGCTTTAAGAAATAGTTAGGACAGCTTAGGAACAAATCGACGGCCGATTTTAATTTTTTAAACTAAATATCATCATAGAACACCCTGTTAGCCTAAAGTGATTTTCTTGAAAAAAATTGCATATCATCGTTTGGTCCCACTTCATTGCAAGGAACCATTGGCAATGCTTATTAATGCTTTTAGAAACAGTTAGAACAGCTTAGGAACAAATCGACGGCCGATTTTAATTTTTTAAACTAAATATCATCATGGAACACCCTGTTAGCCTAAAATGATTTTCTTGAAAAAAATTGAATATCATCGTTTGGTCCCACTTCATTGCAAGGAACCATTGGCAATGCTTATTAATGCTTTTAGAAACAGTTAGAACAGCTTAGGAACAAATCGACGGCCGATTTTAATTTTTTAAACTAAATATCATCATAGAACACCCTGTTAGCCTCAAGAGATTTTGTTGAAAAAAATTATATATCAACGTTTGGTCCCACTTCATTGCAAGGCATCATTAGCAATGCTTATTAATGCTTTTAGGAATAGTTAGGACAGCTTAGGAACAAATCGACGGCCGATTTTAATTTTTTAAACTAAATATCATCATGGAACACCCTGTTAGCCTAAAGTGATTTTCTTGAAAAAAAATTCATATCAACGTTTGGTCCCACTTCATTGCAAGGCACCATTAGCAATGCTTACTAATGCTTTTAGAAACAGTTAGGACAGCTTAGGAACAAATCGACGGTCGATTTTAATTTTTTAAACTAAATATCATCATGGAACACTCTGTTAGCCTAAAGTGATTTTCTTGAAAAAATTTGCATATAATCGTTTGGTCCCACTTCATTGCAAGGCAACATTGGCTATGCTTATTAATGATTTTAGAAATAGTTAGGACAGCTTAGGAACAAATCGACGGCCGATTTTAATTTTTTAAACTAAATGTCATCATAGAACACCTTGTAAGCCTAAAGTGCTATCTTGAAACTAATTGCATATCATCGTTTGGTCCCACTTCATTGCAAGGCACCATTGGCGATGCTTATTAAAGCTTTTAGAAATAGTTAGGACAGCTTAGGAACAAATCGACGGCCGATTTTAATTTTTGAAACTAGATATCATCATGGAACACCCTGTTAGCCTAAAGTGATTTTCTTGAAAAAAATTGCATATCATCGTTTGGTCCCACTTCATTGCAAGGCACCATTGGCTATGCTTATTAATGATTTTAGAAATAGTTAGGACAGCTTAGGAACAAATCGACGGCCGATTTTCATTTTTTAAACTAAATATCATCATGGAACACCCTGTTAGCCTAAAGTGATTTTCTTGAAAAAAATTGCATATCATCGTTTGGTTCCACTTCATTGCAAGGCACCATTGGCAATGCTTAATAATGCTTTTAGAAATAGTTAGGACAGCTTGGGAACAAATCGACGGCCGATTTTAATTTTTTTAACTAAATGTCATCATAGAACAACCTGTTAGACTCAAGAGATTCTCTTGAAAAAAATTACATATCATCGTTTGGTCCCACTTCATTGCAAGGCACCATTGGCAATGCTTATTAATGCTTTTAGAAACAGTTAGAACAGCTTAGGAACAAATCGACAGCCGATTTTAATTTTTTAAACTAAATGTCATCATAGAACACCCTGTTAGCCTCAAGAGATTTTGTTGAAAAAAATTATATATCAACGTTTGGTCCCACTTCATTGCAAGGCACCATTAGCAATGCTTATTAATGCTTTTAGAAATAGTTAGGACAGCTTAGGAACAAATCGACGGCCGATTTTAATTTTTTAAACTAAATATCATCATGGAACACCCTGTTAGCCTAAAGTGATTTTCTTGAAAAAAATTGCATATCATCGTTTGATCCCACTTCATTGCAAGGCACCATTGGCAATGCTTATTAATGCTTTTAGAAACAGTTAGAACAGCTTAGGAACAAATCGACGGCCGATTTTAATTTTTTAAACTAAATGTCATCATAGAACACCCTGTTAGCCTCAAGAGATTTTGTTGAAAAAAATTACATATCAACGTTTGGTCCCACTTCATTGCAAGGCACCATTAGCAATGCTTATTAATGCTTTTAGAAATAGTTAGGACAGCTTAGGACAAATCGACGGCCGATTTTAATTTTTTAAACTAAATATCATCATAGAACACCCTGTTAGCCTAAAGTGATTTTCTTGAAAAAAATTTCATATCATCGTTTGGTCCCACTTCATTGCAAGGCACCATTAGCAATGCTTATTGATGCTTTTAGAAATAGTTAGGACAGCTTAGGAACAAATCGACGTCCGATTTTAATTTTTTAAACTTAATGTCATCATAGAACACCCTGTTGGCCTAAAGAGATTTAGTTGAAAAAAATTACATATCATCGTTTGGTCCCTCGTCATTGCAAGGCACCATTGGCAATGCTTATTAATGCTTTTAGAAATAGTTAGGACAGCTTAGGAACAAATCGACGGCCGATTTTAATTTTTTAAACTAAATGTCATCATAGAACATCCTGTTAGCCTCAACAGATTTTGTTGAAAAAAATTGCATATCATCGTTTGGTCCCACTTCATTGCAAGGCACCATTGGCAATGCTTATTAATGCTTTTAGAAGCAGTTAGAACAGCTTAGGAACAAATCGACGGCCGATTTTAATTTTTTAAACTAAATGTCATCATAGAACACCCTGTTAGCCTAAAGTGATTTTCTTGAAAAAAATTGCATATCATCGTTTGGTCCCACTTCATTGCAAGGCACCATTGGCTATGCTTATTAATGATTTTAGAAATAGTTAGGACAGCTTAGGAACAAATCGACGGCCGATTTTCATTTTTTAAACTAAATGTCATCATCGAACACCCTGTTAGCCTCAAGAGATTTTGTTGAAAAAAATTACATATCAACGTTTGGTCCCACTTCATTGCAAGGCACCATTAGCAATGCTTATTAATGCTTTTAGAAATAGTTAGGACAGCTTAGGAACAAATCAACAGCCGATTTTAATTTTTTAAACTAAATATCATCATAGAACACCCTGTTAGCCTAAAGTGATTTTCTTGAAAAAAATTTCATATCATCGTTTGGTCCCACTTCATTGCAAGGCACCATTAGCAATGCTTATTGATGCTTTTAGAAATAGTTAGGACAGCTTAGGAACAAATCGACGTCCGATTTTAATTTTTTAAACTTAATGTCATCATAGAACACCCTGTTGGCCTCAAGAGATTTAGTTGAAAAAAATTACATATCATCGTTTGGTCCCTCGTCATTGCAAGGCACCATTGGCAATGCTTAATAATGCTTTTAGAAATAGTTAGGACAGCTTGGGAACAAATCGACGGCCGATTTTAATTTTTGAAACTAAATATCATCATAGAACACCCTGTTGGCCTCAACAGATTTTCTTGTAAAAAATTGCATATAATCGTTTGGTCCCACTTCATTGTAAGGCACCATTGGCAGCGCTTATTAATGGTTTTAGACATAGTTAGGACAGCTAAGGGACAAATCGACGACCGATTTTAATTTTTTAAACTAAATGTCATCATAGAACATCCTGTTAGCCTCAACAGATTTTGTTGAAAAAAATTGCTTATCATCGTTTGGTCCCACTTCATTGCAAGGCACCATTGGCAATGCTTATTAATGCTTTTAGAAATAGTTAGGACAGCTTAGGAACAAATCGACGGCCGATTTTAATTTTTTAAACTAAATATCATCATGGAACACCCTGTTAGCCTAAAGTGATTTTCTTGAAAAAAATTGCATATCATCGTTTGGTCCCACTTCATTGCAAGGCACCATTGGCAATGCTTATTAATGCTTTTAGAAACAGTTAGAACAGCTTAGGAACAAATCGACGGCCGATTTTAATTTTTTAAACTAAATGTCATCATAGAACACCCTGTTAGCCTCAAGAGATTTTGTTCAAAAAAATTATATATCAACGTTTGGTCCCACTTCATTGCAAGGCACCATTGGCAATGTTTATTAATGCTTTTAGAAATAGTTAGGACAGCTAAGGGACAAATCGACGACCGATTTTAAATTTTTAAACTAAATGTCATCATAGAACATCCTGTTAGCCTCAACAGATTTTGTTGAAAAAAATTGCATATCATCGTTTGGTCCCACTTCATTGCAAGGCACCATTGGCAATGCTTATTAATGCTTTTAGAAACAGTTAGAACAGCTTAGGAACAAATCGACGGCCGATTTTAATTTTTTAAACTAATTATCATCATAGAACACCCTGTTAGCCTAAAGTGATTTTCTTGAAAAAAATTGCATATCATCGTTTGGTCCCACTTCATTGCAAGGCACCATTGGCAATGCTTATTAATGCTTTTAGAAACAGTTAGAACAGCTTAGGAACAAATCGACGGCCGATTTTAATTTTTTAAACTAAATATCATCATGGAACACCCTGTTAGCGTAAAGTGATTTTCTTGAAAAAAATTGCATATCATCGTTTGGTCCCACTTCATTGCAAGGCACCATTGGCAATGCTTATTAATGCTTTTAGAAATAGTTAGGACAGCTTAGGAACAAATCGACTGCCGATTTTAATTTTTTAAACTAAATGTCATCATAGAACACCCTGTTAGCCTCAAGAGATTTTGTTGAAAAAAATTACATATCATCGTTTGGTCCCACTTCACGGCAAGTCTTCATTGGCAATGCTTATTAATACTTTTAGAAATAGTTAGGACAGCTTAGGAACAAATCGACGGCCGATTTTAATTTTTTAAACTAAATATCATCATGGAACACCCTGTTAGCCTAAAGTGATTTTCTTGAAAAAAATTGCATATCATCGTTTGGTCCCACTTCATTGCAAGGCACCATTGGCAATGCTTATTAATGCTTTTAGAAACAGTTAGAACAGCTTAGGAACAAATCGACGGCCGATTTTAATTTTTTAAACTAAATGTCATCATAGAACACCCTGTTAGCCTCAAGAGATTTTGTTCAAAAAAATTATATATCAACGTTTGGTCCCACTTCATTGCAAGGCACCATTAGCAATGCTTATTAATGCTTTTAGAAATAGTGAGGACAGCTCAGGAACAAATCGACGGCCGATTTTAATTTTTTAAACTAAATATCATCATAGAACACGCTGTTAGCCTAAAGTGATTTTCTTGAAAAAAATTGCATATCATCGTTTGGTCCCACTTCATTGCAAGGCACCATTAGCAATGCTTATTAATGCTTTTAGAAATAGTGAGGACAGCTCAGGAACAAATCGACGGCCGATTTTAATTTTTTAAACTAAATATCATCATAGAACACCCTGTTAGCCTAAAGTGATTTTCTTGAAAAAAATTGCATATCATCGTTTGGTCCCACTTCATTGCAAGGCACCATTAGCAATGCTTATTAATGCTTTTAGAAATAGTGAGGACAGCTCAGGAACAAATCGACGGCCGATTTTAATTTTTTAAACTAAATATCATCATAGAACACCCTGTTAGCCTAAAGTGATTTTCTTGAAAAAAATTGCATATCATCGTTTGGTCCCACTTCATTGCAAGGCACCATTGGCAATGCTTATTAATGCTTTTAGAAACAGTTAGAACAGCTTAGGAACAAATCGACGGCCGATTTTAATTTTTTAAACTAAATGTCATCATAGAACACCCTGTTAGCCTCAAGAGATTTTGTTCAAAAAAATTATATATCAACGTTTGGTCCCACTTCATTGCAAGGCACCATTAGCAATGCTTATTAATGCTTTTAGAAATAGTGAGGACAGCTCAGGAACAAATCGACGGCCGATTTTAATTTTTTAAACTAAATATCATCATAGAACACCCTGTTAGCCTAAAGTGATTTTCTTGAAAAAAATTGCATATCATCGTTTGGTCCCACTTTATTGTAAGGCACCATTGGCAATGCTTATTAATGCTTTTAGAAATTTTTTTAGAACAATTGCGAATTGTGTAAAATTACTAAGTGTAAAGATGGAGAGTTTACGCAATCAAAGAGCGGCTGTCAAGGGATCAATGACGAAGTTGGTCTCGTATGTGAAAGGCAATTTGGAACAAGCAAATCTAGATGAGATCCAGGTAAAGCAGGAAAGGGTACAGCGGCTACTTAACGAGTTCCAGAATATCGAGAGGGAAATGTTCGACCTAGACCATGATGCGGAGTCAGATTTCTCGGACTTCGAAGATAATTATTACAGAGTTCTCGTAGCTCTAAGTGCTGTTGTACGCAAACGTAGCCTAAGCGAGCCTAAATTAGAAACCAGCACGAATACATCGCAACAGCAGCCTATAGAAGTGCGTTTGCCAAAGCTAAACATACCAATATTTGATGGTGATTATATGCAGTGGCAATAATTTTTTGATGTGTACAGCTCAACAATCCATAAAAGAGGAAATTTAACCGCAGCACAGAAGTTTCAGTATACCTGCGAGGCTTATTAAAGAGAAAACCAGCATCACTTATTCGTCATCTCGCGGTAACTGATGCGAATTACAATGAAGCATTGCAGAAGCTGGTGCAGAGGTACGACCGGAAGCGATATATACAGTTAACGCTTTTATTAAAGGTTTCATGGATCAACCAAATATATCGCAACCAAATGCTGTCAACATCAGAAAGTTAACCGATGTGTTTGATGAAACAATTAGATGGCTGAAGGCATTAGGCGCAGGCGCAGAGAGAAGAGATCCTTGGCTGATATATATCGCTCTCAGTAAACTGAATAATGAGACAAGGTCGCTTTGGTCGCAAGAGGTAGCTCAAACGGATTTTCCTACATTTGAGGAGCTGCTAACATTTCTTGGCAAACGGATTGATGTTGTGGAGTCATTAAAGGGCTATGCAAGAAAAGGTACTTCAAGTCTCACGTCGGTTTCACGAATATTTACAGTAGCTGCATCTCCAGCAACGATTAGCAAGTGTCCAATATGCAAATTAGGCGAACACCGGATATTCGAATGCCAGACTTATAAAAATATGTCATCAGCACAAAGGTCGGAAGCAGTACAAACAAGCAACAGATGCTTCAACTGCTTATATGGAAGACACCGAGATCATGATTGCAAATCCAGAGCCAGATGTCAATACTGCCAGAGGAAGCATCACACATCTTTACACACAGCATGGATCATCAGGCGAAGGGAAAACAACAAAACTTAATAATGAGAATAATACTAAAGTCCATAAGGTAAAATTTCAACAACAACAGAAGAAAGTAGATCCAGCGACGTTCCCGAAACCAACCACTTTATTACAATTCCTGCAACTTCTCACACCATATTACCAACAGCATTGGTCAAAGTCAAAGATAATGCCGGCAAATTTCATATCTACCGGGGATATTGGATTATTGGATTCAGCATCTCAAGCGTCATTCATATCGGAAGCATGTACCAAAGAATTAAATCTTGCGCGCAAAAATGCAAGGATTTTAGTGAAAGGATTGGGGGAGACTGGAATGGGGACTACGAAAGGCAGTACGGAACTGACAATAGCTTCAATGAACGGAACGAAAGTTTTCACTTCCCAAGCATTCATAATTTCCAAAGTATCAGTCATAGCGAATCATCATCATTTGTGCGAAAAAGATATTCAAATATTAGACGGATTGGAGTTAGCCGACCAAAAATTTAATAAGCGAGGTTCGGTAGATCTTTTACTCGGAGTAGATATCTTTTTCAAACTACTGGAATCCAAGAATTGGATTCTAGAAAGCGGACTTACAGCAGTAAGTACTGTGTTTGGTTGGGTTGTGGCCGGCGGAAGCGTAAAAGTTAATCAATTAACCAAAGATATGGAGAATTTTAACATCTTTTTAGATATCGAAAATTCGCTCCGCAGATTCTGAAAGATAGAGGAATTACCAAAGGTCACATGATGAACACCTAAAGAGCAAAGGTGCGAAGAGTTATTTGAAAAAACTGTGAAAAAAGCCGAAGATAACACGTTTGTCGTCAAATTACCTTTCAAGCAACATGGAAACATTCTTGGAACATCTTATAATTTAGCATTAAGCCGTCTTAAGGCAATGGAGAGGAAATTCGAACGCGACGATAAATTTGCAAAGCTGTACAAATCATTCATGGCCGAATATTTGCAGCTTGGTCACATGAAAAAGTGGATCGAAGTACCAACTCCTATAAATATTTTATTCCACACCATGGAGTGTTTAAGGAAAGCAGCACAACAACTAAGTTAAGGGTCGTCTTCGATGCCTCTGGTAAGTCATCCTCACAGTTCAACAACCGCTCATCAAAATCTTGTTGAAATTCCGTTTACATGAGTTTGTGCTTTGTGGTGACATCGAGAAAATATACCGGCAAGTGTGGGTAGATGATGAGGATCAACGGTTCCAAAATATTTTATGGCGAAACAGCGCAAATCAACCGCCGGATACATACAAATTAAAAACACTAACATACGGAACAGCGTCAGCAGCATACTTAGCAACCCGCAGTTTGAAAGAAGTTGGAAATCGACGATTACCACATAAGCCAGAAGTAGCCAAAGTCATACTAGAAGATATGTATGTAGATGATACGATGACCGGAGGAAGTTCTACACCACAATTAAAAAATATGATGAAGCAAGTCACGACTGAATAACGACAGTGAACTGCGATGCATTATTCAAGCACAAGTTTGCGAGGAGAAGGAAGCGAAATCTATTGAAGAACACTCGAATTCCCCAAAGGTATTAGGCCTGCAGTGGGATCCCTACGAAGACAATTTCAAATTTACTCTAAATTTACCAGAAAGAAATCAGCACAATAAAAGAACGGTTTTGTCGGACGCCAGCCGTACCTTCGACCCGCTAGGCTGGCTGTCACCGATAATCATTCGCGTTAAGATCTTACTTCAGAGTCTATGGGTGCAAAACGTAGGCTGGGATGATGAGCTGCCACAAAATGTATTAAGGGCCTGGCTGGATATCAGAAGGGATATTTACGAAGTTACTGGTGTGCAAATTCCAAGATGGGTACGGTCGAGAGATAAATTAAGCTTAGTCGGCTTCAGTGACGCCAGTGAACACGCATATGCTGCGGCAGTATACGCGAGATAATGAAGTTATACAAACGAGAGCGCTGGTTTCATGTGGCATCCAAAGACAATCCCGCTGATATCGCTTGAAGAGGCATAATTACAAATGAGTTAATAAGAAGTAATCTGTGGTGGCACGGCCCCAATTGGTTGATAGATGCTGAGCAAATGAAAACAATCAAGTTAGGAGGTAGCGAATCAACAAAGACGACAACAGAAGAGTTACGATCTTCCGCAGTGGATACATTTGTCGTAGTGCAGTCAAACACCTTTATTGACGACCTAATGAATAGATATGGCAGTTTCTTAAAGATGTCCAAGGTTCTAGCAATCATAAAACGATTTATACATAATCTAAGATACAAAGAAAGAGGGCGAGAGATAACAAAAAGTGAATTGGAAATGATGGAGGTGCTACTAATACGGCATGTTCAACACAATGAAATTTCCAGGGACATAGATGTATTAAAGCTTAATCAAAGATTACCTCGCAGTAGCAGAATATTAAGCTTGAATCCATTCCTCGACGAGAAAGGAATCATCCGCGTACGTGGTCGCATTCCAAATTCAACCGCAACATTCAGCATTAAACATCCAATGATATTACCAGCAAACCATCACGTTGTAAAATGCATAGTACGAGATGCACACATCCTGCATAACCATCCCGGCATAAGTTTACTTACCAGCTTAGTAAGACGAAGGTTTTTAATCATAAAAGCAAAGGTGGTGTCAAGGGAAATCATTAGAAAATGCATCAAATGTATAAAACAAAACCCCAAACCAGAAAGTCAACTTATGGGAAATTTACCAGCCGCATGAGTCCAGTACGTGTATCCATTCCATAGAGTGGGCGTAGATTATTGTGGACCATTTAAAGTCAGCCCAGTACGGAAAAGAGGCCAGTCAACAATGAAGGTATACGCCTGCATTTTCGTGTGTTTAAGCACAAAGGCTGTACATATTGAAATTGTGTGCAATCTGACAACTGAGAGCTTCCTCGGAGCATTAAGCAGATTCACGGCACGAAGAGGAACTTGCAACGTTATATATAGTGACAACGGAACAAATTTTCGGAATCATGAATTCCGTTAAGAACAAATTTTGTTGGGGCCAACAATCATCTCAAAGAATTATTTCAATTTCTTGAGGCAAACACGAACGAAGTTCATTCCACCAGGTGCACCACACATGGGTGGGATATGGGAGGCAGCGGTAAAACAAGCTAAATTACATCTGAGCAGAGTAGTCGGTAACCACATACTTACCCTAGAAGAGTTCTCAACGTTACTGACGAAGATAGAGGCCATTATGAATTCAAGGCCAATAGCCACAACCCAAGATGAAGAGATTGACTGTTTAACCCCAGCTCACTTTTTAATCGGCCGCATATTCACCGATATAGCAGATGAAACCGTCGAAGAACAAAATGTAGCATCGTTAGCCAGGTGGAGATTACTTAAACAAATGCAACAGCATTTCTGCAACAGATGGCACCGAGAATACTTATTAATCCTCCACAAAAAAAAACTAAATGGACCACGGAATCAAGTAATTTAGCAGCAGGTGACATAGTTCTAATTTCCGAGCCGGGTTTACCAACAACATGTTGGGGATTAGGCAGAGTAATGTCAACTCATCCAGGAAAGGCTGGTAAGATTCGGGTGGTGGACTTACGTTTGGCCAACAACAGCAAAATTATACAACGACCAATCCACAAATTATGCAAATTACCAGTACAATCATATGAATCAAACGATTCATGGCCGGCGGAATGTTGACGCAGAGCTTCGGAGACAAGATTGGCCCCAAATAAACCTAAAACCAAAATAAAATGTTATTATACTTAGCTTTTGCTTTTAATTGAAGTTAGATCCAATTAATTAATTTATTACAAATTCTATGTTAATTACGTTAATTAGTAATTAATAGATGGCATTAGGATTAAACGAGAATGATTGATAATTTTAATGTAATTAATTCAACTAGTATTTCATAGATGTCACTAATTCTGAATCGTAATTTGGCGGCTTAAAACTAGTCAATCAAGATTCATTAAGTTGTAAAAATTTGCAAATCATTTTTGTACATTCCTATTTTGTAATTCGAAGTAAAAAGGTGAAAAATTCAATAAATTATAGTTAAAAATTAAACATTGATATTTCATTGAGAGTTTCAACAAACAACAACCCGCTCACACCATATCTACCTTTTATATTACAAAAATTCTATTATAATCAAATTTTGATATTGAAAAATGAATTCTCTTCTTCGGTCACGGTCACCCACATTTCATTAAAAATCAATTTATATTTCGACAATTTACGTATCATGTCACATCGAATGTTTATGTTATTAACACAATTTTTATGTCAAACAGCGTTTTACGCATACAATCACATTTACTTTCTAGAATCCATAAATTTACTTGACCTTCCACAATTTTTTTACGATCATTGAACAAACATTTTTAGTTTCACTGTCATTTTCTGTCATAATAAGTTAAAAGTATTGACATCATTGTTAAATTAATTAAGGTAAATATGTATGTATTGATTTTAGGTGCATCACTCTTGATAATACATATTGGTTGGTAATCTCACTGCGTTATGTGCTTAGAATAGCCACCGAAATGATATTTTCGAGGTCGGTTTGTTCGATGCGCTTGGCCGGTATTAATGATCTAATCAGTTTCGTATACTTATTTACACTAATTGAACTTATTTCTATAGAAATCAAATACAATGACACAGTTCTACGTCAAAATATAAAACTAAAAACCATTTGGGTAACATAGTTACAATTTAAGGCCGGTATTCACGTACAATTAAATTGCGCAATATAATTGTGTGACGTCAGAACATTGCACAATTTTCTCAAATTGTATCCAATATTTTGGAATTTTATTGTGCTATATTGACGTCACACAATTATATTGCGCAATTTAATTGTACGTGAATACCGGCCTTAATAATGCCTACAAACGTATATTAATTCTTGTTTATACCAAAATACATTCACAACTGATTCATGATCATTACTAGCGTAATTTTTAAAACACGTTTAGACTAGAAAAAATTTGATTTTTCATAGTTTCTGTTGTGTTCAAACTTGGTTCAAAGATGATTATTTAGACATAAAATTAGCTATAATAAGACGTTGACACGAGAGTAACAGCCAGTCAAAATAATTCTGTGTTAATACGCGTATCATATATACGCGAATAAAATGTATTTAAAATTTATTGTGTTCATTGTGCTACTGTGTGGCGTTTTATGCCAATATTTCAATTTAGATCAAGACGTGATTTCGTACGAACTTCCAGATGGTGATACAAAAAGTTTAAATATAACAATAAGTAATTATACGTATCATCCATTTCAAATTACGTTCGAGTGCTACAATTATGACTCGTTGAAATTTTTTGAGGTACGTTTAGATGGTTCCAAAGAGTTTCCGTTACAAAATGGATTAACACTCGATTTTATTAAGTGCTTCAATAATGCAACGGATAATGAAAATTATAATTACGGCTTAAATAGGTGGTTTAATAGTTTACCATATTTTAAAACTGAATACTCCAGTGGATACCCGTTAACAATACAGCTGGACGAATATGCGCAAGTGAACAGTGATGTGTTATTTGAGAATTTTGATTTTGGAAAATTTGATACAGTGACACTAAAAAATCTTGGCTTTATTTCCAACAATTTTTTTTATCAATTACAATGCCAAAACTGCATATTTGAAAATAATGATTGCATCGATTTCAATGGATTCCGTAACAACATCACCGATATGCAAAGGCTTTCAACAAATTATAATAAATTAATAAATTTTAAAGCTGAAAATTTAAAAAAGCTTGTTGCGCTAGTTACGTTAACCATTACCAATTTTGATCTGGATGACTATTATGCATTAAATGTACCAGGGCTGTTTGAGCATAATGTGAATATCATGGAAATTAAATTTGAAAAGCCGAAAGGAAAAATTACCATACATGAACAAGTATTTCGTGGACTAAGGAATATTCACACTATCACTTTAAAAGGTTTGCAATTGGATAGCATTCCGAACGAGTTGTTTAAGGATTTGGAGGAATTAAGCTCTGTCGATCTATCGTCGAATAATATAAAGACTATAGATACTTCCATTTTCCAAACAAATACTAAATTTAGAGGTGTTTCATTTGCTGATAATCCATTTTATACGGAGTGAGTTAATTAAAATGTTTGCCAACTGTTACTAAAACTTCATTACTTTTCAGGCCATACGACAAATTGGAATCGTTTGATTTGGGTGGCGAATCGACTCGACTAGGACTGGGCAATTTCACAGTACATACATTTGATTTATTGGAGCAATTGATCAAGTATCGTAATTTAACCCACGTAATATTCCAATCATTTCTCATCGATAATTTTAATTTTGAAGACTTCATAAAAATACAGTCAGAACGTGGCAACATATTTGATTCTACAATTCATGGTGAGCGTACCAACCTCTTAGATACCACATTTGAGGGTGTTATACCTGGTTTTGATTTGGAGTACATTAAATCGCTTGGAAATATTATTCAACCGGAATACGATGTATACTTTGAATTGAATATGCTTATTCGTGTAGAATTTTCTGGAGATGCTATTTGCCACGATTGTACCATGATTAAAAATCTATTTCCACATTATCTTCAACATTACTATGATCGTCCAGGATTTTATTTCAATGAAAGTAGTCTTTTCGTTGAATTTAACATACCCGATTCATGTAATCGTCTCGAAGAGATATTTGGTCAAACATTTACCGAAAATTGTCCCAAAATTTGTGACTGCAAATTCAATCCACTAACGGAAAAAATTAAAATCGATTGTAATAACAAAAATTTAACGGAAATTCCCCATATTCCGTATCCCCAGCAATATAATAATATTCGTGCAATTGATTTACATTTCGAAAATAATTCGTTAAGTGTTTTAACATCAGCAGGTCAGGATGTCAATGTTTGGAAAAAGATTTCGAGTCTTAATGTAAAAAATAATAAAATCGAAACTTTGCCGACCCACGATGCGGATCTTTTAAACAATGTTTGGGATTTCAACATTTGTGGCAATCCAATAATAGCAGATGAAACAAAATATGTAGAGCTCACTTTAGCGCCGGGTTCGAAATACATGAGTATCTATGGCTGTCATGTAGATGAGGAATTTCAACGGGTTATAGATTATATAAAAGGAAACAAATCAACCGAGCTTGACGAATATTTGAATGGTTTAACTTGTTAGTAAATATACGTTGTTATTTGAAAATGTCTTAACTTGTTTATTATTTATAAATAAATTAGCGGAACCCGGCGAACTTTGTTCCGTCCTAGCATTCGTAAATAAATGGTTACTTTAATATTTTTATTTACAATATAATTCAATTTATTTCACAGAGAGAAAAAGCTTTGCATGTATCATGCATACCAATTTATAAATGAATGAGAATAACAATCATGAACCATGAATAAATTTCAGTGAATGCTTATTCATAATCTAATCCATTCGCTCATAACGCATGGGGTTATATATTCACTCCTTTTATTTCAATCATTATAAAATATTGATTGATAGAACCAAAGCAACCTTGATTATACAAGCCATAATCTAAAAAACGAAGCTTTTTTAAGGGCATTAGAAACGACGAAAAAATCAAAATTTCCATAGTAAAACACATAAAACATATGGGAAATCACTTTTTTTCTTAAGACAAATTTGTCAATGAAAACGTTACAAATTCTTAATTATGATTTCTGAAAGATTTTCATAAATGTTTGAATTTCAACATATATAAATGTTGTTTAAGTAAATCGTTTTCATTTTCTTGTAATAATTGATTTATTTAAACCAAAATATAAAAAAAGTTCATAACAACAGCATTCTGGTCAAATAAAAAAGAAAAGCTTACTACAAATTGTGTGCATTAAGTCAATATACATTACATAGATGGCAGTACAAATTTTTGAAAAATCGTACCAAAAATTGCCACCTGGGGAAATTTTAAGTTCATAAATTGTAGGAAAAGCAAAACAAATTCTCAAAATATTAAGAACGTGTCATAATTTTGTGATTAAACAATTATTTTTCGTATTTTTCTGTATAAATCTGAGACATCTAACGTACACTAGTAAAACTAAAGATAAATGTAGCAAGTATTATTTTAATTCGTCAGAGCCAACTTTGATGTATTTTTCAAAATGAAAGTTCGAAAAATATATTTTAGAAATAATTTAATTTTTATATTTCTGCAATTAATATTTACTTAATACCAATAAACCCTTCCTGTATATTGCTGCTAACTGTATGTAGAACACTTTAGTATAAAAATTTTGTAACATTTTTGCTTTTTTCAATGAAAAACTTGAAGCTAAAAAACACCAATTTTACTATGGATTCCTATGAAAATTAGTGAAAAGTTATTCCACTAAAAAAGCTTCTAAAAAATACGTCATAATGATTATAACTCTATACTCTAGAAGGCTCTGATAGAACACGTTTGAAAAAATGCAGTGGAAAGTCCCATTTCGCGGGAAAAAGTCCGCGAGGTGGCTAACAAATATTAAACGTTAAAAAATAATTTTCGAACATACATATGTTCAAACTAAATGTTTAGTTAATTATTTAACTTGTCTATTTTTAATCATTAATAATTTATCAAAGTACATATTAGAATTACCAATTACCAGAGAAATTAAATTTTTAAAATTTTTCCTGTTTTAATTTAAACTACATAGCTAGAGCCAATTTTTTTTTTTTCAATTTTGAAATTTTTTCTAATGTGATATTAAATCTAAAACAACCCTCTTCGTTTCTTTTAAACAAGATGGTCGTGTAATCTCATGACGTGTGATGTCATGACCCAGCTTAAATGCATGGAAAGTAAGCTATCAGCACTTGAAGATTTAAAAGCCATTGTTACATTGTTAAGATTTGAATATGAGGAAATTAAGTCGTAAATTTGTGTTTTGGAGGGAAAATTGCTTGTGCAAGACAACAAATTACGTCAATTGGAAGCTGAAATCAATAAACCAAATCAACAGCAAAATGGTTCCAGCATGTGTTATTAAAAAAATTGTGGTGAACATAAATGATGATGAAATAGTCTCATAATAAACTACACCATCCAGTCCAGCGTATCTACATTATGCATCACTTAACAGCGCTCCAATCAAATTTATACCGTGAGGCTAGAAACATAAAGACATTGTATATAAGTATAATTATTTGTGGTGCAAAGCTGGACAAATATATTTACGGAAATCTGCATTGTCTGATGTTCATCGAATTGTTTCGTTCAACGATATTTTTCGGATTAAAAACATTCACATTAAAATTGAATGCAATACATCTGATTGATCTATCTGGGAACCTGGAAATATATAGATTGTTAAGTATTGTGATTTATTTACCTATACTAGCCCAGTTTTTATTTTTTCTTGTGTTTTTATTTCATTTTATGTCGATTTCATCGCCACTATCAATTTTATTGTCTATTTACATTTTCTTAACAGATTTAATTATTCAAATTTTTTTATGTTTAATTTCTTTTACTTTGGCACTATTGAATATTAATGCTATGAATGTAAAGCACGATATAAGTTATTGGCGTTTTACTCGTTTTTGTTTTTTTGTAATATTTTTGATTTTTACGTAAACATATTTTTTCTTATCATTAAGTGTTATTTTAAATTTAACACGATATTTTATGATTATTGCTCTATATATGTTTATTATACATTATTATATATATATGGGGCATTTGCATTTAAATCTCACATAAAAAAATTTAAAATATAATTTTTGAATCATAATTTAATTAATTTTTGAATTAAAAAAAAATTTAAAATATAATTTTTAAATCATATTTCTGTTTCTTTTAAATCTGGGCGTGAGCAGATTTGTGTTTTGCATTTTTTTTAATAATCTTTTGTGCTATTTTTAATTTTTCTGTCATGAGCGTTACCTAAAAATACGTTTTACGTTATTTTTAAAATTATTAATTTCAAAATACAAAAGATTAATATACCATTTGCAAGTAGACATGTCACCAATGAGAATATACATCAATAAATTAAATTTATGTTTTTAAATTTCACAATTTAGCTAAAATAAATAAAGTAAAGTTCATGACAAAAAAACCCGTTTTTTTTAAAATAAAAGTCCAACATTATTTAAAAAAATACATTTTCATAAATTTCTGTATTGTGATCAAATACTTAAATTATACCCGTTAAAAATTATTTGGAAAATGCTAAGGGGACAAAGAAAATGCTTGGGGACAAAAACATGTGAGATTTAAATGCAAATGCCCCATATACATATATATGAGTAATTATTTTATATTTCGTGGGACCTAAAAAATGCATCTCTTAGATTTCCATTTTTCCATTTTTTTATTGTTAATCTGACCAAATAAGAAGACACGTGTGTTTATATTTTTCATTTTGACAATTGATAGTCCCGTTATTCGATTTGTCAGTTTTGGCATGTTTTAAATTTTTTATATTGTGTCTATTATACATATCGTATATTTTGCGTGATATAAAATATTTTTTTTTGGTTTTAGTACGTCGAAAAGGTTAATGGTCATGCTAAATTAATCTGCAATTAAATTTGAAAAAATACCGTTATTTTATAGTTATAGCGAGCTAAATCTGTGCTTTGGTTTTGACCGCTAGATGGCGTAGCTACCAAAATCTTAAAAATGATATACCATTTCAAAGCTGAAAGTTCAACCTTTCAAACAAGCTATAAATCACGTTTGCACTAGGCCTATTTCTGTTATAGGAATTCAAAGTTGAAAAATGATAATTTTTTCAGTTTTTTTTCACAGGAAAAGTGTTTTTAACTAAAAAAGAGACAGAAATTAATTTTGGTTGCAGTATTGATTTTGAAATGCAATTAAGCAAAGCTTCAAATGAGTCTAAAAGCAAACAATTATGTAGCACAAATTGGTCACTAGAGGGTTCCAAATATAAAAAATCAGAAACATCTTGTTTGTAGAATCTCTTGTTTGGGCGCGCTAGATAATTTCAAAGTTATTTTTCCTGAGTAAAATTTGTTTAATTTGAACAGAAATTAGAAAGAATTAACATCTGACAAATATTTTAAAACCCAATTAAAGTTTAAGCAACGCTTCAATTAGTTTGACCACCAGCACTAGATACGATGTCAATAATGTAAAGGTTAAGGCGGTATTCCACTTGAAAAAATGTACTGCCAGTAAAATTAAAGGAAGAAAAAAATATATATTTGGTAGATGGGGGAATGAAACAAAAAACCTTCTGAGTACAAAAATATTTGTGTCTGTAGTAGTGTGCACTCCTATAAAAATTATAAAAATTATCAAATCGGGAACTATTTATAGGAGTCTCACTAACACACATACATAAAATTTGTATAAAAATGAGAAATATTTTTCACACACTAAAATAATTGTGAGGTTAAATATTTTTATAGCGAAGTGTCATTATCATTTCAAATTAAAATACATACGTGTTGTACATACAGGAATAAAGAAATAAAGTTAAGAAAGGTGATTTTAATATTTTGTTTATATAGGTAATTATAATTATAATCTTATATAAATTGAATTTATTTTAATCTTTATAAAGTGGAAAAATTCTTTATATTTTTTAAAGTTAAATGTGTGATTTATATTACACCGGTAAATGTGAGGTTATGTTGTTTCATATATTGCTGGAATAAAAATCTATTGAAATAAGGTTTCTTCTTTTTAATTACAGATAGAAAATTCAAAAATATAAAGACAATGGATTATGGTGAGTTTATTTAAAGTGGTATTTTTGAAAATTTACAACAATTGGGTATATCCAGCCCAGTGAGGCTGGAATATGTAAGTCTCACACATAAAATATTGTATTTTTTCAGGTAATAAAACAATTAAAGTTATATCGGACGTACGGGTCGATGACTTAATAAATGAAAGTAGTGAGAGCTGTGGTACCATTTCCAACTTTTTCAGTAATTTTACTGACGATGATTTTGATGTTAGCTGCGCATCACATTCATCACCTCCAGCTACTCCAACTCTTCCGGATGAGCCCAACCTAGGTATAATTATAATTATAATAATATTTTGTACAAATTATAAACAGTAAATTTTATATTTCAGAAGTAACTATTGACGCTGTCAGGGCCAAACCGGCTATTTGGAATATCCGTGATGAAGGATACAAAGACCGGGATGTCAAAATAAGGTTGTGGGAAGAGGTTACTCGAGAATCAAGTAATAATTTTTTTATTGCTTTATTATTTTATAGAAAATTTGCATAATTCATTTTATATTACAGATTTAGAAGTCAACGCTGTAAATATAGCGTTTATCCGAAAGCAATGGGATACTATCAAATCGACTTATATCAGGTCAAAAAAAAGAGAGCCTAGTGGCTCAAAAGGAAAAAAACAAAAGGAATACAAGTACAGCAGGCTCCTTTCATTTTTAGATGATACGACAGAACCAAGAAGGTAGGCTAAAACTATAAATTAATTGAACCATATTTTAATGAATACTTTTTTTTTGTCTTTAGATCAATAGAACTAGGTGGAGTCTCAGATCCCAGTATAGAGAGCTCTAGTGGCTCTGTAGGATCGAGTGGGAATCCTATGTCTGGGCCCAGCAGTAGAAAGAGTAAGTATTATCTACACTTATAATTACACGGATAATTCAGTACCGCAAGTGCAAATAATTTGGGAGGTGGTAGAAGACAATAACCTGAGCAAAAATATTAGAAATATTTTCAGGCGTATTACTGACTAGTGTGATGGTCGATTATGTATAATAGCTTTAGTTCGGGGCCCTCTTTCATCTCCAAAATTATTTGCACTGGGTATCGAATTTCTCTATATTTATATTATGTACACGGAGTTATGCATACATAGTTATTGCAATTTTTGATTATTTTTTCCACCAGGAACGGCCACACCACTTGACTCTTACCACAAGGAGTCACTAGAAATAAAGCGGCGCTATGTGGAAGCGGTTGAAAAAATCCAGCAGCCCGCTATACCCCCAATACCCACCGATTCGACAGATGCCGAGATCGATGGATTTCTGGCGCAGCTGAAGCCTTACCTAAAAGGTTTGCGCACATTGCTGCGAATTCAGGCGCAACAAGGCATATTGGGCGTCCTTTCTGACTATTGGAAAATTCAGGTATACAAAATTTTGATTTAAATTTATTATCTTTTATTTATTTGTTTTTGTTTTTGCAGGAAAACAACTGATGTACATAGTTATCGGATTTATTTTGTATTTTTTTAAAGAAAAACTGAACTGAACTGTCATTTATTGTATTTTTATGTTAATCTTTATTTATTTTTTTATTAATGACTGAAATATTATAATATTATTTATTTTTATATACAAAAAAACGAAATTATAATAATATTTATTAATTTAAAGGTTTTTATTTAATTCAATGTTATGTCAAACAGAAAGAATGATATTTACAATAAATATAACATTCTTCACGTCTGTAGCCGGTTTCAAACTTTCTCAGATTCCTATAATACATTGATATTATGCATGTTTTTTTAAATTAAAATTCTACCCGCATTGAAACTATGCGAAAAACATGAATAAATCAATGGATTATGGTCAAGGGAAACTACAGAAAAACCCTGACCGAGAAAATGTACAAAAAATTATTCTAATATTTACTTTTAAATAATTGTCTTACCCACACATTTCAACACCGCATCTACTCGAGGCTGCTCCGCTTCTTTTGACTCCTCATAACTCCGCATCTAATAACTCCTTATAACTCCGCATCTTTTAACTCCCCATTTATATGTTGTATATGTAAAATTTATTTCTGTTAATAATACAATAAATAAAAGTTGTATATGACTGGAAGTTAAAGATTACTCACCGCTTTTGTCGGTCCGAGAAGTAAAATCGTATGGACGGATTTTTATATTTTGGCCAGCTGCCACTCTACTTGCCCTTCTTCAGAAAAGTATTCGGCAAATCTCTCCCGAGTAAATTTTGCCGAATTAGTCGAATTTCTGTTCATTGACTGAAGTGGCACGAAATTCGTGGTATTATTCTTCCATGTGCCTTAAAATATATGTACAATGGAATTGTTTTTTAATAAATTTTACGCTTATTGTAATTGAATTAAAATGTTTACCTGGAATGACAACTCCCCTTAGGTCATGATCTATAAGATCTGGAGTTATAAAATTTGCGTTACTTTGGTTTAGCCAATTGTGTAAGCATACGCATGACTGTATAATGTCCTCCACCAAAGTAACATCCGCTATTATAGTTGTACGAAATATTCTCCATTTGGCTGAGAGAATGCCGAAACAATTTTCGATCATTCGGCGAGCCCGACTAAGCCGATAATTGAAAATTCGGTGTTTGTCGTTCTGGATTGTGGTGAACGGTTTCAGCATGTTTTCGGTCATGGCAAAGGCATCGTCAGCTACGAAAACATAAGGTACAGCGGTAAATTTGTCAGTCACATGGCTTGGTTCTGGTAACCTAAAAAAATAAATTATCAAAATAAAATATCAAAAAAGACAAAATCGCAGAATTGTGCAATTCTAGGAAATTTCATATTCATATTTATATTTACTTACGGGAGAGTTTTAGCATAGAACCGTTTACCGAAATTACTCTCTCTAAAAATACCTCCATCACTTTGACGTCCTGCGGCCCCAATATCGCACCAAATAAAATTATATTTATGGTCACATAATGCCATTAATACAATGGATGAGGTTTTCTTGTAATTGTAAAATTCGGATCCAGATTTTTTGGGGGCCTAAAAAATACAATATAAAATATTATATACACCTAATTGAATTTTAACATTTTTATTTGTCTTACTTGAATTGTTACGTGTTTCCCATCGATTGCTCCTATGCAGTGAGGGAAATTCCACCTTTCCTCAAAACCACTTGCCACGGTTTTGAAATATTCCGTGGATATTTTTGGGAATACTTTGCTTTGAAGTACAGATGTTATGCACTTTGTTGTTTCGCTTACAATCCGATGAATGCTTGTTTGAGAGCATTTATAAGCAACACCAATGCTGGTTTGGGATTCACCCGTGGCAAGATACCTAAAGCATTAAAACAAAACAACAACAGTATTAAATTATTTATTTAACCTATTTTCACATATAACTTCTAATAACACGTACCGTAACGTCACGGCCAATCTTAAAACAGGGCTCAATGGTTCTCGCAACACACTTTCTTTTTGAATTAACGGCCCGACCATCGACAGCAATTCATCAAATTGAGCCGTATTCATGCGAGTATAAGTATGAAATAATTTTGGGTCTTGTCGAAGTTCGTTTACAAATTTGTCAAAAGCGCCAGAGCGGTTTCGTTCCAAATAATATGGACGAACCCAAAATTTCCTTTTTTTACGAATGTTCTGTTGGCTTGTACTTTCTTGAACATTATTTTCGTCTTCACTACTAAAAATAATGTTCATTGGATCCAACAACACTTGTAGGTTAATCTTATCAACCATTTTCACTTTTATTTTTTATTCGCAATATAAAAATTTCACAACAGACTTGTCTAACAAGAAAAAATTTATGATGTTTTCTAGGTTATGTTGCAATTGCTGTCAAAGTTTCTCCTTAAAAATTTGCTATAAAATAGTAAAAATAAAAAACCCATGACGTTTTTTTTGGTAGAGATTTTTTTAATTTTTACGCAAAATATACTAAAAAATATAATTCTGATATGGGTATTAATAATATTTCATTTTTAGATAATTTTGAGATGTAAAACTAACCGAATTAATATTAATATTAATTTTTTTTTAAATATTTATGGGTTATGTTTTTGTGTGCTGTCAATATTTCTCCTTAAAATTTTGCTATAAAAAAAATAAACAAAAAAACGTGGTCTTTGTCTATTACATAGAGTTTCGGACTTTTGGCTCTTTTCCTCTTATTTTTACTGTGAGTAAAATTTTAGGAATTTTTCTAGTGGAATAGTACCATTATTTTCTATTTTTGGTTATTGTTTAAAATGAATAGATGTGATCATTATTTATTACACTACTGATTTGCAACATAATGCTTAAAATTAGTTCACAAAAAAATAAATTAAAATCCGATGATAGATATTTCTATTAGAGTTAAAAAATAAATTTACAAATACAAAAACAATCGTTATTCATAAAGGAATTTTATTTATTATTAAAGAGTTGGAAACTTACTTGATAAATTTGTGGGGTATTTCTAACTGTGTTAATATTACAAAATCTTTTATTTAGTAGCTTTTTGGTCCCTGCGTATTCTGATTTAGATACATGTACAGTCAAAATGTACAGATTTTATGGTACATTTGAACTTACACCATTGAAAAAACTCTTCTGGTGTATTGAACATTTCCCGTCAACATTTCTCAACGAAGCTGCTCTAGCAGATATCTTAATGGTACCTCCTACATCATCTGATGGTCCCTTTCCATAGCTGGGAGCAATGAAGTTCCATTCGCAGTCCACGTCGAAATCTATTTTGTGAAAGTTTATGTTGGAAAAATTCTCTTTGTTTTTAAATTGGGATACAGCTCCATCCGAAAAATAATAAACCGTTTTTGGTATTGGATATTCAGCTCCATTTGATTTTAGAAATGTTAGAAATTTTGTTTGAAAGTCGTAGACAGCTACATTGGCACGTGTTTCTTCTTCTGAGATTACTGCATAGGATATTATGCTGGTTGAACCTGTTGCTGATTTATAGTAAGCTACGATTGGAAATAGCGTTGCTTGTCGTGTAAAGTAATGTGCTGCTTGTACTTCATTTTGCGTAACAAATTTATAATTTTCGGAAAAATCCAAAATCACAACATATTCTCCTTCTTGTAAATTACTTTTTACTGACTTTAAATAACTTGACTGCTCCGTGGTTATGTAGTCATATTTGCGAAATGCTGCTAGGCCGAATTTTGAAGGTCCTGATATCTCCATATTTTGCAGCATTCTTTAGTTGTTCGATGAAATCATGCACCAGCTCATTACATTCTGCACATTTCTCTGTAAATAAAGGGAAAAGAAACAATTATTTTAGTGAAATTTTCGATATTTCACTCATAGCATAATATAATAATGTTACCTTCACAACAGTCCCACGTCAAATTTGCACAGGATACTTTTTTTAATAACTCTTTTTCATTTATAGTAGCAGGATCGCATTTTAGAATTTTAGATATAACTGAGCATAATAAATTAATATTCTGATGAATTATGCATACACAAATATTATGTGTACCAGCTTGTCCAGCTAATATGCACTCCTTTGGACGAAGTTCCGCAAATTTCGCCTCGGCTAAACTACATAAAACTAGCACTTTCTGCTTTTTAATTCGTCCTCCATTAGGATCACGAACACTAACGAAATCCTTTGTCTCACGAAGATGACGACTGATATCCATGCTCCGGTAGAATTCCTCAATTGCCGTAATTTTTTCAGAAGAGATTCCTGGTCTTGGTTTTCTAGATTCTGGGAAGCTGCCATGTCCGTACTATTTTATAAGATTCTTCGACATTTGTACCATGCATTGAGCCGCTTTAAATTTATCCATAATTTTAGATACTGGCCAATGTTCTGGTAACAGAGACAAGAGGAACACCCGATTTGCATAAAATGTCTCCTGCCGATTGTATGCTTCCAAAATATTGTGCAAGAGTTCCTGGTCATCTTCATCATCTGCCTCATGTATTGGTAATATTTTTGGAACAGGCACGCGCAGCACTTTTTCACAAGTGAGTTCTACTACTTTTTTACTTTCTTTTACGTAAGTAAAATAAAGTATAGTAATCATGAAAATTTTCGACCTTGAGATTATTGAAGATTTATCTGTTTTGAGGTCCCCTGAGTCCGAAAAAGTGGGTTTCGAAATGATGTCTGTTTGTCAGCCTGTCCGTCTGTCCGTCTGTGTCCGCTCTGCAGCTCAGATGGCTTAACCAATCGAACTGAAACTTCAGACTTAAGCTTTTTTGATAAATTGGAAGGCCCCAGTGAATTTTAGTCCAAATCGGGCAACCGGAAGTGGCCACTCCATTGGGCCAGAAAATCAAAAAGTATAAGGTTTACAAAAAACTACTAAAACAAAATGTTTCTAAAAAATAAAAATAAAAAAAAATTAAAAAAAAAAATTTAAAAATTTTATAAAAAAAATTAAATTGATGTGTGGCCAACACATTTCTTCTACGAACAGGAAATTTTGAGAAACCAATTACGCAAACTTCTTACAAATTTATTATTTTGTATTACTTCTTTTATTAAAGTTTTTGTTCGATTGGTTAAGCCATCTGGGCTATAGAGAAGACACTGACTGACCGACGGACAGACAAACGGACAGTACTGACAGACAGACATCATTTCGAAACCCAATTTTTTGGACTTATGGGACCTCAAAACAGATATATCTTCATTAATCTCTTACATAATATTTGGGGTTCCAGCCCCCAGATTCCGTGAAACAGAAAATTTATTTTGCAAATATTTCAAAAATATACAATTTACAGAAAACACGAAAAAATAAAAACAATCTTAATTAAGTTTGCAAGAAATTTTCATTATAAAAGTTTCTTAAAATTCGCTGTTCGTAAAAGAAAGTCGTGTATTGGCCACACATTTATTTCTAGTTGATTTTGACAATAGTCTGACTCAACTAATTTGTATTTTCTTATTGGTGATCCACCTAATCGTATGCAAAATTCAGAGAACTCCTCATGGTACCCTTGTTCTAAAACTTCTGTTGGTGGTATTGATATTGGCTCCGATTGATTTGAGCCGCTAGTGCTTGATGACGAAGGTGTGCAAGTGTAGGTGATTGGTAGCAAAGGTTCAGCTGCTGGAATGTTTATAATTACCACGTTGTTCAATTTGTATAATTTTATGCTGCATTTTAATTATAATTTGTTTCAAATTGCTCCACTACAGACATAATGTCTACAGTATCTGTACTTTATTTCATATTTTATTATATTGTTTTAACTAGCTTTTAATTTTGTATTTATTTTATTGAAATAAAGATAGTAATAATAATAATCTTAAGCGATATAGGATAAAGCCGACCTGCTACAATCTTTTATTGGCGATATTCGTAATCAGCCTGAAACATTTAGCCGGGATCTCGTTACATTTAATGTTCAATTTTAGGTCCTTTTTTAACAAAAAACGTTGCAATTTGTATGCAGCTACAATGGAATTCACAGATTTGAGCCGGCTCCGGGAATTCCAGGGAAAAAACATTTCAGTCAAAAACAGAAAGGAATTTCAGTCAAAAATTAAAAGGCAACTCAGTTTTAGACTGAAATGCCTTTTGAAAAGGTAATTCAGTCAAACAAATTGATCTTGGGGAATATAGTCAAAAACAATTCAGTCAAAAAACGAAAGGAGTTTCAGTCATAAAATTTCGGGTACAAATATTATGACTAAAACTTTTTTTATAAAGGAACTCCAATCGAAAAGGTATTTCGGACAGAAAACAGTTTGACTGAAACGCCCTTTGTGCATTTGAACTGAACAACCTTCTTGAAAAGTGTTTTAGTCATAAATTTTTGGACTGAAATATTTTTTGTTTGGTTTATTTTATTAGTCGCATCGTAAACAATTGATCGTGTTACAATTGAACGTGCGAAGTTGATCGTAGGCACAATTGATCGTGGAAACAATGATCGTGGATACAATTGATCGCATGAACAATTGATCATGGATACAATTGATCGTATGGACAATTGTTCGTAGATAGAATTTATCGTATAAACTATTGATCGTGGATTAATTGATCGTATGGACAATTGGTCGCATGGACAATTGATCGTGGATCCATGGTCAATTCCACGTATTTATTTGTAATTACAAAATTTTGCATAACAATGAATTATAATAAGAAACAGAAATAAATTTGTTTTTTCAACAAAATTTGATCACCTTAATATGCTACATGCACAGGATTTATTAGCACGTATTTTCAATTTATTAAAATTTTTAAATTAAGGCTGCGTACCAACAGCCGGCCGGGTAAATCATTTAGTATAGTAAATTTCAATTTTAGTTCATATTTACTTCAATTGGCGAACCAATTCTCTAGAAGTAAAAATGGTTTGATGGACACAAATTATTGTTCGGAGGGTTAAAATCGCTGGCTGCTAGGTGCAAAGGGAAACGTCACATATTTTTTAATATTTTTCTTTTGTAAAATAAAAATAAAATTTATTTTATTACCTTTGAGTACTTATATTATTTATAATGAAAAACACGGTAATTCTAACAAAAATCACTGAAACGTCAAAAAGTTAACAACACCATCATTTATATTTTTCTCCTATTTTACCAAACTTTTTAGTAAAGTATTTCAATTTATCCTGTACACTGTTAAAAAGAAGGTAAAAGAGCAATTTACCTGACTATTGGTACGCAGCCTTAGGCTCATCATCTTCACATTTTTGGAAAATTATACCATGCTTTTATTCTTTTATATATTCTTTCAATTCCTGTTTCAACGTCCACCTAAAGACGAGACGCATGAAATTCTGCAATAATTCAGTTTGATTTTCAATATTAGAGTTGATTGGATTTTGAATATTAGAATTTTGTTGAGTTGATTCACTTGATTGTAAGATAATAGGTGATTCATGTACAAGAGTTATTATATTTTCAGTTGGCTGATTCAAATTTGTTTGCTCAATATTTATTTTGGACTTGGATCGAGTACTGACGTTGACGTTACTTTGATCGACAGAATCTAGCAAAATTTTGCTCGAAGCAGCCGCATTTACATTGTACTTTCCAGTCTTATATGTAATCAAATTCGTCCAACTCTATTCTCTAGCGCATAAGACCAGATGACAAGTTTTTTGTTTTATTTAACCACAGTAATGGTTTATGGTCAGTAATTAAACTAAATTTTACTCGGCTTGCATAAGCTACGGGCAAGCCATAATCTCTTATCCTCTATGAAAGAACAGATCCTAGAGCAAAGTTACTTGCATCAGTTGTCACATAAAATCGTTTGGTAAAATTTGGGTACTGTAAAATTGGTGGAGTTATAATTTTTTATTTTAAAATTTCGAAACTATTTTGGCAAAAGGCATTCCATTCTGATCTGGATGATCAGAACAAGGATCTGGTTTTATTCCATGATTTGTAGGCATTGAAACACATCAGTAAGTTTAGACGACCACATTAACCAGGTACACAAAACACCCATTTTGCCCTGATAATACATCATACATAATTCTTTGAATTGTCGCGAGTGCCCCTTTCAATCCAAAGGGCATTCTCGTAATTTGGGTACTGAATGCTGTTTTTAATCTGTCATCTTCGCTGAGGGCAATCTGATGGTAGCCATTTGCCAGGTTCAAGGTAGTGAAATATACTGCGTCACCCAGTTGCCGTTGATTTCGGCTTTAATTGACTGTGGAAGTCTATAAGGCTTTACGTTCACGGGTTGTGATTCCGGTTTAAGAAGAATACTGTGATATCCAGCATTTGTATTGGTTAATTGGTCCACCAGGTAGATGAAAGATGTGATTACATTCACTGCAAATATTAATTCAAATGAGCTACTTCTATTTCATCTTGTAAAATGGTTAAATGGTTAATGATTCTGTAGATGATAAGGAAATGTGTTTGTTTCATGAGGTATTACCTGTTTCAATCGTATTTGATCTTTAAAATATGAATTACGATTTTGTTGAGTTGTAGTGTTAGAATGATTGATGTAACCCGAAGTTGAAGGAGTTGACTGTAGCAAGTTTTTGCACAAAATTAATTTGTTCGTTTTGATTCTGAGTAGTTATTTCAGGTTTGGCAATTTTAGTTTTGTTTGTTAAACTCAAATTCACTTCTTCAATGGTTTTGGCGATAGCGCCTTTTAAATTATCAAATCTAAAAGCTTTTATTATTAACCTGACTGGATCTCTAAGACCGCCTTCAAAATACCTCAAAGCCGTTTTGGAATTAAGTGAATATTTTTTTCAAGCTGACCTGCACTATCATCAGCGAAGACGATTTATTTAATTCTACGAACAATTTTTCAATTTTAATCGCAGTCTTTTATGGATTCATCATACCGTTGTCTAGCTTGAACCAGTTCTACTTGCACATGTTCAAAACCTGTAACAGTATACAATTTTTGATTTTAGCTCTATCTGTAAATCTTGCCATGTAGTATATGTGTTAGTTAATACAGCTTTATTGTACGCTTATCCCACTAGTTTCACTTGCACCAATTCCATGAATGTTGAAATTTTATTTTTTTTCACATCCAATTGATGCAAATTATCTGGAGTTCCGTTAAACTTAGGAATTCATTTAAAAGTACTGTCAAAATTAAAAACCTTGTTGGGTATATGCAAATCCATGATACAAAGAATTAATAAGGTATGCTCAACAGCTGTTATTATACCATCCGGTGATAGAAATGTCTTGATTAGTTTTTGTTTTTTGTACAAATTTTTCAATTTTGTTTTGTTTCTTAGCATGTCATTCGGTGCCGCACCACGATACCACCACCGAATGACGTGCTAGAAACAGAATAAAATAGAGAAATAAAAAAACTAAAAAACAAATTTTTGTCACCGGATGACGTAATTACAGCCCTTGCATAGCTTATTAATTCTTTGTATCATGATGCAAATTCTTTGCAGTTTTTAAAGAATGTTGAAAACCAAAAAAAAATTCAGAACAAAGATCATTTACACTTCGCTGCCAATATTGCTCGTTTGCTCAACAAACATGATTTTTATATTGTTGTGCTACGTTTTGGAATACGCGTTAAATCAGTTCTTTTTTGGATTGTGTACTACTACAAAAATATAGTACAAGTTTTCTCATTTCTGATATCTAACAATTGTTTTGACAACTCATCTGCTGATGCATCGTTTTGCAATTGAACACGCACGTTTGTAGTGAGTGTTAGTGTTTTTACATTTCTCCCCAAAACTGATGATTTCAAATACGTATTTAGTTCATTAGCAGCAGTAGATCTAGGAATAACAGGTAATGTTTGTGGAAAATCACCGGCTAACAATATCTTGGCACCACGAAACAGTTCTTGGTTTCCTCGTAGATATTCCAATGTCCTACCTAATGCTTCCAATGATTTCTTGCGGGCCATAATACACTCATCCCATACGAAATGTTTGCATCGTTGCAAAACTTTAGCCTTTAGGGTTTTCGGTCAACTGCATGCTCAATGGCAGCTTTAGTACAGATTGTGGTGTTCGACCGCCATCCAATAAAGCAATGAAACCAAAAAAAATTTACCCGTGCTCCAATTTTGGAGTTTAATGTACCATTTCGAATAATTTTAATTATGGGATTAAGTGACTTGATTTAAAGAGTGATCCAAGAGGAGGTACTTTTTCCAATTGGGATTCATGCGTGACAAACTGACAACTATCATGTTCAATGTTTTTATTACAATTATTTATTGTGGACATCGAAACATGTTTATATACACCGACGTACAAATTCATAAGATGATCTAGTAAAAACAGGAACGACCGAGATATAGCGTACAAAGGAAGGCGTGGTTTAGTGATTGAATATTGAAATGAATAATAACCCAAATACTATGATGATGAATATGACAAGCCATAAACGATATTTCGAGATGATTATGGGTCATAAAGATAATAACCAAAGCAGTTTAAAACCGGTATATAAACACGACCGCTATGGCAAGCAGAGTTCAGTTTTTGGTTTACTTTAAATTGTTAAATAAGGAAATAAATCTGTTGTCAAATAGCCCCCACCAGTAGCAAGCGGACAGATTTAAATAGTGAAGTCAAAGCAAATATCAACATGTGTATACAAGTACAGTGAAATAAAGTTAAGTCAAGTGACATAAAAGTACACAGTGTTTTTAATTACAAAATCCAGACGAACTCAGAAGCCCAGTGTGTAACAATATGTTACATATCCTGTTTATTGGTTCTTTTCCCATTTTGCTTTAACACACAGTCTAATAAACGTTCTGCAACACTGTGTTTACTTGGGGGAGATAAAACACTAAGTAAAAAATACAAAAATGAAAACCGTTTGCGTAATATGTACATCACTTTTTGTTTTCAGTTTTTATTGCTGTAATGAGTGAACTTTCACAGCCTTTTCAAAATATTATCATATAAACAACAAGAGATTCATAATCATTACTTGCATAATTTTGAGAAATACTTTTAGATTAGAAAACAAAAAAAAAATCAAATTTTTAATTTTCTAGTATTGTGTACAAACTGGTTTTGAAGGTGACACGAATTTTGATAGAATTAGCTATAAAAAAACTTGGTAGCATAAAAGTAATAGCCAGGTGCAACAATCCTGTATAAATACGTGCATCATGCAAGCGAATACAATGTTTTTAAAATTATTTGTGTTTAATGTGTTACTGTATAGTGTGTTTTGCCAATACTCCAATCCAGATTCAGTGTTTTCCTACGAACTTCCGGATGGTGATACAAAAAGTTTAAATATAACAATAAAAAATTCATCGTACTACCAATTTGACATTAAGTTGAAGTGCTACAATTACGATTCGTTAAAATTTTTTGAAGTACGTTTAGGCGATTCCCAAGAGTTTGAGTTACCATATGGGCTTATATTGGATTTTAATAAGTGTTTCAATAATGCAACGGATAATGAAAATTATAATTATGGCTTAAATAGGTGGTTTAATAGCTTACCATATTTTAAAACCGAATCCTCCATTGGATATCCGTTAACAATACAGTTGAACGAATATGCAGAAGTGAATAGCGATGTGTTATTTGAGAATTTAGATTTTGGAAAATTTATTACGTTGACATTTAAAAATGTGGGTTTGATTTCTAGTAAATTTTTAAATCAATTACACTGTCAAAACTGCATATTTGATAATACTGGTCGCATCGATTTTAATGAATTTCCTACCAATAACACTAAGACGCGCTGGCTTCAAACAACTTTTAATAAATTGATTAATTTCAAACCTGAAAATTTAAAAAAATTTGTTGAACTAACAACGTTAACAATAACCGATTTTGATCTCGATGATTACAATGCATTAAATGTACCGGGCTTATTTGAGCACAATGTAAAAATCACAGATATTCAATTTGAAAATTCGAGAGGAAAAATTACCCTACATGAGCAAGTATTTCGTGGACTAAAAAGTATTCGAATGTTAATTTTACAAGGGTTGCAATTGGACAACATTCCAAAGGATTTGTTTAAGGATTTATCGAATCTAAATACTGTATATTTTTCGTCGAATAACATAAAGACTGTGGATCCATCTATTTTCCAGACAAATAAAAAATTTTCATTTGTTTCATTTACTGATAATCCATTTTACACAGAGTGAGTTAATCAAAATTGTTGCCGTATAATACTAAAACTTAATTTTTTTTTTAGGCCACATGACAAATTGGAATCGTTTGATTTGGGTGGCAAATCGCCTCGCCTAGAACTGGGAAATTTCACAGCACATTCATTCGATTTAATGGAGCAATTGATCAAATTTCCTAATTTAACCTACGTAACATTCCAATCGTTCCTCATTGATAATTTTAATTTTGAAGACTTCACAAAAATACAGTTGGAGCGTGACACCGTATTAGACACTACTTTTCAGAGCGGTACACCGGCTCTTGATTTGGAGTACATTAAATCGCTTGGAAATATTATTCGAAAGGAAATCGAGATATACTCTCAATTGAATACAATAATTCGTCTAGGGTTTTCTGGAGATGCTATGTGCCACGATTGCACCATGATTAAACGTCTATTCCCACACTATCTTAAACGTTACTATGATCGTCCAGGATTTTATTTCAACGATAGTCGATTGTTCGTTGATTTAACCATGCCCGATTCATGTTATCGCTTCGAAGAGAAATTTGATCAAACATTCACTGAAAATTGCCCCGAAGTTTGTGGCTGCAAATTCAATCCATTAACGGAAAAAGTTAAAATCAATTGTAATAACAAAAATTTAACGGAGATCCCCCATATTCCCTATCCCCAGCAATACGACAATCTTCGTGGAATTGATTTATATTTTGAAAACAATTCGTTAAGTGATTTAACATCGGCAAATCAAGATGCCAAAGTTTGGAAAAAAATTAGGTCTCTTTATTTAAAAAATAATAAACTCGAAACTTTTCCGTCCGATGATGCGGACCTTTTAAACAATGTTTGGTCCATAAACATTTGCGACAATCCAATAATAGCAGATTATTCGCAATTTGTACAGGTTATTTTAGCGTCGGGTTATAAATACTTGAATGGTTACTTTTGTACAGCAGATGATGAATTTCAACGGGTGTTGGACTACATTAAAGAAAAAAATTCAACCGAACTTGATAAACATTTGAATGGTTTAAAGTGTTAGTATATATGCTGTTAAGGGATATGTGAAAATGTACTTAAGGGTTGTACTTAAGGGATATGTAAAAATAACTTACTTTAAAGATTATTTCAATGAAAAAATATTTAATCGATTTTTATTGAAATTTTATTGTGTTAAAGATTTGTTTTAACCCCATTTGAATGCACTTATTTTGTTATTAAATATTAAAAATTAATCGTACATAAGATTCTTTATTACTAATAATAGGAGATATGCTGTTAAACCTGTTGCCTTATACCATTATGGTGTGCCTCACATTTCTTATTACACAGTAAAAAAAAAAATTGAATTTTCAATGCGGCTTTTACATAATTTTGTTGACAAAATAACATTTTTATAATAAAATTGGATAATTTTTTAATGTTTACTTGAAATTTATTTATTTATTTTAATTTTAATCAACATAATACAACAAAAATTATAAATTTCTTTGAAGTAAAAGATTTAAAATAACGTATTAAGTTATCAATTAAACCTGCCGTTATACCTGCCAACAATAAAAAATATTTGTATGTAAGCGGAATCGATCCATCCGTTTCAACGGAAATGCTTGTAGGCTGTATTCAAAGTAAACTTAATGAGTGCTCGCCTGACGAAGTGGATTGTAGGTTATTACTTGCAAAGGGCCGGGTAATTGACAATTCCATTACGTTTATTTCATTTAAAATTGGATTAAAGGATGCTCATTTTAATAAGCTAAACAATCCCGATATGTGACCTCGTGGTGTGTTAATCCGTCCATTTGTAAATTATGCACAGAAACCAAAAAACCGAGCTATACTCTAACGCTCCAACAACATCAATAATTGCTAATGCATCCAGCGCTATCAACGACTTCACCTCGATATACTACCACAACGCCTCCAGCATTCGAGGTAAACCTAAGGTTTTTCGTTTAGGCGTATTGGACAACAATTATGACGTCATAATAATCAGCGAAACCTGGCTTACGATAAATATGTTTTCCGAAGAATACTTTCCATCCGATTATGTTGTTTATAGAAAGGATAGATACAACTTTGAAACCAGTCGTAAAGGTTGCATGTCACCATAGCCTAGACGTGATTGCTGTTCGGGTCAGACTGGCCAATAATACTTCGATTATTGTAATCGCCGTGTATATACCGTACGGGTCGAACTTGGATTACTATAGTACGTTTATCAACTATATCGACTCAGCTGTTATGCCTCTAGTCCGTCCTAGCAATCAACTTATCATTGTGGGTGACTTTAATTTACCCATGATATCTTAGGACGATGTGGACGGCATATTTTCTTCATCTTCTACTGATGAGAGGGCATTGGCTATTATCGATTACTTTGCTGCCATCTGGAAACTCCTCGATCTATTATTTACTAATGATGTTATGCAAGCCGAGATTTCTGCGTGTCTGGACTTCACTGGTTGTGAGAGCATCTACCACGTTCCGATTATGATAAATATTTTTCATTCCAATTGTATAAATAACTATGTCTCTAATGATTATTATTTTAATTTTAGAAAGGCCGACTACACATCCTTGAATGAAATTTTTAACATTTCTGATTGGGACTTTTTACAACGCGGTGGAGATTTGAACTGTACTGTGTTGAGGTTCAACGATCTTATCAGGTGTGGTATCGAAAAGTATGTTCCGCGAGTGAAAAAAAATAAAAACGGCCGTCGGGAGCCATGGTATAATAATCAGTTGGTGTTGCTTGAGAAACGACGCAATAAGCTTCATTCTTTGTATAGACTACATGGTATCAAATGCTATCCTGATTTTTATAGAGCTCGCAAGGAATTTAAAAACCTAAACTGGTTCCTTTATAACAACTATATAGTGCGAATTGAGGAAGAGTTAACATCTAGTCCTAAGCAGTTCTGGAAGTTCATTAATAGTAAGAAAAAAGTGGCTGGCTTTCCGTCTACTATGTTGTACAAGAGCCCCGTCGCTAGTCAGCCCTCGGACATCTGCAATCTGTTCGCTATTTTTTTTGCGTCGATTTACAAACCAGTTCCTTTAAAGACTTCAAATTTACCGAGAAAGAAGTTCAGGATTGTTTGCTCCAGCTCAAGGTTAGAAAGGGAACGGGTTATGATGGTTTTCCTCCGATTCTGTTTAGGTGTTGTGCTGAGAGTTTGGTCCTCCCGATTACCGCGGGGTTTTCCCCGACCCTTGGAAGATTTCTTGTATTCGTCCAATTTTCAAGGCGGGTAGAAAAAGTGATGTGAGTAATTACCGTGGGATCGCCATTCTCTCCGTATTACCCAAGCTGTTTGAGTCTATGGTTCATAAAATCTTGCAATTTCATACTAAGTATTTCATTTCTCCGGCACAGCATGGATTTTATCCCGGTAGGTCCACAGTAACTAACTTGATCTCATTTTGCAGTGATTTATTTGATAGTTTAAATTCCGGACAGCAGCTCGACGTTGTTTATACAGATTTTGCCAAGGCTTTTGATATGATTGACCACTCTATTCTTATTAGTAAGTTAGCGAGTCTAAATTGCCAGCTCATTCCTATTAAATGATTGCGTTCCTACCTTTCTGATCGTTGGCATTCCGTCTAATAAACGTTCTGCAGCACTGTGGTTAATTGGGAGAGATAAGAAACTAAATAAAAAATACAAAAATAAAAAACCGTTTGCGTAATAGATCAGTTTTTATTACAGTAAAGTGTACATTCACATACAGCTTATTCAAAATAATATAAACAACAAGAGATTCATAATTATTACTAGCATAATTTTAAAAAATAGTTTAGATTAGAAAAAAAGTCAAATTTTTAGTTTTCTTGTATTGTGTACAAACTGGGTTCGAAGGTGACACTAATTTTGAAAGAATTAGCTATAAAAAGACTTGTTAGCATTAGAGTAATAGCAAGTCAAAACAATCCTGTATAAATACGTGCATCATGCAAGGGAATAAAATGTTTTTAAAATTATTTGTGTTTAATGTCTTTCTGTATGGTGTGTTTTGTCAATATTTGGAAAGAGATGCACTGTTTTCCTACGAACTTCCGGATGGTGATACAAAAAGTTTAAATATTACAATAAAAAATTCATCGCACTATCAATTTGAAATTCAATTCAAGTGTTACAATTACGATTCGTTAAAATTTTTTGAAGTACGCTTAGGCGGATCCAAAGAATTTGCGCTACAAAATGGGCTTACATTGAATTTTAATAAGTGTTTCAATAATGCAACGGATAATGAAAATTACAATTATGGCTTAAATAGGTGGTTTAATAGTTTACCATATTTCAAAACCAAATACTCTATTGGATATCCGTTAACAATACGGTTGAACGAATATGCAGAAGTGAATAGTGATGTGTTATTTGAGAATTTTGATTTTGGAAAATTTAATTCTTTGATATTTAAAAATGTGGGTTTGGTTTCAAGTAAATTTTTAAATCAATTACACTGTCAAAACTGCATATTTGATAACAATGGTCGCATTGATTTTAATGAAATGCCTGATAATAATACCGAGACCCAGTGGCTTCAAATAACTTTTAATAAATTGATTAATTTGAATACTGAAAATTTAAAAAAATTTGTTGGACTAAGAATGTTAACAATAAAAGATTTTGATCTGGATGATTATAATGCATTAAATGTACCGGGCTTATTTGAGAACAATGGGAACATTACGAAAATTCACTTTGAAAAGTCGAAAGGAAAAGTTACCATACATGAGCAAGTATTTCGTGGACTAAAGAGTATTCAAAGAATCTTTTTACAAGGGTTGCAATTGGACAGAATTCCAAAGAATTTGTTTAAGGATTTACCGGATCTAAATGCTGTGTATTTAGCGTCGAATAACATAAAGACTGTGAATCCTTCTATTTTCCAGACAAATAAGAAATTGTATTTGGCTTCATTTGCTGATAATCCATTTTACACAGAGTAAGTTCGTCAAATTGTTTGTCACATAACACTAAAATGTTTTTCTTATTTTTCAGAGCCCATGACAAGTTGGAATCGTTTGATTTGGGTGGCGGATCGACTCGCCTCGACCTTGGCAATTTCACAGCACATACATTCGATTTAATGGAACAATTGATCAAATTTCCTAATTTAACCAGTATAACATTCCAATCGTTCCTCATTGATAATTTTAATTTTGAAGACTTCATAAAAATACAGTCGGTGCGTGCCACCGTATTAGACACTACAATTCAGGGCGGTAAACCTACTTTTGATTTGGAGTACATTAAATCGCTTGGAAATATTATTCAACCGCAATTCGAAATAAACAATGAATTGAATACACTAATTCGTATAGAATTTGCTAGAGATGCTATGTGCCACGATTGTACCATGATTAAGTATTTGTTTCCACATTATCTTAAACGTTACTATGATCGTCCAGGATTTTATTTCAACGAAAGTCGATTGTTTGTCGAATTTACCATACCCGATTCATGTAATAGTCTCGAAGAGAAATTTGATCAAACATTCACTGAAAATTGTCCCGAAATTTGTGGCTGCACATTCAATCCATTAACAGAAAAAGTTAAAATCAATTGTAATAACAAAAAATTAACGGAAATCCCACATATTCCATATCCTCAGCAATACAACATTCTTCGTGGAATTGATTTACATTTTGAAAACAATTCGTTAAGTGTTTTAACATCGGCAAATCAGGATGCCAACGTTTGGAAAAAACTTACGTCTCTTAATTTAAAAAATAATAAAATCGAAACTTTACCGACCGGCGATGCGGATCTCTTAATCAATGTTTGGTCCTTAAACCTTTGTGGCAATCCAATATTTGGAAACGATACGCAATATGTACAGCCAACTTTGGCGTCAGGTTATCAATTTATGAGTAGCTATTTTTGTAATGCAGATGATGAACTTCAACGGGTGTTGGACTACATACAACAACAAAATTCAACCGAACTTGATGAACATTTGAATGGTCTAAAGTGTTAGTAAATATATTGTTATTTGAAAATTGTGCCTTATTTGAAGGAATGTGCAAGATTCCTGAACAAATAATTTGTGTTTGCTACTTAAGCCATAGAAGAACTACTATAAAAGCATATTTTGTATGGGTCAAAGGTACCCAAATAAAATTATTTCAAATATTTTATGTTCTGTTTTTGAAATTTTATGAGACGGAGATAATAATTTCTATTTGCCTTTTTTTATCATTCATAAATTTTAAACATATAGAACGAAATGTTTTTACAAATACTAGAAGCCACCCCCCTTAGAATTTTTGTAATTTTCTATCATTTAGATTTTGCCTTTGTATAAAGGTTGGTATTCCGTGGGAATATTTTACTGAATAGTAAAATACGCAAAAAGAGAAAAAACATCAAACACCATATAATAGACAAAGACAAAGTGTTTTTTTTCAAATTTTTTATTATAGCAAAAGTTTTAAGGCGAATTTTGACAGCGATTGTAACTTAACCGACATAAAATCAAAATTATTTCTCGTTGTACCAGTGTCGAGACCAGTGATGAGGGAAACTCGTCGAAAAGATTAAGCGAGATAGAGGGATGAGATCCACCAAGCAAAAAAGTTAAAACATGTCATGAATTGGAAATTAAATACATCATGAATTCGAATCATGTGTCGTAATAGTCCTGTCTTGAGACACGTTATTATACTCTAAATTCGATTTATCCAGTTCCAGAATGAAGTTTTTTATAATAAATTAAAAAAAAAGATGTTTCGTAAATGAAAGTTTGATCAAATTACATTTGGCAAACATTTCTTTGGCAAAGAAGTATGAATGGCAAATACGCTTATAACCAATTATTGTCCGGCAAAATATTCTTTAGCAAAAAGGGATGTTGACAAATTAATTATTGGCAGATTATTCTTCAGGAATTATGAGGCATTTTAATCGTGCGATCAAAATGCCTCATAATTCCTGACGAATAATTTGCCAAAAAGTAATTACTCTAAAATTTAAATTCTTAAAAATGATTATTTAATAATGTTCCTTTTCCAGAATTTTGTGTTGAAATATTCTGGAAAATGGAGACTTCCATTCTAATTTTAATATTAAATCTTAATTTTAAAGACAATTTTAAATTTTAAATATTTGGATTAATTCCGGAGGGCGGCTCTTAATTGGCCATATTCCAATAATCTAACTTTTGAGATTTAAGAATCACATTTTCATCGTATTTGTCGAATTTCATTACAATCGGTTAAAAAATAGCCACGTTACAGGCTAATTTTCCATATTCAAAAACTTCTTCTACCAATCATTTTACAATCGCATTTCCGTCGTACTTGCCGATTTAAAAATAACCAAGTTCCAACCAAAAAATTCGGGGTGGGGTTTGTCGTCTACACGTAGGCTGCAGGTGTTTTGCGTGATAACATTTATAAGATGTTGAGATTAACTTTTTTAATTTAATATAAATAATCCGCAACAGTTTCCTTACTCACAAAAAATTGCTTGGATCTGTAGAGGCGTTCTCTCGCTACAGTACTCTCAAGCATTGTAAATCGCTAATTTGTAGATTTTAATTACAATTAAAATTTATGTGGAAACTAATTATTTTTATTTATACAATACATTATCTGCCATGGATTCGTCAAATTGATATAATATAATAGTTTTTTTGATTAAACGTACATAGTAAAAAATGGGACGTTCTTCCCAAACCGTGAGTTAAAATCAACCGGAGTTAATTTTAAATTAACTCCATTTAAAAATGAAATTTATTGTTGTTCTTCGTAGTTAAAATATATCTCCAAAAAATGCATTCAACTAACTACAAAAAATTGTTAGGTATAGTTAAATCCCTCAGGAGTTAAAATTCAACACCGTTTGTTATTAGAAGCGATCTACTTCCGAAATATTGTTCCAATATTTTTTTTTAAAATTTGGAAAATTTATTATTTTCATTTTAATGGTAGTTATAACTCCGTTCAATTATTCGAGAAGTTAATTCCAGAACATATCACATATTATTTATTAAAAATATCTAAATTTCTTAAATGCAAGCGCTAACTCAATTATCTGTGCTACATAGTGTGCTTTGATTGTAATTTTATTGAAAGAGAATATAAGAGTAATCCTTAAAAAGTAAAATTTACCTACAACACTGCTGGGGGTTTAGTATGTACATAACATTAATTCTAAGCTTTTTCCTATTTTTTTAATCTCAAGTTACTATAAACAATAATTATCATTTTACAATGAACATCGATATGTATTTTTCGCTGGCGCATTTTTATAATGATTTTATAAAACAAATTATTTGCAAGAAACTGTTATCGGTACAGTGCCTTCCACAAATCGAACCAGTATTTGCCAAAATTTTTCTCGCTTTAGAGAAAATTCGAAAAATAAACGTTAAAACGTATAACTTTATAATTCTTTGTTCAAAATATAAATTTGACATTATAGAAGATCCCTACGTCTGTATGTTTTTTTTAACTAGTATATGTAGATTGCGACAATTCTACATAGTTTTTGTTTTGTACTGACTGTTTTGTACTGACTGAATTCAAAAATCTAAACGGTCAAATTAACGGTAATGATACTACACAAGAATATAAACTACTCGGCACATTATTTAGCAACATCTAACTAAAACTGAGTTTTTTATTGATAAATTCAAGCAACAATTAAATTAATCAACTATAACTATACTTACATCAACTAAAACGAATGTTTTTCTACAAAAGATGCAAGTATGGTTAAGTTAATTAATTTAAGTGATTTATAATATGCAGACGAGTTTTAATCATCCTGCATAATGAAAAACCAACCAAAATTCCAGAAATTAATAATTTTTGATTCGATGATTTGTTAGGCAAACTGTTGAATTTATACACTAATTAAACGAAGACCGAACTGTTCAGCTGGCCAACGACCTAACATTGTTGACTCGACACGACTTATAAGATTCAAAACAAAAACATTTCCTGAGATTTAAGATGGTGGAACCTTACATTTTGATCACCAAAAGTTTATCAAATGAACACTTTTTTAATAAAATACCGCATAGCTAGCTAGTTCTGTAAATTTAATTTTTTGGCCTTAGTAAGATCAAGTTTAGGCATCGCTGCGAACCAAATGATTTCTGTTACGTTTATACTTTTATAAATAATAAATGCAGTAGGAGATATGAAAAAATGCATTTCAATTGATTTACAAAGCGTCATATCGAAATATGTATTTTTGATCTATTTCACACTTATTTTTGGGTGCTAATATTATCTCTTAAATGGAAATAATAAAATGAAATATACTAAATAGAGCTAAAATTTACTCCTTTGTTGTGTTAAGAAATATTGTTACCTCCGGAAAAGAAATAATATTTGGAATCGGAAGTAATTTTAATATTATTTCGTAAATAAAGTGCCGAAAAAGTAGCCGATGGTTGATGATCGAACGAAAACACAATACACAAATCATTGTGGTTTTATCTTTCAATACATAAGGTTCGTGGCGTTAGCGTGTGTCTGTAAAAATCAAAGTGACAAAAAAATAAAATAAAAATTATTTCATTACATTTACTAAACCTGTGTCTTTAAAATACAATTAAAATAAAGTGATTATTAACATCTAATTTTGTAAGCGATACAAGTAAGTGCTTTTTTCAAGAGTAATCAAATTGGGTAAGTACAGTGCCGACCACGTGTAATAAAAAAAAATCTAAATAGTGGTTAATTGATTTTTATAAGTTTTGCTAATTATTTAAGATTTAAAAGAATTAAACATGAATCGAAACTTATACCGTTCTCGTTTAATATCAAAATTACAATTAACGAATGTGAAAATCTCATATAGTTAGCATTACAATTACCACTAAAATTTAACGGGATATTTTTTCACGTTGTATATTTTTCTTATAGGAAAAATAGTATTTAGATTTATTAGGGTTTATATTCTAATTGTCGTGCAAGTAAATTTAAATATAAAATTGTAACTGAAATGGATGTAAATAATTTTCTTACTGAAAGCAAAATTTATACGGAAGAGCTGCTTAAAATTACATACATGAACAGTACCAGTTGGGTAAAAATTTCATATCCAATGAATCAACATTTCCCTACGTACGATGATGTAGTTTCGTCAGGTTTGTTATAATTATAAATAAATGAAGCATATTTGTTTTATAAAAACATATTTGGAGTAAAAGGTCGGCCATTGTATCTATATGAATACTGTATTTGTATATGTATATGATTATGAAGCGTGTTGCGCGTGGAGTTAGAGTTACAATTAAATTTATTGTATAAATTAAAATATTCGTGTGGTGAGGAATATATTGGCCAAACAAAACAAAATTTTAAAAAACGAGTTCAATTATGATTTTAAACCGTCACATAGACAATTTTGTCATGCACGGGGTAGCGGCTACTCATTATCTGTAGATGACGCTGAACTACTTGATACGGAGCAAGCAATTCTCAATAACATATTCAATAACTACAGCATAACTTGAGAATGTTGGGATATACTGCCGATACGTCGCACATTTCATTAAAAAAATAATAAAAACTTGTAATATTTAGCTAAAACCCAATTATTAGTTTATTTTAAAAATTATTATTACAAAAGTTCACAAAATAGTTTAAATATTAAACTAATTCAAAATTGTAACTTAACTATGTTTTTTTTAATTCAGATTTATGTGCACCTTTAAAGGCATTATATTGTTTACTGCTATTATGCCCACCAGCAGTGAAGGGGCGTGGAAGCACAACAAAATGCGGCGTTGCAAAATCATTTGCAAAATTGGTGGTTTTGCATGTGGTTTGTTTTGAAATTTTCATTTTAATTAAATAAATAGTTAACACAACTTTTTTGTCATAGCCAAACACATCTCTTGAAAAAACTACCGTTAGAAATAAACAGCCCTACATAATAGCATCCGGCAGCAATTTTAAAAGTATTGACAACTATTATGTCGCCGTCGATGGAAAAATAATAAGTACCGGAAGTGAGCTAAAAAACGCCATCGATATTTGAATTATTAGAAAATATTAGAATTTTGTGGGGATATATCAGAGCCTTCTAGAGTATAGAGCCATAATCATTATGACGTATTTTTTAGAAGCTTTTTAGTGGTATAACTTTTCACTGATTTCCATAGGAATCCATAGTAAAAACGGTGTTTTTTAGCTTCAAGTTTTTCAATGAAAACAGCAAAAATATTACAAAATATTTATACAAAAATGTTCTACATATCTTTAGCAGCAATATACGAGAAGGGTATATTAGTATCAAGTAAATATTAATTGCAGAAATATTAAAATAAAATTATTTTTAAAATATATTTTTCGAAATTTTGTTTTGAAAAATATATCAAAGTTGGCTGTGACAAATTAAAATAATACTTGCTAAATTTATCTTTAGTTTTACTAGTGTACGTTAGATGTCTATAATTGTTAGCAGAGAAATACGAAAAAAAATTATTTAATCACACAATTATGACACTTTCTTAATATTTTCTGAATTTGTTTTGCTTTTCGTACAATTTTTGAACTCAAATTTCCCCAGGTCGCAATTTTTGTTACGATTTTTCAAAATGTTTGCTACCCACTGCCATCTATGTATATTGACTTAATGCACACGTTTTGTAGTAAGCTTTTCTTTTTTAATTTGACCAAAAAGCTGTTGTTATGACCTTTTTTTTATATTTTGGTTTAAATAATTCAATTATTACAAGAAAATGAAAACGATTTACTTAAACGAGATTTATATATCTTGAAATTCAAACATTTATGAAAATATTTCAGAAATCATAATTAAGAATTTGCAACGTTTTCATTTACAAATTTGTCTTAGGAAGAAAAGTGATTTCCCATATGTTTTATGTGTTTTACCAAAGCCTACTTAATAAATAAAGCCTCCATGATATCGATATTTTTTTCAAAGCTTTTTTTATGGTAACAAAAAATCCAAATAAAAATGTTTATTTCATAGTTTTTGTATGGAGAGACATGACCTCAGTTTATTCAAAATATATTAATGAAAATTGACTCGGAATTAATTTTATTTTAATTCAATTGCATCTCTAAACTTCCATTTCCACCTGACTTGGAGGATTTTTCCGTGAGCTTTTCCAATTTACGATAATAATGATAACAAAATAAGATATTTTTTATTTGAAAAAGCTTAAAAATAGAGTACATATATGTAAAAAAGAGACAGTCATATAAAGGGAAAGGCATGACATTTACAATACTAAACATAACAAACAATATGGAAACACGGTTAATATACGGAAAATGAAGCAAACCTATAATATGAAGCATTTTGTCAGATGCAGTAAATAAAAAGAAAACAAAAAGTATGAAAAGAAATATTGTCGATTTAAAATTTTCAAAATATATATTTAATTGTTACATATTTATTTGTACATTCAAATATTTTTGTCAAATTATTATTATTGACGATTTCCAGCCAGGAATAATGAAATAAAATATCTTGTTATGTATCTGAAAAAGCTTAAAAATGAGTACACAAATATAAAAAAAGAGATAAACATATTATGAAAAATAAAATGGCGCCCGCACGGCATTTACAAATAAAAATTAATGAAGTATGATGAGAAGATGACAAACAAAAAAACAACAACAAATTATGAAAATAAAATTTTTATTTAAAATTTTTTTCAATTTATAATTTTAAAAACGATTAGGCATCGTTTTTTGTTGAATTAGTTATGATTATGAATTATGATAACGATTTCCAGTTTTCCGTATTTTATAATTTTATATCTTCAATGTACCAAAACAAAAATTAATATTTTTTTTTACTGGTAAGTAGTGCTGTGAGTGAAATAAAAACTAATAAAATATTTATATTTGTGCAAACTGGATATTGGATAATCGGAATCCTAATGCCAAGACGTTCCTATATGTATATCTCATTATATATTTAGAAGATTATTGTGTTTTATGGTGTAATTAAGTGAAAAAAAAGTGCAAAATAACATTTAGTTTTCTTTTTCTTAAAGAAAAGAAAATCTGTACCTTGGTAGAAAAAGTGACCCTTTTGTGTCCAAAATCTGATCATATTTGGTATTTGTGGCAGTTTAACAAATAATTATGGGCATGTACAAAACCAACACAAATGTCTTATACAAGCCATATTATTGCCATACAAACACAAAATAAAACCTACTATTTCTGTAAGTATTAGCGTCATAATACAGTATAATCTTTACATACTTTGATTTTAAATTGTAGTTTGTATCAAAAACAGTATAAAATATCACTAACACTTACAGAAAATAGTAGGTTTTGGATTTAATAATATGCGTGCGTCACGGAAATAATATGGCTTGTATAAGACATTTGTGTTGGTTTTGGCATGTATAAGGCATTTCCCGCTAAACAAAGCGATACGTTTACGATACGAAAATGATATTTGATGTTTATACAAAACATCGTTTTCGAATCGTTTTCACAATTCGAAATCGATACGTTTACGAATCCATCGTCCCATGATAATTAGAATTTTTTACGAATCGGAATATATCGATTTTTGCGTTACGTTTGCGATACTTATTTTTCGTATCGGAAACAGACCTAATTTTGCGATCAATTTACCAATCTTATTTTTCGAGTTGATTTCGATGATTATTAGCAAATATAAAAAGCGTGTTTTGTATCTTTTATAATATGATTATTTTTTTTTTATTTATTTAAAATAGATGAATAATTACAATACAAATTTATAAATTTGCATGTTTATTTTTTTCTGCTCATAGCACCTAAAATATACACAATATATGTATCAAAATAATAAACTTCATGGTTTAATAAAATAAATATATAGGTGTATGTACTTACTTTGCGAACGTTACAATACAAAATATTTTTGAATAACTTTAATTTTCTTTTAACACAAATACGTCCATCCGCTTTTGTGTTAGAACTTAAATGGCAAGAAAGAAAGTGTATAGTTGAATTGTGACGTACACCCTTTGTGTATATTATAGTATCGTTTACGTATCTATAACGTATCGTTTTTTACGATTCGCATTTTTTGTTTAGCGGGTTGTTCTCTTTCTACCAAGGCACATAAGAAATATTTAATCGATTCATAATATAATGTGATTCACCAAAATACGCACATAATCTTCTTTAAATATGTACAAAAAAAAACTTCTCTACACAGCTGTTTTTGTTTTGATTCTTAATTTTATTTTTAGTTGCAAAACCAACATTATTTAGGTACATTGAAGATATAAAATACGGAAAACTGGAAATCGTTATCATAACTAATTCAACAAAAATCGATGCCTAATCGTTAATTATGTATTTTAAAATTATAAATTGAAAAAAATTTTAAATAAAAATTTTATTTTCATAATTATTGTTATTGCCTTTTATTTGTCATCTTCACATCATACTTCATTAGTGTTTACATATTTTCCATTATGTGTGTTGACCTTGTTCCTATGTATTTTGTTCTTTTATTATTGTAAATGCCGTGCGGGCGCCATTTTATTTTTCATAATATGTTTATCTCTTTTTTTATATTTGTGTACTCATTTTTAAGCTTTTTCAGATACATAACAAGATATTTTATTTCATTATTCCTGGCTGGAAATCGTCAATAATAATAATTTGACAAAAATATTTGAATGTACAAATAAATATGTAACAATTAAATATATATTTTGAAAATTTTAAATCGACAATATTTCTTTTCATACTTTTTGTTTTCTTTTTATTTACTGCATCTGACAAAATGCTTCATATTATAGGTTTGCTTCATTTTCCGTATATTAACCGTGTTTCCATATTGTTTGTTATGTTTAGTATTGTAAATGTCATGCCTTTCCCTTTATATGTCTGTCTCTTTTTTACATATATGTACTCTATTTTTAAGCTTTTTCAAATAAAAAATATCTTATTTTGTTATCATTATTATCGTAAATTGGAAAAGCTCACGGAAAAATCCTCCAAGTCAGGTGGAAATGGAAGTTTAGAGATGCAATTGAATTAAAATAAAATTAATTCCGAGTCAATTTTCATTAATATATTTTGAATAAACTGAGGTCATGTCTCTTCATACAAAACCTATGAAATAAACATTTTTTTTTGGATTTTTTGTTACCATAAAAAAAGCTTCTTTTCATCATGGAGGCTTTATTTATTAAGTAGGTTTTGGTTTTACTATGGAAATTTTGGTTTTTTCCTCGTTTCTAATTCCCTTATAAAAGCTTCATTTTTTAGATTATGGCTTGTATAATCAAGGCTGCTTTGGATGAGACTCTGTAATGCTTTGATTAACAATTCAACGACATAGTTTGTTTTTATTTTAGATTATTCAATTAACAAGGATTAATTAATTAATTTTCTTTTACCAACTTTGTATTATAATTTTTAATTATATTATTTGGATTTTTTTTTTTTTTTGATAAACATGAATTTAGTTTGTTATAATATGTGGTGAGACTCGGTCCACCATCAAAGAAATGATAAAACATTTAAAAAAAGATGTGCATAATGTAGAGGAAAATGGGGAAGACAAAATTGTCTGTTTAGTTCGAAACTGCATATCAAAATTTCAGACATTTAGTGGTTTAAGACGACATATTAAAGCAATTCATGTCGACAAATCAGAAGTTGCAATTGAAACTAAAATTACTGAAATTAAAAACACTTGCATAGACCAACCAATCTTAAGTGATATACCAACGGTAGATAAAAGTTCCACTGCCCCGGAAACAAACCCATTTATTGAAATATTGGATTTAATGAATAATTCTTTGGACCAAATTTTAAAGCTATCTCTGTCTGATTGTGCAATTGATGTTATAGTTAATGCTATGTTGGACATATTAAAATTATTATTTTTGTTCTTAAAGTCGTCAACTTTAATTAATCCAGAACAGACTAATTTAATTTCCTCTCTACACAAATCAGTTATTGAAATGATCAATGAATCTAATTCAAGCTATAAAAGAAAGAAAAGGGCATTTAGTATAGTTCCTCAACCTATACAAATAGATTTGAATACCCGTTACGAGCAAAGATACAATAAACAAAACCAACTGTATACTGAAGTACCTATTACAAATAAGTTTAGTTATATTAGTTTAATCGATAGTTTGAAATTTCTTTTTAAAGATATTCAAGGATATGTAATACAAAGTCCGTCGGTTGATTCTAATGACGTGATCGAAAATATAAATCAGGCGAAGTTTTTATGTTCAAATGAACTTTTTACGAATTCACCAAATATTTTTCAAATTCAACTTTACTTCGATGAATTTGAAGTTGTTAATCCAATTGGGAAAAAAACTTCTATCCATAAAATAGGTGCATTTTATTTTCAAACAAGAAATTTCCCAGTTTGCACTTATAGTCAGTTAAATAATATACATTTACTAGCTTTCTGTCATTCGGAAGATATTAAATCAGTTGGGTTGAATACGATTTTGTCAAGGTTTGTAGAGGAACTTAAAATACTAGAAATTGATGGTTTAGAAGTTGATTTTCTAAATAACCAAAAATGATAACCTGGGAATGAATGCAATTCATAATTTTGTCGAATCATTTGCTGCAAACTATTTTTGTCGGATGTGTCTAATTAAAAAAGATGAAATCCAATCAACTTTTAAAGAAGAAAATGTTGAATTGCGGACTAAAGATAATTATGATTTACACCTTAAATACATTGAAAAAGATTTGAAAAGTAAAGTAAACAATCACTTCGGAATTAAAGGTGCTTGCATATTAAACACACTTAAACATTTCCATTTTCTTGATTCTCCTATTGTTGACATAATGCATGATCAATTAGAGGGCGTAGGCCCCTATGAAACTGCACTTTTTCTTAACTTCATTGTCAATGATCAGAAGTTGATATCGATGACAGAGTTAAAATCGAAATTCCGAAGCTTTAATTTTGGGTACCTTAATCGCTCAAATAGGCCTAGTGATATCATTATCGATATCCAAAATTGCAATGTAGGACAGAAAGCTGCTCAAATGTGGACACTCTTACACTATATTCCTGTAATCTTACGAGACATATTCCAGTCGCTAATTCCAATTGTGAAAAAACATTGCAATTTAATAATTTATTTAATAAAGACTTGGCGTCTTATTTTCGCAACAAGATTTTCCCAGGAAATGATTTTAAAAATTAAGACACTTGTAGATAAACACCACATATTGTTTAAAGAGTTGTACCCTAATTATCCTTTAAAGCCAAAACATCATTTTATGATACACTATGCCAGCACTATTGAAAAGTTGGGGCCATTGATTCACATATGGAGCATGCGTTTCGAAGGGGCTCACTTACCATTTACACGTATTAGTAATGTAAAAAAAAATTTTAAAAATATTTGTAAGACATTAGCAGTTTCACATCAGTTAAATCTATATAATATTTATAGTAATAATGAGTTTAAAACAAAATCAGAGTATATTATCGATAGCAAAATCAAGTTAGATACTTACGAATTTAAATCTACTATTTTCCAAGCAAAATTAACATTCATAAATATAGTTTTCTGCAAATCAATAAAATATGGATTTGAATATAAAAGAGGCTTTTTTTATATGTTTAACAGTCATTTCCGGGCTACCAGAATTCGGAGAAATTTGTGATATATTATTAATAGATAGTGAAATATTCTTAATAATTGAAAATTGGAGTACAGAAACTCATATTTCTAGAATAAACTGTTTTAAAATTAATAAAGAAAATAATAGTAAAAAATTGATAAAATTGGAACAGTTGCCTTATAAATGTGTTTTTGAAAAAATTGAACTAAATAATAAAATGTATATTTTATCTAAACGATTTTTATAAAGTTTAATATTGATACAATAATCTTACTTTTTCCAACTTATAAAAAATTTTATTTTTAATGAATTTATTTCATATAAATTTTTTTCTTAAATTTCAACATGATACCTATTTCGATCAAAATGAAATCTGTATTAAATAAAGCACAAAAATTCTAACATGATGTATGTGAAATTATGTTAAAATATTTTATTAAATTTTGAATTTAGGATCCATTTTGGATTTATTGTAGCAAAAATTGAAAATTATTTTTATTTTCATATAGACTACTAACTAACTAAAATAATATTATTAAATTTAAACAAATATAAAAATTGGAACAAATTTAAATTTACTTGTTCGTTATATAAACAATACATTAATTTTTATAAAATAATTATATTTTTTTTTTTTTAAATAAATAAAGATAAAAATTGAACGAAAATATTGTTATTATTATTCCTAAAAAATGCCTAAGGTTAACTACTCAAACGTAAGCCAGAACTTCTATTTTATGCAGCTAAATATATTCCTATTCTGGAGTTAACATCATGCTTCGTTAAGAATTGATTAAACCAATTTTAAGGTGTTACATATTACTCTGTGAAATTATTTACTAATTCCAAAATATACTTAAATGAAATTTTTACGTTGTTAAATCTATTTATTCGAACGAGATAAAATCAACGACAATTGGAAGTTCCTATTACAAAATTGTAGTTATACAAACTCTAAATAAGAGATGAAATCATTAACGGCATGTTAATGATTTTAACTCCCAAAACTATCATATTTTGCGAAAATATGTTGGCAGAATTAACTCACAATATGGTTAACTAATTTCGGGTAATACTTTAACATTTTGACTTCTTTTCGGAAGTATTTCATCAAAAAATGATTTTTCCTAAATAGGAGTTCCATTTAACAAACATTTTGACCCGGTCCCTTTTTAAGATGGTGTTTGGGGTTAAAATAGGCGCCTCATTTCTAACTGTATACATTTCTATTTGTTTTGTCATACGATATTTGTCAAATATTTTAATGGAACGTCATTTTGTCAAATGTCGCTTGTTTTTGAACCCTTTCGAACGCCATTTTAAATTAACTTACTTCCAAAAATAAAATACATAGCACTATGCACTGCCATTTGATAAGGCATTGGTATTGCTCATATACATAACTGTAATATAAGCATAAATATTTAAGAAAACGATGAGCAATAGAGAAATGAGACAAAAATGAGGTAAAGACGGAAATCACCTGAAAATTTTCGTTTCCAAAACGAATTTTCGAATAGGTTCGAAAACATTTTTCTTTAAAGTCGAAAATATTGAAAAATTATCAAATTAAGATATTTGGATATTATTACAAACTGCAGCACGTATAATATTTTTGTCAATCAGTTCAGTTCGCCTCGCGTAGTTTCAACAGAGAAAGAAGTTTTAAAAATGAACAAAAATAAAAGTTACAAAAGAGCGTATCGTTATTCGTCAAGTTATTTTAGGAAAGTGAAATGTTATAAACAAAAAGAAAATTTAAATTTGGAATCTGACATTTATTCAAATATCTCGTCAACTTCAGATTTTTCTATCTCATCACAAACACTTATACGGGTCCAACGAGAGATGAAGACTGACAGTTATCCCATTATACAAATGAATTTTTACCTCTAAATGGGGCATCACCATCACTATCAGCTGCGGCAGTTACAGATACGGAATTATCAATAAATAATGACCTTATTTTTGACGAAGGAGATGTTTTTAGTATATCGGTTAAGGATAAAATCAAGTTTCAATTAAAGTTAAGGCATTGGACTTTACATATCAAATGTGCCCATACTGCAATCATTAGTTTATTAAAAATATTAAAATTCCATGGACATGCGAAACTTCCAAGCAGTAGTCGGACGCTGTTAGAAACAACAGTAAAAGTTAATATTATTGAGATGGGAAGCGGACAATATTGGTATTATGACATAAAGTATAATTTAGAGAGAGCGCTATGTTTCGCCGTTCGAAAGCTCTACTATGTAAGAATTTTTCGCCAATTTTATTTAGAATTAATCACTGAGAAAATTATAATACTTCAAAGTTAAAGATTGGGTACTTTCAAAAATAAAGAACTGTGTTTTTCTTAAAAACGAATGTAAAATCCATTAAGGCTGTATGGTACTCAAAAAAAATTTCTGTTTTGGTATCGATATTTAAATGTCCAAAAATGCGTCTAAACTGTGTCTATAATAAAGAAAAATATCGTTTTGTATTTTTGTTTTATTTTGATGTAAAATAAATATAACTGTATGTCGACTTTGCTTATATCCCTTTCTTCAAGAATAAAATTATACACTATTTCGGTTATTTATTTTCGTTGTTTCTATGGCAACTCATGCTAAAATATATAATTTATTATAAAACAATAACATCCTGGACATTTACCATTTTTTGGGGTTAGCCATCTCGTAGAGTAAAACGAAATCAAAAATTAGCCGAGATCATACCCCGTTCTGACAATAAAAAATATATTTATCGATACTGAATTTTTTCGTATCGATAAATATATCGATATTCTTAGTATTTTGATTGTATTTTTCTTATTTTGATACTAATCTTTATAATCGTGAATTAATCCCTCAAAAATGTCAACAACAATGTGAAGCAACATTTGCTACGATTAGTACAAATTTTTAGGTGACCGCTTGGGAACATGATATTGATGATGGAACGAAATCTCGCCCCTCCCGGTATTGGAAAAATAGTGGAGACACAAATAATTAATTAAATTAAAGCTTATCAGATCTTGTAGTTACAACTGGAGAGGGGAGGAGGTGGTAGTAATAAAGGGGAAAACTAATGCGAGAATATTTGTTTACTTTAAATTTAAAGTTTTAGTTTCTTAAGTTTAAATTTATTTTCTTTGAAATTGAATAATTTTCAAAACTTAAAACCAAAGATTTTAAATCCTTAAAAATAAAACCTGGGGGAAAATATCTTAGTTTTAATTGGTAAATTCTTAAATTTAAAGGATTATTTTTTTTGGTGAACCAATGGCTACTGCAGTTTATTATGGCGTTAGCAAACCACCTTTGGAAGCCTATCTCAAACCTTTTGTGACCGAATTAAATTAAATTTTAGCACCAGGGCTACATATAAACGACCATATTGTAGATCTGGGTATAAATTAATTTGTTTGCGATACACCAGCTCGAGCTTTCCTTAAGGCTGTATGGTACTCATTTTACCAAAATAAGGGTATCGTAAAAATCAATTTGGGGCTACAAATATTTATAAATTCACATATTTTTTTTTATTGACAAAGCTTAAGGTATTTTTGAGGGATTAACACAGGATTATTTCAAAATTATTTATAGTTTATCCGTAATAAAAATTCAAAGTTGACGAAATTTTGGATAATGGTGCTTACGGAAAATTCAATTTTCTTAAGTTTTTCTCGCTAAACTATGTATATCTTTTATATTGACATACGCAGAAAGATATTTTTGAGGGATTAATTCATGATTATAAAGATTAATAATAAAATAACAAAGATATAATCAAAACACTAAGAATATCGATATATTTATCGATACGAAAAAATTCAGTATCGATAAATACATTTTTTTTTTGTCAAAAAGGGGTATAATCTCGGCTAATTTTTGATTTCGTTTTACTCTACGAGATGGCTAACCCCAAAAAATGGTAAATGTCCAGGATCTTATCGTTTTACACTAAATTATATTTTAACATAATGAGTTGCCATAGAAACAACGAAAATAAATAACCGAAATAGTATATAATTTTATTCTGGAAAAAAGGGAAATAAGACAAGCTGACATACAGTTATATTTATTTTACATCAAAATAAAACAAAAAAATAAAACGATATTTTTTTTTATTAAGACACAGTTTAGAGTTTTAGACCCATTTTTGGACATTTAAATATCGATACCAAAACAGAAATTTTTTTTGAGTACCATACAGCCTTAAGGTTTGAGAAAACAATATCATCCTGTAGATCGCTTATTATTCTGTCAAATTCTTGTATTCTTAATTTAATATCGATTAGCAATAATTTAGTCATTGTTTTATTTTCCTTATTTACTACAAATTCTTTAATGACCGCTCGATCATTCTTAATTATATTTATGTGGTTTTCGATTCACCATAAAAGAGCAAGCCGACTTGCTCTTTCTGCTGTCAAACTGTTCGATTCATCAAGAAAAGAGCAAAATTGTTTTACGAATCTCGATTTTTTGGCAGATTTACAAACACAAACACAAATAGAACTGTCATTTTGAATGACATTTCATTCGATTTGAGTTTATTGAAAGCGTCATTTGTGTTTTGTGTTTCTGTTTATTTTTATATAAATATTTTATATTAAAGAATTAATTTGTGTTTAATTAATAAACATAAAAATAAAAATAATAAATTTAATAAAAATTATAGGTTATGTTTATATAAACATCAAACACACACACATATATATTACCGAGCAACTGTTCGATTCACCAGCAGTAGAGAGTGATCTTTTAAAGATTTGTTAAAAGGTGAATCGAAATCGACATTACTAGGCCGTAGGGTATTGATTGATTTATTAAAATTATCATTAATTTTTATTTGACTATTCATATTTGATATTAGGTTATTATCGTTAGTTTCTATTTGTTTCTAAGTGTTTATTTATTATTTGTCTGTCCTCGTCGTCCATAGTCGTTCAAAAACACTTGCTGCTGCGGCCATATATAGCAGATATTTTCACAACAAAATAAATTAAAGTAGGCGGTTTTTTTTAGATTTTATTTTGTATTTGCGGCTCACGATGTTTTTGACATGCCGGATGATGTTTGTTGGGGTACAGCCGTGAACAATAGAAAATTTCGAACTTCTAATTTGTTCCCAATGAACAGCTTGTACTTTTATCCCAAGTTGAAAGTTGAATAGGATGTTTGTGGCAAATTCAATAAATAAAAAAGCTCGTTTCCCAAACACTTGTTTTATATTCACAATTTTATTTAATTATAGAATTTAGTTTTAACAATTTTAGTTTTAAGTTTGTTGCTAACACTTCGATATATTGCAAAAGATTGACTTTGACAAAATTATTTAATCTAATTAAAATGGCAATGTCGAAAAAACCATTAGGATTGCCTTATTCAAATAAAATTTGATTTAAAATTATGGCCTAATAATGGGTTTTTGGTCATGACGTAATCACGTAAACATGGTTTAAGTTACTATAAAATTAAAGTAGAATGTACTAATTATATAAATGTTGATTACAATTCCACCACTGAATTTAACAATAAATAACAATAACAAGAAGAAATGACATTTCAAAATAAATTAGTCTGTGGTGGAAAGAAAAATTTCATTATTTTACAATAAATATTAATTAAATATTATTATTAATTAAATTAAAAGATAATTAATATTTTGTCATTAATTATAAGTTTACACCAGGTAAGAGTGCCGATCAAAATTATTAATTAAGTGATATATAAATACAAATAATTTCAGTACAGATTAAGAGAATTTTGTTGGCATTCCAAACCGGCCGATGGATTCTTCAAGTTAAGTTAAGTATAACAACATAAGTATTCTAAGTTTTATAAATAATTATAATTAATGGTTTTTCAGCTACTGGACATACACCCGCCCTTGAACTGGCAAGTTCAATGATGTCTTCAAATTAGAGATGAAAAGTTGATTGCTGATTTTAGAGTTGTTGTTCGTGTTGTGTATTAGTAAATTTGGAAACTGTGGTGCGATCTTGTTTTAACGTATGAGGAATAAAATATGGACAAACAAAAAAAAGTAAAAAAAAAATTATTTACTAATCAAACGATTTTAATCCATAATTTATTTGAAACTTTAATTCTTAGATAAAATTTACAGAACAATTTGCGCTCCATATCGATTCGCTTTCCTGATCCTTTCTGGCACTCTTTTCATTGCCGCCTGCGTTCCTGATGTATCAATCTTCTTTAAATCTCTTTTTATCTTTCTAATCAGACATTCACCATTTTTGGCACGATATCCATTGCTGTATACCATTCTCTTCAGATTTGCCCAAAAAGTTTCAATGGGCCTTAGTTGTGGAACATTTGGTGGGTTATAGTCTTTAGGGATAAATTCGATTCTGCGTTGACGTAAATCAGATAACGTTGCGTTCGCATAATGTGAGGATGCCAAATCAGGCCAAAAAATCGTTTTATCATTTTTATGATATTTATTTATAAATTTCTGAAGCACAGGTAAACATTTGTTTGTGTATGTTTGCGCATTAACCGCCAAACCACTTTTGAAAAATACTGGGTCACTGACACCTCGTTCGCTAATAGCCAACCACAACATAACTTTACCTGGAAACTTGGTCTTATGAATAAACTTCTCCTTTTCTGGTGCTTTGTGATCGGGAGACTCGTAGTAGTATTTTGGGTGCCATTCATTACCTTCAAACAGTGAAATAACTTTCATCATCCATCACACATTTATAAGCTGAAGAAGCAGCGAAATATGTTTGGGAAAGCACTCTTAATCTAGATTTGATTGTAGCTAATTGTTTGTCTGTAGTTGCTGGTACCGATTTTTTGGGTTTGCGTTGAATATTCATACTTTTAAATATTTCTTGATAGTTTTTGGGGCAACTTGATATTTTTTACCCAGTTGTCTGTACGATTTTGCAGTTCGACCCACTGTTTCACCTTTCAATTTCATTCGAACTTTGCTACCTTGTAGTTGACATTTTTTACCAGAGTCGGGTTTTCTTTCCACAGGTTCATTATTCTCAAACAGTTTAATTGTTTTGTAGATAAAGGATTTTTTGAATCCAAGATCCTTGAAGTAGTGAAAAATCTCGTTCTTTTTTTTGTCTGGATTTTCCTGACAAAATTTACAAATTAATTTACGACGATCTACTTGTAAATACGACATTTTTGTAACTAATCGTAAAATGACGCAGTTGTAATGTATGTTTTATAAAATATACGGGAACCACCTTATTTAAAAACAAGGAAATTTTTATTTTTGGGTTGTACAATACAAATACAAATACATTTTACATTTGTCCATATTTCATTCCTCACACGTTAATCCTCGAGAGAATCTTCTTTGGAAATTGGCAGTAAGCATAGCTTGTGTATTGGACGTTTCACTTCGGAGTTCCGTGTTTTTAGTGTAACCACTCTGACTAGACCATCCGTACCGGGATGCAGCTTTATCACCCTGCCCAGCAGCCATTGGTTAACTGGCAGGTTTTGATCTTTAATCGCAACGATGCCATCAATTTTTAATGAAGATTTTTTACTTTTCCATTTGGTTCGTTGCTGTAAGGATGTCAGATATTCGACGTACCACCTTTTCCAGAATTGTTGACTGATTTGTTGAACCATTTGCCACCTGTTAAGATATGATTCCTTCAAGTGTGTTATGTCAAGTTCAGGAATCTTGGTATACGGATGCCCGATCAGAAAATGTGATGGCGTGAGTGGATCGACTTCTGTATTATTGATGACACACAAAGGTCTGGAATTGAGAATTCCCTCGATTTCTGCAAGTAAAGTGTTCATTTCTTCCAGGGTTAAGATGTTCTTACCAATGACTCTCTTAATATGGAATTTGGTGGATTTTATGGCCGTTTCCCACAATCCTCCAAAATGCGGTGAATTGGGAGGAATAAAATTCCATGTTATTCGACATCTGGAAAAGTAATCAGATATATTATTTGAACATTTAATAATTTTAGCAAACGCTTCTTGCAGTTTGCTGTCAGAACCGACGAAATTGCTGCCATTATCGCTATGAAGTTCACGACAGACTCCCCTTCGTGCAGTAAATCTTTTGAGAGCCCCTAGGAAGGGGTCACTAGATAGATCACTTACGAGTTCCAAGTGGACGGCTTTTGTGCTTAAACATATAAACAGGCATATGTAGGCTTTATATGTTTTCTGCCCACGCCCTTTCGCTAGGTGAATCAAAATGGGCCCTGCGTAGTCTACGGAAAGGCCGTATTAATTCGACTCGTGAAGAAGGTAGACTGCCCATTAATTGTTGTTGGAATTCAGCTTTCAATTTCGTGCAAACGACGCATTTTCGGATCACTTCCTTCGCCTTTGTTTTTCCGTTAGGTACCCAATATTCTTGTCTCATAATGGCTAAAAGGAGAGATGGACCTGCGTGTTTATGGTCTAGATGAACATCACGGAGAATTAGCAGCGTAATTGTTGACTTTGGATGCAGTATAATTGGATGTTTCGTTGAATACGGTACTAAACTATTTTGCAGCCTGCCTCCAACCCGAAGTAGTCCAAAGTCATCTAGAAATGGATCTAATGACTTGAGAATGCTCGTTCGACTGATTTCTCGTTTAGCCTGCAGTGCTAATATGTCATCCTGGTAAAATTGCCTTTGCTCGTACTGACAAATTATGTGCACGACGTGTAGTAATTCCTCTCGGCGCAGATAAACGCCACTGACTCTGGAAACTTTAGGTTTTCTAGCATTTCCAAGAAACCGCAATATGTAACCCATGACCCTCTGTAGTTTGCGAAATGACGAATGTTTACGAATTACGTCATCGAACCACTCATTTGACTTGGTGCAAGTAATTGTAAACACGGTTGTTTTATTTGACTTTTCTTCGACATGACCATAATTTCTTGACTGAATTGGCCAAGTTTCTGCCGGTAGAGATAACCAATTTGGTCCATTCCACCAAAGTGCATGTGAGTTGAGTTCACCTGGAGATAAACCACGAGAGGCACAATCAGCTAGATTGTCGATCGACGGAACATGCCTCCAGTTTTTCCTGGACAACGTAGATAGTATCTCGGAGGTGCGATTGCCAACAAAGGTGCTCCAGCGCCTTGGGTGACTTCCAAGGCAATCCAACACAATCTGGGAATCAGTCCATGCATGTAACTGTTCAATACTTTGATTCGATTCCTTTTTAACAACTTCGATCAGGTTTGCGAGTAGCACCGCTGCACATAGTTCTAATCGTGGAAGAGCTTGCTGTCTGATCGGTGCCACCTTTGTCTTAGCGGAAACCAGTTTTACTTTAATTTTACCTTCCGGACTAGTTATTCGGAAGTATACAACAGCCGCATATGCCGACTGACTTGCATCGCAGAAACCATGTATGTCAATTCTGGAACCCTTTGTCGTTTGAATGAATCTAGGAATAGAAATTTCATTAATAGATTTGAGGTTGTTTCTAAGTTTGCTCCACAGAGCATGTTTGTCAGTTGGTAGCGGATCGTCCCACTCTAAATTGTCTCCCCAGAGCATTTGCAGGAAGATTTTAAATGCTATGACCACAGGTGACAACCAACCTAGCGGATCAAACAATCTGCTGGCCTCGGATAGCACGGTCCTTTTCGTGAACTTTGTGGAATCAGGAACCTGAGCGGTAAATGTGAAGCTGTCTGTTTTGGGATTCCAGTTAATTCCCAGAACTTTAACGGAATCTGCGAGCTGTTGACTATGGTCCTGAATTTCCTTATTGTTGGCTTCTTGCAGCTCGTTTGGAATGTTGTTCAATATTAGCCTACTATTGGATTTCCACTTCCTGAGGTGGAACCCGTAGGCGATCAAAATTTCAGTGATCTGTTCTTTGAGTTGCAGCGCCTCGTCTTCGTTATCCGCTCCCGTCATAAGGTCGTCGACATAAATATCATTTGATATAATATGAGAGGCTTCTAATGCTGAGTTTTTATTGTCATCTGCTACCTGTTTTAAGGCTCTAGTAGCCAGAAATGCTGCCGACGCAAGACCATATGTAACGGTTTGTAATTGAAAATGACGAATGGGTTGTGATGGATCAGGTCGCCAGACTATTCGTTGATATGTGGTGTCTTCTGGTGAAACAGTGACCTGACGGTACATCTTTTCGACGTCTGCAGAGAAGGCCATTTTGTGTTCCCTAAATCGCAGAATGATTGCGTATAAACTGGATTGTACCGTAGGACCGACCGCTAAGCAATCATTTAGGGAAACACCCGTGCTGGATTTTGATGATCCGTCAAATACCACTCTCATTTTAGTCGTGTTGTTTGTAGTTTTAAGTACCCCGTGATGAGGTAAGTAGAAGTGACTTTCATTTGGCTTGGGTGGAGATACTTCTATCATGTGATTCAATTGTTGATACTCGGCCATAAAATCACGATACATTTTTGCAAACGCAGAATCCCGAGTAAAGCGGCGCTCAACACCCCTAAGCCTCTGAACTGCAGATGACAACGACTCTCCTAATTGGTTGGCTGACTTCTTAAATGGGAGTTTTACGATGAATCGTCCTTGAGAACTCCTTGTTGTATTTTGAACAAAATGATTCTCGCAACTGGCTTCTTCTGGGGAGAGGATCTCTTTTTGGTTGTTCAATGAATCGAGCTCCCAAAATCTTCGCAAGCTTCGATCGATGTCCACCACTTCATTTTGTTGACTCGATATAGCAAACATTGATACCAAGTTGTGGTCTCTGGAGGGACCGGGTTGCCCTGAAACTATCCAACCAAAAACAGTATTCTGAATAATAGGTCCATTGGGGCCTGACTTGACTTGCCCATTTTGAAGGAGATTGAAAAAATGATCAGCTCCAATAAGGATATCAATATTTCCTGTTTTGTGAAAGTGCGGATCGGCTAACTTTAGTTTGGCATAAGCTTTGAGGTTAACGTCTAAGTTTTGTGTGGGAATCTTGCCTGTGATTTTGGACATCACAAGAGCATCGATGGAAATCTCGGGGAAAAGTTTAGGCTTAAGCGTTATTGTGACCAAGCCTTTCGAAGTTCAAGAGCTTGCTTGCCCCAATCCACTAACTGAGATCCGTGAGTTTCTTCTTACTAGGCGTAGGCGTTAGACACAGGATTCAGTTATAAAACTGGCTTGTGATCCGGAATCTAATAGCGCTCTGCATGGTGTTGTTTTTCCTGAGTAATCCACAGCGTCTACTAATGCAGTTGGAAGTATCGCAAATATACCGGTATTTTGAGAGTGCGCATTAACAACTTCTGATGATGTAGCCTGCGGACCTTTTGCTGATTCACTTGTGGTTTCCTCTTGATGCAGCAGTGTGTTGTGTTTTTTGCCGCATCGTTGACATCTATATTTGGAGGTGCATCTAAATATGGGATGGCTACTGCTTAGGCAATTGAAACAACGATTGGTACGTTTAACAAACTGTTTTCGTGCATTTGCGTCCATCGCTTGAAACTCGCTACATTGAAATATGGAGTGTCCTTTATCTTGACACATGGCACATTGGCAGCTGGTTGATTTAGCTGAAGCATAACCACTAACTTCTCCATCAGTGTTATCAGAAGCGAGGTGACCTTTAATTTCCGTTTTTGTGTTGGATCGCTTGGACGTTGAAATCAATGATTCCAAAGTATCGATACGTCGACTCAGGAATTTGAGAAATTCCGAAAACTCCTGATTTACTGTGTCTGCTGAATATTCTGCCCATGCTGCCTTTGATTTGTCATCTAGTTTCTGGAGTATCAGGTAGATGAGCCAAGGATCTCGGGTTTGACCTACTTCGCCAAGAGCTTTAAGCCCTCGTATAACTTCATCAGAAGTGTCCCTCAGACGTTTAATGTTTGCTGCAGTAGGTTGGTGAATTGAGGGCTGTTCGACCAAGGTTCGGATGAATGTGTTGATAATATGTTTTTTCCTATCGTAACGCTCTTTCAACTTGTTCAGCGCTCCGATATAATTTCCCTCAGTCACTGTAATGTGGCGTAGCAATACTGCAGCTTCACCTCGAAGAAGCCCCTTCAAGTATTGAAATTTCTGGACTGCATTCAAGCTAGGTGATTCATGTATGGTGGTGGTATAAATATCGAAGAAAGATTGCCACTCTGAGTAGTCTCCAGAAAATGATGGTATATGAATTTTTGGCAATTTGACTGTTGTGTTCGATTGTTCACCCATTTGTGTTTCGTTGTTGGAGGTATCCAAATTAATTACTCCTTGGCTAAGGCTTTTAGCTCGAATCCATTTGTTGAACGAAGCAATGGCCGTGTAATAATTTTCCTCGTATACGAGATCACTTTCCTCAGTTGGATCAGCAGTAAAAATACGTAGCTCGAGGTTAGTAAATTCTTCCATTAGTTTTTCCACGCGTTGTAAACGCGTGGTCAGGTCACTTAGCTCCGTCTTAGCATGATCTTGTTGAGCAAACTTAACTAGATTCGTCAATTTGGCCTTGTTAGTACTGCGTTGTTTTTTAAGTGCAGCGAGCATTGCGTCAGCCATATCAAACTATGTATTTCACTATTATAATTAGTCACGAAATAATGGTTCTGCTCCTTACTGAGAGCTTTGAAAACGAGGTGACAATGAGAAATTAATATAGTTACACACGCGGTAATAGTTTTTCAATACACTTTCACTTTAGCACTAATTCGGTTTAATAAAAGTTCAAAAAAAAAAAAATATATCAAGCGAAAGGACGTTGTTTAATTTGAAAAAGTAAATTTTAAATTCAATAAAATGTCCAATAAATGTTCTTTTAATTTTAATTTCTTTATTTTAAATGAATATTTTTCAAAATGGCTACTTATCTGAACACGCGGTGTGTATCCTCGTTTCAACGTGCAGCAATCTCCCTGACCTCAACAATGGCTGCTTTGTAATCAGCGTTGATTTCCGTTTGACTTGTTTTATTACAGCATTCGGTTGATTGACGAATTTTATTTGATGATGTTGTGCGGATGGTCTCAAATGCCATCCGGCTCGAAGGACCAGTATGTTGGGGTACAGCCGTGAACAATAGAAAATTTCGAACTTCTAATTTGTTCCCAATGAACAGCTTGTACTTTTATCCCAAGTTGAAAGTTGAATAGGATGTTTGTGGCAAATTCAATAAATAAAAAAGCTCGTTTCCCAAACACTTGTTTTATATTCACAATTTTATTTAATTATAGAATTTAGTTTTAACAATTTTAGTTTTAAGTTTGTTGCTAACACTTCGATATATTGCAAAAGATTGACTTTTACAAAATTATTTAATCTAATTAAAATGGCAATGTCGAAAAAACCATTAGGATTGCCTTATTCAAATAAAATTTGATTTAAAATTATGGCCTAATAATGGGTTTTAGATCATGACGTAATCACGTAAACATGGTTTAAGTTACTATAAAATTAAAGTAGAATGTACTAATTATATAAATGTTGATTACAATTCCACCACTGAATTTAACAATAAATAACAATAACAAGAAGAAATGACATTTCAAAATAAATTAGTCTGTGGTGGAAAGAAAAATTTCATTATTTTACAATAAATATTAATTGAATATTATTATTAATTAAATTAAAAGATAATTAATATTTTGTCATTAATTATAAGTTTACACCAGGTAAGAGTGCCAATCAAAATTATTAATTAAGTGATATATAAATACAAATAATTTCAGTACAGATTAAGAGAATTTTGTTGGCATTCCAAACCGGCCGATGGATTCTTCAAGTTAAGTTAAGTATAACAACATAAGTATTCCTAGTTTTATAAATAATTATAATTAATGGTTTTTCAGCTACTGGACAATGTTATACATATATTGCATGTGTATGCGTAGATTTTGCAATGATTTTACGTTTTTTTTTTCTTTTTTGTTCTTGTCGATATTCACACACACCTGCAATAATTTTTGCTCGGCACTATTCTTTCCATAACCCGATTTTTATACAATGTTTTACTTACTCCTGCTGCTAAAGATGTTTTCACATCAAAAAGTATAAAATAATTTCTCGTAGTCATACACAGATTTATAACCCCATACAGATTGTCCTGAACCTTTGTGATTGTGAATTTTTAATAGCTACATATGAAAAACGTGGGACGAATATGACTGACGATGATTATGATATAAGCCACAAACGATATTTCCAGATGAGTATGGGACATAAACAGAATATCCAAAAATGAAGATGACTTATGACACTAAAAAAGTAACGGAATAAAGGAAATTTCGAGAGCAGTATCGAAATGGTACATGTATAAACACGCCGGTGGCTAGCAGAGTTCAGATTTTGGTTTACTTTAAATCGTTAAACAAGGAAATAAATCAACTGTTGTCTTAGCCGCCACCAGTGGCAAGCGGACAGATTTAAATAGTGAAGTCAAAGCAAATATTAAAGTGTATACAAGCACAGTGAAATAAGGTTAAGCCAAGTGACATAAAAATACATAGTATTTTTAATTGCAAAATCCAGACGGAAGGCCAGTTCGTAACAATATGTTACATATCCGGTTTATTGGTTCGTAATCATTTTGCATTAACCCCTGGTTAGTCTAATAAACGTTCTGCAATACTGTGGCTACTTGGGAGAGATAAGAATCTAAGTAAAAAATACAAAAATAAAAACCGTTTGCGTAATAGATCAGTTTTGGTTTCAGTTTTTATTGCTGTAAAGCTTAAAGTCACATACAGCCTATTCAAAATATTATAAACAACAACAGATTGATAATCATTACTAGCATAATTTTGAGAAATAGTTTTAGATTAAAAAAAAAAAATCAAATTTTTAAATGTGTTGTATTGTGTACAAACTGGGTTCAAAGATGACAATAATTTTGATAGAATTAGCTATAAAAAGACTTGTTAACATAAAACTAATAGCCAGTCAAAACAATTCTGTATAAATACGCGTATTATGCCCGCGAATAAAATGTTTTTAAAAATATTTCTGTTCATTGTGTTACTGTATGGTGTGTTTTGTCAATATTTGGAACCAGATTCACTGTTTTCCTACGAACTTCCGGATGGTGATACAAAAAGTTTAAATGTAACAATAAGTAATTCATCGTACTACCAATTTGGAATTAAGTTCGAGTGCTACAATTACGATTCGTTAAAATTTTTTGAAGTACGTTTAAGTGGATCCAAGGAATTTGCGTTACGAAATGGGCTTACATTGGGTTTTAATAAGTGTTTCAATAACGCAACGGATAATGAAAATTACAATTATGGCTTAAATAGGTGGTTTAATAGTTTACCATATTTTAAAACCGAATACTCTATTGGATATCCGTTAACAATACAGCTAGACGAATATGCAGAAGTGAATAGTGATGTGTTATTTGAGAATTTTGATTTTGGAAAATTTAATTCGTTGATATTTAAAAATGTGGGTTTTATTTCTAGTAAATTTTTAAATCAATTACACTGTGAAAACTGCATGTTTGATAATAATGGTCGCATCGATTTTAATGAAATGCCTGATAATAATACCGAGACCCTGTGGCTTCACACAACTTTTAATAAATTGATTAATTTCAAACCTGAAAATTTAAAAAAATTTGTTGGACTAGTAGGGTTAACAATAAAAGATTTTGATTTGGATGATTACAATACATTAAATTTACCGGGTTTATTTGAGCACAATGTAAACATCACGAAAATTCACTTTGAAAACTCGAAAGGAAAAATTACCCTACATGAGCAAGTATTTCGTGGACTAAAGAGTATTCAAAGAATATTTTTACGAGGGATGCAATTGGACAGCATTCCAAACGAGTTGTTTAAAGATTTGCCGGATCTATATGCTGTATATTTATCGTCGAATAACATAAAAGCGGTGAATCCTTCTATTTTCCAGACAAATAAAAAATTGCATTTGGTTTCATTTATTGATAATCCATTTTACACAGAGTAAGTTCATTAAATTGTTTGCCACATAACACTAAAATTTCATTATTATATTTCAGAGCCCATGACAAACTGGAATCGTTTGATTTGGGTGGCGGATCGACTCGCCTAGAACTGGGGAATTTCACAGCACATTCATTTGATTTAATGGAGCAATTGATCAAATTTCCTAATTTAACCACCGTATCATTCCAATCATTTCTCATCGATAATTTTAATTTTGAAGACTTCACAAAAATACAGTCGGAGCGTACCACCATATTAGACACTACAATTCTTAGCGGTAAACCTACGCTTGATTTGGAGTACATTAAATCGCTTGGAAATATTATTCAATCAGAATTTGATATAACCAATCAATTGAATACCCTAATTCATATGGAATTTGCTGGAGATGCTATGTGCCACGATTGTACCATGATTAAGTATTTGTTTCCGCATTATCTTAGAGGTTACTTTGATCGTCCAGGATTTTATTTCAACGAAAGTCGATTGTTTGTCCAATTCACTATACCTGACTCATGTAATCATCTCGAAGAGAAATTTGATCAAACATTCACTGAAAATTGTCCTGAAATTTGTGGCTGCAAATTCAATCCATTAACTGATAAAGTTAAAATCGATTGTACTAATAAAAATGTAACGGAAATTCCACATATTTCATATCCCCAGCAATACAACAATCTTCGTGGAATTGATTTACATTTTGAAAATAATTCGTTAAGTGTTTTAACATCGGCAAATCAGGATGGCAACGTTTGGAAAAAAATTACGTCTCTTAATTTAAAAAATAATAAAATCGAAACTTTACCGACCGACGATCTGGGCATTTTAACCAATGTTTGGTCCTTAAACCTTTGTGGCAATCCAATATTAGGAAACGACACGCAATATGTACAGCCAACTTTGGCGTCAGGTTATCAATACCTGAGTATCTATTTTTGTAAAGCAGATGATGAACTTCAGCGGGTGCTGGACTACATACAAGAAAAAAAATCAACCGAACTTGATGAATATTTAAATGGTCTAAAGTGTTAGTAAATATGTTGTTAGTTGAAAATTGTACCTAGATTGAAGGAACTTGTACAGTCCTGAACAAATAATTTGTGTTTTCTGCATAAGCGATATGTAAAAATAACTTAAGTTTTTATTATTTTAATAATTAAATATTTAATCCATTGTTGTCGAAATTTTATTGTTTTAAATATTATATACTTAAAATCTGGCTCAACATTCATTATTCACAAATAAAAACAACGGAAAGAACAAAACAATTACTGCGTGTTATAATACATACTCGATGAACCTCATCGAATTCCAAGACAAATTCTAGCACTTTAATTTCATTATGTAGTTTTTAAAGTGAGCTTTAATAATTATTCAAATAATAATGTTTAGTGTTTTCGGAAAGCACGAAATAATTTCCTCTAATTATCTTCCTCGTGTGCTGCATTAGATGAGCAGCAAATGCATTGGCAAATTTTTTGTTGCGTTCCACAAAGAATAATCTGTCCTCTCGGTTGCCGAGAGATCACATAAATAGTTCTGGATGATCTGGTTTTCTTCTTCCCGCTAAGCAAATTTAATAGCTCGATTTAATTTCCATTTTAATAACGGTGATTTTGTTTGCTGCCATTGACGGCGAATTTATTGCTTTTCATGGATTAGTTCCTATATTATGTGGCAGTTTAATTACTTTTTCAGAACTACTTATGATGGGTGAATAAAATCCAGCCGTTGCGAAATATTTGTGTTGCAAAAATTCACTTGTCCAAGACGCCGATGCACAAATTTATATTTTCTTCTTAAGAAAATATTATCCAAATTTTTTATAAAATACAGCAAAATGCAAATTAATTTTTTATTTCACCCGTTTGATCACCAATTTACAATTATAAATTCTAGAAAAATCGCGCTATCTTATAAACTATTTCCACCAACTAAACGTATACATACACTAATTTATTTTTTATATACACCTAGCAATAAATGGCATAATGGAATAGTATATTGTATAACAAGTGAAGAAAACGAGTCATTGCAATACGAAAGTGAAAATTGCCCGCCAACCGGCAGATAAATAATCCAGGGACTATTCCTCTATTGCTTCATACAGTTGTTTGCCGTTAATCTGGATCCACAATGGGTATGTTTGGCGTTAATGGTATGTTTGGAGTTAATAATAGTTTGCATTTTTCAAAACAGTCGATGTATTATTTGCCAATGAATATTGTTGATTTTTTTGATTAACACGACGTGAGAGGTTTTGTGATTTTGCCAAAATTTTGAATAAATTTTCGGTAGTAACCGATTAAGCCTAAAAAACTTTTGATTTCTTTAGGTGTTTTTGAAATTTTGATATTTTCGATGGCTTCAATTTTTGTTGGGTTTAGTTTGACGCCTTTTGAATTGAACATGCGTCCCAGAAATCCGATATCTTTTTGCAAGAAACGTGTTTTTCCGGTTGTATTTTTAGGTTCACCTTTCGAAGTTTAATGAATACTTGTTTTAAATCTTCTAGGTGTTCTTGTTTATATAACAGAGTACTCGTTTTCCTTGAAGTTCGCCCAGAATGTTATCCATGACTCTTTGAAATGTGTTTGATGCGTTTTTTAGCCTAAATGGCATTCTGACGAATTTGAAATGTCCGGATATTTATTGGATGTGGATATTTATTATCGATCGTTTGAGAATTTAGAGTTTGAGTCGCTACTTTTTGTTGCCGTTTTGTTTGGTTTTTCCGGGACCATCCATACTGGAGATGATGGTCTAATATTACCTTCATCCAATAATTTATTAATTTCGCTATTTATCTCATGTTTTTGATTCTCCGAATGGCGATATTGTTTTACTACTACCAGTTTTTCTTTCGATAGATTGGTTTCGTGTTTTATTTCATTACTAAAAGATAATTTTTAATTATCAACGTAAAAAATGTTTTGGAACTTTTTGCACAGGTGTAAAATTTTATGAGTGTTCTCATTTTTATTTGGTATAAGTGAAAATTTATTTCACTATAATTTTTGTTAACAACACATTCGCGGACAACTGCAATTGCAGTATTTCCAGAGGTTTTAAATAGGTCGCGACTGCTATTGCAGTGCAATTTTCTTTGCTCTTTTTTTAATATCTGTGGTTTTTTTGAGAAACTAGTTAACTGCAAAAAGACCATTTTTGGGAAATTGCATATGAAACAAAAATGACTATAATTCCAATAATTTTGAATAATTTATTTATTTTGTTTATATTATCAAATTAACAAGATGGCAGAAATCAATTTACATAAACATATTTTGTAAAACCAGTTTTGCTGCTCGTATGCTGTAAAATGGAAATATATCACATATTCTGTTTTGATTTATCTGATATTTAAATAAAATAATTTTTAAATTATTGGTTATATATTAATTTTGAAATATTATAACAAGTTCATTGAAAAAAAAAAAGTATGTAAATTTAACTAATATAGTAATAACTTGAGTTATCTTTTTAATTAATAAAAATATTTATTTTTTTGAAGCAGTTATTCACTTTCAATAATTTTTTCTTGGGGAAATTAAGGGAAATTTGGAAAATTTGGCAAAATTATCTGAAAATTTTCACAATTTTAGGATGATTTTCATTCATAACTCAAAATCGAGAAAAATGCAGTTAACTAGTTTCTAAAAAAAACCACAGATATTTTTGTTTATTTTATGAGAATTAGCTATTCTCATTTTTTTAGTTTATTGTTTATAGATTATTAAAATATGTCAGCTATACTGTCTCGCTTTTGTTTTAGTAGCGAACATTGAAGTCTAAACTTTTGCTTATAGTTTTGTCCCAGTCTAACAAAATAACGATACAACTGCAAATGCAGTGGTATATAAAATACATTAGAATCCGAAAAAGTGTCGTACAAACCAGACGTTTTTATTTAATGTGGTTATTTTATGTAAGTAAATTGTAGTTTGTAGTTATGTAATTTAATTAATGTATTTGGGGTTTACATTATAGTGGATATAGTGATTTGTTTTAAAATTACATTACAGTACTTTATTTACAATTAAAATTATAGGAATAAAGTTGTACGGTACCATGGATAGTTACGAAGAAAAATAAAGAAAACTGCTGGCTCTATTTAAAGAAATGGACAGCGGTTCTGAAAAAGATGAACTCTCGTCTGATTTTGATGATAGTATAATGGCCCCAGAGTATCTTAATAGTGGTGAAAGTAATGATGATAGTGAAGACAGTGAGGACATTGCAAATAGCGAATATAAAGTTTAAAATGGAGGCGATCAGATTGAAGATAGTGTCGATGAAATTGAAGAATTATGGATATCAACTACTATCGATATACCAAATTTTAATTTTGATGAGTATTATGCAGGCTGCCAAATTACCGGAAATTCGCCAAAGGAGTGTTTAATGGTTTTTTTGGTGATGAACTGCTTAAGATTTTAGTTGATTATGCAGTGGCCAACGCTCAACGAGATATTCCCGCGCTGCGAATTTCAAACCAATAAATTTAACCGAAATGCTGAAATTCATCGGTCTTTGCCTTTTAAAAGGTCAAATTAAACCACCGCAAATGCGACATTTATTTTCCAATCATCCGTTGTATTATCATCCAGTTTTTCCAAGCACTATGTCGGGGCGTCGCTTTGAGAAAATTTTAAGATGTTTCAATGTTAATTCTCAGATAGCTGAAAATCGTCTAAGCAAAATAAGTTCCTTTGTAAAGTTATTTACGGATCGATGCCAAGCATCTAGCAGGCCTACCAAGCACTTGTGACTGGATGAGTCTTTGTTGTTGTTTCGCGGTCGCCGGTCCAATGGAGCCATATCTGGGAAAAGGGCATACAGTTTTTATGGGCAATTACTATAATAGTGTGTCTTTATGTAACGTATTATTATCTCATAAAATCCATACTTGTGGTACTCTACGAAGCAAACGAAAGGAAACCCCAAAGGAACTTATTGCAAAAAAACTTTAAAAAAATTAGCATGTCTGGTTACGGAAAGGAAATATCTATGTTTCCAAATGGAAAGATAAGAGGGATGTCATACAGTCTATCACTCAGCAATGGCTTTAGCAACAAACAGCTACGGTAAAGAACGAAACAAACCCATCGAAGTCGAGGAATACAACCAAAGTATGTCCGGTGTTGATAGACTAGATCAATTGGTATCATAATATTCATTTCCTCGAAAAACTGTTCGATGGTATAAAAGAGTTATCTTTCATATTATGGATATCGCTGTGTTTAATTCTTACTTTATTTATAAAAAAAAGTTTCGTAAGATAATATTTTTAAAATTTAGAGAGTCTCTCATTTGCTCAATTTTAAATATCCAAGACATACCTAATAGACGCAATCTGAAAATACCACCAAATAGGACAGTAAACATTCCAATATTTCCAGAGGCATCAGCAGTATCAATATCCTCATCAAGCCAACATTTTCTTGAAAAAAGTCCGCTACCCAACGGATCGAAAAGGAAATCATACTTTCGTGATTGCAGATGTTGCACACTATTGAAAAAACGGAAACAAACGGCATTTCAATGTAAGCAATGTCCAGGTAATCCACCTTTGTGTCTGAATTGTTGCGAATCTTGGCATAACTCGGCCTCTTGAAGCCTAAAAACCACATAAGACTTTTTTTTTTTAAATTTAGAACAGTTTTATTTTGTTCTGATGAATTACTGTTCTTTTTTTGTTATTAATTATTTAAAGTTTTGAATAAAAGAATGAAACTGATTAATTATCCTTTTTTAATTTCGATTTTTGATTATACTGCTAATGCAGTGATAGCGCTTTAAGAGTTGTAACAAGTATCTTGTTACAAGTCGAGGGTTAAAACATTTCTCCTAACATTACCGGTTTTGAAAAGAAAAAAAAAACAAATAAAACGCGGAAAAAAATTTATTTATGGATGACAATAAGTGGGGTCAGCCTTTGTTATCTTTTTCTATAAATGCGAGAAACAATGTCGAAACAGGGTTGTTTTTGTTTTAAATTTTTGGAAAAAAAACATTCGATTTTTGAATATCGTGAAAGTACGGTGCTAAAGAATTAGAGCTTTATTAAATAAGAAGCAAAGCACAGTGCTAGATTTTGCTGAAAAAGTGGCCAAAAGTACTGATTTTGTATTTTTTTTTTTGTTTCAAAATTAATTTTTTTTGTCATTTTTAGTTAGTATAATGACCAATGCATTCAGCTCTAAAATAATAAATAGTGTAGTTTCAGAGGGCACATGCTTTATTATTAAAGGTAGGTTACCAAAATATGATGGAATTTAATAGATTATTTTATTAGCTATCACACACAACAAAGAAATTGTAAATATTCGATCTAGTTTCGGAGATATATCGATTTTACTCAGATTTGGGAATATTTATAGTTTAAATATAATGTAGAACATTAACTATTTATGGAAACCTACGGATGATAGATACTCCTTTACATTGAATTTCCATTCTACCAGTTATCAGTAAAAGGACTTAATGCTGGACTTTTCCCATTTCGCTCGCCGCTACATGCTTAAATTCAGGAGGTAATCACATATGAGTTGAAGTCACAATTATTGTTAATAATTCTAAAACGGATTTTAAAAACAACATCATAAATAATTATATAAATGACTTGCGTCTTTTACCGATTTATTATTACACAAATATTGTTTAATACAATATTGTAAATATAATAAAATATTTACATATCAAAAATTGTTAAATAATAATTTATTTAGCGAATATTAGTGACCCTCAACCACAACCATATGTGGTCCAAGCAGAGTGTTATATACTATTAGCATGGACCGCAATGTGCGTTCAAAATGTTGATGTTCATGTGTCCTGCAGTTCACATAACTTCACGCAGTTTGCTGCGTTCTTCATCGACCCACGAGCCTAGTGATCCCCCGCTAAATTTGTTTTATGTTTAGAAATAAAAACCAGTCTTTTCCATTCAAATGGTCAGTTATTTTTATTCATTGTTTTGATCTTTAATTCTTTAATGATCCTTCCGCAAGTAATAATTAAATCAAAAGACAATATAAGTGCTCACGTCCATATTTTGTGTGTTACTCTAAAAATCATTTTAAAATTTAGTGGAGCAACTGATCACTTATTACAATATATAACACAGTATTTAATACAATAATACAAGGGCAATAATAAACCCAAAACTCAATAAAAATAAAATATATATAAGTGATCTTATGTGTGTTTCCATAAGTCAAACGATTGAACGAAAAATGAACTGAGTAGAGCCACTGTACACAGTGCTATGACAATTACGCGTGATCACCTAAATTTAAAAGTTAAATAGAATTATGTTAAAACCAAATTTAGAAGCTTTGAGCTTTTTGTTATTAATGTGGACTATTATCAAGCTTATATCGTTTATAATAATATAGTTTTGTGCACACTAAAAACAGTTTATACAAGTGCTTGCAAAAATAAATTGTATAGTCATAACAACTAAAAACTGTTTGAAAAGGTTTAGTGGAGCCATTATTGCTCATAATAATCATTCTAATATAAATCCATAATCAATAAAAACAAGTAGTGAATGAAAATTATAAAAAAATAACGTTTTTCTGTAATCAATGGAAAATAATACAAATTTACCCTATTCATTGTATTAACAAAATCAATGAAACAAGTATGACGTCACATCAGAATCCAGTGATATTAAGATGAGTTTTTTTTGTACAGTTTTTTTTATTAATATAGGGACACTGTATAGAACGCTTTGAAATAATAGAACAAATTAAAAATGAAATTTAATAGTTTGCGGCATTGTGGTAAAGCACTGGACTAGAGCGACAAACGTCTTCGGTTCGATTGCCATCCGATTTTTACTTTTTTTTATTTTTATTATTATTTTTTTTAGTATTCATGTAATGACGGCCAAATATTTTATATTAAATTAAACATTCCGCTTTATAGTTATTACAGTAATTACACAAGAAAATACTTGGTCCGCGTTTATGATGCCCCTAAACACTACAACAAATTATTTAAAATCTTTCATATAGGTATTATAAGTTGTAGTAAGCCATGAAAATTTTTCAGTAACAAATTTTTTCCTTTCATAAACTTCAAAGCATGCTATGTTTGAAACAATATAAGAATGAAAATTAAATAAATTTCCTTAGGTTGATATGGCTTAGTAGAAATGTTTTGGACTAGAACGGCTAAAGTCCGGGGTTCGATTGTGGTCAAGGCATTTTAGTTTTGTTTCTCAATTTATATTTTTTTGGCGTGATAACGTCTTACACCCCATGTTCAGAAAATTGACAAGAAAGTTTTCCCTTGGTCGTGGGCAATTACTAATCAACTGTAAGCATTACCTTTAAATTAAATGTATGATTTCTTAGGTTGTTCCTTAGGCTTCATGCCTCACACATAATATTATCGAATGATTTCGCGCGATTTAAATCATTCAACAACTGTAGTTGCATAAAGTAACAATTTTTGCATAAAGAAATAGTGGTTGTCAAGTTATCCGTACATATTTAGTTTTAAGTTACAAAATTTTTATAGTATTAAGAAATATTTTTGCTTCTGGCCAAATTAATGCCAACATTTATAGTAATTAATTATTTTATGTGTTAGTTAAGAATTGCCCTTTTTCTAAATTCTTAAGTTTTTCGGTTTACGGTTTTTTTATATATTGTTCATTAATTAGTCTCTTACGGAACTTTCTGGAATTTTTTTATATTTTTGTTTTGAAATTCCAGTGCTGTGTTATAAAAAATTAGAATTTAGAAATTGGTATTGGTAATAATAATTTAGGTAGATTAATTAAGTTTTCTAAATCATAAACATATTTTGAGTAGTAGAAGTAGTTGTACTTCTTGCTTAACTTTAATTGTATCTTTTTTTTTTTTTTTTTTTTCGTTTTATTCTATGCAATCTTTTCTGGGGCTCAAGGCACTCCCAACTCCCAACTCTTTCGCAGTTAACTTTTACCGTCCTACTTTACGCAGTAGTTGCCAAATCGAGGACGTACGGCTATAGACCCGTTTTGTATAAACCACCTGCACATTGCATTGCTTCATTCCAGCCTATAGTGCCGACATGAAAGGTGGGTCGGCCCATGGATTCCGCACTCTCAACAGGGGTCATAGATGTAATCAGATGATGAAAAATCCCTTTTGCATCCCGCCCCTATAGGGATTCGAACCCGGTACCTCCCGATCCAACCGCCGTAGCTTTAACCACTGCGCCGTTTGGTCGGTTTTAATTGTATTTAAATACATATTTACTTTGTTAATTATAATTTTTTATTTTTTTGGTCATATGGCGAATTTTAGTAAATCATTGAATAACTTTATAAATCATGAGTAATAATAATAAAACATTTTTTTATTTGGTCATTTTCCATCTACAGTTCAATTATACGTTTTTTAATAAATTTTTCTGGGTTTTACGGTTCGATATTTATTCACACTTTCAGAATCAGATAGTGAAGCAGCCGTGCTAAGGATGAGGTGAGTTGGCCTGATTGTTAGAATCTCCATGTAGATATGAGGTAAAATTATAATAATATTATAGCTTGCATTTCCTATGTTCCCTTATTGTATCCCTTTATATACGGTCTAGCAAGACTGGGTCATGTTTTGGTAAACCCCACCCCAATCCGCTGAGCTCTAGCCGGCTACAGATGGCCGTTCTAAAACCGCTGACCTAGTAAACACATTTCTGTTAACAATCCTACTCTTTTTAGTCGACATTGAATTGAGTGGAGTTGTTACAGAGTTACAGAGAGTTTTATTCATCCAACCACTGCAATTGCAGTCCCACTTCTAATGCAGTATTGTCCTCTAGATGAAATAAAATAAAATGTGGGGTCACCCACTGCATCTGCAGTGGTATTTGAAAAAATACACAAATTATTGCAAAACTCTCTACAAACCATTTAGAGAAGAAAATAGTGTAACCACGAGTTTGTTAAATTCAGTTATGTTAAATAGGTTGTAGAAGGTAGACTTCTTTTGGTATTTGATCCATATTAATGATTTCAACGTAGAATTTATAAGGTTTGTGAATGGAGTATAATCATTCCTGAATGTGTACATTTTCTTGAAGATGTATGTGTTTACATAAAATTCAACATCGGATAAATTTGTTGGGATTTCGACTATGGTTTTTTCCATAGGGTTAAGAAAAAAGGTTTGATGCACGATATTAATTTATCGTGCAGGGGTATTGTGAATTTGGGACTTTGGATAACGCGCTGTTCAATGAGAATGCGCTGTTCAATGAGTGAGTGTCACTGCTTTAAATGAGCTTTTGATAACGAGATCGGTTCGTTTTCGTTTAGTTTTGGATATAAAAATGGGATTAATGTGCGATTTATCGGCTCCCGTGTCGATACGAAATTTGAGAATCCTTATCATCGAATTGAGTTTCTATATTATAATTGCTTATATTTTTTTTTTTTTACTTCAGATTTTATTTTTATATGTTATAATTATTTGAATTATGTGTCGTATAATTCTGTGGTTGGTTTTGACCGGGCCTATCAGGTGGTCGTATAGAGAAATCTTGTTTTGTAGTGACCTGTTACACTTGTGACGTAGATGGTCGATAAGAAGGGGATTTTTGGTTTGGGGTCCAACGTAAAGTTGACGGTGTTTGAGTTAGGATTTTTAATTTGGTGATATTTTGTTCTTTTTTTAATAAAATTTAGTGCTTCTTTAAAATTGTTTGGTTGCGATGCTCTAAGTCGACCGCCAAGGGGTTCACATATTCCGGCTTGGAAAATTGTGAGTACAACACTCTGATAGTGTTTTGTTTGATAGCATGCTATGACAGCATCGTTGACGTTGTGTAATTTTACATGGTTTGATAGTGTTTGTTTGTGTTAGTAGATTTTAAATTTTGCCAAACAAGATTTGAGGTTCCAAATTTAATTTGATTAGTGAGTACAATTCAAATTGGAGATTGGACTCGTCTCGGGAGTCCGCGTATTTTTGTGTGAGCTGAGTTTTTATCTTATCTCAATCATCACTGGGGATATTGTGTGTCGTAAGCGATTGGCTCGCTTCACCAATTATTTGAAATAATTAATTTAAATAAAGGACATTTTTTTAGTTTATTCCAATTTTTAATGGTTTTGTCTACGGATTCAATCAAGTAGTAGGAGATCATTTTTATTTTCGTCGAATTGGGGAAGATTTTTTGTTATTGGTTCAACTTTGTATAAGTCGAGGACTTCCGTTAGTTGTGGGTCCATTTTATTTTGTTTTAATTTATTTAGAAGTAGATTTTTATTTTTATTCCCGTTTTCACGTAATTTTTGTTGAAATACGTATTCCTGATGTCTTTTATTAAAAATATCTAAATTTTCCCTGATTTAGATTATTTTACCTATTGGTCTTTTCGTTTGTCTTTTTTTTGGCGTGACATGTATAACTGAATTTTCTATTATTTTTTTTATTTTAGTCGCCCGTACTTTTTTTAAATAACAAGGTTTACAGAGTTTTATGTAACGATCGTTGTTCGGTGCTAACGAAAAATCCGTATAGACTGCCCTAAATGTAAAGATAACTTAAAAGCACTAAAAAGCATTTATATATTTTGTTCTTTGTTGTTTAGCTTAATTCATGAGCAGGCTGATTATCGCATCATCCAAAACGGATTTGTTGGTTCAATAATAGTCCGTTCAAAAGCTAAATAGTGATTTTCCTACCAAGAGGAGCAGTATAATTAGCTTATATTATGTAGCGGAAATCGTATCTCTCTCGCAAAGCATAGTCTTAAGAGAAGTTACCGTTAATGCAACTGCACTGATATGTACGTTCTTCGAAGAGATTTATGTATAGTTGGAAAAGCTATAAAATCTAAAAATAATTTCTAATTTAATGTCTTAACGCATATTGATTGATAAAATACAGTGATAGAAGACACTAAAAATTATCATGTTGACATTCATTTTATTTTTATGTTATTGCAAATAAAATAATTCCCCTTCTTTACAAATATTTATCTGGTAAACAGTTCGTGACAAATAATTTTTAAAATGAATTCATCAAAATAAATTTTAATGATTGCAAAAGGTGATAATGTTAATTACTAAATTCAACACAATGAAAATAGAAATACAAAGGGTGCACAATTTACAATTTTATAAAACATCAACTTTTGTTGAAAAATCAGGTCTGATGAATAAATCACACAAATGTTATCATCAACCAAATTGCTACGAACACGAAATCCAAGATGATATTTTTTATTGGGACACCCTTTAATTAAATTGTAGAGTTTGAACATAGATATAATATTACTTTTGCACTAATGAAATAATCATATGTTACATATCCGGTTTATTGGTAATTTCCCCATTTTGCATTAACACTGGTTAGTCTAATAAAAGTTCTGCAACACTGTGGTTATTTGGGAGAGATAAGAAACTAACAAAAAAAATACAAAAATAAAAACGGTTTGCGTAATAGATCAATTTTTGTTTTCAGTTTTTATTGTTGTAAAGTATACACTCAGATACAGCTTATTCCAAATATTATAAACAACAAGAGATTCATAGTCATTACTAGCATAATTTTAAAAACACGTTTAGATTAGAAAAAAAAAAGTCAAATTTTTAATTGTGTTGTATTGTGTACAAACTGGGTTCGAAGGTGATAATAATTTTGATAGAATTAGCTATAAAAAGACTTGTTTGCTTGAGAGTAATAGCCAGTCGAAACAATCCTGTATAAATACGTGCATCATGAAAGCGAATAAAATGTTTTTAAAATTATTTGTGTTTAATGTGTTATTGTGTGGTGTGTTTTGTCAATACTCCAATCCAGATTCACCGTATTCCTACGAACTTCCGGATGGTGATACAAAAAGTTTAAATGTAACAATAAATAACTCATCGTACTACCAATTTGAAATTCAATTCAAGTGCTACAATTACGATTCGTTAAAATTTTTTGAAGTACGTTTAGGCGGGTCCAAAGAATTTCCGTTACGAAATGGGCTTACATTGGATTTTAATAAGTGTTTCAATAATGCAACGGACAATGAAAATTATAATTATGGCTTAAATAGGTGGTTTAATAGTTTACCATATTTCAAAACCGAATACTCTAGTGGATATCCGTTAACAATACAGTTGCACGAGTATGCAGAAGTGAATAGTGATGTGTTATTTGAGAATTTTGATTTTGGAAAATTTAATACGTTGACATTTAAAAATGTGGGTTTCATTTCAAGTAAATTTTTAAATCGATTACATTGCCAAAACTGCATATTTGAAAATAATGGTCGCATCGATTTTAATGAAATGCCTAACAATAACACTGAGACATACTGGTTTCAAACAACTTTTAATAAATTGATTAATTTCAAACCTGAAAATTTAAAAAAATTTGTTGGACTAGTAATTTTAACAATAAAAGATTTTGATCTGGATGATTACAATGCATTAAATGTACCGGGTTTATTTGAGAACAATGTGAACATTACGGAAATTTTTTTTGAAAAGTCGAAAGGAAAAGTTGCCCTACATGAGCAAGTATTTCGTGGACTAAAGAGTATTCAAAGAATCTTTTTACAAGGGATGCAATTGGACAGCATTCCAAACGAGTTGTTTAAAGATTTGCCTGATCTAAATGCTGTATATTTATCGTCGAATAACATAAAGGCTGTGAATCCTTCTATTTTCCAGACAAATAAGAAATTTTATTTGGTTTCATTTGCTGATAATCCATTTTACACAGAGTAAGTTTATCAAATTGTTTGCCAAATGTAACACTAAAATTTTATTATTATTTTTCAGAGCCCATGACAAACTGGAATCGTTTGATTTGGGTGGCGAATCGCCTCGCCTAGAACTGGGCAATTTCACAGCACATTCATTCGATTTAATGGAGCAATTGATCAAATATCCTAATTTAACCGGCGTAACATTCCAATCGTTCCTCATTGATAATTTTAATTTTGAAGACTTCAAAAAAATACAGTCGGAGCGCACCACCGTATTAGATACCACAATTCAGAGCGGTAAACCTGCTCTTGATTTGGAGTACATTAAATCGCTTGGAAATATTATTCAACCGGAATACGATATAAACCATCAATTGAATACACGAATTCGTATAGAATTTGCTGGAGATGCGATGTGCCACGATTGTACCATGATTAAGTATTTGTTTCCGCATTATCTTAAACGTTACTATGATCGTCCAGGATTTTATTTCAACGAAAGTCGATTGTTTGTCGAATTTACCATACCCGATTCATGTAATCATCTCGAAGAGAAATTTGATGAAACATTTACCGAAAATTGTCCTGAAATTTGTGGCTGTAAATTCAATCCATTAACGGAAAAAGTTAAAATCAATTGTAATAACAAAAATTTAACGGAAATCCCCAATATTTCATATCCTCAGCAATACAACAATCTTCGTGGAATTGATTTACATTTTGAAAACAATTCGTTAAGTGTTTTAACATCAGTAAATCAGGATGCCAACGTTTGGAAAAAACTTTCGACTCTTAATTTAAAAAATAATAAAATCGAAACTTTACCGATCGACGATTCGGACCTTTTATCAAATGTTTGGTCCTTAAACATTTGTGGCAATCCAATAGTTGGAAATGATACGCAATATATACAGCCAACTTTGGCGTCCGGTTATAAATATATGAATAACTATTATTGTAATGCAGATGATGAACTTCAACGGGAGTTGGACTACATACCAGAAAAAGGATCAAGCAAACTTGATGAACTTTTGAACGGTTTAAAATGTTAGTTAATATGTTGTGGTTCATTTATGAGCCAATAATTTTTGTTTACCACACTCGACATGTAAAAAGAAATTTCTTTAAAAAAATTATTTCAATGATAAAATATTTAACCGTTTAATGTTTTTATTGGAAAATGTCCCAATCTGGGTGGAATTTTTTTATTACTTTGTTATTAACAATTAAAACTAAGGTAAGATATAAGTATAATTTGGAGTAGATTGCCTGTAATTCAATATTACATAATACGCCCCGTTTTATCTGAATAACATAAATTTATTGCTTTACTATTTCCTTCCTTAGGTCCAATCGACTTCGGTAATTTCCTCATTTTTTTGTCGTCTTCATTTGAGAACTCTGTCCCTACTTAAATTGACTCTTAAATCAATTCGCGTATGTGTGTCATTTATTAAAATAGAGCGTGGTAGTGAATTTACGTACCACCCGTTCTATGTTAAGCATATCAATTGTTCATCAATAATTAAATATTACTGGGGCACAATTTTATTGTTGGGTGTCAACACAACATCATAAGTTATAATAGTACAACTGTCAATTATTTCGAGTATGGCAACACTTACGTCATCCGTGTTGTGACAGAAAATTAGCTCCATGTTTGACATTTACGAAATGGGTCGGTTTACGCTTGAACAATATTGGGAAATATTGAAAACTTACTTTCAAAATGTTTACCGTAAAATCATCTTTACCGACTAAACTCATTTTCGTCGCATTTGGGGCTTAAAATATCCACACATAACCATAGAGAATTCGATACAACGACAACGAGTGACTGTTTATTGTAGATTTTGGACCGGCGGCACCATTGGTCCATTTTTTTTTCAAAAATGAGCAGGAAGCCATGATAAACGAACTTTTGTTACCCAAAATTCAAGAGGAGGACGGACACGACATTTAATTTCAACAGGATGGTGCAACTTGCTACACAGCAAACGAAACAATCGGTCTTTTGCACACTGTCTTCGGGGATCGAGTAATCAACCATAACGGAGATGTCAATTGGTTACCACGCAGCTGCGATTTGACTCCGTTCATTTCGCGAATTGGTACAACTTAATTTTGATAAGTGAGTGCTTATCACTTATTATAACTCAATAAAATACTTATCAAATTTCAATTTGGTACAACAGAAAATTATCAAAAATTATGATAAGTCGATAAGTAATAAGTGATTAGTAGTTGGTGCAATAGGGCCCTGGTTTCTGATAATTTTTGTCTGATATCTATGACAATTGCACAACGATTGATTTTTTCAAAACTCTTATTTGGCATTAATCCATTAAAAAAAAAAAACATAAAACTACTAATTCATTTTTATTCGTACCATTATTCAATATATGGTGGCATCGCCTGATTAGTTACGCGTAAGTATTATGTGAGCTGCGGTTAATTTAGGTAAATGAAAAATATTTAATGGTATAAAATGAACTATTATGACCGGGGAATAACCCCCTCGAGGCCCCCGGTCACAAGGCTGGTGGTTGCGGGACGGCACTATATTAAAGAAGGTGGTTGGGGTTATCAAAAAAAAAAAACAAGTCACACTGCGATATATAGCTAATATTAACAAATTACAAAAAAAAATGGAATATAAATGGGGAACCTCAACAAAAAAAATGTTGGTGTACCACTTACCGATTGGTTCCGGATCCTCCCAAAGCTTTGCTCGGTCCCAGCACCTGTATGAAAACAAACCAAAAAAAAAAAAAACGAAAAATCTACGGGTCGTATTCCCGTATGCTCGAATTTTTTTGAGTAGGGTTCTCTTACAATGCCTGGGTACGCTAATGGTAAAAGCAGTTGAAGGATGGGACACCCCTTTCAACCACCTCCTCTCCCACGACCAGTACTCCCGTGCACAATCCACTCAATCCAATGGGGTTCTGGTGAGGTCCTGTTTGCCTGGTGTAGCCTCTCCTGGGTCGGGACGACGTTTCCCGCTCTACGGATACCTCACTGCTTAGCCCGGGATGCTAGGTGCTACCGCAATTCCAGTTTTTTTGTTTTTGTTTCTTCTCTGTTTTCTTTTCTTAACTCGTTTCTTTCACGTAACCAAAAATTAATCCCCCTTCTGTTTTGTACCCCTTGGTTAGCTCTCATTTTTCTTTACGTAACCAAAAATAAACTTTAAATTTGGTAACTCTAGTTTTACACGTAATTCAAAACCAAACTGTTTCTTTGTTCCTTGCTTATTTTTTTTTTTGACATACTCCGCGAGATTTCTATAGGTTTCCATACTTTGTAAATAAAATGTAAATTCGTTCAGATGACCTTGGGAGGTCATGGAAAATACATATTCTGACATGCAATTGATCGATCTTTTCGACTCTGTCATCATAAATAGGGGTTCTAATTTAGAAAAATGATCTTGACCTTCAAATGACCTTGAAGATGAAGTTAAGGTCACAACTAAGCTTACCATTAAATTTCTTGTTGAAAATTACCTAACAATAAACCTTCCTCATTGTTATTTTGACCGAACTCCGCGAGATTTTTAGGGGTTTCCATACTTTTTTCTCACCCTGTATGTTTATCGGTCTTAAGTCGCTTATTGTAGATGAGCAACATGGTTTTTTCTAAGGAAGTTCTTCTGTATCAAACTTAGTAGAATTTACGAAACGTGCACCAGAGGTGATTGAATGCAATGCTCAACTTAATGTTATTTATACCGACTTTAGTAACGCTTTGATTCAATTCGTCACTTTATCTACATTCTCTAGTGTATCTATTCTAACCTAAAAGTGCAAAAAATACTGTTTTTATATTTGATATTATCTAGCATCGCGATTTTTACTTTTCTAAAAAAGCCAAGTATGGGATCTTATATTTCTTTCAAATGCCGTTGAGTTTGTTCAAATATCTTTTTTTTCGCCGAGTTATCGCATTTTCGAATTTGTATGTTCGTCAATTTTTCGGAGTTCATAGAATTACGGATGTGAGGAGAGATTTGTAAGTTAGGGAAATTTTGGTTACGAGCTTATGGGTTAAGGGAGGATTTGTGGTTTGTGATTTTCAATATTATAAATCTGTGGTTTTTTTGGGAAGCTACATAGTTAACTGCATTTTTGTCGATTTTGAGTAATGAAGGAAAATAACTCGACAATTGGCTAAAATTTAAAAAATATATTTCAGTTTTCTAATATTTTCCACCATTTCTCTGGAAAATCTAAATATAAATGAGTAATTAGTAATTACTATTAAAACCTATTGTGACTTTTTTAGGCTTATTCTGACGCACAGTCACAGACTGAAAAATTATCTTATGGAAGACTTTTTTTTATTTTAGTACTCGCGTCTTAACTAAGGCCCATTTCGTATTCTGCAAGTAATTATGGCTGTCATTCTTAAAACACGGTCTTACGTAGCATCGAAACATTTCATGGTCTAAAGGGTCATAATTGTAGATTTCTCGTATAGAACAGATCCTAAATGTTGAATGGGCTTAATTTTTAATATGTACATATATTATTAAATTTCTTTATTTAAATTTATAAAATTGAATTATGGGGAAAAATATATTTTGCATTAAAGAAAATTACAATCAGAATACATACACATATGAAAAAAAACAACGAGCGAGTTCACCCTCACTGACAATAATTAAGCATGAGCAAATAGTACAGTTCTGTTAAGTTATTTATTTATTTATTTATTTATTTATTTAGATCAACAGTACAAAATACCTCTGATCGACACACGTCAACATAAAATACAATCAAAGTCATTATAAAAAGAACAGAAAAAAAAAACAAAAATTAAAATTTAAAATAATGGAGAATGTTTCTCCGAAAAACGTTCCTCGATATGTCAAAATCGAACAAATTTTCAACCGAGTTCAACAGAAGTGTCGATTTGTAGATCAATTCATTCTTCCCGTAATTTGTATTTCTATTAGGTAACTGCAAAAATGCACGTCTTCTCAAATTATGAGACGGTACATAAAACGAATATAGCTCTAAAAGCTCAGAGCAGTCAATGTGTCCCAGAATAATGTCACGCGCAAACATAGCAATCGCCGCGTCCCTACGAGCACTAAGCGGTTCCAGAGCTAATAACTGGCATCTCCCTTTGTAAGGTGGCAAAATATAATCCGGGCCACGGCCGTCACGAGGCAAGAAGCGAAGCGCATATTTAAGAAAACGCTTTTGAATGCTTTCAATCCTATCTGAATAGTTATGATAAAAGGGCGACCAAATAACAGCAGCGTACTCCAAATGGGATCTAACAAATGCCATATATAAAGTGCGCAGTGTGTATGGATCTCTAAATTCCCGGCATTGTCTTTTCAAAAAGCCTAACATACTGTTAGCCTTTGCAATGACGCTGTCAATATGAAAATTAAAAGACAAGTTAGGTGTGTAAAGAACACCTAAGTCTCGAAATACAGAAACTCGTTCGATCAGTGCTCCGTCGATTAAATAATCGGTTAAGACAACATTCCGACCTCTACTAAATGTCATAGTTTTACATTTGGAAATGTTAAGACATAACGAGTTTGTACTACACCATTCAATGAAATTATTGATATCAATTTGAAATGACAATGCATCAGAAATGCCCCTAATGGTTTTATAGATTTTTAAATCGTCTGCATACAAAAGAACTTCTGAGTTAGACAGGCAACCAATCACGTCATTCACAAAAATATTAAAAAGGAGTGGTCCCAGATGACTACCTTGGGGTACTCCAGAGGATGCCAAAAACGATCTGGAAATGGAATTGTTGATTCTAACATACTGCTTTCTACCAGTCAAATATGATCGTATCCATTGCACCGGTATTTGATTTGAATCTAATTGATAGAGTTTATTAATTAACAAATCGTGATCTACCTTATCAAATGCCTTACTGAAATCTGTATACAATACATCCGTTTGGAAACCTAACTCAAGCGCCCCTGACACATAATTATTAAAAATTGCGAGATTTGTAACCGTAGATCGACCTTTATAGAAGCCATGTTGTTTTGTCGTTATAACATTTTTAATTATAAAAAATAATCGGGCATTAACTAGACTTTCAAAGAGCTTCGGGATGCTTGAAAGTAAAGAAATTCCACGATAATTTCGAACATCACTACGTAAACCAGACTTAAAAATTGGAATAATCGATGATGTTTTCCATATTTTGTGGAAAACTCCAGACCGAAGACTAAGATTGAAAATCTTTGCCAATGGAGCCGCAAGGACATCAGCGCAACTCACCATGAAACAAGGAGGAATACCGTCAGGCCCGGCCCCCTTTTTACAATCTAGCTGGTTTAAAGCTATTAAAACTTCCTGATATGTTAAAGTTAAGTTCGAGCTAATGCTTGTCTTATCACGACTAACCGAGGAGCAACTTGTGTAATTCCTAGTGTATACTTCTTCAAAAAAGTTGGCAAATAGATTGCATGTCGCTTGGATGTCATTTGAAACTATACCATTTAGATGCATTTGAACAGGATATCCACTAGATTTCTTTTTGTGCTCCATATAATGCCAGAACCGCCTAGGGTCGTTTGTTATGTCATTTTCGATCTGCATGACATAGCAATTGTATAAAAACTTGTTCAATATATTAAATTCCGTTCGTAGATTGCTATATAACCGGTAGTTTAACTCAGACGGATTCGATTTAAATATTTTATGCAATTTATTCTTTCGATTTTTTAAATTTGTGAGTGATCTATTATACCACGGTTCACATTTAATTTTCCCGGTCGATTTACGTGGAATGAATTGATCAATTGCGACATTTAAGATACGATAAAAAATATCCGCACAACAATCGACGTTGTTTGGTAACAGCAAATTGTCCCAATCCATCCCATCGAGAAAGTTCCTCAGATTAACATAATCTCCATTTCTAAAATCTAAATAAGAAGACATTATATTAAAACTATTAGAGGTAAAAGAATCGCTAAAACAATTACAAAAAATTATATCTAATTTAAGAGGTGTGTGATATATACTCTCAGAATTACCAATATCGTTGCATGCTGAAACTTTTATGTCCATATCCATTGAGCAGAACACCAAATCTAGCAGTCTGCCATTTCCATTTAGTATATTATTGCATTGCTTAGTACCCAAACCAAACATAGTATCCAAAATGAGAGTTGCGGTTACGTTCGTTGAAACTGGGATAATATCTGTGTCCAAAAATATCCAATTAATCTTAGGTAGATTAAAGTCACCGGTGAAGATTATCTGGTCATCAGGTTTAATTAAAGGTACTAACTCGTTTACAATTACATTGGCGAGACGATCATATAATTCGGATGCAGCAGATGATGGGATATATAGTACGCATAATAATATTTGTTGAGAGAAGAATTGGATTCTCAAAACTAATAATTCTGGTTCATTCGAATAAAACACAGATTCACATCTTAATTGACTTGAGACTCCAACTATTATTCCACCACCCAAACGATTAATGTTAGCATCTTCGTATCTGTCACGACGAAAAATTGCATACGAATTTGGAAAATACTCCTCCGATTTAAAAGACTGGTTCAGCCAAGTCTCAGTTATGATGATAATGTCAAATTCCTCATCAGAAGTATTGAGGAATATATCTCTCGATTTAGAGCGAATACCGCTTGCGTTATGATAATATAATGACAACAGATAATTAAAAGTGTTTGTAGGTGAGTCCGTAGGCTGATAATGACTGTTTTGGTGATATTGATTGCTTTGGTGATATTGTGGTTTTGTATACAGCTGCAAGTCGTCAAATTTTAATCGGTTCGAGGAGAGAAGAGTTAATCATTTGAGTTAATCACCTAAACCTCCATAGTAGTAAATGTTCACGGTAAACTCACTGAACAAAGCAAAATCAAGTTACACGTACGTTAAATGATCATTACAGTACTAGTTCCAAATTCTGAAATAAACAACGAACTCGTACTGTAACAACTAGTTTACCGCCCTTGCGCCGTAAATAACTATTACACTTCACAAGCATAATTTGTGGTCCTTTTACTCGAATGTAATTTTCATTTTCTAAAACACTTGCTGCTGCGGATATTTTCACAACAAAATAAATTAAAGTAGGCGGTTTTTTTTTAGATTTTTTTTTGTATTCGGCCAAAACCAACACAAATGTCTTATACAAGCCATATTATTTCCGTGACGCACGCATATTATTAAATCCAAAACCTACTATTTCTGTAAGTGTCAGTGATATTTTATACTGTTTTTGATACAAACTATAATTTAAAAACAAAGTATGTAAAGATTATACTGTAATATGACGCTAATACTTACAGAAATAGTAGGTTTTATTTTGTGTTTGTATGGCAATAATATGGCTTGTATAAGACATTTGTGTTGGTTTTGATTCGGCTCACGATGTTTTTGAAATGCCGGATGATGTTGTATATTGCACGTGTGTGCGTAGATTTTGCATTGATTTTACTTTTCATTTATTTTTTGTTCTTATCGATATTCACACATACCAGCAATATTTTTTGTTCGGCATTTTTGTTTCCGTAACCCGATTTCTATACAATTTTTTACTTACTCCTGCCGTTAAAGATGTTTTCACATCAAAAAACAAAATGGACGGATTACAGAAAAAGAATGAAAATGATATTTATAAGAATTCAGGATGAAAATTGAATAAATTTGTTCTATAGCTAAATAAATTAAGTAAAGAAAAGCAAAATCAAACACAATTTATCTCAAAAATTTCAGAAAATTTTACGAAAAAATGAAAAAATTCCATTTGACGGCTCTACACATTCTTTGGAGAGTTTTTAGTACATAATATTAAGACTATCACCGCCAGAATACCAATTAAGACATTCGACTTAAAAAAACATTAGAAAATGGGTCTTAGCTAAGATAGTCTTAAGAGTCTTAACGTCGAAATTGAACTGTAATTGTGTTTTTAACGGATTAATTAATTTTAGTGGAATATGTCTAACTGGTTTTAATATACCACGCTGCTCTTCCCATTTCCACTACTTTCGCTAATGTTATTACATCATCAGCTTTCCAAAATTATTTTTTGTAACTGCTTATCCGCTACGCCTTACACTAGTTGACCACGTACCATACGATCTTTGTCCTTGTATCCACATGTTCGAACGAGTTTTATGTGAAAACATCTTTAGCGGCAGGAGTAAGTGAAAAATTGTATAGAAATCACCCTGTTAAAGTTAGCCGAAAGTTTCCAGCCGAAAGTAAAAAGTCGATAATGCAGATTACATCATTAACATTCCAGCCAAAAATAAAAAAATTTGTGGTTATCAGCCGAAAGTAAATAGGATACGCTTGTAACAAACAATTTTGTAAATAGTCTAACGTGGAAAACTTCGTTTAATCTAATCGCGGAAAACATTTGAAAATCAGAAGAATTCACAAAATTGGAACAAAATCAACCTGTAGACTGTGTATCTGAAGATGAATCGTTTTTTTTGGATTTCTCAATAGCCATCGCAGGAAAAAAATTCAGTTCAAGTTTCCCGTCAGATATCGCGGAAAATTCGATTTTCCAAAAATCATTAGAAAATTTATATAAAATCAGCCTCTAGAGTGTTATGTCTGGAGATGTATTTTATTGATGTGACTTATCAATAGCTATCGCAGGGAAAAAATTCAGTTCAAGTTTCCCGTCAGAAATCGCGGAAAATTCGATTTTCCAAAAATCATTAGAAAATTTATATAAAATCAGCCTCTAGAGTATTATGTCTGGAGATGTATTATATTGATGTGACTTATCAATAGCTGTCGCAGGGAAAAAAATCAGTTCAAGTTTCCCGTAAGAAATCGCGGAAAATTGGAAAAACGTTCCAGCCGAAAGTAAAAAATAAATGTCTGCCTCTAGAGTGTTATGTCTGGAGATGTATTTTATTGATGTGACTTGTCAATAGCTGTCGCAGGCAAAAAATTCAGTTCAAGTTTCCCGTCAGAAATCGCGGAAAATTGGAAAAACTTTCCAGCCGAAAGTAAAAAATAAATGTCAGCCTCTAGAGTGTTATGTCTGGAGATGTATTTTATTGATGTGACTTGTCAATAGCTATCGCAGGGAAAAAATTCAGTTCAAGTTTCCCGTCAGAAATCGCGGAAAATTGGAAAAACGTTCCAGCCGAAAGTAAAAAATAAATGTCAGCCTCTAGAGTGTTATGTCTGGAGATGTATTTTATTGATGTGACTTGTCAATAGCTATCGCAGGGAAAAAATTCAGTTCAAGTTTCCCGTCAGAAATCGCGGAAAATTGGAAAAACGTTCCAGCCGAAAGTAAAAAATAAATGTCAGCCTCTAGAGTGTTATGTATGGAGATGTATTTTATTGATGTGACTTATCAATAGCTATCGCAGGGAAGAAATTCAGTTCAAGTTTCCCGTCAGAAATCGCGGAAAATTCGATTTTCCAAACATCATTAGAAAATTTATATAAAATCAGCCTCTAGAATGTTATGTCTGGAGATGTATTTTATTGAAGTGACTTGTCAATAGCTGTCGCAGGGAAAAAAATCAGTTCAAGTTTCCCGTAAGAAATCGCGGAAAATTGGAAAAACGTTCCAGCCGAAAGTAAAAAATAAATGTCAGCCTCTAGAGTGTTATGTCTGGAGATGTATTTTATTGATGTGACTTATCAATAGCTATCGCAGGGAAGAAATTCAGTTCAAGTTTCCCGTCAGAAATCGCGGAAAATTCGATTTTCCAAACATCATTAGAAAATTTATATAAAATCAGCCTCTAGAATGTTATGTCTGGAGATGTATTTTATTGATGTGACTTGTCAATAGCTGTCGCAGGGAAAAAATCAGTTCAAGTTTCCCGTAAGAAATCGCGGAAAATTGGAAAAACGTTCCAGCCGAAAGTAAAAAATAAATGTCAGCCTCTAGAGTGTTATGTCTGGAGATGTATTTTATTGATGTGACTTGTCAATAGCTATCGCAGGGAAAAAATTCAGTTCAAGTTTCCCGTCAGAAATCGCGGAAAATTGGAAAAACGTTCCAGCCGAAAGTAAAAAATAAATGTCAGCCTCTAGAGTGTTATGTATGGAGATGTATTTTATTGATGTGACTTATCAATAGCTATCGCAGGGAAGAAATTCAGTTCAAGTTTCCCGTCAGAAATCGCGGAAAATTCGATTTTCCAAACATCATTAGAAAATTTATATAAAATCAGCCTCTAGAATGTTATGTCTGGAGATGTATTTTATTGAAGTGACTTGTCAATAGCTGTCGCAGGGAAAAAAATCAGTTCAAGTTTCCCGTAAGAAATCGCGGAAAATTGGAAAAACGTTCCAGCCGAAAGTAAAAAATAAATGTCAGCCTCTAGAGTGTTATGTCTGGAGATGTATTTTATTGATGTGACTTATCAATAGCTATCGCAGGGAAAAAATTCAGTTCAAGTTTCCCGTCAGAAATCGCGGAAAATTCGATTTTCCAAAAATCATTAGAAAATTTATATAAAATCAGCCTCTAGAGTGTTATGTCTGGAGATGTATTTTATTGATGTGACTTATCAATAGCTATCGCAGGGAAGAAATTCAGTTCAAGTTTCCCGTCAGAAATCGCGGAAAATTCGATTTTCCAAACATCATTAGAAAATTTATATAAAATCAGCCTCTAGAATGTTATGTCTGGAGATGTATTTTATTGATGTGACTTGTCAATAGCTGTCGCAGGGAAAAAAATCAGTTCAAGTTTCCCGTAAGAAATCGCGGAAAATTGGAAAAACGTTCCAGCCGAAAGTAAAAAATAAATGTCTGCCTCTAGAGTGTTATGTCTGGAGATGTATTTTATTGATGTGACTTGTCAATAGCTGTCGCAGGCAAAAAATTCAGTTCAAGTTTCCCGTCAGAAATCGCGGAAAATTGGAAAAACTTTCCAGCCGAAAGTAAAAAATAAATGTCAGCCTCTAGAGTGTTATGTCTGGAGATGTATTTTATTGATGTGACTTGTCAATAGCTATCGCAGGGAAAAAATTCAGTTCAAGTTTCCCGTCAGAAATCGCGGAAAATTGGAAAAACGTTCCAGCCGAAAGTAAAAAATAAATGTCAGCCTCTAGAGTGTTATGTCTGGAGATGTATTTTATTGATGTGACTTGTCAATAGCTATCGCAGGGAAAAAATTCAGTTCAAGTTTCCCGTCAGAAATCGCGGAAAATTGGAAAAACGTTCCAGCCGAAAGTAAAAAATAAATGTCAGCCTCTAGAGTGTTATGTATGGAGATGTATTTTATTGATGTGACTTATCAATAGCTATCGCAGGGAAGAAATTCAGTTCAAGTTTCCCGTCAGAAATCGCGGAAAATTCGATTTTCCAAACATCATTAGAAAATTTATATAAAATCAGCCTCTAGAATGTTATGTCTGGAGATGTATTTTATTGAAGTGACTTGTCAATAGCTGTCGCAGGGAAAAAAATCAGTTCAAGTTTCCCGTAAGAAATCGCGGAAAATTGGAAAAACGTTCCAGCCGAAAGTAAAAAATAAATGTCAGCCTCTAGAGTGTTATGTCTGGAGATGTATTTTATTGATGTGACTTATCAATAGCTATCGCAGGGAAGAAATTCAGTTCAAGTTTCCCGTCAGAAATCGCGGAAAATTCGATTTTCCAAACATCATTAGAAAATTTATATAAAATCAGCCTCTAGAATGTTATGTCTGGAGATGTATTTTATTGATGTGACTTGTCAATAGCTGTCGCAGGGAAAAAAATCAGTTCAAGTTTCCCGTAAGAAATCGCGGAAAATTGGTAAAACGTTCCAGCCGAAAGTAAAAAATAAATGTCAGCCTCTAGAGTGTTATGTCTGGAGATGTATTTTATTGATGTGACTTGTCAATAGCTATCGCAGGGAAAAAATTCAGTTCAAGTTTCCCGTCAGAAATCGCGGAAAATTCGATTTTCCAAAAATCATTAGAAAATTTATATAAAATCAGCCTCTAGAGTATTATGTCTGGAGATGTATTTTATTGATGTGACTTGCCAGTAGCTATCGCAGGGAAATTTTATATAAATTTTCTAATGATTTTTGGAAAATCGAATTTTCCGCGATTTCTGACGGGAAACTTGAACTGAATTTTTTCCCTGCGTTAGCTACTGACAAGTCACATCAATAAAATACATCTCCAGACATAACACTCTAGAGGCGGTTTTTATTCCAATTAAAATATTTTTTGGGTTTCTCGAGTTTTCCATAATTTTCCACGAGGAACTGCATTCAGGTTTTGCCATATAAGAATAATAACAAAGGTATTCAATGATAATCATACATCCTTACATTCCTTAGTCTGTTTTAGGCTAAACATTACCGATCGATATTAACTTAATTTTTGATTTTCGGCTGGGATAACACAATCTGCAATACCGATTTTTGTTTACTTTCGGCTGGGATGACGCAATCTGCATTACCGTTTTTCACTTTCGACTGGAATAATACAATCTGCATTACCGACTTTTCACTTTCGGCTGGCAACTTTCGGCTAACTTTAACAGTATATAGAAATCATGTTACGGAAACAACAAAGCCGAACAAGAACAAAAAATAAATAAAACGTAACATCCGGCATTTTAAAAACATCGTGAGCCGAATACAAAAAAATTTAAAAAAAAACCGCCTACTTTAATTTATTTTGTTGTGAAAATATCTACTATATATGGCCGCAGCAGCAAGTGTTTTTGAAAATGAAAATTACATACGAGCAAAAGGACCACAAATTATGCTTGTATTCGATTTCGCTTTGTTCAGCGAGTTTACCGTGACCATTTACTACTATGGAATATTGAACAAGATTGCTGTTTATGAGTAATGGTAATGGTATATTTTAAAGCGTACATGGCAGGTTTAGGTGATTAACTTAACATAACTGTACTTTGCTCATGCTCAATTAATGTGAGTAAGGTTCGCCCTTCAAATTCAAAAATAATCAAAATAGAGTAACTTATTAACTTTTTAAACCAAAAATGTAACTTAGTTCAAATACTGAGCGAACAACAGCCGTCTTTATGCAGGGGCTTCTCAGCCTAATCGAAATGGCTTGAAATGATTCAATAGATATTTATAAATAAAAGTTTTCACAAAAATATTTTGCGAGTTGAGGGTGAACTCGCTCGTTGTTTTTTTTTTAATATCCAGTAAGAATTTGTCAAACGGTTCAACATTATCTTGTTTTCGATTACGAATAAACATTCTATTCCGATAAGTTTGAACGTATTAATCACACAAATTACACAAATTTTCTCATCAACAAAACTGCTACGAACACGAAGTCCAGGATGATATATTTTATTGGGACACCCTTTAATTAAATTGCAGGGTTTGTACATAGATGTAATATTACTTTTGCACTCTTGGAGTGATAAAAAACTAAGTAAAAAATACAAAAATAAAAACCGTTTGCGTAATAAATCAGTTTTTGTTTTCAGTTTTTATTGTTGTAAAGTATACACTCAGATACAGCTTATTCAAAATATTATAAACAACAAGAGATTCATAATCATTACTAGCATAATTTTGAGAAATACGTTTAGATTAGAAAAAAAGTCGAATTTTTAATTTTCTTGTTTTGTGTGCAAACTGGTTTCAAAATTGACACTAATTTTGATAGAATTAGCTATAAAAAGACTTGTCTGCTTGAGAGTAATAGCCAGTCGAAACAATCCTGTATAAATACGTGCATCATGAAAGCGAATAAAATGTTTTTAAAATTATTTGTGTTTCATGTGTTATTGTGTGGTGTGTTTTCACTGTATTCATACGAACTTCCGGATGGTGATACAAAAAGTTTAAATATAACAATTAATAATTCATCGGACTACAAATTTGAAATTCAATTCGAGTGCTACAATTACAATTCGTTAAAATTTTTTGAAGTACGTTTAGACGGGTCCAAAGAATTTGCGTTACGAAATGAGCTTATATTGGATTTTAATAAGTGTTTCAATAACGCAACGGATAATGAAAATTATAATTATGGCTTAAATAGGTGGTTTAATAGTTTACCATATTTCAAAACCCAATACTCTATTGGGTATCCGTTAACAATACAGTTGAACGAATATGCAGAAGTGAATAGTGATGTGTTATTTGAGAATTTTGATTTTGGAAAGTTTCGTTCGTTGATATTTAGAAATGTGGGTTTTATTTCAAGTAAATTTTTAAATCGATTACATTGCCAAAGATGCATATTTGTTAATAATGGTCGCATCGATTTTAATGAAATGCCTAACAATAACAATGAGGCATGGCTTCAAACAACTTTTAATAAATTGATTAATTTCAAACCTGAAAATTTAAAAAAATTTGTTGGACTAGTAATTTTAATAATAAAAGATTTTGATTTGGATGATTACAATGCATTAAATGTACCGGGCTTATTTGAGCACAATGTGAACATTACGGAAATTCACTTTGAAAAGTCGAAAGGAAAAGTTACCCTACATAAGCAAGTATTTCGTGGACTAAAGAGTATTCAAAGAATCTATTTACAAGGACTGCAATTGGACAGCATTCCAAACGAGTTGTTTAATGGTTTGCCTGATCTAAATGCTGTATATTTATCGTCGAATAACATAAAAGCTGTGAATCCTTCTATTTTCCAGACAAATAAGAAACTTTATTTGGTTTCATTTATTGATAATCCATTTTACACAGAGTAAGTTCATCAAATTGGTACTGTATAATACTAAAACTTAATTTTTTTCAGACCACATGACAAATTGGAATCGTTTGATTTAGGTGGAGAGTCGCCTCGCCTAGAACTGGGAAATTTCTCAGCACATACATTCGATTTAATGGAGCAATTGATCAAAATCTCTAATTTAACCCACGTAACATTCCAATCGTTTCTCATTGAGAATTTTAATTTTGAAGACTTCACAAAAATACAGTCGGAACGTGCCACCATATTATTTATTTATTTATTTATTTATTTATTTATTTATTTATTTATTTATTATTATGTATATCCTACAGTGATTACAATCAGCTATACAAACATGTTAAAAAAAATTATAAAATGAAATACAACACAAAAGGAATAAAAGATAGATAGAAAACGCCGACTATTTAGTTATTACTACATAAAAATTTAAATAAAGCTTTCTTAAACGACTCTCTGGACAAGTTGAAATCAAAAACATCATAAACTGAATTAAACTCTCGCGATGCTCTCAAAAGTGGTTCCGAAAGACCGTAATTAGTTTGTACCTGGTTAATGAGTAACAGTCCATCGCGTGGGCGCATTTGACGTATCGGAGCGTAAAGATTTAAGCGTGAAAGCAGCTCAGTACAATCGATTCGAGAGCTGAAAATATCGCAAATGAACAATGCCGATGCAACTACCCGTCGACAATCTAATCGGTGCAGATTCAATAGGTTACAGCGATCTTGGTAGGGAGGAAGAACATATTCCACAGACCGTGTAGACGGTAGACAACGAAGTGCATACAAAACAAACTATTAGACACTACATTTCAGAGCGGTAAACCTGCTCTTGATTTGGAGTACATTAAATCGCTTGGAAATATTATTCAATCGAAATTCGATATAAACAATCAATTGAATACACTAATTCATGTAGAATTTTCCGGAGATGCTATATGCCACGATTGTACCATGATTAAGTATCTGTTTCCACATTATTTGAAACGTTACTATGATCGTCCAGGATTTTATTTCAACGAAAGTCGATTGTTCGTCGAATTAACCATACCCGATTCATGTAATCGTCTCGAAGAGAAATTTTATCAGACAACATTCACTGAAAATTGTCCCGAACCTTGTGGCTGCAAATTCAATCCATTAACGGAAAAAGTTAAAATCAATTGTAATAACAAAAATTTAACGGAAATCCCCCATATTCCATATCCCCATCAGTACAACAATCTTCGTGGAATTGATTTACATTTTGAAAACAATTCGTTAAGTGTTTTAACATCTAAAAATCAGGTTGCCAACGTTTGGAAAAAATTTACGTATCTTAATTTAAAAAATAATAAAATTGAAACTTTACCGACTGACAATGCGGAACTTTTAGCCAATGTTTGGTCGTTAAACCTTTGTGGCAATCCAATATTAAGAAACTATACGCAATATATACAGCCAGCTTTGGCATTAGGTTATAAATCCATGAATATCCATTATTGTTATGCAGATGATGAATTTCAACGGGTGTTGAACTACATACAAAAAAAAGAATCAAGCGAACTTGATGAACTTTTGAATGGTATAAAGTGTTGGTAAATACAATATGTTGTTAATAAAATTTGTGCCTAAATTGAAGTTACTTAGCAAAACGGCAAAGTGTTATGTCGAAAGAATGACAACTGTAAAATTGTTAAACTCAACTCGATGGACGTTGTTTAAATTTTTAGTTTATTTTTTTTTATTATGAAGTTAAATATCTATTTTCAAAATGTGCGAGGACTTCGAACGAAAACAAAACATTTTTTTTTCTTATGTTGTCGTCTAATTATCACCTTATATATCTGAATGAAACATTTTTTACGAACATTCAGTTTACGATGGAGAGTTATTTTCAAGTGATTATGTTGTACACAGACGGGACCGTGACCTTGAGTTATTTCCCAATAAAAATGATGGTGGCGGTTGTTTGATTGCGGTTCATAGAATCATTAACTCCTTCCGTATTTTGGTTTTCGGAATGACTTGGTTGCCTTCTTTGAATGATGGTACACTACAGCCTAGTTTTACAGATATTGGTGCAGCTTATTATTTAATATCCATGTTAAATTTTACTGATACCAGCCAGTTCAATAGTTTGACCAATGTAAATAATCGTATTTTCGATCTTGTAATTTCTAACATTGATTCAAATTCAATAAAAGTTTTTCCAGCCCATAATGTATTAACTAAGGTGGATGGCCACCACCCGCCTCTTGAAATCATTCTTTCTCTTGGTAGTTTCAAGTTTATGAAACATAACAATAATAACTCCCGCTTATTTAGGAATGGTAATTATGTCAAAATTAATCGTGATATTGAAACTATTGATTGGATGCGATTATTTAAAACTTTTTTATGACAATATTAATAAAATTATTGATAATAATATTCCTATTGCTAAATGTACGAATCCAAATTTTCCGTGTTGGTATTCTAGCAAGTTAATTAATTTGATAAAGTTTAAATCTTTAATTAGAAAAAAGAAAATTAAGTTCTTCGATGATTTAGAATATGCGAATATGTTTAAAATTCTTAGAAAGCTGATTATTTAAAAACAATTGAGGTCTGCATTCTAACTAGTCCAAAAAAATGTTGGCCTTATACCAAATCAATAAAAACATTTGGAGCCTTGCCCCAAACCATGCGTAATAATTTTGATATAGTTAATACTTCATCTGAGATTTGTAATATGTTTGGTGAATATTTTCAATCAGTCTACTCTGACATTCATCGCATTAATTTAGCAACCTCTAAAAGCTTAGGGAATTCATTCGGTATCGATGATATTGACATTACTTATTACGATGTTAGGTCCGAAATTGAAAGTATGTATTTAAACAAAGGCTGTGGACTTACATCTGAGTCTATGAGCCTGCCGATTTCATTAATTTTCAATCAATCAATAAAGCAAATGATATTTCCTAATAGATTCAAAATTGCTAAAATAATTCCTGTTTATACATCTAGTGATAGGGGGACATGTCGCTAACTATAGACCAATTGCAATTCTAAGTGTTATTTCAAAAATTTTTGAGAAACTACTTCATGCTATGTTTACTGATCGGACCGGACCATTCATTTAATTTCATCCAGGCAACATAGGCTTACTCTTACCTAAGCAATAGATCCCATTTTGTGGAAATCAATAACCATCAATCAATTGTATTTAAACCAACATCGGGGTACCTCAAGGTTCAATATTGGGGCCCCTTCTATTTCTTTATTTTATTAAGGATATTTCAACCAATATTTACAGTGAGGTTTTGCTTTTTGCTGCGATTATCTTAAGTTATACCGATCCATTTGTTCTATTTCTGACTGTAATATTTTGCAATCGGATTTGAACAAAATCCCAATTTGGTGTACTGCCAATCTGATGGATCTCAATATTAATAAATGTTTCGCTTTAAGAATTAAACCAAGAGTGCAAATTGGATTGAATTTTTATAAAATTTTTGATCATAGTTTATCATTTGCTTCCGAAATTAAAGATTTAGGTATTACAATTGATTATCAATTTTCTTTTAGAACTCACATTTTCAACATCATTAGTAGGCTTATAAAATTTTGGGTTTCGTCATGAGAATCGGCTCCAATTTTACCTCGCTTCAAACTTTTATTAGCCTTTATAATGGTTTAGTTCGCCCTAACCTAGAATATCTCACGACTATATGGAATTCTCCGTATAGAATTCATCAACTTAATGTTGAGAGAGTCCAAAAGAAATTTACCCGAAATTTATATTTCAAATTTAAATTTATGTATGAGCCCTATAGTGTTCGTCTTGTAAGATTTCGAATGACTACTTTGGTGGTTAGAAGAATTTTCTTTGACGAGTTGGTTCTATTTAAGGTAGTTAACCAAATTATTGAAACTTCCCTTTTAAATCGTATTAATTTTGCTCCTGACAAAGGATATTTGTTGCGGGATACCTTAACATTTAACCTTCCGGCCTGTTGCACTAATCTTAGAAATAACTCACCATTAATTCGACTTCAATTTAATCACAATTCTCATTTTAATTCCGTTGATTTGTTTTCGTTCACATCAGTCACCTCATCTAAATCTTGTATTCGTTAGGTCAATGAACTTTGTTTATTATTTAGTTTTAATTTATGTATTTATTATTAATTGTTTTGTAAAGCTTAAGATAAGTAGTCTGTAACTCTGTATTTAAGCCAACATGTAATTGGAGGTAATCTCTGTATGTTGGTTAAATAATGAATGAATAAATAAATAAATAAATATGATGTTAAACCTTTTAGCAAACAATAAATTTATAATTATGTACACTTTTTAAACAAAGAATTTAATTTATTTAATTTAATGTAATTTAATTTTGATCACCATTTTGTGTCTTTTAATAACACGGCGCGAGGTGGGCGGCATGTCGCCTTGTTGAAATTTAAGAACGGACTAATTACTGATTTTATTATTTTGTTTATGTTTGTTTTGTTTTTATGTTGTGCAGTTGGTAAATGTACTAGGTGTGTTTTGTATATTCGTTTTCTGCCTTTAGATTTAGTGGCCGGTATTTCAACTATGTACTTAGAATCCAGTTCAACATTCATTATTCACAAATAAGAACAACGGAAATAAAACAATGAGTACACGAACCTACGTGTTACAATTACAATATACATCCTCGTATGTAGCTCATCGAATCCCAAGACAAATTCTAGCACATTAATTTCATTATGTGGTTTTTAAAGTGAATTTTAATAATTATTCAAATAACAAAGCTTAGTGTTTCATTTTGGTTACGTAATTTAGGATTTGTAGACTTTTCGTCTAAGAATTTTACCTAAAATCAATTTATCTAAAAACAATTCGTCTAAAGCAATTTTTAGATGAAATATTATTTGTTAAATCTTGTGATTGGAACATGAACCAAATGATGTGAAATTGCAACATTTTTGTATGTGAACTATTGCAACAACAACAACGGTTCGATACCAATAAATGCTTACGCATTTAGTTTAAGTAAAGCACTTTTCTTTAACCACACATTTAACAAAATTATTTTGCTTATTGTTATTATTGTACAAAATAATACTACTTGTCACAAAATATTTGTTTTTCGTACAAAACGTATTGACTGTTACGCTGGTTAAATAAAATCAGATTAAATCTAAACACGAACCAAAATAATTTTATCTGTAACCAGAGTAGTTATGACTAATTATAAAAATATTCTAACCATGTACTAGGTAGACCTCACCAGAAGTAATCTCTTTTCGGTCAATAGTGACACCTATAATAGGATAGCAACTTGCTTTGGAACTATTATAGCGGTTTGAGTCTGTGCTCAACAAATATACCCAACAAACATTCACGGGTACGTACCCAAAAGAGTACAATTTTCGCACGGCATTCCGTACCCTTTTAAACCTATTAAAACGGAAAATTTTCCCGGAAAATAAGGTAATTTAAAAACAACACGCTTACTAGATTTCAAAATTTATTTTAGTAAATACACATAGCAAACCAGTTTTTTAAACTCAAGACTCAAACCTTAGTAAGGTGTTTGCTGTCAAATAGTAATTATTAAAAATTATATAATTTCCTGGTATTTGAGCACAGTTCACTATTTTGTATTAAATAAATATCTTGGATAAATTTAATACAACATCGAAGTTATCACCATCTATTGTCGACATTCACAACCAAATCATTTAGAAAATATAATTTCTTTTTGATCAGAAATTCAGTCCATTTATTTTGGTTTTTGATTTAGTATTTTCAGTCTCAAAATTACACACACTCTCGAATTATTGTTGACTAGCGAAGCACGCTCGCTTAATATTATTTTTTGGTAGTTTTATAGACGCTTTCGTCCATATTTGAAATTAAATACGAAATTACGGGCAGAAATAAAATTAATACAATCACGTGGAGTGATTTAATTTCATGTCATCGGTGGTGGAAATTAATTAATATTATTGTGAAATATATTTTTTTTCTGTAAATACAAAGCGCCACACGTGTATAGTGTAGGCCATTTGAATATTATTTGGGATATTATTATTTAAAACAATTGGAATACACAACCCCATATCCCATATTGGTGACCACCAACGTCCGTAAATATTTTATTTGCATCATTCCCGAATTTTCTAAAACCTTTTGTTCTCTTTTCGTCCCGCATCCACGCATAACGTACAAGCAATAGAGGACAAGGAGTCATTAATAACAGTGAAAACAACACTGGACAGTTACATAAAATGGATTCATAGATAACATCGAAATCAATAACGCCTACACATACGGCTCAACGAGAAATAAACATTTATTAAAATATAATAAATAAACGATACGGCGGAAATCAACATTGTACAAAGAACGAGCAAGTGACGTAAAAGTTTTTTTTTACGGTATTACACACAACGAGAGGGCAAATCACCTACACATATGGTGCAACGGCTATAACACAGTTTAGGGAACCGCAAGTTTTTAATAAAATTATACAATTTATTTTCTTTGTGTAGCCAATGTTAGCTAAACTTATTACATTTAATCATTTTAATATTCAATTAATTTTTTTAAAAAAAAAAAAAACCTGGCTACAATTAGAGTAGAGTCATTTTATTATTACTATTTCATATTTTTTTTTTCATTATTACTGTAAAATTTTCACCATTAATTCGCTTAAATTCAGGATTTTTTACCGCTTATTTGATTCCGCATAATTATTTTATTCCACACGTTTATTTCTTGTATCGAATTTCGCACTTTCTAGTTATTTTTGCAGGGTTTGTACATAGATGTAATATTACTTTTGCACTCTTGGAGTGATAAAAAACTAAGTAAAACATACAAAAAATAAAAACCGTTTGCGTAATAGATCAGTTTTTGTTTTCAGCTTTTATTGCTGTAATGCGTGCATCGTCATAAACAGCTTTTTCAAAATATATAAACAACAAGAGATGGTAAAATGAGCATAATTTTAAAAACACGTTTAGATTAGAAAAAAATAATCAAATTTTTAGTTGTCTTGTATTGTGTACAAACTGGGTTCGAAGGTGACAATAATTTTGATAGAATTAGCTATTAAAAGACTTGTTAGCTTGAGAGTAATAGTCAGTCGAAACAATCCTCTATAAATACGTAGATCATGCGAGCAAATAAAATGTTTTTAAAATTATTTGTGTTCAATGTGTTACTGTATGTTGTGTTTTGCCAATACTCCAATCCAGATTCAGTGCTTTCCTACGAACTTCCGGATGGTGATACAAAAAGTTTAAATATAACAATTAAAAATTCATCGTACTACCAATTTGAAATTCAATTCAAGTGCTACAATTACAATTCTTTAAAATTTTTTGAAGTACGTTTAGACGGGTCCAAAGAATTTGCGTTACGAAATGGGCTTACATTGGATTTTAATAAGTGTTTCAATAACGTAACGGATAATGAAAATTATAATTATGGCTTAAATAGGTGGTTTAATAGTTTACCATATTTTAAAACCGAATACTCTATTGGGTATCCGTTAACAATACAGTTGAACGAATATGCGGATGTGAATAGTGATGTGTTATTTGAGAATTTTGATTTTGGAAAATTTAATACGTTGACATTTAAAAATGTGGGTTTTATTTCAAGTAAATTTTTAAATCAATTACACTGTCAAAACTGCATATTTGAAAATAATGGTCGCATCGATTTTAATGAAATGCCTGATAATAATACCGAGACGCAGTGGTTTCAAACAAGTTTTAATAAATTGATTAATTTCAAACCTGAAAATTTAAAAAAATTTGTTGGACTATTAACGTTATCAATAAACGATTTTGATCTGGATGATTACAATGCATTAAATGTACCGGGTCTATTTGAGCACAATGTGCGCATTACGGAAATTAAATTTGAAAACTCGAAAGGAAAAGTTACCCTACATGAGCAAGTATTTCGTGGACTAAAGAGTATTCAAAGAATCTTTTTACAAGGAATGCAATTGGACAGCATTCCAAACGAGTTGTTTAATGGTTTGCCGGAGCTATATGCTGTATATTTATCGTCAAATAACATAAAAGCTGTCGATCCTTCTATTTTCCAGACAAATAAGAAACTTTATGTGGTTTCATTTATTGATAATCCATTTTACACAGAGTAAGTTCATCAAATTGTTACCGCATAATTCTAAAACTTAATTTTTTTCAGACCACATGACAAATTGGAATCATTTGATTTGGGTGGAGAATCGCCTCGCCTAGAGCTGGGAAATTTCACAGCACATTCATTCGATTTAATGGAGCAATTGATCAAAATCTCTAATTTAACCAGCGTAATATTCCAATCGTTCCTCATTGATAATTTTAATTTTGAAGACTTCACAAAAATACAGTCGGACCGTGCCACCGTATTAGACACTACAATTCAGAGCGGTAAACCTGCTCTTGATTTGGAGTACATTAAATCGCTTGGAAATATTATTCAATCGAAATTAGATATAATTAATCAATTGAATACACTAATTCATATAGAATTTGCTGGAGATGCTATGTGCCACGATTGTACCATGATTAAGTTTCTGTTTCCACATTATTTAAAACGTTACTATGATCGTCCAGGATTTTATTTCAACGTAAGTCGATTGTTCGTCGAATTAACCATACCCGATTCATGTAATAGTCTCGAAGAGAAATTTGATCAAACATTCACTGAAAATTGTCCTGAAATTTGTGGCTGCAAATTCAATCTATTAACGGATAAAGTTAAAATCGATTGTACTAATAAAAATTTAACGGAAATCCCACATATTTCATATCCCCAGCAATACAACAATCTTCGTGGAATTGATTTACATTTTGAAAACAATTCGTTAAGTGTTTTAACATCGGTAAATCAGGATGCCAACGTTTGGAAAAAAATTACGTCTCTTAATTTAAAAAATAATAAAATCGAAACTTTACCGACTGACGATGCGAAACTTTTAACCAATGTTTGGTCCTTAAACCTTTGTGGCAATCCAATATTAAGAAATTATACGCAATATATACAGCCAACTTTGGCGTCAGGTAATAAATTCATGAATAGCCATTATTGTTATGCAGATGATGAATTTCAACGGGTGTTGGACTACATACAAGAAAAAGAATCAACCGAACTTGATGAACTTTTGAATGGTTTAAAGTGTTAGTATTTAAATACAATATGTTGTTAATAAAATTTGTGCCTAAATTGAAGTTACTCGTAGGTAATTGTTTTAACAAATAATTTGTGTTTTCGACTTAAGCGGTATGGAAATAGAACTTGCTTTAACGATTATTTCAATGATAAAATATTTAATTCATTGTTGTGGATATTTTATTGTTTTTAAGATATACCCATTGAAAAATGAGAGATTGTTTACAAATGGGTCATCTAAAATTGCCTTATTTTAACCCGATCTGGATGGAATTCTTTTGTTATTAAATATTAAAAATTGATCGTACATAAGATTCTTTATTATTAATAATTAAAATTAAGGTAGAGATATGCTGTTAAACCTGTTGCCTATATAACCTCACGTTTCTATACACAAGGCAGGAACTTGTGATAGACTTGACCCATAATGGCGGTTATGTAAATTCCTTTTCTGCCTTTATTGCTGAAAGTGGATGTTTCATTTTAAGCATTGCTTTAATATATTTGGTTACCGATATTTCAACGGTGTACTTAAAATCTGGCTCAACATTCCTTATTCACAAATAAAATCAACGGAAATAAAACAACGAGTACACGAACACAACAATTACTTCGTGTTACAATATACATCCTCGAATGTGGCTCATCGAATTCCAAGACAAACTCTGGCGTATTGACGGGCGAAAAACGTATTGACTGTTACGCTGGTTAAATAAAATCAGATTAAATCTAAACACGAACCAAAATAATTTTATCTGTAACCAGAGTAGTTATGACTAATTATAAAAATATTCTAACCATGTACTAGGTAGACCTCACCAGAAGTAATCTACTAGTTAGCCTATAAATCCTTCGCTGAGTGAGATTTATCATTTTATTTAATCTGTTTTTAGTCAAATCGGTTTTACATAAAACGCTATAGACAAATTTCGCCTTTTCAGAAATAAAGGTGGAGTGACATTGGTAATTTTTCCATTTTGAAAAGCCAACTTATTAGAAGTCGATTTTAGGGTTTGTACCTCGGGCTTCTTGTGGTTGTTCGTAGACAAATGCATTTTAAATTATTTTTTTAACATTTAATTTTTTTATTTTAGCTCAATGTACATATTATTTTCCCACAAGAAAGTTGCACCTACGAAAATAAGCCGTGCAGCCCAAACAAATTAACGTTTATTGGATAGACTTTAGGCTGCGGGCGAATTCTTGGGTAAATCAATTTTCAAGCAAAAGTCAATTTGAAGGGTCCATTTTGTTTCCAAAATACTCATTTTGCTTTTTCAGAGTTGTATCCCAACTGTTTTCTAAGAGTTGGAATCGTTATCCAAAATAAAAAAATCTCAAAAAGAACAAAAATCCCAAAAAACCAATTTCTTAAAAACAACAAATTTTTGAAATATTATTTTAATTCGTTTTATACCTTGGAGGATGGACGCTGCCGCCCCTAAACCCCTGCCCTAACGATTTTTTGAAATTCTAATACTCATAGTGAATGAACCATTTATGGAAAATTTGTATTTTCTAATAATAATTCGCATACTAAAATAAAAAACTCCTCAAAGCCGCTTAGCATTGGTCCTTTGCGCGCAAGGATGACATGAAATTATGTAGATTCTTTTTGTTTTCATATTTTAGTTATCAAAAATTGGGGTTTTATCTCGATGTGCATCCAATGTTGCATATAAATCCCAAAAAAATTGAAAAACTTTTTACACTTTCTGCCGTAGGCACTTGGCGAAACACACTTATACACACATTTTTAAAATTTTTTAAAAACACTTGTTAAATATTTCGCAAAATTACAAAAGGTTTAAAAAATCACTCGATCGATTTCGGCTTATTAGGCCATCATCAGGAGTATCTACTAAACTGTAAAAAATAAAAATGTAGTTAGATATATATATATAGTTGGAAAAAGCAAAAAGTGAAACCAAAATATACAAATAAAAAAATGTGGAAGTGGTAAACAATAAAATTGGTGAGAGCAATAAACATTAAAAATTAAAAGGGGGTGAGTTAAACACAGGTATATGATTATTGATTAGTCAACGGTCGAATAACAAAATTCCAGATGTTTATTTTTTTTTTTTTTTTTTTTTTTGCCCCTTCTTTATTTTGTTATAACCCGACGTAATAGTAATTTTATGGTATGGAATGAGTATGTGAATAAAACAATGCGGGGTCGGTAATTGGTGAGAAACGGATTTCTCTCTGTTCGTTGAGGATATTTTGGTTAAGAAATATAGCTTTTCGGATTTCGTAAGATTCTAAGTTGTCTAAACGTCTGCTTTTTGGTTGTACATGTAATATTTCTAAATTGTTTAAACTGGATGTGTGATTTTCTAACGTTAAATGATTATAAAGGGATGATTCATGGCTACCAGATAAATGTTCTTTAACTCTAACTTCAAAATTGCGCCCAGTCTGTCCGATATAAGAGGAACTACAATCATTGCAATTGATCTTATAAACGTCAGACTTGGAAAGGCGATCAATTCTTGGTTTGTTGTTAAAAATCATTTTCTTAATTGTATTATTGTTATAAAAAGCAAAGCTAATATCTGAATATTGTGTCACGATGTTACTAATCCGTTGACTAGTCTTTCCTATATACTCTAAGCGGCGCCAATGTTTCGGCATTGGGCTGTCAGGTGGATAAATGTTAGCTAAAGCTTTATGTTTCAGTTTTCTGTTTAATAGCTTTAATATAGTCTTAGCTGCATAACCGTTATTCGCTGCTATTTCTAAAATTATATTAAGCTCTTTGTTATAATTGGATATGGTCAAAGGAATGTTTATTAATCTATTTAAGAATGAGTGGAAAGCTGACATTTTAATATTATGGGGATGGTTTGACGAGTTAGGTATAATGGCGTCTGTATACGTGGGTTTTCTATAAATTTTGAACTCTAATGAAGAATTAATTCTGGTTATTGTTATATCTAGAAAGTTAATAGATTTGTTTTCTTCTTTTTCTACCGTAAAATTAATGGTGGGATATTGAGAATTTAACCAAGTGAGAAAAGAGGTTAATAGCCTATCAGTTCCAATTCATAGACATAGTATGTCATCAACATATCTGTACCAAAAGATTACATGACGGAAATAAGGATTATTGCTTGATACAATCGTTTGTTCGAAGAAATTCATGAAAATTTCTGCTAACAAAGGTGACAGAGGGGAGCCCATCGGTAGACCATCAGTGAATCTGAAATACTTATTATCAAAGCAAAAATAATTTTGTTTAATACAAGTTTCAAATATCAGCTTCAGTTCATTCCGAAGGCTTCCATCTGCAACATCCCTATCTAAGTAAGTATAAACTATTTGAGACCAAATGTTAATTGGAATAGAAGTGAAAAGACTAGCAACGTCAAACGAAACTAATTTTGAGTGTAGTGGAATATCAACATCTTGAATTTTGCTAATCAATTCTACCGAGTTCTTAACCGAGAAAGCCGAAACGAAATTGGTATGACTGTTGAAAAAGTTTATGAAACCCTTACATAGCTTGTAGGCAGGTGCATTGCAATACGCTACTATTGGTCTAATTGGAATGCCTTCGTTATGGATTTTAAATAAACCATAAAGAATTGGGGCAGATGGATTCATAACCGTGTACCTCCAACCAGTGCCATCAAAGACCTTTGGGCATTGGTTGATACACTTACTGACCAAAGTCTTAAATGACCTAGTAGGATCTCTATTGAGCTCTAATGCGTTGCTTTCTGTAATGAAATCAGAATTTAGAAATATTACATGTACAACCAAAAAGCAGACGTTTAGACAACTTAGAATCTTACGAAATCCGAAAAGCTATATTTCTTAACCAAAATATCCACAACGAACAGAGAGAAATCCGTTTCTCACCAATTACCGACCCCGCATTGTTTTATTCACATACTCATTCCATACCATAAAATTACTATTACGCCGGGTTATAACAAAATAAAGAAGGGGCAAAAAAAAAAAAAAAAAAAAAAATAAACATCTGGAATTTTGTTATTCGACCGTTGACTAATCAATAATCTTATACCTGTGTTTAACCATAGAATAATAACATATAAGAAAAACTATGCAGAACCAGCAAAAAAATACGGCGCTGATTACGTCAATTTATCAAACTACTAAAACCTCGCAATTTGTGCATGTGTTTATTTAGGTTTTTATGTTGTCCTACAGCCTAAACTAAACAATATTGAACTATACATTTATACATACTACCTATCCATTGATTGAACATATTTACAACTACCATTGCAAAATACAACACATTTTTTTTGTAAAATGAATAAATACTTTTTTTATTATCCTATGTGTATGTAGAACAAAGTGAGACTCTAAAACAAAGCAGATAGAATAGGATACACAATTTTTTTATTTAAAAAAAAACGTTTTATGTTTCTTTGGTTTTATATTATGTAGCAATGCCACTACATAATAAAAAAGCAAAAGAAAATAGGGGGGTATTAAGTAGGAGAATAAGAATTTTATTTTTATATGAACATTGAGAGAATTAAGATTTAAAAATAACTAACTTCGTGTACCTTTAATTTCAATTAGGTGAAAATTTGTATTAACAAATATATGTGGGGCATTTGCATTTAAATCTCACATTTCAATTTTATCAAGCTTCTTGCTTTCTGTTATATATATGATAAACGAATTAAGAAAAAAAATGTAACCCTCTAATGCATGAATTTTTAATCTTTTTCTATCAAAATTTTGACTTCAACTCGTAGTTGTTGAACAAATGTGCATATTACAACAACAAAAACCAAACCGTTATGACGAGAGTACCTTAAAAAGAGAATAACTCATGTGAAAACTAAAGAAAAACATATTCATAACGTAAAGTTACACAATTCAAGATACCGTAAAGTCCGCCTTTAGGCGGGCTTATGCATTAGAGGGTTAAAATATAATTTTTGAATCATATTTCTTTTTCTTTGAAATCTGGGCATGAGAAGATTTGGTTTTTTCATTATTTTTATAGTCCTTTGTGCTATTTTAATTTTCTTTGTCATGAACGTTACTTTACTTATTTTAGATAAAGTTTCATAAATTTCTGTATTGTGATCACATACTTAACTTATACTCCTTAAAAATGATCTGGACTGGGATTTTGCACACAGCGAGTCGCCTTTTTTGAGCGACTTTTAGCTAAAGGCGAGAAAAAGCGATTTTGCACTGTGCGAGTAGACACTCGCTCTCGCTTTTATTTTCGACCATGTATGTGCTTGGTGAGAAGTAGGAAAAATGAATTTAGGTTGAGGTTTTAATTAAAAAAATTTTAATTTTGCTGCCACATATCTTATGAATGTTATGTATAAGTAAAATTAATGTTTTAATTATGGAATTTTTTGACTTGAACCAAACAGTACAAATTATAAAAGGGAAACTAATGATTAAATTTATGAATTAATATTTTTATTTATGAATATTATGAACTAATCAATTTATGTGCTTATTAGGAAAATTTAACTAACGATTATTACAATAGAAACCATCATCGCCAAATATCACAGAATAGGAGGAGAGGAAAGAATTACATAATTGATAATTTAGCAAACAACACCATAACATTTCCCTGGCTTAGCAACAAACAAAATTACACTTGAAATAGGACAACGGACAATCCAAAATTAAATATTGAACCAATTTTAATTTTTTATGACACAAAATTTATTATTTATTTATTTTAAATAGCATGAATTTTTTGTTAATATGAATTTTTATCAGATGCAACGACACAAATCTAAATAAACTTGTCAATTAAATGTAATTTTGACAAGTAAATCAAAGTTGCTCAAAGTTTCTCGCCTTTTATTTTGTCCATTTATGCAAAATCGGAAAAAAACTGTCGGACAAAATTAAAAGGCGAGAAATCAAACGAAAACTCGCTCCTCGCCTTTTGTGCAAAATCCCACTCCTGTAAAATGCTAAGGGGACAAAAAAAATGCTTGGGGACAAAATCATGTGAGATTAAATGCAAATGCCCCATGTACATAATTTCAAATAAAAAATTATATCTAAGCGCAATGTGTGATCTAAAAAAAATTTATTCGATTATCAATCAACTGAAATATGTAAATAGGTGCAAACCGAAATATGTAATAATAAAATGTTCCCTTATTTTTTTAATTTCAAGTTGGTATGAAAAATTCAAACATCCCCATTAATATCAATACAAAGATAACTTGTAAACAAAATCAGCTGATGTATTTTTAGCTTACGTTTGCAGCTGATCACAAACAAGATGTTAACATTGCAATCATAAAACAATAAAAAAGAAATGTTTATCCTTTTCCACCTGCTTTGTTTCAGTGCCTGCCTTTGTCCTACATAGGGTAATATAAAATTTATTTGATTTTACAACATAAATGTTGTTGTATTTTGCAGTGGTAGTGGTCAATGTATTCAATCAACAGTATAGATTGTAGCACATTATAAAAAATAAAAAAACCCAAAACCAACGCAAATACAAGCTGCGCTGTAAAACAAATATACACTTACTTGTATCAGTGTGTTAGTGTGGTATATTTAAATATGAAATGTGAAAATACAACGTCATATCCAAATATACATTTTTTGTAAACATATACACAAATTGCGAGGTTTTAAGGATTTGATAAATCGACGTAATCAGTTTTTGCTAAATATATATACAAAGGTAGGTACATGTAAAAGAAATTTAAATAAAATTTTGCATCAATACAATAAACAATTATTTCGTCCAAACCGGCCATCTTCTAACAAAATCACGTTTACAAATTTGTTTATTTATTAGTTTGTGTTTTACATTAATTTTTGTTTTTCAATAGGCGGGACTTATGAAATAAAACTACATACTTATACCAAACGTAATCTAATCAGTATCACTAACACAAATATCCTGAAATATTTTTTTTATTTCATTATGCTTGCTTCATGAGATTTTGAATGGTATAGTATGCGTATGCGAGGTTAAAGTAGGTTCGAAATTTTAGAATATAGGGTCTGCCGCTTTAATCGTTTTTGCAGCGAGTAGTTACTCTACATAGTTCCTCTTGATGTTTGGTTTCTTTATGGTTTAACTCACCCCCTTTTAATTTTTAATGTTTATTGCTCTCACCAATTTTATTGTTTACCACTTCCACATTTTTTTATTTGTATATTTTGGTTTCACTTTTTGCTTTTTCCAACTATATATATATATCTAACTACATTTTTATTTTTTACAGTTTAGTAGATACTCCTGATGATGGCCTAATAAGCCGAAATCGATCGAGTGATTTTTTAAACCTTTTGTAATTTTGCGAAATATTTAACAAGTGTTTTTAAAAAATTTTAAAAATGTGTGTAAAAATTGAAAATAAAATCAGGAGTATCAAATATTGTATATTACTTACGTTACTAGTTCTGTACTCCTTTTACGCTAAATACCACGAGGTCGATACTAGGGGTTGGGATATGTATGCGGCAACATATATATCGTCGGTTTGCGAGAACAGTGACACATCTCAAAAATGGCCAACTTTGAGATAATAGGAAAAAAATCTTTTAAATGTAACAACCTTTTATCTGGCATAGTGTCACTTCTAAACTAGCCATAGTTTTCAATAGATGTGACGTTGAATTTGATGAATTCAACTATTTTACACCAAAAAAAAAAATTCAAATCGATTTCCTCAAAAATATGATATTTTGAGATGTGTCACTGTTCTCGCAAACCGACGATATATATATATATACGGCAATATATACCTATACGGCATATTGTACCAAATTTCCACGACGAAATCTGTTCAATAAAAATCGAAAGATTGACATTCGACTGTGATTTCTGGGATCTCTATTTTATAGGTATTGTATGTAAAATATCACCAATGGCTTCAGGTTTAGTGTTTATTTGCTTTATGTGAGATATTGAAGTTTCTTTTATCAAAGTTGCTGCGATTCCTGTTGTGGCGATTGGTAGTACAATTTGTCATATACGTCTCTTAAAATGCATCAACATATTGTAAAGACTATGTTCTACTGAATCCTGTTGGGCTATAAGAAGAAACAGAGCTCCTGATTATTCTCGAAATCTATAGCTCAAAAATTATTTGTGAATGCTGACAGTTGCTACTGATTTAAATTTAGAAGGCTAGATCCTTCTTCCTCTTCTACGTTGGTTTGATAGGGAATATTCCGAGTTCCCGTTGGTTGAAGGAATCCAAATTTAGCACACTCGTTGATATCGTGGAGAGCTAAATTACATGCCGCTTCACTGTCATAATCATGCAAAAATCTACAGCCATAACCAACTTTAATTTAGTAAGATATCAGAAAGTACAAATGAATGGAAAAGCTTGCCTCATTTGGTAAAGCATTTTAAAAATTACTGCTTCATCTTTGCACTTCTCCCACTATTCTTCTGAGTTCAACAAATTGCGATGAAACTCTGCTCCTCTCAAATAGTTGACAGTTTGCATAGATATTTAAATGATGTTGCTCCAGGAACTTGAAAAAGTGGCAATCGTAAACAAAAACGAATCATTTGCTCTAACTGTGCATATTCTATCAAGTACTTTTTTTGCTCCACTAGCTTAATAAGGAATTTCTTTCTACAGGAAATTAAGTGGAAGTTTAGTGATTCTATTTGTAGCGTCATTTAAAGCAAACGCCATATATTGCTTCTGGAGCACTCACATATCTGCAGTCGATGTTAATGGCAATTTCATCATGTCTTTAGCTTTGTTGTTCTTCATTTAAGATACCAAGGTTGGTGCAATCGAATCTCTTGTAAATATATTTAAGTGCTTACAATGGTGTATAAATCTCAACGTTGATGTGTCGATTCATATCGACACATAGCATCGTTGCATAGCAGAGCATATGAATTATTGGAACCCCATTGCCATTTGTCATACAATGGGAGGCGATCTCATGATATTTTGGGCTCGGTGTAAATATCTGGAACTTCGGCAGGGATGTTACCATCTATAGCTTCAGAAGTTTTAAATTTATCTTTTACAATAATTGATAGATGGGCCATGTAGAAGTAAAAAGCAAGTAAAATTGTGCCTCTTGCAATTCGTCGTCAGAACGCTTAAGCTATTTTTATTTCCAATTTGCTTAATTGGCTATTCAAATTCGGACTTGTTATGAAACTTGGAGTTTTATGTTCCAACTATAAAAATCTTCCAATTCGTACACTCTTGCATAGGTTCCCAAAGAACCAATTATGGTCAATTCTTATAGAACCAATGATGGACAACCAATTATGTCAATCTTTTCATTTTTGTGGAACAGATTTCGTCGTTGAAATTTGGTGCAACGTGCTATATACACTTGTGTGCAAAAGTCTGCATACCTTCAATCGCTATTGCCTTCGGGTCACAAATCAATCGTACCTCTAAAGGGATTTGGCAGGATTTCCTTTTTATTCTTTTTTATTTTTGCCACTTCCGTTTAAATCAATCGTTTGTTTCAAATAGCGGTATTTTCGTAATTAAACGAAGAAATACATACCTAAGTGATTAATTTGGTGTTGCAAAAGTTTACATACTCTTCTTTTATGTTTGGTTTAGTGTAACTACATTAATTCAGGTTCTATACCTATCGTAAGAATTTGCGTTTGTTGAAGGTGCAAATGAAAAAGGAAGGAAAATTCTTAAATAAATATCTAAAATTATTAAGAAGAGTGACTGTATGGTTCAATCATTATAAATTACGAAATAAATGGTTCTGTGTTACCAAAACAATGATCGGGAAGACCACATCAACTCATAGTTAATCCACATAAATCTGCAAGTAAAATAGCTGCGGAAGTGTGTGTAAATGCAGGACAGAAATGTCATCGATCAGCTATTAGCTAAATAATTAACCGAACTGGATTTAGATGCCGCGTCGTAAGCCTAAAGAATTTGGGACGCTGTCATTTTGTCTGGCGAGAGTATAAGTCTAGGACCTATGGGAACGACGGAAGGATCAGATTGTAGCGGAAATAAAATACTGAACAGGAAACAAAAACTATATAGTAGACATAAGCAAGGCGGAGGTAGTATATGGTTTGGGGATATATTTCGTCAGCAGGTGAGGGAAAACTGGTATTTGTGGATACAACGATGACACGATTTGGGTATTTAAATATTTTATAAGACAATTTGAACACAAGTGTTCAGCAACTTGGCCTTGATGGAGTGTTTATCTTCTACTATAATGCACAGATTGTTCAAAAGGGAAAGTAGCTTATCTACAATACAATTGCTCACATCAACTCAGAACACCACCCCAACCACCGGATATAAATCCGATAGAACATCTATGGAACGAATTAGAAGCCAAGCTAAGTTGAAGACGCCTTGCAAACCGTATGGAGCAAAGTAGAGCATGTGGTTACCGAAAAGTCGGCGCTGTTTATGCCTAAATGGATAGAAAAGGTTATCAAATATAAGGGTGGTCCAACTTCCTACTGAATGGGCTCATATTTAAAGAACATACTAGATGCAAAATATACGAAATATTTGAATGACAAACCAGAGATAGAGCGATTTGTCGGATTGAAAATATTTGCTTGGTGCGTATAATGCGTAAATGGATTCGTGGTAAACCCCAATCGGGCGAATGCTGCTTGTACAGAATGCAAGACTGTTTTTTATATTAAATGTAATAAACCCGTAAGTATTGCTTAACATTTACCCTTTATTTAGTTTTTTTAATTATTGTTTTGCTTGTTCTTATATTTGTTTGTAGTAGAAAGCCCAGCATGAAGAAATTTTTTTCCCTGCACCCACCTGTAAATTCAAATATTTTTTTGGTAAGTAAGCAGCAATTAATGCCGGATGTTAGACTTTAAAAAAATGTGTGTGCTAATATCTTAAAATTTTTTTTTTTTTAGGGGTCGTTGCCTTCATTTTACGTGTACCCAATGCTCTTGTAGCGCCATTCTCCCCATAAGCAGTTCATTTGGGGGATAAACCCAATTAATGAATGAGAGTACTTCTAAGCTAATCTTGTTTTAATTCTTCTGATTTCGCAATGAGTTTTTTGCGGTTTGCACAGCTCTGTAGTGACTCACCCACTCATTTAATTCAATTATTCAGAATTATTCATCACTCGTTCATCGCCACAATATACCAATCACGTATGTTGGCGCGCACACCCACACAACATTTATTCAAACATAATAAATGCATAACATTCATTTAAAGACACACGTATACAAGTTTACGCTACAACTAAAACACATATGTCAGCACTCAATCTCATGACATGACATTTCTGAACACACCTGTCATAACCAACAGGCAGAGATGGGTAGTGTCGAAAACTAGCATTTCTGACACAGTTTTCGACACTTTTTGACACGTGATATTGATAGTCTTTCAAAACCTGCGTTTTCGACATTTTTGACATGAGATTTTGACAGAGAAAAATATTGAAAAATGTAAAATGTTAGCTTTAAATACCTTCAGAACTGTTTCAACAGTTTGGACATTTTTAAAATTTACTAGTATATTTCAAAAACTCATGCTCACGAAACAATAAGAATATTTTATTTGCTCTTTCTCCCAATATCACACGCAGAGACTTTAATACTTTCCGACAGTTTCTGACACTTTTCTAGAGTTTTTGACCATAATTTAAGTTTATGAACTATTTTTGCCAAAATTGACGAAAACGTAGATTTTTTAGCGTTTTACCCATCTCTGCCAACAGGCTACACGATCGGAACACACCCATTTAAACTGCAGTGGACAAATATCAAACAAAATTAGACGACTGTCAAAAATCTCGTTAAAAAAATACAAACGTTTCAACCTTCACAGAAAATGTTTTAAAAACAATTGGCGTAATCTTTTTAGATAAAGCGTATATTATATGCTGCCATTTTGGTGTATTCATAAATTAACATAGAGAAAATAATTAACTCCCAATTTTTATATTTTGGTGTCGAGTGAATTTATCTAGTGCAGTTCGGTGGTGATAAATAGTTTTTCTAATAATAATAATGTTAGTTCATAAACAAAAGTGTATAATTAATTAACTTGTGAAATCATAAAAAAAAGAAATTATAAAACCGACGCACCGACATACGCGTTGAAACCCAAAAATCATTCTTTTTACTTCGGTGTACAGCAGCTCTTTCGGCCATGCCGTTTGATTGTGAGTAATAAGGGCTTGATGTGGTTATTACTATGTCCAATTGTTCTTCAAATTTTCTAAAATCATACGATCCCAAGGGCATATTATCGGCTACAGCAAATACTTACCTACTTCTTTTAATTTACTTATAATATGCGGAGCAGTTTTATTTTTTAAGCTAATAACTTCTAATAATTTTAAGAAATAATCTAATACGGCTAAGTAATTATCTCGTTGAATTCAAAAACGTCCATACCAATTTTGTTAAACGGAATTTGGGATATCTCGTGAGGAATTAGAATTTCCTTTATTTTTGACCTCCTGAACTTTTGAGAAATATCACATGAAGCTACTTGTATCTCAATATCTTGATTAATTCCTGGCCATTATATTAGGGTTCTTGCAAGGGCTTTCGATTTTTCTATCTCTAAATGGCCCTTATGAATTTGAGTTAATATAGATTGTCTTAAGGTCGCTGGAGTACAGATCTTCAGTCAGACAGATTTTCAATTTCCGTATTTTTCTCATATATGTATATCGCAGTATCTCGAAAGTATAAGTCAGCAATAAATAAATATTTTCCCGGCACAAATTTTAATTTAACGTCTTAATTTAAGATCCGCAACTTCATGCATTGAAGTTTTGGTGAGGGAATTTTTTTAATTTCTTTCATCATAATCCCTAGGAGCGGTTTGTGATCTGTCATAACGGTAGTAGTCCTTCCGTAGACCCAATTATGAAATTTATTGCAAGCGAATCAAATGGCAAGCATTTCCTCTTCAATTTGGGAATACCTGGTTTCCATGTCTGTTAAACTTCGTGAGGCGAAGCTTATAGGCCTACCGTCTTGCATCATACAACAATCTATACCGTCTTTACTGCTATCCGATTGTATTGTTATTACTTTGTTGAATTCAAAAGGTTTTTATAATCAAATTTTTAATTTTATTTAAAGATTCTGTGTGAGCTGGTCGCCATTTATATATAACATTTTTCTTCCGGATTTGACAAATCTGAAATATTTAGAACAAAATTGGGAACATAGTTTAGCCTTCTGTAAATCTTTTTTAGATCGAAGAATTCCTATTTCGGAAATTTCTATTATTTCGTTATGCTCTTGTTCTGTTTCCACAAAAATCAACAGATCGTCAATGTAATCACCTGGTATAGCTAAAAAAATTCTTTGGTAATATTTTTGAAATACTTCCGGGGCGATTTTAATATCGGAGGGCCGATGTGCTTGGTTTCTGAATATCGCTATGTTATTTCATCATCAGCTTCCCAAAATATTTTTTGTAACTGCTTATCCGCTACGCCTTATACTAGTTGATCACGTACCAAACGAGTTTTTCAATATCTAGTAAGAATTTGTCAAACGGTTCACCATTATCTTCTTTTCGATTACGAAGAAACCTTCTTCCGAAAAGTTTGAACGTATAAAAAATCTCCATTGCCCCCGGTCCAATTGCGTTCAAAAAGATAGCAACCTAGATTGGTTTTAATTTTTTTGACGCTTCTATTACCCTAAAAAAAATCTCGTAATTTTGTTTCCATATACGCCAATTTTCTGATATATTGCTATCGTCTAAGTTTAATTTGTATTTCATTCCATTTTTCAACGATAATAACAGTGGTTTTAGGTAGGCTTGCACGTGGTGCTTTATAATTGTGTCCTCTAAACTTTTCAGTTTTTCACACTTTTCTTTTACCTATTCCGATTTAAATTGCATTAGGCTGTGCCATGTTAAACTTCTAACTTTCAAAAATTGAAATGGGAGAGATGATGTATATATTTAAGAATTAGTATTAGACGAAGCAATGCACTAAATTATATTACGTTAAGTATTTAAGATAACATGATCGATGATCAACTGAGCAGAAAAAGATAAAAAACAAAAACAGAAAAAAGCTCTGTTGTGTCCAGATAATAAAAGCAGAAAGATATCGTTGGACAAGGACCATAAGCGATAATCACATATAATATTTAGTAAATTATATTTGTTTATAAATAAATAAAGAAAAATAATTATATAAGTGTTGAAACAAATAAATAAAAGTTAGAAATTTAAACACCGTCTTTACAAATATTTATCCGTTAAACAGTTCGTGACAAATAATTTTTAAAATAAATTCATCACAAAACTCTCTAATTAAATTGTAGAGTTTGTACATAAATGTAACATTACTTTTGCACTAATAAAGTCATCGTACGTTACATATCAGGTTTATTGGTTCTTTCCCCACTTTGCATTAACACTGGTTAGTCTAATAAACTTTTTGCAACACTGTGGTTACTTGGGAGTGATAAGAAACTATGTAAAAAATACAAAAATAAAAATCGTTTGCGTAATAGATCAATTTTTGTTTTCAGTTTTTATGGCTGTAATACGTGTACTCTCACATTCAGCCTTTTCAAAATATATAAACAACAAGAGATTCTTGATCATTACTAGCACAATTTTAGAAAATAGTTTAGATTAGAAAGAAAAAACATCAAATTTTTAATTTCTTGTATTGTGTACAAACTGGGTTCGAAGGTGACAATAATTTTGATAGAATTAGCTATAAAAAGACTTGCTAGCATTAGAGTAATAGTAAGTCAAAACAATCCTGTATAAATACGTGCATCATGCGAGCGAATAAAATGTTTTTAAAATTATTTGTGTTTAATGTGTTATTGTGTGGTGTGTTTTGCCAATACTCCAATCCAGATTCAGTGCTTTCCTACGAACTTCCGGATGGTGATACAAAAAGTTTAAATATAACAATTAAAAATTCATCGTACTACCAATTTGAAATTCAATTCAAGTGCTACAATTACGATTCGTTAAAATTTTTTGAAGTACGTTTAGGCGGGTCCATAGATTTTGCGCTACGAAATGGGCTTACATTGGATTTTAATAAGTGTTTCAATAACGCAACGGATAATGAAAATTATAATTATGGCTTAAATAGGTGGTTTAATAGTTTACCATATTTTAAAACCGAATACTCTATTGGATATCCGTTAACAATACAGTTGAACGAATATGCGGAAGTGAATAGTGATGTGTTATTTGAGAATTTTGATTTTGGAAAATTTGGTAGGTTGACATTTAAAAATGTGGGTTTGGTTTCAAGTAAATTTTTAAATGGATTACACTGTCAAAACTGCATATTTGAAAATAATGGTCGCATCGATTTTAATGAAATGCCTGATAATAATACCGAGACACACTGGCTTCAAACAACTTTTAATAAATTGATTAATTTCAATCCTGAAAATTTAAAAAAATTTGTTGGACTAGTAACGTTAACAATAAAAGATTTTGATCTGGATGATTATAATGCATTAAATGTACCGGGCTTATTTGAGACCAATGTAAACATTACGGAAATTAAATTTGAAAATTCGAAAGGAAAAGTTACCCTACATGAGCAAGTATTTCGTGGACTAAAGAGTATTCAAAGAATCTTTTTACAAGGGATGCAGTTGGACAACATTCCAAACGAGTTGTTTAAAGATTTGCCTGATCTAAATGCTGTATATTTATCGTCGAATAACATAAAGGCTGTGAATCCTTCTATTTTCCAGACAAATAAGAATGTTTATGTGGTTTCATTTATTGATAATCCATTTTACACAGAGTAAGTTAATCAAATTGTTACCGTATAATACTAACACTTAATTTTTTTCAGACCACATGACAAATTGGAATCGTTTGATTTGGGTGGAGAATCGCCTCGCCTAGAACTGGGCAACTTCACAGCACATTCATTCGATTTAATGGAGCAATTGATCAAATTTCCTAATTTAACCAGCGTAACATTCCAATCGTTCCTCATTGAGAATTTTAATTTTGAAGACTTCACAAAAATACAGTCGCATCGTGCCTCTGTATTAGACACTACAATTCAGAGCGGTAAACCTGCTCTTGATTTGGAGTACATTAAATCGCTTGGAAATATTATTCAATCAAAATTCGATATAAACAATCAATTGAATACACTAATTCGTGTAGAATTTTCTGGAGATGCTATGTGCCACGATTGTACCATGATTAAGTATTTGTTTCCGCATTATCTTAAACGTTACTATCATCGTCCAGGATTTTATTTCAACGAAAGTCGATTGTTCGTCGAATTAACCATACCTGATTCATGTAATCGTCTCGAAGAGAAATTTGATCAGACAACATTCACTGAAAATTGTCCCGAAGCTTGTGGCTGCAAATTCAATCCATTAACGGAAAAAGTTAAAATCAATTGTAATAATAAAAATTTAACGGAAATCCCTTATATTCCATATCCCCAACAATACAACAATCTTCGTGGAATTGATTTCCATTTTGAAAACAATTCGTTAAGTGTTTTAACATCAGTAAATCAGGATGCCAACGTTTGGAAAAAGCTATCGATTCTTAATTTAAAAAATAATAAAATTGAAACTTTACCGACTGACGATGCGGAACTTTTAACCAATGTTTGGTCCTTAAACCTTTGTGGCAATCCAATATTAAGAAACTATACGCAATATGTACAACCAACTTTGGCGTCAGGTAATAAATTCATGAATAGCCATTATTGTTATTTAGATGATGAATTTTAACGGGTGTTAGACTACATACAAGAAAAAAAATCAAGCGAACTTGATGAACTTTTGAATGGTTTAAAGTGTTAGTAAATACAATATGTTGTTAATAAAATTTGAGCCCAAATTGAAGTTACTCGTAATTGTTTTAACAAATAATTTGTGTTTTCGACTTAAGCGATATGTAAATAAAACTTACTTTAACGATTATTTCAATGATAAAATATTTAATCCGCATTGTTGTGGAAATTTTATTGTTTTAAAGATGTACCCAATGATCTGGATGGAATTTTTTTTTTATTAAATGTTAAAAACTAATCGTGCATGAAATTCTTTATTACTAATAATTAAAATTAAGGTAAGATACGAGATTTTCTGTTAAACCTTTTAGCAAACAATAAATTTATAATTACACAATTTAATTTTTGATTTAATTTATTATTTTTAAACAAAGAATTTAATTTATTTAATTATGTAATTTAATTTTGTTCACCATTTTGTGTCTTTTAATAACACCGCGCGAGGTGGGCGGCATGTCGCCTTATTGAAATTTGAGAACTGACTAATTACTGATTTTATTATTTTGTTTACATATGTGTATGTTTGTTTTGTTTTTGTGTTGTGCAGTTGGTAAATGTACTAGGTGTGTTTGTTTGCGTCTTAATGTTTTCTCGTGCGAGTTGTATTGTTTTGTGGTAGTGAACGCATACATTCAGGTGCAAGATTATTGTTTGGATCACGGGAATCCAATGATGAAGCATCGATCGTCCTAAAAGAATAAATTATTAGAAAATTGTAACGAGATTTAATTTAATTTATAGCTACTAATCTTTTGTATTTATTATTATTTCCAAACATATTTTTTCTGTCAATATTTGACATTTGTTTATGTTCACTATACAGTAAAACACCATATTCAAAAGTGTATTGTAAAATCTGTATAAGTGCCGCCCGCCATCTATTGATGGGAAGTTACCTCAAAGAAATTTATTTTACTACGAATAATTTATACCATTACAATCTAAATTCAAAATTACCGCGATTTAAATGTAGATAATCAATAATTGAACCAATAATCGGTTGCCACCGTAATACAATACATAGATGCTTTGTTGTGGCTTATTAACTTGTGCGGTTACTTTATATTTTTTGATCATTATTACCATTGACGTGAGATGAGAAACATTGTGCGTTTTTAGAAAATATATTGTATTAAAATAAAGATAACTTTTATTTATAATAAATTAAAACTAATTAAATTAAATAAACGGGTGTCATTTGTGAAGTGTTCGTTTGTACAAAAACCTATACAGTCCACAACATAATTTTTAGTACTTCGAGCCGGATCGTGCCAACCACATACGATCGTCGTGACCAGCTACCAGCATTGAAAAGAAAAAATCGACGCGTCATAAGTCAAAAAAAAGGGGCAATAATTCAACCAGTGAAATCAACCGAAGCTCGATCGAGTTCGCAAAATCTACAAGCAGAAAAGTCACCATTCAACAGTAAATGCAGAAACAACATCAAGAAAAACCTTAAATATCATTCATTTTTTAATTAATTTTTCTTTAATTAAATTCAATAAATAAGTTTCATTCATTGTTGAAAAATTTCGATTGTTCAATATTTATTAACCTAAATCCAAACCGTTGTTCTCGCAATTTCGATACGCTTGGAACTTTTTTTCTAACGGCGAAAATAAACTAATATTACTGGTTTTTATTATAGTGGTAAAGTGCGATCAAGTTGTCTAATTTGTAATACGTTAATACATTTCTCTAAATAATATGGAAGCTCTTAAAAGGCGGCGTGCTACCATTAAAGGTCACATGTCTAGACTTCAAACATATGCGGAGGCTATCCCATTGACTTCTAATTTTGAGGACATTAAAGCACGTTTAGACAAAACAAATCACTTCTGGGCTGAGTTTTCAGCCATCAAGGATCAAATGTTCGAGCTTAATCCGGAAATCAAACCTACTAACATACCATGGGTTGCACGATGAACGGTGACGTTTCGTTCCAATCAGGTGTAATGGAAACAAAATTACCAAGACTGCATATCCCAGTGTTCCAAGATGACTACCAAGAGTGTCAAAGTTTTTTTGATTTGTATAATAGCTCTGTACATGAGAAAACATCGATTTCTGCAGCTCAAAAACTACAGTATTTAAAAAGTTTATTGGAAGGAGAACCACTGGGTCTAATTCGGCACCTAAGCGTAACAGATGCAAATTATATTGAGGCTTACCACATACTAAGTAAACGATACGACTAAAAGAAAGCAACGATAAATAGTTACATGGACACATTTTTTCATATCCTAGCTGTTACCCGAATTAATACGATTAATATACGAAAATTAGCAAATACCACCGATGAAATCATTAGAGGACTCAAAGCGAACGGTCTAAAATCGACGTAAAAGCGAAGTCTCATTGAAGATCTCATTGATTGCCTTCAAACGCGAGCAGATACCCTGGAGGAAATACGTGCGTTATGTGTAAACCCGCACCTCAAATAGTTTCTAGTGTCAGGCGAGCACATGCTGCGACACCAACTTACACTTTAAACTGTCCGTTGTGGAAGGTCGAACACATACCACTGTCCTAAATTTAATAATATGAGTATAGCAGAAAGACGTTCATACATCCAGAAAAATTCACGCTACTATATTGTTTAAGCGATAATCATGTAGTACAAGTATGTCGTTCAAATTAATCACGCCAAACTTGCGGAAAGCGTCATAATAGTCTTCTTCATTTATTTTATTTCAGTTTTCTTCACTTCCGTTCATTCAGTTAACACCGCCAATCTAACTCCGAGCACAGCACGATTTATCACATCACTGTCACCAGCAAATGTTTCTTCAATCAACACAATACCAATCGAACAAGGAACTTCACTCAATATTTCACCTAATCCGTCAGTCAATATATCATCACCGCGCGTAGCAAACTCATCTCTCAACATATCATCAAGTGCAATCCGCACATCACCATTAACCCAATCAACATCAACCCAAGTTATCTCAACCAACCAAGTCCAACCTGACAAACATTACCCACCCCAACAAAGCACCAACACATATACGAAGCAAGTCTACCAACTGAACCAAACTCCCATTATAGTCAAGCACTCTTACCTACGGCTCTTGTCTATTTCAAAAATGTAGTTGGTGATGTACAAACCTACCGAGTGTTGTTGGACTCAGGTTCTCAGACTTCATTTGTGGCAGAAGCATGCATTAAACGACTTGCGTTGCCGACACGAAGAGGAAACGTAAAGATTACCGGGATATCTGTTCTAGATTCGAACCAAAATTCCACCTAACCATCCAAGCTCTTGTATTACCCAAAATAGCAATGTTATTACCATCAACTAGCATACCTCGAAAGGATTTGGATCACTTAAAATCGCTGAATCTTGCTGACCCCAATTATAACCAAACAAGCACTATTGACGTATTAATCGGCGCGGAACACTTCTTCGATATTATCACCGATGGCAAAATATCCGGGAGTTCTGGATCACCGATTGCTTAGAGTAGTATATTCGGATGGGTCGTAGTTGGCAATATTACCGAAGATAATCAGAGTTGTTTTTCTAATGTTACCATGCTCTCCGAGATAGACATTAATTCTTCGTTACAAAATATCTGGGAAAGCGAAGAACTTTCAACTATCAAGCATCTTACCGAGGAAGAACAGTTATGCGGAAACCGTTTTGAACAAACCCACCAACGATCATCAAATGACAGATTTATAGTTAGTCTACCATTCAAACCCACCAGAGGAGTGCTGGGAAATTCAGTGAACTATACGACGGTTCCTCAATATGGAAAATAAATTGCAAAGAAAGCCTACAATGAAGGACCTATATATATCATTCATGTGAGAATATATATCACTAGGTCATATGAAACCTATACCACCTTAGGAAATTCCTGTCGAGGGTAATAAATCGTTTTATTACCACACCACGCCGTAATAAAACAGTCAAGCACCACTACCAAGTTGCGAGTATAGTGTTTCATGCCTCCGCAAAATTAACGAGCAAATATTCCTTGAAGATACTCTGCTGGTAGGACCAATGGTGCCACATTCATTAGATTCAATTTTAATGCGATTTAGGAGACATTGTATTGTATTCGCAGCGGATATAGAGAAAATGTACCGCCAAATTCGTGTCAATCAAAGTGATACTGTCTACCAACGAATTGTGAAAATGTACTATCTCCAATACAGCATTACCGTCTCTTAACCGTAACGTATGGAACTGCGTCGGCCCCCTACCTAGCAACGAAAACTTTAGTCCAACTTGCAGATGGATACCAGAATCGTTATCCTAGCGCCTCAAGAATTATTTGAGAAGATGTGTACATCGAAGACGCTATGTCCGGATCAATCACGGGACAAGAAGCTAATACATTGAAAGACTAAATTATTGAAATATTGACTTCTGCGGGATTCCGTCTTCGAAAATGGAGGTCAAATTGTCCGCAATTACTAAACTCGATCCCATCGGAGAATCAAGAACCGCTATCATTTGAAATTCACTAGAGTGGAAATCCAAAGACAGACAGTTTTCATTTCAAGGTTCTGATTGATCCAAACCTAGCAACAACGAAGAGGCAAATGTTATAGGACGCCTCGAAGGTATTTGATCCCATTGGTTGGCTGTCACTGTCACCATCCACGATTATGGTCAAAACTCTATTTCAGTCGTTGTAGTTATTAAACTTGCAATGGGATAATCCGTTACCGGCCAATATCTCCAAAAGATGGACTGCTCTTAGAAAGGAGTTTAAGCATATAGAACGAATTTCGATTCCACGATGGCTACACATTAACACGTTAGATTATCAATTACACTGATTTTCAGACGCATCGGAAGCAGGGACCGGAACCCTAACGTAACCGTACCCGATAACGTTATAATAACGATTAAAATTGAGTTTTTCCTCAATAACGTAACATTAATTTTGTATCGCTACGTAACGTTATTATACCCAATACCCAATCTAATAACATTCCGTAACAAACTATTGTATCGGTATTTTAGGTTATTTAAATTAAATAAATTTACATTGTGTAAATTTTTTTTTTCAATTTATACAATGCAATTATTGTAAATTTGGAAAAAATTTACCAAAGCAACACCACAATAATCACACTGAACTATAAAGTTATAAAACGGTTAGTGCTGCCAACTTTGTTTAGTTTTGCCTTTCATTTAGTATTTGCGCCGTCTGTGATTGTATTTATGAAATATTTAAACTGAATTTGACACATTAGCTGCAAATTTTTTTTTTTTGTAGTAAAAAAGGCCGCAAACATTAAATAATTAATAAAATTAAGTAAATTTATTAACTGGTATTTTCATATAAAAAATAGAAAAAAAATAAATTACAATTGAATTTATTGCTTCTACTGTGAAAGGGTGATATTATTTTAAAACGTGAGTAGATTTTATAACCAAAAAAAAATGTTCAAACAAAAACATTGATTGTGAATTTGTATTGTATACCGTTTAGTTATGACACACAACGATTAGAGGAGAGTCTTTCTTGCCGGTATTATCATGCCGCGACATCCAACCAATAACGTGAGGAACTATTTTAAATATAACGCGATAGACGATAAAAATGTGTGCAATGTATGTGAGTCCGAATGTAAAAAAAGTGTGAAGGGCAATCACGCTGGGAATTTGCTGAAACACCTTAAAGTTCACCATGTTAACTTATTCAACGAAATAATAATTAAAAAAAAGACGAATCCTGAAGTTAGCGAGTTGAATTGTGGGCCAAGTCAGCCGAAAACAAAAAAAGAATCGAATCTTTTAAACTACTACATCACACCAAGGTCCGATTTTCTTAAGGTAAAACTTTCAACAGCTGATATCCACAACGCTTGTATAGAAATTGTTACTGTCAATGGCAGGCCGTTAGCTGCAATAGAAGATACAGGTTTTCGTAAAATTCTTGATCCAATATTGAAATCCGTGAACGAAAGCAACGTTCCAAAATTGTGCATTAACGTCAAAAATATAAAAATGTCTATGAGATCCGAGGCAGACTCAATTAAAATGAAAATTTGTAAACAAGTGAAAGGACGTTTGATCTCACTTAAATTAGACTGTGCAACAAGATTAAATCGATCAATTTTGGGAATTAACATCCAATTTATTGAAAACTCTTCGATTATTGTACGGACATTAGCAATGTTAGAGTTAAATAGCAGACATACGGGTGAATATTTGTCGTCAAAGGTGCTTGATGTTTTATCTAAATATAATATTTACCCACAACAAATTTATTCTGTAACTACGGATAATGGATCAAATGTATTGAAAGCAATTCGGCTTCTTCATGAAGCTGCAAGTGAAAATAATGATCCAGATTTAGACGGAAATGATGAGGATGATGTTGATGAGATCCATTTGGGGTCAGACTCAGAAGAATCCCCCAATATTTTAGAGAATATTGTTGAAAATATTATTATAACTAACAATAACACTCATATGCGAAGCATTAAATGTGCAGCGCATACACTGCAATTGGCGGTCAACGATAGTCTCAAAACGCAGGACGCTTGTTTAAATAAAGTAAGGTCTTTGGTGAAAAAACTAAGAAAGCCAACTGCGACCGTTATTCTTAAAGATAATAATTTGGTTATTCCTCCATTGGACTGCATAACCAGATGGTCGTCAACGTACAATATGTTGAACGTGCTACTCAAATATAAAGATTCTTTCATTAACGTTGCTAATACAAATAATGAGCTTCATCTTCAGCCGATCCATTGGGACAAGGCTAAAGAGATCAAAGAAGCTTTAGAACCAGCAGCACGTGCAACGAATGTTCTGCAATTACAGCAACTAACTTTGACGGATTTTTATGGAGAATGGCTGAAATGCAAATTGAATACAGCTAAACTAAGTTCAACATTCGCGAAAATAGTTAATAAAAACATGGAAGAACGTGAAAACAGTTTTATAGACAATATAACCACCAAGTCAGCAATTTTTCTGGATCCAAGGTATCAATCAACTTTATCGATTAAAAACCGTACAGAAGCTAAACAGCACTTAAAAGAAATTTGGGATAAATTACAAGAAATAAAAGGCGAAAAATCACAGTGTTCTGCTCTAATAAATCCACGAGAAAAACTTAACGAACAATATATCGATGACGACGAAGAGGATGAGTTCCAAAATATGTTAACCGAAATTTCTTTTAATGCCGGTTCCGTAGTGAGTCAATCTAAGGAAAATATAAATATTGCTTCATTATTGGAAGAATTTGATAATATTCCTCGGATTGGTTATAAAAGCTCCATTTTGGAATATTGGTACAAAGAAAAGACTGATAAACCAGTTCTATACCAACTGGCAAAAATTATTTTTGGTGTTCCGCCTACTCAAGTAACAGTTGAACGAGCATTTTCGTCCCTCCGATTTATTTTAAGTAGCTTGCGGGAAAATTTAGCACCACAAACACTTGAAGATATTTTAATGATAAGATTAAATAAAAATTTCAATTAGTTTTATAGGTTTTTTGTTACCAATGGATACCAAATTTGATACCAATGCAATGAAATGAATTATGTACCTAACTATATATTTTATTTTAATAAAGTGAATTATTTATTTTACAATGTAAACCCAAAGTTGAATTTTATTTTTCCATTATAAAAATATTTTTTTTTTGTAAATAACGTTTTCTTTAGCGGTTACGTACTGTTACGTAACGTTATAATTCCAAAGATTCCTATATATTTGTGAACTGACTCCGCCAATGTGTTATGGTGGCTTTCATCCCCTCCTCGGTCTTGGAAACCATGTGTAGCAAACCGAACCGCCGAGATTTTAAACAATACAACCAGATCAAACTGGCGTTACGTACCAACCAAGGAGAATAAGGCAGACTGCGCTAGTCGTGGTATTTTACCTTATAATGCGTAAACCGCCACAACCTGTTGCCTATAAAATCTCATAATGTCGGTATTGTATATTCGTTTTCTGCCTTTATTGATGAAATTGAATGTTTCATTTCAAGCATTGTCTACGTCACTATTTCTTTAGCAGAATTTGTGACCGGTATTTCAACAATAAAGTATTCATTTACAACGTTCCTTGCCGAGATATATTTGTGGCGTATTCATTCTCCCGGCCTTGAAAGTCATTGACTTTCAATTCATCGTTGTCGCATGGAAGTGGACATATTTGGTGAATTGCTCGCTTCATCGTACCTGAAGCAGTGTTGATTGTAACAACTCTAACCAGCTGATCTGGTCCCATGTGTATTTCAGCTATTCGCCCTAGTTTCCAAGTCATTGGAGGTAAATTTTCTTCCTTAATGATGACTAATTGGCCAATGTTAACATTTTTCGATGTTTTGGTCCATTTTTGTCGTTTCTGTAGCTCGGACAAATATTCCTTATGCCATCTGTCCCAGAAATGCTGATGAAGTGCTACCACAGTTTTAATGCTGGAATTTTATCATTCCCGGCATCATATTCTGGTATAGCATTTAGGGGACGCCCAACTAAAAAGTGGCCTGGAGTGAGTGGAAGAAAATCAGTCGGATCAGAAGAAATTGGTGTAATAGGCCTGGAGTTTAAGATCGCTTCCACCTGCTTGCTTATTGTAGCTAATTCCTCGGCAGTGAGAGATGCGTTGCCCATAATCCGCTTAATGTGGTATTTTGCAGATTTTACCGCTGTTTCGTAGAGCCCTCCAAAGTGAGGCGAACCGAGCGGTGTAAAATGCCAACTTATTCTGCCTTGTTGGCAATACGCCTGAAGTTAATGTTTATGTTGCTCCGAGCAAAACAGAAGATATAATTCACGAAGCTCATTCCTCGCTCCGATAAAATTGGTTGCATTGTCGGAGTATATATTACTGCACATGCCACGGGTTGAGACGAATCGTTTTAGCGCTGCCATAAAGGCTGCCGTTGTCAGTTCCGTGACTAGTTCAATATGAACTGCCTTCACTGCAAAGCAAACGAAAATTGCCAAATACGATTTTGTTGGCGTTTTTCCACGAATTTTGTAGTGCGTGCAGAATGGTCCACAGAAGTTGCAAAACGGTGGTGCACACTGCACTCGAGTCGCAGGAAGATTACCCATAAGTTGAGAAATGCTCACTGGCCGCATCTTGAAGCAACGGTAGCACTCCTTACAAATTTTCCGTTCCTCGGCTCATCCGTTTAATGGCCAAAATTCCTGTTGGACTGATGCAAGTAATCCTTGGGGGCCAGTATGACAATTTCTATAATGAAAAAATCGGAACATAGTTAAAGTGAAAGGTTGATTTTTTGGAAGAAGAATGGAACGGAGGGAACGGATTTTACTTTTAAAGGTGGTCTGGTTCTTTGTTTGCAGCATTTTTACATCTTCGTCAAATCAATCTGCTTGGACTGCTCTTGTAATGGAGTTTAACGCAGTTTGAAGTTCATCTGGTGTTAGCTGGCCATATTGTCTGTGTTCTTCACACCAACCACTAAGTCGACAATTATTGATGAATCGATGCATATATGCCACTAGCACTACATTAAGACGCGAATTATAATTTTTGTGGTACTTTATATTTAGAAAGAAATCGAATAGCGATGGTTTTCATGGCGTAGGCTGACTGGCTATCAACACCGTGTTTGATTTGCGTTGTTCTGGTATATCAGCATCTGCTTGCACGGTGAAAACATTCGGCCAAAATTTCTCATGTTTGTTTAGAAATGAAGGCCCATTGAACCAGTGTATTGATTGTGACAAGAAATTGGTAGGTATTATTCCTCTCGACAATACATCTGAAGCGTTATTTTTGGAATCTACGTGTCTCCATTGTGAACTCAAACTTGATTGTTGGATTGTTGGCAACATAGGTTTTCCATTTTGCAGAATTCCCATTTAACCAATGAATCACAATCGTTGAATCTATCCAATAAATGATTTGAGACGGCTGAAGTGGTAGAATTGGCAGTATCCCCTGAACTAGTTTAACCAATAGTACGGCAGCGCAAAGCTCCAATCGAGGTATCGTGGTTTTGTGCAGTGGGGCAACTCTAGATTTGGCGCACAGTAACGTACCAATAGTACGCCTTCTCGCTGGCATCAGCGAATCCATGTAGATGGATTTCATTCGGAACTGTAGCATTGAATGAGTGACGTGCAATCTTCAGCTTATTTAGTTGGATAAGATCTTGCTGTAGTGAAGCCATTTTGTATGTAGATGCTGAGGAAGTGATTCATCCCAGCCGATTCGTAGTTGCCATAGTTGTTGAAGAAATATTTTCCCAGTCAGAATTACTGGTGCAATAAGGCCAAGTGGATCGAAAATCCGCGCAACGTCTGATATAACGGTGCGTTTTGTTATTCTTTTGATTTGTGTAAGGTTGACATGGAACCAAAATTCATCGGCGAGGGGTTCCCAAAATATGCCCAATGTCTTCACCGGCTCGCACTCATCGAGTTGAGTGTTTTTTCACGATCGGTGTCGGGTATGTCGTGCAATATTGTGGAGTCATTTGCACACCATTTGCGAAGTCTCATTCCAGCGCTGTGTCTAGCATTTTTATTAATTGTGATTTTGTTTGAAGAATTGTATCTAGATCGTCGAAACCAACTATAGGCAATCATCGACGTAAATAGAATTATTAATAATAACTGCTGCTAGTGGATATTCTTTACCTTCGTCGATTGCGAGTTGTTTTAAGCAGCGTGTTGCAATAAATGGAGTGGCCGCCATTCCATATGTGAAAGTAGTAAGTCTATAAATTTGTAGTGGGCTTGCTGAGTTATTCCGCCAAAAAATGTACTGGAACTGGGTATCGTTGTCATCAACTTCAATTTGGCGATACATCTTGGATATATCGGTACTGAAAACATATCTTGGGTATCGAAATCTGATGATTATGCTGAAAAGATCGTTTTGGATAACAGGCCCAACCATAAGTATGTTATTTGAGGACATGCCAGATGCCGTAGACACCGAAGCATCGGACACTACGCGCAGACGTGTTGAAGAGCTATCCGGTTTTAAAACGCAGTGATGCGGCATGAAATAATTTGGCGATTTGATGTCATTTTCTGCAACAAGTTTCATGTGCTCGCGTGATTTATAATCGTTCATAAATTCAACGTATACGGTAATTTTAAACTTGAATTTCGATCAAGAGTTCTTTCTAGACTCAAGAATTGGCGGTGAACCATTAATTTTGATTCGCCTAAAGAATTGACTGGTGAAGAGAATGGTAGCCTCACGCGAAATCTTCCAGTTGTGGTCCGTTGAAATGTGGTACGATAATGTGCTTCACACTCTTTTTCTTCGGGCATGCATCTTAGTTGATCTTGGTATTCGCAAACTTCTTGCTTAAAAAATCGATCGAGCAGCGAATTCAAATCAATTTCAACGGTTGCAGACATGTTACAATAAAGTTGGGAGGTTAAATTTGCCGGATACTATCCACCCGAGCACTGTATTCTGGAGATATGGTAGACGATCAGCAACCTTGATCTGGCCAACTGATAGTAGTTCTAAATATAGTTCGGCTCCTATGGGCATATCGATTTTTTTGCGATATATTGAAATGTCGATCCGCTAGGGGAATATTCGCAGGTATTGGCCAATCATCTATTTTCATTCTGGTCACGGGCTGCATACCCGTAATACTTGGTAGAACATGAGCGTCCATCGTAGTGGTATATGAAGAATGACACGACTGTAGTATCACGTTTGTCTTCCAGGCACTGAAGACGGTAGAGTCTCCTATTCCTGTTATTGGAGTACGAATATTTGATTTCTTTAAACCCAACCGTGAAGCAAATGAGTCGGTAATAAAGTTAAGTTGTGAAGCCGAATCAAGGAGTGCTAGGTAGGATACCCATACGTTGGATTTGTCCAAGACCTTAACAACTGCTGTAGCTAAAAAAATATAGGATGCGGAATGCGTTGAAGATACGAGATTTGATGATTGATTGTCCGTATTAGATTGTTGTATTGCAGTTGCATGGTTAGGTTGGAACGTTGACTTGGTTGGTTGAAGTGGTTCGGGTTGTAGTGGTCGATTATTTCTCTTATTCTTTCTGCGGACCCTTTATCAATCGCCTTAAGATAGAATAATGATCGAATATGGTCTTGACAAATGATTTTTTTATTTTCATGTCTATCTGACAGCAGCTGTTGATTCCAATGATTCAATCGTGCGATACGGAATCTTGCCCAGTGAGGAACGTAAGTACTGAAATTTAGTGATATTATCCACATTTTCTTGATTATGTACCAAGCTCATAAATGATTCATGAAACTCCAACCATTTTGCATAATCACCATTGAAAATTGGGTTTTCAATTTTCCGTAACTTCAGAGATGAAGAAAGTTTTGTAGATTGTTCCACATTGACTGTTGAACTGTCCAACGATGATGGCCGAAGACCTTGAATAAGTACAGAAATTTGTGGCTTGAGGTCAAAGTAAATTGTTTCCATGTCTGCACGACTAGTAGACTGTACTACTTCAGGAATTTCATGTGGGCCGGAAATGATTCTTTATGTTTTGAGTTGGTAATAGTGAGGACTATCTGTGATGAAAAAATATGTATAGTATACATCATTTTATTTATTATTTACATTTTGAATATTTACAGAAAAATACTGGGATGGGATGGGATAGTGTTACCTGATGAACATTTTTATTTTTTCTGGGATGAAAAACTGGGATAACTTTATATGCTTTTATATACGAGAAAAACGAACACAAAATACACCGAACTTGCATACTATATAGTTCGAATTCCAATTTCCGTCAGATTAAAATAAAAAGGCACAAAAAGTATGCATGTGTAGTGTAGAGAATGGAAACAAGCGTAAAATTTCGATCAGAAACAAACAAAAACTTATTATTGCAAGCACAAGCAAAATCAAAACAAAAAAATACGAAAAATACGAAAAAATGTTTTTCGAGTAATTTTGCTCGTTTTGTTTTGTTGCAACAAGCAAAATCAAAATATCAAATTTCAAGTAAATCTAGTTGTTCAACTCGGAAATTTTTTTTGGTTTACTTGCAAGCAATCTTTGATTTTTCTTAAAATTTCGAAACTGTTCGGAATTTGTTTCGTTTTGAATTTTTGTTAGTTTGGTTTTAATGAAATCACTGAGTATTTTATATAATATTGTAACAATTTTAAAATTTAATGGTTACGCTGCAAAGCTTTGGGTTGTTAAACCCTAATTTACATTTTCTTGTTATGTATTGATAATTTCATTTATTCCTCTCAATCGATATTTTTTTTTTGTAATTGTAATGACAATATTTCCAATATTGGATACAATTCCCCTACACCTTCCAAAACAATTAACATTGCTTTAAATTTGGTGACGTGAATGTTAGTAGATGAGAAATTGATCGTACTTTGAGATGGAAGAGGGGGAGAGTGTTGTTTTTAAATAGATTACGATGATCAAGAGAGATGAATTTTGGTTTTGGATATTTCTTCTTGACCGGGACGCCAAAGCAGAAACATCGGAGCAATTATTTATTTTAAAAATTGGAGTTTTTCTTCTTGACCGGGACGCAAAAGCAGAAACATCGCTGCAATTTATTTATTTGGAAAATGGATGGTTTTTGGTGATTGATCTGAACACCGATGCAGTAACATCTATAAAATTATAAGGCATTAATTTTGGACAAGAGATAAGTATATTGTATCATTTTATATAGCTATATAGACTTTTAATTTTTTTCTGGTGTATCGAACAATGATAACACAGTGATGTGCACATAAACATTTTGTTACAGTATGTACACATAATTGTTTTTTTTGTTTAGAACGAACAATTATTTTTTTTTTGGTACATATAATTATATTGTGATCAAGCGGGTTATAAAAATTAGCGGTAGCTTAAAATATTTGTGCTGGTGTAAAGTGGTAAATTCTATAAAGTTGATTTATTGATTGCTAATTTGTATCAGTGAAAACCACGTGGAAACGAAGAAAGAACCAGATCATCCATCCAGTCAGTGAAGTCAAACGGTGTTGTTAAGCAGTTTAATTTTGTTTATTATTTTGTGTCGCTGATATGGAAAACGTCGGAACGAGAGGCGAATCAAATTAATTTACTGAAGTAAATTTAGTCGAGACGGTCAGTTTTTGGTCAAGTAGCATTTATTGTATTTTTTTTTTTTTTTAATATGCGGTAAGCAAGTTAATTAGTTTCTATCCGGAGAATTTCCCTTTGCAAACATATAATTTTTATTTGTATCCGGAATGTTGGAAATGTTTTATAATTAATTAATTTTATTTTTTTTGTGCTTAATTCATTATTATTTTTATAGTTGTTGTTTTCGGTAAGCTTGAGAAATTATTCATTGCCCACGCCCTATGTTTCTCATGAAGTTTCTCTAGAGTAATAGCCGGTAGATAAAACGCGTGACGGATTTTCTTCCTAAGGGAAGATGGCGCCCAATTAAATAAAATTGTTTGCCCGAATAAAGTCATGAATAATTTCAAAGCTGAAGAATTTATTTTGTTTGTTTCTTTAATTTTTTTTTTTATTATGATTTTTGTTTGAATCTAATGCAAAGTTTTTTTTATTTTATTTTTTTTCTTAGGTTGCATTTCAAGCTTTATTTTGTCAGAATTCTGCAGACTAGATGCCATGTGGAAAGTTGTCGGGACTTCTGGAGCAAGCCTACTTTTGCGATTCAACAAATTTCAATTTTTTTTTCTAAATTAATTAGATTTAGTTATATAGATCTTTTATATTAATTTTGCATAACTAGTCTATGAGATTGTATTGATATTTTTTTTTTATTATTAAATATTGGGTTTAGATATTATAACGTAATATAAAACAAACTATTTTTTTTGGTTATTATTTATTTAGTCTTTGGTTAAGTAGTACACCCGTTACAATATCATTTAACTAAAAATAAATATTAAATGTCTTAATAAAATGTATATAAATGTTACAAAATGTTATTTAAAATGTTACATATCAAGAATTGTGGTGATTAAAGTAATCGAGGTTTAGATGTAAATTTTATGTTCCGATTTTCAAAGATAATTCAAAGATTGCCATTAAACTTTAACCAAATAAGCAATATTTGATCAGAAATTTGTTGGTTTAAGTCAAGTTTTGAAGGCATTTCCACACGCAAAACATTTGGTTTTTTTGCAGAAGGTTCCAGTTCGTAAAAGCCATCAAAATATTAAATTATAAAATTGCACATATCGAAATTCGCCCGACAAATGTTAAAAAGTTATTTTCTTTAAAGCAAATTACGTAATTTTAACAAACTTTTTAAAGTCATAAGTCGGGGTGACTTAATCGATGTTTCTTTAAAAAAAACGTGTATTGACCTAGATTTTGATTGTTTTAGAAAAAAAAGAACAGTAAACGTTTAGGATTTTGCAGTGCTATAATTAGCATTTAGAAATTAATTAGTTTATTTATAATTATCAATTATTCGAACTAAGATAACTTAGAAAATTCTTTACGGCAAAGTCCTTAAAATGGATCCTTCCGAAATAAGCAACAAATTAGAAGATGAACTTTAAAATTGAGGCCAAAACAAAAAGTAGAAGTAAGGCATGTGAGTTATTTGGAGAGAAAATCACCGAAACAAATAAATTCATACCAAAATTTGTAGCAAATCGCTCATGCTTTGCTGTAACAAAATACTAAGCAAACACAACGGTTAACCTGATAAGTCATATCTGCGTAAATCAAAATTCTTCGTTGGCCAAGAAAGCCTTTGTTCAGCCTTTGGTAGTCGCTTAAGTTAAATTTGGCCAAACTTAAACGAGTATGCCTTGCCGGCCACTGTTGCATATTTTTGATTTAAATTAATGAAAAATAATATAAAATAACTCAAATTTTTAGTAGTTTATTTGAGATACAGTGTACCAAAGAAAATAAACTGTACACATGTAGTTCAAATGGTAGAAATTACTATTACCTTAATTTTAGAGTATCATACCCTTCCGATACATAGTGATACATTAAGGCATATTAAAGTAATGAGAATGACTTTTGACATTAGTTTTTCTCAAAACGTTTGTAATTATTACGTATAAATTAAATTTTTGATTATTAATAATAATAAATGGAATTTGCAAGGTCAAGGTCCAACTCTCACATCTCGACACGACAAAAGGCCTGATCAACATCTTGGACAACATCAGATTGTTGGCATTTGCAAGCACTGGACGTAGAGGACACAAAGCACAGCCGCTAACAGTAAGAGATCCCAAGTATGTAGTTACCACTGCTAAAAAAATTGCGTCATGGCTTCTAAAATCAGAGACCACGTTAAAGAGTATCGACGCACTGTATTTCAGTAAACATTGAAAATGAATCAACAGCTTGCTCAAAATTAATCAAGGAAACATCCCTTAAAATATTTACAGTGAAGTGCTTAACAACCGGTATAATCAATTTTGTGGCCTGTCATTGCTTACCGATGACATTGGATTATTAAACCAGGCCAAATTTAAAAAAAAAAAAAAATGGAATTTCGGATTCCTTTTACGCATCAACAGAACGAAAGTGAAGTTTTTTTAAAACTGCTTAATAAAATTTTAAACTGTTTATGCATTTGTAAAAATCAACTCCTGCGTTAAACGGAAAATGAACTATATGTATAAACATTTATTCATTTAAAAAGTTTACTAAGCATAATCACTTATTTTAGCTCGGCAAAAATTTAAAATAATTCAATAAATAGCAAATACATAAATTGCAAAAATAAAGATAATAAGTGAAGTAACAAACATATAGAAGTGAAATTACATACAAGGTTAATAGAAGGACATACAATTTTAGGCCAAAAAGTAGTTCCGGAATTCCGGAATCAATTCCGAAATTGTTTTTTAATAATCTATGATTAAAAATGAAAAATCAAAATTTTACAAAAAACATCAAATTTTTTTTATTTCGTTTACAATATTAGATATTTCTATAATTAATGTATGCACGATACTAAAGCGCACTTACAATATTAGGATAAACACATTTTGTAGAATTAAAAAATTTTATAGAATTTATAAAGTTTATGGAATTTGTAGTAACTTTATAAATTCTTTAAATTTAAAAATTCTTTAAACGCAACAATTTCTATCAATCCTATAAATTCAGTAAATTCTACAAATTCTAAATGTCTAAAAATCCAATAAGTTTTCTTAATTCTATAAGTTCTGTAAATTTGATAAATTTAATAAATCCAATAAATTCCATAAATTTTATAAGTTTTAATATGTCTATAAATTCTATAAATTTTCAAATTTTCTTAGTTTTATAAATTATATCCATTCTACAAATTCTACAAAATTTATAAATTCTCTAAATTTTGTAGGTTCTTTGAGCTCTATTAATTGTTTCATACGTATCGGTTTTATAAATTCTAAAAACTCAAATTTTTCTTGCTTTATAAATACAAAAATTTCGTTAAATCCTATAAACTTTAACAATTCTATAAATTTATTAAATTCTCAAAGTCCTTTAAATTTTATACGATTAAATTCTATGAATAAAATAAAGTTTAAAAATGCAGTAAGTACTTTAAATTCTATAAATCTCTAAATTCTTTTATCCTTATAAATAAATTAAAGTCGATAAATTCTATAAATTTTATAAATTGTTTAAAATTCTACAAAGTCTATAAATATTAAAAATTCTAGTATGTACCGTCTATTTTGAAAGTGGTTTAAGTTCATATTTTGTTGAAATGAGATAATGAAAGAATTGAGAATCAATAAATGAAAAAGTTTATAGGATTTTGAATTTTCTAAGCTACTAAATACGCTATTTTAGCCTCGAAGGGCATTTCCATCTTCCCAAAACTAACGTCCTTTGACGATGCAAAAACGTAAAAAATGAGCAAATTTGTCGTTTCATTAATTTTGAACGTTTTGCTGTCAAAATTAATTAAAAAGATTAGCAATCGGTAATTTTCTAAGTATTAACTTTTTAAAACGATTTGAAGAATTTTGACCATTTTATATCGTCACCCGCGATTTTTGCCGTTTTTGAAGAACTGATCAAATCATGTTTTTTTATTGAAACAACCGCAATGAGCATTCTGGGCCAAGGGACAGGATTATTGAATTCATAAATTATATAATAGCCGCCCGAGTTTGAATTGCTCTCATCAAATTTATAACTGGCATTGGACGAGGAGAAGTTTCTGAATTTGTTTGTTTGAGTTCGAAACCAGATATATGTGTATAGTTATTATGTACTAAGTACCTTTTTTCAATTTAAAAACTAAGAAACAACACAACACGTATTTTGCAGGTGTGTTTTAGAGACCGAAAAAATTAAATACACAAGGCAATTTTCAGGAACGAGCATTTATTGTGAAAAAATTGAAGAATCTTTTTGTTTTTAGCTTGACTTTGAATTTTCAAATTATTAGAGTTTTTATTCATTAAATTAACCACCTTCATAGATTGACCAACATTTCTGGATCCCTTGAATAGTGACTTTAGGAAAGTTTCACTGTAAACAGATTTTTTAGTTCAAGTAAGAACTATAATTACATAAAATTATATTGAAATTACTTAAATTAGTGTCAATAATAGAAATTCATAAATTCCAAATTAATACCGGAGTAAAGTATACCGGAATTCTGAAATTCCGAATTCCGGAATTGGATGCCCTAAGAGAGTTGAGATTCGCACAAAGAAAGAGAGTTGTGTCAAGGACGTGATTTCCGACTATATTCTGAATTTATTAATTCAAAACTGATTAGAATACTTTTCAATTTAAAAATATACATCTATAATTAATATTTTATTTATAACATTTATAACTTTGACCCGCCATTTTGGCATATATATTGCATTTTGTAATATTTTTGATCTTGGCATTTAGGTAATCACCACAAATTTTGGCGCGCAACTCGCCAAAATTCGATTTAATTATCACGAATCACATTTTATCTGTTACAGATGGTCGTGCTCAATCCTAAAATTCTTCAAACCTGTTCAAAATAGACAAGTAATATTCTATATGATTAAGCAAAACATTCAATAAACGACAAAATAAAAATGTATTGACAATATAGGGTGGTTCAATAATTTCGTAGGGGAAATTTTATATTTTAGTACTAAATAACAATCAAAAAACATCTAGGCATTAGTACTTTTCGGTTATTATTTTGGATGTTTTTTTTTTTATTTGTATAGGTTATAAATTTTGTGTCGATACACATATTTTATGTATATGTATACTATCCGTGTGAAGAGCATTGCAAAAATAACAACGAGCTTTGCTGTCGAAACGTACACTTAGTAGAATCAGCCAAACAGGTCTTAATATTTTTTTGCTATATTACATAACAGTAATACCATAAAGCTTTAACCAAAATGCCGTTTGTTTGGCGTTTACATTATTCAATTGTTAGTAAGATGCAGAAAATCATTAAATGTTACATTAAAACGTTAAAGTAAAAATGAAAAATTTAATTTTATATAAAAATTTACAAGTAAGATCGAGTTTGCTTGATATTTTGCAAGCAAATTTTTCGGAAAACATTTATAAACAAGCAACGCAAAAACAAAATAAAACGAGTAAATTCAAAAACGAACAAAATCAAACAAAATGTTTTTCAATTTTTGAAAAATCAAACAAAAACAAAAAATTTATTGTGGTTTTTCGATTAGACTCGATTTAGCTTGTTCCGTTCTCTGGTGTAGTGTAAGTTATTCAAAAAAACTGAAATGGAAGTACGTTAAATAAAAACAAATGCACCCATACTTTAAATATTAATTATTATACATCTTAGCGAGCTGTGAAATGACACTTTTGTTTTATACTACATTGATGATACAAAATAAAAGATTAATTTTGAAATTGTTTAATCGATGTGCTATATTTAGTATTGCTCATGCTGCTGCTGCGTTTGGTTATGCGGGGAGCGGGGCATATAGGAAACAAAAACTGCAATAATGATAAACAGATTCGAATGCAATTTTTTAAAGATACGCACAAGGAAGAAGCCGCAGCTTCCCAACTGCTATGATTTTACAGTCAAAATAGCGCCTTTGTCTAATAGAACCGTCCTATTTCATTTAGTTCAAATCAGCGATGCCGCACTTTGCTTTGTTCACCTGGTCTGCCGTGATCATTCACAAAAGTCGAAATATGGAATCTTCTACAATTGCCATGCATGAGTAAAAAAATGTAATAAAGAATTTTTATTTTTGAAGTTCACAGCCGAGGCGCCTGGTCGATAAGCACTTAAATCGTTAGAATGGTTTAAATAACATTTCTAACAGTTTTAAATACATTTCCAGCACTAGTCATCATTTATATGATTAGTTATTTAATAATCGAATATATGTGAAAATTTATTATTTCATATCATAAAATTATTCTAATTACGTTATATCAAAATTTTGAATTTGATTTTCGAAAATTCGAATTTAAAGAGTGGTTGGAACATATCTTGTATATTTATCCCATGTATGAACCAATTTGAAATAATATAAAAACAAAACAAACATAATGAGAAAGACCAAACTAACGAGAAATGATAGAAAAGGGATGCAAATAATTTTAATAAAAATGAAACAGATTGATTAGTGTGGGGGCACAGGGGCTACTTAGTTAGAAACAAAACAATATTCAAAGACTTTTAAAAATATACTCCCACATTTGTCTTTGCTTTTTTAAACACACTGTTGAATAGAAAAAGTAATCAAGATACATATATTTGTCCCCTAGTTTTGCAATGATTTGAAGTTTTTTAGTTTTTGTTTTTGTTATCAACGAAATTATTCATATTGGTTACATAAGCCAGTAGAAGTTTTATTTTGAATTTGTGTGATAATTAAAGTGTGATCTTTAAGGTTATTAAATTCGTTGAATTATTTTTGGATCGTGTAGTGTTATCATTTGGGAAGTTGGAAGATTGTGATAATGTGGTAGAGAATTTATTAAACATTTCTTTCAATCAACGCAACTTCGATGAACAGTTGGCGATTATAAAACAAATAAGACCAACGCCTGATTTATCTATGTTAAGTACCAAAATTAAAGCATGCACACGTCGATTTTCGAAAGTTCGTTACGAAAAACTATCGTGACTTTGACTTACGAGTTGTGCCATATTAAATGTAATTTTTTGTTGTCCATATCTTATGTTTTCTCTATAGAAAAAAATGTGTGGATGAAAAATTTTTTGTTGACATTAATAACTTTTCGAAGACCATCAAACGATATGAACAATCGCAAAATCATTTCAACAATGTAAAACCATTGAAAACACTCGGGAGAGTGCAAATTGAAAATTTAATAAGAAAGTGAAAAAAAATAGGAAAATCGTTGCTGCTTTAATTGACACCGTTTGTTTCTTGAGAATTCAAGGGCTCGCGTTCAGAGGGAATGATTAATCTGATGATTCAAATAATCGCGGTAATTATATCGAACTTTTACAATTATTATTGCGGCACAATTCTTTGTTATCGAATCATTTAGAAACATCAAAGGGTTTGACATTCAAAATGATTTGATAACATCTAGCACATCGCTAATTAAAAAGCAAATACAAAAGGAAATCGATTCATCGAATTTTATTGGAATTATTTAAGACGAGAGCTTAAACGTCACCAGAAAATCTCAGCTCGCGGTAGTTCTACGTTATGTAGATGAAATTGGCAATTTACTAGCTGATTTATAGATGTTTCTTCCGATCGAAGTGCAGATGGTCTCTCAAAATTTGAAATCGAGTTTTTAAAAAAACATAAAGTCGAGAAAAACCTAATTTATGACGGCTAAGTTATGCTGGTGCTGCAGTAAAGTCTGGGAGCTTCAAAGGGCTGCAAGCAAAAATTAAAAAAAATTCCGTCAGCCATTGCTTTGCACACAAATTAAATTTGGTTCTCTCTCTAAGTTTAAGTGGATTAGTTGCCTTTTCTAACCATTCATCGACTCGGAGTTTTGCTTTTGATTAAATTGTTAAATGAAAACTACCTTGAACTTCTCCAACAAGGGGGAAGTTTAATGGGAGGATAGATGTAATGTTAAAAAACAAACTAAGTAAAAAATGCAAAAATAAAAACCGTTTGCATAATAGATCAGTTTTTGTTTTCAGTTTTTTTGGTGTAAAGTGTGCACTCACATATAGCTTATTCAAAATATTATAAACAACAAGAGATTCATGATCATTACTAGCATAATTTTAAAAAATAGTTTAGATTAGAAAGAAAAAACATCAAATTTTTAATTTTCTTGTATTGTATACAAGCTGGGTTCGAAGGTGATAATAATTTTGATAGAATTAGCTATAAAAAGACTTGTTAGCATTAGAGTAATAGCAAGTCAAAACAATCCTGTATAAATACGTGCATCATGCAAGGGAATAAAATGTTTTTAAAATTATTTGTGTTTAATGTGTTACTGTGTGGTGTATTTTGCCAATATTACAATCCAGATTCAGTGATTTCCTACGAACTTCCGGATGGTGATGCAAAAAGCTTAAATATAACAATAAATAATTCATCGTACTACCAATTTGAAATTAAGTTGAAGTGCTACAATTACGATTCGTTAAAATTTTTTGAAGTACGTTTAGGCGGGTCCAAAGGATTTGCGTTACGTAATGGGCTTACAATGGATTTTAATAAGTGTTTCAATAACGCAACAGATAATGAAAATTATAATTATGGCTTAAATATGTGGTTAAATAGTTTACCATATTTTAAAACCCAATACATTATTGGATATCCTTTAACAATACAGTTGAACGAATATGCAGAAGTGAATAGTGATGTGTTATTTGAGAATTTGGATTTTGGAAAATTTAATACGGTGACATTTAAAAATGTGGGTTTTATTTCAAGTAAATTTTTGAATCAGTTACAGTGTAAAAACTGTAGGTTTGATAATAATGGTCGCATCGATTTTAATGAATTTCCTAACAATAACACAAAGACAATCTGGCTTCAAACAAGTTTTAATAAATTGATTAATTTCAAACCTGAAAATTTAAAAAAATTTGTTGGACTAATAACGTTAACAATAAACGATTTTGATCTGGATGATTATAATTCATTAAATGTACCGGACTTATTTAAGCACAATGTGAACATCACGGAAATTAAATTTGAAAATTCAAAAGGAAAAATTACCCTACATGAGCAAGTATTTCGTGGACTAAAGAGTATTCAAATAATATTTTTAAATGGGATGCAATTGGACAACATTCCAAATGAGTTGTTTAAAGATTTGCCGGATCTAAATGCTGTATTTTTGTCATCGAATAACATAAAGGCTGTGAATCCTTCTATTTTCCAGACAAATAAGAAATTTTCGTTTCTTTCAATTACTGATAATCCATTTTACACAGAGTTAGTTAGTCAAAATTGTTTGCCAAATATAACACTAAAATTTTATTATTATTTTTCAGACCACATGACAAACTGGAATCGTTTGATTTGGGTGGCGATGAGCCTCGCCTAGAACTAAGCAATTTCACAGCACATTCATTCGATTTAATGGAGCAATTGATCAAATTTCCTAATGTAACCTACGTAACATTCCAATCATTCCTCATTAATAATTTTAATTTTGAAGACTTCACAAAAATACAGTCGGAGCGTGCCACCGTATTAGACACTACAATTCATAGCGGTAAACCTGCTCTCGATTTGGAATACATTAAATCGCATGGAAATATTATTCAATCAAAATTCGATATAAAAAATCAATTGAATACACTAATTCGTATAGAATTTGCTGGAGATGCTATGTGCCACGATTGTACCATGATTAAGTATCTGCTTCCCCATGATCTTAAACGTTACTATGATCGTCCAGGATTTTATTTCAACGAAAGTCGATTATTCGTCGAATTTTCAATACCCGATTCATGTAATCGTCTCGAAAAGAAATTTGATCAAACATTCACTGAAAATTGTCCCGAAATTTGTGGCTGCAAATTCAATCCATTAACAGAAAAAGTTAAAATCTTTTGTAATAATAAAAATTTAACGGAAATCCCACATATTCCGTACCCCCAGCAATACAACAATCTTCGTGGAATTGATTTACATATTGAAAACAATTCGTTAAGTGTTTTAACATCGGAAAATCAGGATGCCAACGTTTGGAAAAAGCTTTCGACTCTTAATTTAAAAAATAATAAAATCGAAACTTTACCGACTGACGATGCGGATCTCTTAATCAATGTTTGGGCCTTAAACCTTTGTGGCAATCCAATATTAGGAAATGATACGCAATTTGTACAGCCAACTCTGGCGTCAGGTTATAATTACATGAATAGCTTTTTTTGTAATGCAGATGATGAACTTCAACGGGTGGTGGACTACATACAAGAAAAAGAATCAAGCGAACTTGATGAACTTTTGAATAGTTTAAAGTGTGAGTAAATATGTTGTTGTACATTTATGAGTCAACAGTTTGTGTTTCTATTTATGCGACAATACGTAAAAAGAACTTGCTTTGTACAAATTATTTCAATAATAAAATATTTAATCCTTTAATGTTTTTATTGGAAAATGATACAATCTGGGTTGAATTTTTTTATTACTTTGTTATTAACAGTTAAACTTAAAGGTAAGTTGGTTGCCTGTAATCAAATATTTCATAGAACACCCTTTTTTTCCTGAATAAAAATAATTTTTAAGGCCCCTTCATAACTCAGTTAAATCTTGTACTCTTTCCGGATTTGGTATTTTGCACCTGAGACAAACTATATGTATACATTTATGATTTTATTACATATTTGTAAAATTTGGAAAGTTTTTGTATTAGCTTATTGAAAACGCCAATTATTGCACATACGACAAAAATTAGAAGCAAACTACAGTTACTTTTTTTCCTTAATATTGGTTTGTCGTACGCAATAGTAATGCGTTCTAGATAAACAAACAACATTTTATCTACGTCGCTCGTTATCGAAAATCACATTAACAGTCCAATTCTGACGTTAAGACTCTTAAGACCGTAAGACTTAGCTAAGACCCATTTAGCAAATTTTTTTTTTAAGGCGAAAGTCTTGGCTGGGTTGTGAATACGGTGTAAGGATCCAGGGCTCTAAAGGATATCCACTATCTTAGCCAATTAAGCCATCAAATGCTGGAGGTGCTGCAATTCCTACATTGATGCAATCGATAGCACCAATCACACCTTTTATCCCGAATTTTGTGTAAAACCTGCAACAATTAATTACAGTATTTATTTATTGATTAAAATTCGATAAACTTGATTAATAATTACCCTTCTTTTATTAAATTTTTCTGTTCCTGCAATTCAAAAATTTTTATTTTTGCAGCCTATTTTTTAGTAATTAATTTACATATGTAATTAATGTTACGAGACACGCTCGGCTGACTCATTGGCAAGAAGTAGTTCGCTGCAACCCATTTTTGGTATGATCTATGGCCCAAGAAATGTAACGTATGATAACACCTACGAATTTATATAATTTTGAATATATAGGGTTTTCCAATAAGAGTGATATGATTTCTTTAAAAAAAAAAACACACTAATTGTTAAGGAAATTTAAATGTTTTTTATTTAATGTGAAGTACAACCGATACAATTAAGTTCTGAAATGGCCTCCACGACTTCTTCTGCAGGAACGAATTCGATGAACCCAATTTTCGAGCACTTTTTCCACTAAATCAAGTCGTATGTCATGAATAGCACGTTCAATATTGACTTGTAAAGCTTGAAGAGCGTTTGGCTTATTGCTAAAGACCAATGATAGTCTAATGTCTAATAAATAGTCTAATGGTGTTAAATCACAACTTCTTGGAGGCCATTCAATATCACAATTTCTTGAAATAATCGAATCTCCAAACTTTTCTCGCAATAATTCAATTATTGCACGTGCTGTGTGGCACGTAGCCCCGTCTTGTTGAAACCAAATGTTGTCAAGATCAACTTCTTCCAATTTTGGCCATAAAAAGTTGGTTATCATCGATCTATACCGATCTCCATTGACAGTAACGGTGTTACCAGCTTCATTTCGAAAAAAAATACGGGCCGCTGATTCCACCAGAACAAAAACCACACCAAACTGTCAATTTAGGTGAATGTAATGTTTTTTCATGAATAATTTGTGGATTTTCTTCGCACCAGAATCGACAGTTTTGTTTATTTACCGCACCACTCAGATGAAAGTGTGCCTCATCGGAGAAGATGATTTTCTTAAAAAAATCGTTATCGTTTTCAAGTTGTTCCAAGGCAAAATCAGCAAATTCACGACGTTTACGGTGGTCCAATGGCTTCAGTTCTTGAGTGAGAACAATTTTATACGGATGCAAACCCAAATCCTTTCTCAAAATCCGCCAGGTTGTGGTTTGAGACACTCCCAATTCTTGAGAACGTCTTGGAATCGACAAATTAAAGTCTTCCGCCACACTTGCCTGAACGGCAGCAATATTTGCATTACTTCGAGCGTTTCTTTGTCTTATTGGCACTTGAACATTATGTAAAGAAAATGTACGCTCAAAATTTTCAACAATTCGACGAATAGCGAGCACACTTGGACGATTATTACGACTATAAAATGGCAAAACCGCACGAAATGTTGCAATTGGAGAACGATTATTTTGATAATAAAACTGAATAATTTGTAAACGTTGTGCTTGTGTATATCTCACCATGATGAAATTGTAAACATTACTGAATACAATGAAACAAAAAATGACAGATCATGATATATTACAAATGGTCGAAACGTCACTTAAAAATCATATCATTCCTATTGGAAAACCCTATATAATAATATTATGCTAAACATACCCTAAACGCGAATGGAATATCCGATGACTCATTGTTGTGTGGTTCCACCTCTTCGATTAACCTCTCGGCGATTACTTTTGGAAGGCGGAAATATGCTCTAAATACGCTTTCGCCTATTTCGAAAGGATTAGCCATATCCCATAAGTACCGGATGTGTTCTCCTCGATTTGCTCTAAAGAAGAAATATATTTATTCAATATAACATTCAACGAATATATCGTTTGCTTAAACTCTAGAAAACTTACTTTTCTTCCTCGCTTAATGCAAGAGTTAGCGCCTGCAGCATTAATTCCATTTTTAAATCGGCTCCTTAAAAAAATAAATAAAAAATTATAAATGGCTTGTGTTTTATAATTGTTTTATTATACGAGCACAGAATATATATAAACAGAACAATATCTTCTATAGCGCTTTAGTCCTAAGCTGGTGAACAAATATTTTCGTTATTGTTTGTTTCGACTGATTTTGATTTAGAAAAGATAGAAAAACCATTTTATATGCAATCAATGAAACAAAAAAAATTACAAAAATGCTTGTACCCACCTCTTTCTATTGATAAATAAAAATCAGTACAATTTTAAAACGAAAGAGAAATCTTTACACTTTATAATGTGCTTAAAAGAGATAGACATTCGTGAATAATTTTTGATTTTGGTCTAGTTAGCTTTGCGAAACTTTAAAATCATATCAAAGAAATAACAAAAAGAAAACTTGCAACTCCCATATGGTTGTGTATGAGTTTGTGTAGCATTTCTAATTTATTTGCATTGGTCCTTTGTTTATTTGTTGATTTGATTTTAAAGTTTCGCAAAGCTAACTAGACCAAAATCAAAAATATTTCACGAATGTCTATCTCTTTTAAGCACATTATAAAGTGTACAGATTTCTCTTTCGTTTTAAAATTGTACTGATTTTTATTTATCAATAGAAAGAGGTGGGTACAAACATTATTGTAATTTTTTTGTTTCATTGATTGCATATAAAATGATTTTTCTATCTTTTCTAAATCAAAATCAGTCGAAACAAATAATAACGAAAATATTTGTTCACCAGCTTAGGACTAAAGCGCTATAGAAGATATTGTTCTGTTTATATATATTACACACTTCAAACTTACCAGCTAATTTAATTTTTATAAAATTCTATTTATTATATTTATCGCTTATAAAATTTCACGGCACTTTTTATTCAACAAAATGTCAAATTATGATGCTTAAAACCGTCAAATTTGTCGATACTACGTAAGACCGTGTTTTAAGATAAGTGACATCGGTGACTACGTGCAGAATACCAAATAGGTCTTAACTAAGACGCGAGTACTAAAATAAAAAGAAAGTCTTACATAAGACGATTTTTTAGTCTGTGACTGTGCGTCAGAATAGGCCTGTTAATCAATATGAAAATCACGCAATGACGATTTTTGTAATTTCAAAGTTGTTTTTGATTCAGTTTTACTCAATAGTGTACATCATTGTTTGAAATTCTTCTACATACTTTGATTTGATAATTTTGTCGTATTTAAATTTACGAAATACATAATTAAATTAAATTAGATATTGGATTGAAGCATGAGTGGGTGCCAGTTAAATCGAAAAGTTATCGACTTGAAATCATACTAGAATATATTGCGTATTTTGACGTCTTTGTTTTCAAATCAAAATTTCAATGTGATGACACGCGTCACGAAATTGACGTACATATTTACAAAATTTATTTGATTAAAGCAATGTCTCTTTACAGCGGCAAAGGAAAGGGGGTTGCGAAGGCTGAGCCACCCCTCTCCCTGGGTTGCACATATTATAACATCATTACATGGTGATGTGTTGATCCACCCAAAATAATTTATAATTCGCATAAGGCAAATGATCATTACATTTTAACATATTTTTGATTCTTCACATAAAAGAAATGTAAACAAAGCGGGGCATAATATTACCCGTGATTTTTATAGATCTCTGTAGACCTTTTTCCAGATTAAGTCGAAATTAGATTACTTACAGGATTTCAATACTTTGGTCTTTGTTATCAACATAAAGATCGTGTTACTTTTATGGATTAGTTTGTTGCGCATCTTTTGTGTCGCGCATACCTGATCAATGACTTCTTGTATGCTTGTTCATGAATTGGTTGAGGCATGATACTTTTGATATTATATATTGAACAATTCTGAACCACTCTTGATATATGCTACATTGCTACCCCTCATCATTATTGATTTTTGTTTCTCCTCACTTACTGGCATCAATTGTGAATTGGTTTCAGCTTCTTAATTGTGTGATATGAGAAGAAAAAAAAAAGAACGGCTATTGTTATCAACTGAGCGTATAATTACCAAATGTTAAGCTCTGATTTGTGCTATGAATTATACGAGCTAATGATTGGTGCAAAGAAATGAGGTGATATGGACCATGTGCTTTGGGGAGAGTATAGGTCATTGTTTTCTTTTGTGGGAGATGTGTTCGAGATCGGCGTAACGTAATTGCAATGGCGTCATGAGCGAGAGATTCGGATATAAATTTTTTTTGGATAATGAAAAAATAGAAGAACGGTCAGTCCAGGGGGTCAATTCTCGTTCTGTGAAAAGTACAATGAAAAGTATTTTCAGTGAGAAATATTGATTTCTGATTCATGTTTCATGAGAAGGAAAAAAATGACGTCAAAATCTTCTCATATGAAAAAAACTTTCTCGCCGAGTATTTTGGTCGTGGGAATATAAATGAATATGGAAATTCAGTTTTATAACACCTAAATTTACAATTTTAATGTTAAATATGCAACCAAACTATAATACTAGTCACTTTAAAACTAATTTATAAGAAAATTTAGTAAACAAATTTCAATTCGTTTAAGAAAAATACTTAAATAATTAGTTTCGTTTAGTTTAAATAAAATTTTATCCATTTTAGTAATTTATTTTCTATTTTGACAAGCAATGACGAAAACTGGTTTAACTCTCTATTTACCTCTCTTTGAGAGAGTGATTAAATCTAATTACAAATTATAATCTCTTTTAACATTTATTTAGCTATTATTTACACCATTTACCTAGCGCACCTAGCGGAAATATATATGAAACTTTATAAAATATGTTTTGCTGTGTAGTATTCAGCGTTCTTTTTCATTTGGACAACGAGAATCGCATATTGCTGTTGCGTGAAAAGATACTAATGAGAAAGTCGTAATGGAAACCAAATGGAAAGATTTTTTTCATTCCATTTTTTCATGGAACGAGAATTGACCCCCAGTCTGGAGCTTAAGTTTAAGCAGTCGTTTGTAAATTAGTAGTTACTTCTTTAAATTGATTCTTTTTTTTGTTTTGGTCTCAAGTAAGACTGTGAATTGAGTATATTCATTTTTTTTGGTGAAGTTTGTGTTTATTTTTTTTTTTTGTTTTTATAAATGAAAAACAAGAATCTTGAGTAGTGCAATATATTCTGCCTATGGGGATATATGAGAATATATATGTATATCTAATTTTTTTTTTTAACAAAAACAAAAAAAAAACTGTACATTGATTTTGGTGAATTAATTAAAATAATTGTAATTAGTAGTTCTGTGGGGTTATGAATTTTTTTCCCTATAGGTATAAACAGAACAAGAGCGTCGACGACGAGCGATGACGCCTGTCAAATTAAAATACACAGAAATCATACGATGCTAACAGAACCAATATCGCTGGCGACGACGACAATATCGCCGAACTTTTTTTAGAATCTATTTCTAATTTTTTAGCCGGCGATACAATCTTGCCCACTGTTTTTTATATTTTTAAGTAGAATACGATAGCTGTCATATTATTAACCATTTTTTTCAATCAATTCTTTAATAAAACGGAAAATCTATACCCACCAACGTCTTCTTGGCAATATTAAATTATAATATTCATATGCCAAAAACACAAAATTTAGGTAATGTCGTTTGTTGTTATTTTTTTATCGCCATGCGCTAGTTACATAATGGCACAATCCGCATCCGCTCTTAAATAAAATAAGTAATCGGATCAGCACAGGAAACACACGACCATTGTAATGAAAAACGTTTATATAAGCATAAAAGATAATTATGCCAAGTTATTAATGAAAAACGTCGATATAAGCATAAAAGATAATTATGCCAACTTATTTTTCTTTTTATAAAACACCAGAATATATTTGACTGTAAAACGAAGAAGGTTAAAATAAATAAAATAAATTTGTTATTGTAAGAAAAATTAAAATCGCGACTGAAGTTTTTATTTAATTTTTTTATACCCTGAACCTCAAACAATAACTGGCGCAGCCGGTAGTGGATACTTTTCGAGTATTCATATACAAAAAAAAAAAAAAGTGAAAACGTGGAAAAAATCGGTTTCGGAAAAGTATTGTCGAGTTGGACAAAACACGCGGTTTCGTTTTAAAGACATTACAAGTGAGAAAAAAAAAGTGTTGTGGAAAGTTGAACTGTTTAATAAAGCGTTTGTTATCACCGCTAATAGCTATTTCTTTTTCTTAAATTAATATTGAGTGATACTCCTTTTAAACAATATTACAAACGAAAAAGTGCCAAATAAAATGTACAAATAAAGTGTAATAAAATCAACAATCAACACTTAAGAGCCGGAAAATCATGAACGTTATCACACCCTTCCTAATTGCAGTTACGTGGTAAGTGCGAATTTTTGTTATTTTTTGGTCAATCCTAGATATTCATAAAAACCGCCATACTACTTTCCATTAATATTGGATTGAATATATCTCTCAAAAGAAAAATGGTCAAAATCCATAAATTCTGACGCTCAGGAATCTGTACATGTGTATACAGGCCTGAAATAGTTAGGAAAAGTTTGAAACAAGATTTATAATATTGAAACAGTGAAGTGAAGACATACTAAAATAAATAAAATATATTTTCGTATAAAAAAAAAAAATAAGTAAAAAATTTTTTTTCCCCGATCATTGATTAATAATAAAAAGCTAGAAATTAGGGAATAATAGACTAGATTATATGAGTGAAAACTACAAAAGACAATTAGAGGATATAACAAATTTAATAAGAAGCCTATCTCTAAAAAAAAAAACAATGGCTGAACCCGAACAAGTTACCAAATTAAACTTAGTACTGAATGTTTTTAAATTACCTGACCCTATCAAATCATTACCTACATTCTCTGGAAAAAATAATACACTCCATGAATTCATAAAAAATGTTGATGAAATTATAGATCAAACCGAAAGAATAATGTGAGTAGGTCAAACACCCGTCAATTTTAATCGACGAAGCGGATAGTGTCTTAACCACGTATGGGACCAACGTAAATTGGGCGGAAATAAAGGCTAACCTCATATCACATTACAGTGACAAGAGGAATGAGACTTCGCTAATAAGGGACCTACATACAATATATCAGGGAGAGGACACTATCGAAATTTTCTACGCAAAAATTATGGAAATTCAATCCGCAATAATAAATTGCGTAAGATTGTCCAATTCAGATGTAATAGTCAAAACAACGAAAGAAGGTTTATACAGAGAAATGTGCTTATCGACATTTCTCGCGGGTTTAAAAGAACCCTTAGGATCAAGTATACGATCCAGAAATCCAACGACCATCTCAGACGCATTCAATTTATGCCTACGAGAACAAAATATGTACTAGATTAGGAATTACAAAAACGTGCTCAGTAACGCACATTTCGTTCAAACAAAACATTTTCAGAGACCATTACTATATCCTAAGCCCCTGAATCAAAATACTTACTATAATCACAAACCATTCCCTTTTAGGCCTCAAGGTCAACCTATATTCAGTTCACCACCTTTTCGCCAAAATTTTGGACAACCAAATCCAAAACCCTTACCACCACTACCCAGGCAACAACCTCCTCCAATCCCGAACAGAAACAACAGAATTGAACCAATGGACACACAATCTCACATAAACCAATTTAGACAGACAACTAGCTTCCAACCGAATACTTCCCAAAAATTTAATTTCCAACAAATAGGACACCCAAGATTCCAATCCAGAGAACTATTTAACGCTGAACAATATGAAGACCAAAATACCTAATATTACGAACAGTTCGAGGAACAAGCAAATTATCTTCCAGACCTGGATGGGTATCAACCACCTAATGAAGAAACTAATCCAGAAGTTAGCCCCGAAGGATCCGACGAACAGGTTTTTCGGCAAGTTGCCTCAGAAAACCAATCGGATATATAAATTCCCATTCTACAAATAAACCAATGCTGCCCTATATTGAAATAACGGTTAATCCTACACTAAAATTAAAATTCTTGATAGACACGGGATCCGATTCTAGCTACATAGATCCCAAGTTTATAATACCATCAAAAATAAAAATAATAAAACCTTTGTTCGTAAAAACCCTCTTCAAGGAACACGAAATAAACCAACAAGTCATAGTTCCAGGCTTTCCCGAATTCAAGACAAAGGAACCATTACCCTTCTACCTTTCTAAATTTCACCAATACTTTGATGGATTGATAGGTTTAGACCTAATCAAACAATTAAAAATAAAATTAGATTTCCACAAATCAGTATTGGAAACTGATAAAGTCACCATTCCTTTCATATATAGACCCAATTATACATCTCCAATCCATAAAATTCCTCCACGGAATAGAATTCTCATCCCTATTCCAGTATAGATGTAAAAGAAGGAGATCTGTATATTAAACCCGTTCAAATAAATTCTCAAACAATTATCCCCGAGGGAATTTATAACGCAAGAAAATGTAATGTTGTAAATTTCTCTAATAAAGAGCAAACCGTTATATTCGAACAACCAATTAACTCTGAACCAATAACCAATTATAAATTGGAAATAAATCATTCCTCAATTTACAAAGATTCTCCAAATATTCAAGATATCAGGGACCTAATTAGAACTAGTCACCTGAACTCCGAAGAAAAATCAGCAATTGAGAAATTATGTCAAGATTTCGAGAGTATTTTTCAAAAAGAAGATCAAGATTTAACATTTACCAATGCGGTAAAACACTCTATTGATCTTAAACAAGAAAAACCTATTTTTACTAAATCCTATCGCTATCCTTACATACATAAGGAGGAAGTAGAAAACCAAATCTCTAAAATGCTTCAAGACGGGATAATTCGGCCATCATTTTCCCCATGGTCCTCCCCAATATGGATTGTGCCAAAGAAGAGTGACGCTTCTGGCAAAGTAAAATGGCGTTTAGTCGTGGACTATCGCAAATTGAATGACCACACCATTGATGACAAGTATCCTTTGCCAAACATCAATGAGATTTTGGATAAACTAGGGCGATGCAATTACTTCACTACGCTAGATTTAGCATCTGGTTTCCACCAGATTGAACTGAATCCCAAAGACATCCCCAAAACTGCTTTCACAGTGGATTTTGGAAACTATGAGTTTGTAAGGATGCCTTTTGGCCTTAAAAACGCTCCATCAACCTTTCAAAGGGTTATGGATAACGTTCTGCAAGGACTTCAAGGAAAGTCTTGCCTTTGTTACATGGATGACATAGTCATCTTTAGCTCATCCCTTCAAGAACACATCGCAAACCTAAAACAAGTGTTCTTGAGATTAAAAAATGCAAATCTGAAAGTGCAATTGGACAAAAGCGAATTTTTGCATAAAGAATTAGCATTTTTGGGCCATATCATATCTGAGGATGGTATTAAACCAAACCCAGAGAAAATAAAATCAGTAAAAAATTTCCCATTGCCTAAAACAGAAAAGCAAATAAAATCCTTCTTAGGGTTATTCGGCTATTATAGGAAATTTATAAGGAATTTTGCCGATATAACTAAGCCATTAAAAGCTTGTCTTAGAAAAGACAAAAAGATAGTGTTAAACGAAGAATATATCAACTGCTTTAATATGTGCAAAGAAATTTTATTTAATAATCCAATTCTTCAATATCCAGACTTTGAAAAAGAATTCATAGTCACCACAGATGCTAGCAATTTTGCTTTGGGTGCTGTACTTTCCCAAGGAGAAATAGGGAAAGATCTGCCCATCTGCTATTCTTCAAGAACACTGAATACTTCCGAAACAAATTATAGTGCAACAGAAAAAGAACTTCTGGCAATAGTTTGGGCCGTTAAACAGTTCAGACCATACCTTTACGGTAAACGCTTCAAAATTGTAACGGACCACAAACCATTCCAATGGTTAATGAATCTAAGAGAACCAAACTCCAAATTGGTCAGATGGAGGCTAAAATTAGAAGAATATGACTATGAAGTAATTTACAAAAAAGGCATATTAAACAGTAATGCAGACGCATTATCTAGAATAAGCCCGGAAATCAATGTAACCACCATAACATCCGATCAAAGTGAATCTGAAGGATTCCCAGGAGGCGACTCCGATAAGGAATCTAGGAATTACCATTCACGCAACAGAAACCCCCATAAACGAATTCAAGAGCCAATTAATCATTAAATTCGAAACAACACCAAATGAATATAGGGAGTCCCACAAAATTATTTTCAAAAATAAACAAAGAACTACCATAATTATATCAAAAACCAATAGATTTTTGGATACTATCATAGACCATATAATTAAAGCCCATATTTCTCCGACAGGCATCACCGCGATAGCATGCGATGATGAATTTCTTGAAAACTTCCAATCTAAATTGAAACTTTCTCCTTTCACACCAACGAAATGTAAAATTCTGCGAACTAATATTTTGTTAACGGACATAGAAGATCTAAAACAACAACAAATACAGATACATAAAATTCACCTAGCAGGGCAACACCGCGGTTCCGAAGAAAATCATCTCATTATCGAATTATACAACAATACGTTAACAAATGCCATACCTGCCTAGCAAAAAAATATGACAGACTAAATAAGGAAACCCAACTAGAAATAACAGGAACTTCAACCAAACCATTAGACATACTTCATATGGACACATTTCATATTGAAGGAAGGAAATTTCTCACAATATTAGATAAATTCTCAAAATACGGACAAGCAATACCGATAACGGACGGAACAAGTAACAGTACTCTAAAAGAACTGAAAAATTATATATCAATACATGGCATACCTCGAAAAATTGTAACCGACAACGGAAGTGAATTCATATCAAACAATTTTAAGTCCTATTGTTCAAGCAAAGATATCGAACTACATTTTACAACCCCAGGTAATTCAACTGGAAACTCGCCTGTGGAGAGATTCCACTCAACTCTGATAGAAATCTACAGAATTATAAAGAATACTTGTACGAACCCAAACACAGATATTGACGAATTAATGACGGACGTAATAATAACATACAACAATACAATACATTCCACCACGAAAATGACTCCCTTAGAACTAAAAAACGGACATCATTCAAAATTAACAATATTTCCTAAAACCAACCAAGACAAGACATTAGAGGAACAAGTACAAGAACGTAACAACCGATATAAAGAACTTTGCGAAGAAATTACCAAACGAATGCACGACCGAACAAGGTAAAAGTCGTACAAAGAATAAACAAAAATAGGGTACCCCCAAAATCGATACATCCTAACGATATTATTTACGAAAAAATAAAGAAACAACGAAATAAAGACCTCCCACGCTTTAAAAGACATACGGTCACAAAAAACAATAAAATAACCATCACCAATGACCAAAATAAAAGAATCCATAAGAATAAAATAAAACGAATCATTCCAGGACCATCACAACAACCAACAGCCAACTAATAGAGGTAACTGACTACTCCAATAACAACGGCATCATACCAATACAATTAGGTAACGCAAGAATTATTCAAGACTATACAAAATTGCTACATATATAATTAACGTAACAACATACGATCCACTAATACGAGGAATCAAAGAAAACTTAGCTAAACAACGAGAGATCCTCGAAAGCCATTTACCACTCGGTAATTTGAGCACACTATTTACTACACTCTTCAAGATAATAACCAATAAAGCATCCATATTGAACGATACATTAAAGCATATCAAATTAGGACAGGTAAACAGATCAGGAAAATAAATCAATGCTACATTCAGAAACCTACCTGGCATCGATTATACGATAATACAGAACGCGTGCAATGACATACACGGAAAATCTGACAAAATTAACGATCAAATTAGTTTGAATAATGAAATGCTAAAGCGATTTAGAGACATAGAGGATGTAATATATTCAGAATTAAAATTAATACACGGAACAATAATAAAATTTGGAAACACAACCCAAGACAAATTACAAACTTACACTTTTGAGCAAATCTTACTTAACACTGAATACAACATAGAAAGATTACAAAGACATTTGGACGAAATATTACATACAATAACACTAGCTAAACAAGGTTATATCTCACACTACATAATGGCAACAGAAGGAGCGGAAATTATTATTAATCAATTACGAGAACAAGATATACAAATTACTTCGAAACACCAATTATATCAATTTTTAGATATTACAACAATTTTTGAAAATCAATTAATAATATTCATTGTTTCAATACCAACATTTTATAGAGATATTTTCAAACAATATTATATAATTCCAATAACAATAAACCGAACATTTTCTATTCCTATTCAAAACCACTATATCACACTAAATGACCATAAAATACAATATTCAAACGAACCGTGTAAACAAATAAACTACGAATATTACTGCAAAGAACACAACGTTCAGCCAACCAACGCTGATTGTATTGCCAACATCATATTAAACATCCAAGCACCATGTCATCTGATCAACAGACCAATAGAGGAATCAATCTTCCAAATATTCTCGCAATACCTCATCATCAATAAAATAAATAATACGGAATATAGTACCACTTGCGGTAAGCAGGGAACCCGTTACTTTAAAAACATAAAATTAATAAAATTCATCAACTGTTCAATCACAATTAATGGAACAATATATCAAAATAAAATGCAACACTTTAATGAAGATTTAATACAGTTACAACCATTTCACGAAATAATAATAAAGAATATTTCCACACCAATTGATCTACCTCAACTAAATTGGTCAATCAGCAACATAGAAAGTTTAATCAAAGTGCAGAATGCAAGAATTCCAGATATCCATCATCACTTATACTGGATCATATCAGCGATTGTAATATTCACAATTCTAACTTACCTGGTCATATGGAGATACTACCCAAACGGCAATCCATGTGCCGGGAACTCGAATTTAAAAATTTCATCAAATCATCAGCTACCCAGTAATGATTCCTCAAATACTGAGGACAGTATTTCTCTTAGGGGGGAGCAGTTACATAATGGCACGTGTCCGATTATTGCACAATCCGCATCCGCTCTTAAATAAAATAAGTAATCGGATCAGCACAGGAAACACACGACCATTGTAATGAAAAACGTTTATATAAGCATAAAAGATAATTATGCCAAGTTATTTTTCTTTTTATAAAACACCAGTACAGCGATTTTGGTCGCAAAATGAGGATTCATTTGAGGATTACCGGAAGGCAATAGTATTGGTAAATTGTATTGGTGTTGAATGTGCATTTTTTCTTTCAATTTTTCGTTTAATATGATGCAAATAAGAGAGATAAAATGACGCGAGTAATGGGGATAACATGATACAAATAAGAGGAATAAGCTCAAAAGAGAACGATTGATGTATTAAATATTGAGGGGACTGAGATAGAACAACAAATTTCGAAATAAAAAAAAAAATTAAAAATATTTACGACTACGAAGTACGAAGCGAGACTCAAAATAAAAAATATTAACCAAAAAAAAAACAAAAAAGTTAGAAAACAAAATGATTTTGCTTATTTGGTTTAGTATTGTGTTGCAACTCATGATGGTCGGTTGCTATGCTATACGATGTTATGTCCGAGGATGGAGAAATTTTATTGTGGCATATACACAGCAAATAAAAAAGCGAGATGTAATGTAAATTCAATAAGAAGAATTTATAAATTAAAAATCATTTATATTACTGTTAACCGAAATTGAGGACCGAAAATTTTTATGTGGCGTAATTAATAACTTTTCTATAATAATTAAATATTTCACAATTAATTCTTAAAAATGAATTAATTCATAATTAAAATTTTAATTAATTAATTGATTTTAAAAAAATTGATGTAGCAAAATTAATCCTTTATTAAAAATTAATTAATTTCACGGTAAAAATTTTGCGAAATTAATTAATTTTTGTCGTTAGAATTAATTGTTGGTAACTTAATGTAAGGGGCCAATTTAATTAAATTATACCTAAATTGTTATTAGTTATAATTTTTTTTTTTTATGAAAATCAATAAATAATTAATGAAAAGAAAAATTATAAATTATATTATATCACAATTATCACAATCTGCTTGAACAATAAACAACAATAGACACAAAAATATTTATGAATTCCCCATGTCAGAAGAAAGGGAAAAATAACTCAAGGCGAGCGTAAGCACCAAAAATTTGAACCGATTCACCCGATTCGTTTATTTTTGATACTTACCAGTAGGAAACGCATGAGAAAATACACTAATACAATAAACAAAATTTTACGGCACACAATAGCAAAATGTATATTATACGTTGTGTACATATACAAAATTCTCAATCCTCAATCCTCATTTTGCGACCAAAATCGCTGCACAGAATATATTTGACTGTAAAACGAAGAAGGTTAAAATAAATAAAATAAATTTGTTATTGTAAGAAAAATTAAAATCGCGACTGAAGTTTTTATTTAATTTTTTTATACCCTGAACCTCAAACAATAACTCGCTGACGCTCTTGTTATGTTAACTACAGCGATATCGCGGCGATATTTTTTTTTATTTCGTCGACGCTCGTCGTTGTCGCTTTTGTTCTGTTTATACCATATACAATTCCATATACCATTATTTTCTGTGGCTTCATGATTGATTTTCCGTTTGTTAATTAATCAAATTTGAATAACTAAAGATCAAATATAATACTAATTATAAATTCTGTGGTCACAAATCATAGTGGCTTAAAGTGAGATAAGCCGTTTTACATATTATCTCAAATTCGAAACCTCCAGACTCGATTTCATATCATATCAATTTTTTGTAATATTCCGGTGACTACAAACAACCGTAATAATCATTTAAAAAAGCAAGAATTCAAAAAATTCATACGATTTTGAACGACTCTTAACTTTAAAACCGTTTTCCTGAAAAATGCGCATTTTTCACTTAAGCCACTATGATTTGTGACCACAGAATTGTGTTCTGACAAAAATAAATAAAGTGTGAATAAATAAAGATCAGTTATAAAAATAAAATTAATTATAAATTGTGGTGAACTGTCCTTGACCGTTGAGATTTGGCGCACGGTTAGTTTCATCTGGCCCTAGTACATAACTATACTTTTGGGTAACCTTATTCTTTGGTGCTGTGCAAAACGAACGAGCATTGTGTATGACGTAAATGCGTAATATATAGCACTATTATAAGTCGAAATAAGAAAAAAGTGTAGAGCGGGATATCGTTTTATTCATACGGTGTCATAAATAATTAAACGGAATACATTGGCAACTAAGTTACGGTGCACAGTTTTTTTTGGTTGAATATAAAAGCTCACTGAAAAGTTGCTTCATCGGTTCGAGTGTGTTTTCGGTAATTTGCAGCAACTCTGCCAACTAAGCGGACTGAGGTCGGAGAAAAGAGGGGGATGCAGTGGTTATCGTGCTAAGGAAGCTGTACCAGACCTAAAGTGAGCGGACGAGAGTCTCTTTAGTGTTGAACTTCAGGTATTGTGAACTCTTTCTTTTCCTTTTTATTTGTAAATAGATGAAAAAAACACATACATTTACATATTTTTTTTTATTATTCATTTTCCTAGTAAAATTATTGAAGTTTCTTAGTAAAATTAGTAGTAACAAAAAACAAACTTGCTATTTGTGATAAATCCACAGAGTGGATTCTGTGGGCCTATCTGGACTGGTATAGCTTAGTGGCATATTTGATTCGGTTTTTTTGTGTTATTACATTTTATTTTTTTTATTTTTTATTAAATAACGCTTTATTTCAGCTTATCACGCCATTACAATACGTTTTCCTCCGTTTTTCTCTTCAACTGTACATCATTTTTTCTTTTTTTTTTCTTTCCGTATTATTGGAACGGTGGGTTGTTAATTCAACGGGGACTCGTGTACTTTTATTTATTTCTTTGTGCCTTTGGAATGATTTAATTATGAATGAGTAGGTTTAGATTAAGCACTTCAAAATCAAATAATCCAATCGTACTTTTCCAACAATTTTTTTACAATTCAATTTATTTAAAAATCGTTATTTTTTTATACCTATGTTCATTCTCAAATGTTTATACACAGAAAACTAAAATTAGAATAAAAAATAAAAATAAAAATAAAACTAAAACTAAAAATTATAAATATAAATCAAAATAAAAATAAAAAAATAAAAATTGAAAACAGAATTTTTACAAATTACAAATATGGATACCCATTGGAAAATATGCTATATTTAGTTACAATTATGATAAAAATTTAAATTTAACAAATTAAATATGAATCTTAATTTTCATATTTGTTTTGGATGTTTCAGTTTAACAATATTTATAGTATACAAATTATGATTAATTTAACCTCAACACAAGTTTTAATATATTACTTTTTTAATTTCAATAACTTAACAAGATTATGTCTATTCAAAATCAATATCCAAAATAAAATGAATTATCAACATAAAATGGACAGCCAAAAAACTAGTTTATTCATAATAATAATAACACGTTAGCTATAATAGGCTTTTATATGATTGCCCTCTATTTAGCCAAATACAAAAACAGATATCGAGTATTTTATTTACAGTAGTTAAGATTCAAACCACAAATCTCTATAAGAACCAGCCATAATATAAAAGGTACTACGTGAAAAACGTACTAAAAATTATTGTTATTAAAATCGAGATTAATCGATAGCAATCAATGTTAGAACACAACAATCGACTGTCAAAACAAAATAAATATTACCAATGTTTTCAATTTTTATTTTTTTATTTTTATTTTTATTTATTTTTATTTTGATTTATATTTATAATTTTTAGTTTTAGTTTTATTTTTATTTTTATTTTTTATTCTAATTTTAGTTTTCTGTGTATAAACATTTGAGAATGAACCTAGGTTCGAAATATTATGTATAAAAAAATAACGATTTTTAAATAAATTGAATTGTGAAAAAATGGTTGGAAAAGTACGATTGGATTATTTAATTTTGAAGTGCATATATATTATATATATATCCAACATAAAAAAATTTACACATTTTTAAATTTTTTTTAAAAACACTTGTTAAATATTTCGCAAAATTACAAAAGGTTTAAAAAATCACTCGATCGATTTCGGCTTATTAGGCCATCATCAGGAGTATCTACTAAACTGTAAAAATAAAAATGTAGTTATTTATATATATAGTTGGAAAAAGCAAAAAGTGAAACCAAAATATACAAATAAAAAATGTGGGAGTGGTAAACAATAAAATTGGTGACAGCAATAAAAATTAAAAATTAAAAAAGGGGTGAGTTAAACACAGGTAAAATTGGTGAGAGCAATAAACATTAAAAACTAAAAATTAAAAGGGGGTGAGTTAAACACAGGTATATGATTATTGATTAGTCAACGGTCGAATAACAAAATTCCAGATGTTGATTTTTTTTTTTTTTTATATAACCCGACGAATTAGTAATTTTATGGTATGGACTGAGTATGTGAATAAAACAATGCGGGGTCGGTAATTGGTGAGAAACGGATTTCTCTCTGTTCGTTGAGGATATTTTGGTTAAGAAATATAGCTTTTCGGATTTCGTAAGATTCTAAGTTGTCTAAACGTCTGCTTTTTGGTTGTACATGTAATATTTCTAAATTGTTTAAACTGGATGTGTGATTTTCTAACGTTAAATGATTATAAAGGGATGATTCATGGCTACCAGATAAATGTTCTTTAACTCTAACTTCAAAATTGCGCCGTTGACTAATCAATAATCATATACCTGTGTTTAACTCACCCCCCTTTTAATTTTTAATTTTTAATGTTTATTGCTGTCACCAATTTTATTGTTTACCACTCCCACATTTTTTTATTGGTATGTTTTGGTTTCACTTTTTGCTTTTTCCAACTATATATATATACCTATATCTAACTACATTTTTATTTTTACAGTTTAGTAGATACTCCTGATGATGGCCTAATAAGCCGAAATCGATCGAGTGATTTTTTAAACCTTTTGTAATTTTGCGAAATATTTAACAAGTGTTTTTAAAAAAAATTTAAAAATGTGTGTATTAAGTGTGTTTCGCCAAGTGCCTACGGCAGAAAGTGTAAGAAATATAAAAAAATTTCTTAAGGTTTAGATTAAGGGTCGGAATGAGATGGGGGATTAGGGGTCTTTTGATCTGACTCGATTAATCCATTATGGTTTCCCAAGCTCCTGAAGATGTGGCAGCCGTTGTTTCAATTTTTTCTAGTTTTATTACGTTTTTTTCTTGAGTATATGATCTATGCGGTTATTCTAGCATAGTCACATGTCTGGAAACCCCACGCCAACCCTGAGTTTTAGCCGACAAAAAAACCGCACCAGACCTCTGTGGCTATGATCTGTTAGCGGAACTGACAGTTTCGTCAATTTGGTGCAGTAGTGTAAGCTGCTGTGCCAAACGAAACTGTTGGTTTCATTACATAGTTATCACCACAATGAGCAATTTGGGACCAGTATGATCTGCATGGTTAATGTAAAACGATATATCATTTTATTAATTAGGCTAAAGGAAATCTTTGGATGCTTTTGGTATCTTGAGTAATATAAAGTAGTACTTCAACTGCGTATTACGCTTTGACTAGTAATTGCCCGTCAAAACTGACGGTAGTCTCTGAACACTCAATATAGCCTGAAAAGTAAAATGTTTGTTTCTAGAAGAATACGAAATAAGACAATTTTATATTAATTTAAGAATTCTTTTATCACGACGTTTCTTGTAAAAATACGGTTATCATTTAATATTGCGCCTTGGTATAAGGAGTGGTTGATCAGCACTCTACATAAGGTTCTCTTCGCTTCATTCGAAATTCGCAGCTACTCTCGCTTGGAGATATATTTTTCAATTCATTATGCCGCAATAAAATGCCGTTATAAAGTACAAATCAGAGACTGGAACCGAAACTGAACCGAAAACCGTAATTAACCGCTATTTTCAATGAACTTAAAACCGGAATCGAACCGAAATTAAATAACAAAATTGAACCTGAACCGAAACTGGAATCGAAATTAATTTTTGTTCCGGTTCAAGTTTTTGCTATTCGAAAAAATGTATACGAACGAAGCGCGATTTATACAAAGAATTTATATGAACAAACTTAAAAGAGACACACCTTGAAAATAATTTAATGTGCAAATTAAATTATGAATTTTAGGCATTTTTAATTTTAAATTTAATATAACACAAACATAGTGTACGTAAGTGTATTAAAATAAAAGTGTAATTTTTTAGATAATTATAATTTATTTTTTATTATTATTTTAATTAAATTTTGAATACAAAATTTGGAATCATAAATAGAAATGTTTTATTAACAAACAATTCTTGAAACGGTTTTGGAGTCGAACCGGAACCGAACCGATAATTAATAGACGAACCGGAACTGAACCGAACCGAAATTAAAAAAATTAGGAACGTAACCGAAAACCGGAACGAGAAACATTTCGGTTCCAGTCTGAGGTACAAATAAAAAAATAACGAAAAACGTACTTGGTGAGGATCGAACCTGAAAACTTATTGGAAAAAATTGAATATCGAAAAATAATTTGCGGTACCAACCTAATTACAGTTTTATAAAATGTATTATTACATATTACATATAGCGTAATCGTATAGTTATTGACACTCCTGTATTTCATAAGGTTTTAATATAAATTATTTTTATGTATACTTTCCTTGTTTATTTTATATATGTCTATCCTTTTTTAGGTCATTCAGTTTATTTATGAATTTTGGATGAGAAACAACTTGTAGTGACAGCTAAGTACTTGGCGCCAAAAAAATCAAATTTTGTTAAGGAATTGAAACTTGTAAGTACCTCATAGAGTCATAATTAACTTAAGTATGTATTTTTAATTTTATATCATACGTTTTGATTAATAGGATTGAGTTTAGTTAAGATGTATATTTGTAGATTAGCACTAAAAATCTTATATGTTTAATTTAGTTAATTAGATAATTGATGTGTCAATAATTAGAATAGAATAAATTGCATATTCAACTATTGACACTTCGTGTCGATTATTATACGATTCTGGAGTACATTAATTGACAGTATGTCAATAGTTATACTTAGAGGAGTGTCAACAATTGTTAAAAAGTTAAAATACCAAAAGTTAAAGGTAATTATTCCGTGGTAATGCTTCAGAAAGCCCTTGAAGCTATAAAACGGGGCGATATGTCGAACAAAGGTGCTGCTAAGCATTTCAGCATTCCCAGAACTACGTTGCTATTCCGGCTAAGCAATATATTTACAAAAATTAGGCCGGGTCCTCCAACTGTTTTAACCTCAGGGGAAGAACACGTTATTGACCACTGGATAATCACATCTCAAAGGAAAGAATTCCCTAAAAGAAAAGAGGATGTGATACATGCAGTTAAGGAGTTTTTAGATAGGGAACAAAGAGATCACCCATTTGGATCAGTTAATATACCCGGAGATGGATGGTTCCGATTATTTTTAAAACGACATCCTAATATTTGTTTACGAACACCAGACCCCGTTTCGTCGGCAAGTTCAACCGTATTCAACGATATATGAGCGTGATTTATGTCAATCGAACGATATTTAAAAAAAAATGATTTATTTGAAATTTTGAGTGACCCCGCCAGAATATTTAACGGCGATGAAACTAATTTCCTACTCTGCCCCAAAACAAAAAATTCAGGGTAGGCTGTGTCTTCTACACGGCCGTAGGTGTTTTCCGTGATAACGTTTATAAGAGGTGCGAGAAATGGCACGATGTATAGGTTTGTTAAAATAAATTTCTTTATTATTAGCATCATGAAATGAGAGTACAATGATTGTTTGCATACGATTAAGTACTGGGCGATGGTATGAGAAGTACGATATGAAGCGCAGGGTCTCAGCGGAGATGTGCCTGATGAATGTGAGTTTCGCAGACAAGTGCCTCCCAAAGTCGCCGAGGCTAGTGTGGTGGATACGCAGCCTAGGTCCAATATATATATATATCAGACTCCACACTGACATATGGCCTATCAGATCAGGCATTCCCCCTTTGCAGTGCTCTCTAGCATTGTAAATCGCCACTTTATACATCTAAATTTTAATTAAAATTTATGTGGAAATTATTTATTTTAATTTACAATAAATTATCTGCCACAGTTTCTTTACGCAGAAATTAGCACTAGAATTGCTCCGATCAGATGAGGCATGAGGGGTTGTCTCGCTACAGTGATCTCAACCATTGAAAATCGCTATTTTGTACTTTGTAATTTTAATTAAAATTTATGTGGAAATTATTTATTTTAATTAACAATACGTTATCTGCCACAGTTTCTTTACGCACAAATTGACACCAGAATTACTCCGGTCAGATAAGTGATTCTCATGGTTGGTTGTAAATCGCTGTTTTGTACTTTGTAATTTTAATTAACATTAATGTGGAGATTAATTAGTTCAATTTAAAATAAATTATCTGCCACAGTATTATTAAGTACAAATTAGTACTAGAATTGCTCCGATCTGATGAGGCATTCTTCTTTCTATAGTGCCCTCAATCTCTATAAATTCCTATTTTGCAGTTTGAATTTTTAATTAAAATTTATGTGGAGATTAATTAATTTAATTTAAAATTAATTAGCTACCACTGGTTTTTTACGCAAAAATTGACACCATCGGATCTCCGATCGGATGAGCCGTTCTCTCGCTACACTGGTTGAAGCATTTAAATCGGTCGAAATCAGAGGTTCGCGGCGCTTGTTCCTGTGCCGCCTGATGACGTCATTGCGAAAATATTATCCATGACACATAAACCCGAAGGACCAATCTAAGCAATCATATCTTTAAATTAAAGGTAATGCTTATAGTTAATGAGTAATTGCCCCCGACCAAGGGCTAAATTTCGGGTAAGCTTTCTGAACATGCGGTGTAAAACGTTATCACGTCAAAAAGAACATATCATCTTACCTATTTGTAATACGAAAACACATCTGTCGAGCCGATGGAAAGGTAATAATATTGAAAACCGTTTACAAACTTTCAACAAACGAGCATAGTACATATGTTTATACTTCAACATAAATAATATGGCGCGAGTTGCTAAAATGGGGTTTACTACTTTACTCGTATCTGTAAGTAAAATATTCAAAAACAGTTTTCTATTATTTTGCTTATAATATAATCTGAATTTATATGTAAAGCAAAATCATAGCAATATTTTTGAAGAATCAGAATTTAATTTGCCAATATTTTTGCTATTTATATGGGACAGCTTTAAGCAAATTATTTTTCTTTAATTAAGAACTGAAAAAAAGCAAAACAATCAGACTAAATAAAATTGTAAAACGTTCTGAATTTTAGCAAACATTTTTGCATAATCAGAACTAATTTTGCCAGAATAGACAAATTATTTAGAATTAAATAAAAATTTAATTTTACAATATTTTCTTGCTAAAACTTTGCTTAACACTTTCTGAATAAATTCTGATTTTGCCTGATTTAAGCAAAAGTTTCCTCTTAGCAAACAAATTGGGATGTAGACCTCACCAGACTACTATAAATCCTTCGCTGAGTGAGATTTATCATTTTAGTTAATCTGTTTTTAGTCAAATCGTGATACTAGTAATCTTTCCATTTTCAAAAGACAACTTATGAAAAGTCGATTTTAGGATTTATAACTCGAGTTCTTGTGGTTGTTCGTAGACAAATTCATTTTAAATCATTTTTTTAACATTTAATTATTTTATTTTAGTTTAATGTACATATAGGCGATGTAGGCCAAACAAATAAACGTACAGACTTTAGGCTGCGGGCGAATTCTCGGGCAAATCAATTTTCAAGCAAAAGTCAATTTTAAGGGTCCCTTTTGTTTCCAAAATATTCATTTTGTTTTCTAAGAGTTGGTGTCTTTCTCCAAAATAACAAAATAAAAAAATCAAGAAAAAACGAAAAATTCCAAAAAATCAAGTTTTTTAAATATAACAAAGTTTTGAAAAATCCGTTTAATACCTTAGAAGATGGGGACTGCTGACCTCAAACCCCTGCTGTGACGATTTTTTTTTAAATTCTAACATTCATAAAAATTGGAGCGTTTTAGAACAATTTATGTTTTTTAATGATTATTTACATACTAAAATAGAGAACTCCCCAAAGCCGCTTACTTTGTATTTCTCGGTATTTTTTTTTCGAGAATTTTTCGTTTGGGAATATGACGGTATCTGGATATTTAGTGCATCAAATGTTGCATATAAATCCCCAAAATGTTGAAAATGTAATCAGAAGTATCAAATATTGTATATTACGTTACTAGTTGCGTACGGGTAGTACGCTAAATATCCCGAGGTCGATCCTAGGGGTTGGGATAAATATGTATATTGTACTTTCTAAATATTTTGAAATAATTTGTGTTTCACTTCGTTAGTACTGATTACAAAAAGCTGACTTAATATCAATAAAAAAAGGGTCCACCCAAGTTGATGAACCATAATAAATATAATCTAACCATTATCGGTAATGGTGGCAATTTTTAATTGGTTAAGTCACTTGGCTTATGGTAAGTTATAGGAAATAATTTTTAAACTCAATTTTTATAATTTAATTTGTATAAAGGTTTAAAACTAAGATAAATATTTATGATTACAGAGTTCAACAATTGATGGTAGCATTTCGACTATTATAAGAATAATTTTAGTACATTACATAATAGCTAACGAAATGTCAAACAATTAAAAATATAAACAAAATCACGTTGACAACAATTTACAAATTACAAGGGAAGTATAAATTTGGATAATTATTTAATAAATTAATAATTTAGTTTTCAATAATTTTAGATCATTTGCTATGTACGTATATGTAAGACTGCTTGGATTACAGATTATGATTATTTTATCGATTTTAGGTGATGGAAGTTGTTGATTTCCCATTTTGCATTAACACTGGTTAGTCTAATAAACGTTACTGTGGCAACTTGGGAGAGATAAGAAACTAAGTAAAAATTACAAAAGTAAAACCCGTTTGCGTAATAGATTAGTTTTGGTTTCAGTTTTTATTGCTGTAAAGTGTACACTCAGATTTAGCTTATTCAAAATATTATAAATAACAAGAGATTCATGATCATTACTAGCATAATTTTAAAAAATAGTTTAGATTAGAAAGAAAAAAAATCAAATTTTTAATTTCCTTATATTGTGTACAAACTCGGTTCGAAGGTGACAATAATTTTGATAGAATTATAGCTATAAAAAGACTTGTCAGCTTGAGAGTAATAGTAAGTCAAAACAATCCTGTATAAAATTCGAATAAAATGTTTTTAAAATTATTTGTGTTTAATGTGTTACTGTGTGGTGTATTTTGCCAATATGACAATCCAGGTACAGAGTTTTCCTACGAACTTCCGGATGATGATACAAAAAGTTTAAATATAACAATAAAAAATTCATCGTACTACCAATTTGACATTAAGTTGAAGTGCTACAATTACGATTCGTTAAAATTTTTTGAAGTACGTTTAGGCGATTCCCAAGAGTTTGAGTTACGATATGGGCTTATATTGGATTTTAATAAGTGTTTCAATAACGCAACAGATAATGAAAATTATAATTATGGCTTAAATAGATGGTTAAATAGTTTAACATATCTTAAAAACCAATACATTATTGGATATCTTTTAAAAGTACAGTTGAACGAATATGCAGAAGTGAATAGTGATGTGTTATTTGAGAATTTTGATTTTGGAAAATTTAAATCGTTGACGTTTAAAAATGTGGGTTTTATTTCAAGTAAATTTTTGAATCAGTTACATTGTATAAACTGCATATTTGATAATAATGGTCGCATCGATTTTAATGAAATGCCTAATAATAATAACGAGACGCAATGGCTTCAAACAACTTTTAATAAATTGATTAATTTCAAACCTGAAAATTTAAAAAAATTTGTTGGATTAACATTGTTAACAATAACCGATTTTGATCTGGATGATTATAATTCATTAAATGTACCGGACTTATTTAAGCACAATGTGAACATCACGGAAATTAAATTTGAAAATTCAAAAGGAAAAGTTACCCTACATGAGCATGTATTTCGTGGACTAAAGAGCATTCAAAAAATCTTTTTAAATGGAATGCAATTGGACAGTATTCCAAATGAGTTGTTTAAAGATTTGCCTGATCTAAATGCTGTATTTTTGAGGTCGAATAACATAAAGGCTGTGAATCCTTCTATTTTCCAGACAAATAAGAAAGTTTGGTTTGTTTCATTTGCTTATAATCCATTTTACACAGAGTAAGTTAATCAAAATTGTTTGTCACATAACACTAAAATTTTATTATTATTTTTCAGAGCCCATGACAAACTGGAATCGTTTGATTTGGGTGGCGATGCGACCCACCTAGAACTAGGCAATTTCACAGCACATTCATTCGATTTAATGGAGCAATTGATCAAATTTCCTAATTTAAACAGCGTAACATTCCAATCGTTCCTCATTGATAATTTTAATTTTGAAGACTTCATAAAAATACAGTCGGAACGTTCAACCGTATTAGATACTAAAATTGTTAACGGTAAACCTGCTCTTGATTTGGAGTACATTAAGTCGCTTGGAAATATTATTCAATCGAAATTCGATATAAACAATCCATTGAATACACTAATTCGTATCGAATTTGCTGGAGATGCTATGTGCCACGATTGTATCATGATTAAGTATCTGCTTCCCCATGATATTAAACGTTACAATAATCGTCCAGGATTTTATTTCAACGAAAGTCGGTTGTTCGTTGAATTTACCATACCCGATTCATGTAATCGTATCGAAGAGAAATTTGATCAAACATTCACTGAAAATTGTCCTGAAATTTGTGGCTGCAAATTCAACCCTTTAACGGATAAAGTTAAAATCGATTGTAATAACAAAAATTTAACGGAAATCCCACATATTCCGTATCCCCAGCAATACAGCAATTTTCGTGGAATTGATTTACATTTTGAAAACAATTTGTTAAGTGTTTTAACATCGGCAAATCAAGATGCCAACGTTTGGAAAAAGATTTCGACTCTTAATTTAAAAAATAATAAAATCGAAACTTTACCGACTGACGATGCGGATCTCTTAATCAATGTTTGGGCCTTAAATCTTTGTGGCAATCCAATATTAGCAAATGATACGCAATTTGTATACCCACCTCTGGCGTCAGGTTATAATTACATGAGTAACTTTTTTTGTAATGCAGATGATGAAGTTCAACGGGTGGTGGACTACGTACAAAAAAAAAAATCAAGCGAACTTGATGAACTTTTGAATGGTTTAAAGTGTGAGTAAAAATGTTGTTGTACATTTATGAGCCAACAATTTGTGTTTTCTATTTATGCGACATGTAAATATAATTTGCTTTGTACAAATTATTTCAATAATAAAATATTTAATCCTCTAATGTTTTTATTGGATAATGGCACAATCTGGGTGGAATTTTTGTATTATTTTGTTTATATAAGACTGCTTTATAGTTAAATCGTATTGGAGCTAGCCAATTTCCGAATGAAATCAATATGGATAACGATCGGACAGAAAGCCAGGCGAGAGAGAGATACGATTTTCGCTACATAATATAAGCTAATTGTACTGCTCAAACCACTATTTAGCTTTTGAACGGACTATTCTCGGACCAACAAATTCGTTTCGGGTGAGATCTCCTAATACCGATGATGCGGTAATCAGTCTCAAGAATTAAGCTAAGAAACAAAGGACAAAATATGTAAATGCTTTTTAGTGCGTGTTTCGTTATCTTCACATTTAGGGCAGTACTCTTTCCGGATTTGGAATTGTCAACCGTTTCTGAGACATACTATATACGTTTATGATTTTATCACATATCTGTAAAATTTGGAAGGTTTTTGTATTAGTTTATTGTAAACGCCAACTATTGCACATACTAAAAAAATTAGAAGCAAACTACCAATTGACCAATCTGGTGAAAGTAATTACATTGAAGCACTGAATAAGTTAAAGGAAAGGTATGACAGTAAGAAACACATAGTCAATACTTTCATTCTTACAATTATCGAGCAGCCATAAATTCAGCAATCAACTGCATCGAACATAAAGCGAATCATGGATACTTCCGATGAAGTAATTCGCGGACTTAAAGGCTCTTGGTGAAATAGGTGAAAAAAAGATCCTTGGTTGATTTACATAATTTTGTAAAAATTAGATGACAAAACCACCTGGGCCGAGCAATCTGCAGACATAATCAATCACGAATTCGCAGAATTTTTAAAATTCTTAGGTCGACGGACAGACACTTTAGTCACCACAACCAAACGTACAACTCCAAGGTCACTGAATGTCAGAAGTCACGTCGCTTCGGAGGAGCTCGAGGAAGCAGTTGAGAGTCTTGCCGCACTCAAGCCATATTGAATAATTATCCGTGCGCCATGTGCCAAAAAGAGGGTCACACAATCTTTTATTGCAACGAGTTTCAATTCATTGGACATAAATGGGCGCAACGAATTCATCAAGCGGACAAACAGATGTTTCAATTGTTTCGGCACCCATTCAGCCAGAAATGCCAGTGATTCTCAACCCGTGTAGCCCACTACTTCAAATGATAAACGGGTGTTTCATTCTCAAGGCACAAACACATCCGCAATTCTTCCTACGGCAATAGTGGAGATGGTGGAAGATTATGGAAGAATAACACTATGCAGAGCGTTACTAGATTTGGGTTCACAGGTCAGTTTCATCACCGAAGGTTCGGGATCAATCGGGATCAGTAATATCCAAGGGTTTAGTTACGTTAAACATCAAACCAAACGCATTTCCAGAATTCTCCATCGAAACACTGGTAATGTCAAAAATTACGAGTCAATTACCTGCTCAAAATCTACACATAAAACTGAAAACTTCGTCGAACCTGAAATTGGCTGATCCACAATTTAACAAACGAAGCAATATCGACGTTCTAATCGGGGCCGATCATTTATTTGATATTCTAAAAGATGGTCAAATCAAAACCAACGTAAATGAACCAGTCCTCCAGAATACCATATTCGGCTAGTTAGTGTTCCGCAATTCGACAGATGATGAAGCAATTTCAATGCTAGCTGTATCTCCAAATGAAAGAGAAATGTTTAACAAAGATCTAAGCTTAAGAAAGTTTTGGGAGTTAGAGTCGGTCAACGCATCAGTAAAGATTTTCTCACCAGAAGGAACGTTTTGCGAGAACCAGTTTGTCAAAAACATGAAGCGGGATCCACACGGCATTCTTAAAACCACAAGCATCACTAGCAAAATGAGGGTCGTATTTGATGCATCCGCAAAATCCACCACCGGGATTTCACTCAATAATTGCTTAGCAACCGGTCCTAACGTGCAGTCAAGCCTATACGCAATTATTCTTAGATTCAGGGAGCATAAAGTTGCGTTTTCTGCTGACGTGGAGAAAATGTACCGTCAGGTTCAGTTGTCTCCAGATGACACGCATTATCAAAAAATTGTGTGGCGGTCTAATCCTTCAGAAGCGATTCGTCATTTTCATCTATTAACGGTCACATACGGTCTATCTTCTGCTTCATTTTTGGCCACCAGATCAATCAATCAAGTATCCAAGGATAACATGGCTTCTTCACTGCAAGCCGCAAGAGTGATAGCCAACGATCTCTACGTGGATAATCTAATGTCGGGTGCTGACGATGAAGAATCAGCGGAATTACTGAAGAACAAGATTGCGGAGATATTAACACAATACGGTTTTCATCTTATAAAATGGAAATCCAATGCTCCGAAAATATTAATAACCGCGCCCCATGAGCCCGAGGAATTTAAGCACAAGCGACACGTTCACAAAACAAACAATTTGTCTCCTAGTGAGCTTCAATCACATACGCTTTGGTGGAACGGACCAGACTGATTGAAGCTGACATCAAATTTGTTGCCACCGCAGCAAAACGACTACGACCACTGCGAAGAAGAATCAAGCAAGTGTAGCGAGTACTTGTACCGTGTCAACGGAATTGTACGACGAACTACTCAGCCGATACTCTACATTTCGCAAGTTACAAAGAGTCATGGGTTATATCGTTCGATTCATTAGCAACTCAGCTCAACCAAAAGGAGTTAGGGGACATGACATTTACCTGCATCGAGAGGAACTATTGCACGTGCGGCTTTTAGTCTGTAATAATGAACAACATCAATTTTATAAGGATGATATAGCAGCCTTACAATCAAATAGCGAAGCCCGAAAAGGCAGCTCTATTCAATCACTGGACCCATTTATCGACGAACAGGGTCTGCTCCGAGAGGGAGGAAGATTGCAATAAGAGTTGAAGCTAATAGATTAAATTTTATACGAACCAATCAACGATCTCTTCGTGTGGAATCTTATCAAGGTATTTTGGATTATGTCAATAACTTTGCCCAAAATAGAAATGTTAGTTTAGGTAATTGGTATATACTGCCCTCTTCATTTACTGGCGGGCCACGGTTTATGGCAAAATTATATCAAGATAATATGGCAATGGTTCGCAAATTTGGTCGTCCTGATTTATTTATTACATTCACGTGTAATCCATTGTGGACAGAAATTAAAGAAGAACTTAAAACTTTTCAAAATCCTCCAGACCGTCCGGATATATGTAGTTACACGAGTTTTTCATTTAAAGCTAAAAGTATTTTTAGATAATATTGTGAAAAAGCAGATATTTGGAACTGTTGTTTCTTACGTTTATACAATTGAACATCAACAACGTGGATTACCACAAGCACATTGTCTATTCACGCTTAAAATGAGCATAAATTTAGAACATCCGATGACATTGACAACATAATTTGCGCTGAAATTCCAAATCAGAATGAACAACCACGACTTTATGAAATAATTATAAAACAAAATATTCATGGTCCATGTGGAGAATTGAACAGAAATTGTGTTGGTTGATGGAAAATATTCAAAATAATTCCCAAAAAGTTACTGCAGTGAGACTGACATTTCCGTAGATAATTATTCAAAATATAGGCGACGTCCTCCTACTAATTTAGAAAATCAACCCAGATCACGATCGAACATTGCAATTGATAACCGGTTTGTTGTTCCTTATAATCCTTTCCTGAGTCTTAAATATAACGATCATAAACGTTGAACTTTGCTCAACAGTCAAAGCAATAAAGTGTATACACAAATACATAAAAGGGTCAAGAATGCGCAAGAATTGGAGTTGCGGTTGATTCGGCTAACAATACAAGCAATGTTTTAGATTATGATGAAATAAATCAATACCTGAATTGTCGATATATTAGTTCGCAGGAAGATGCTTGGCATATCCAGGAGCTTCCAATTCAAGGCCAATCACATAATGTTGTTACACTATCTGTTCATTTACAAGATGGTCAATAAATATTTTTCACCGAAGATTATATTAAAAATGCTTTAAGAAGAGAGTCTGTTAGGGTCACAACTTTAACCGCATTTTTTGAATTAAATTTTACAGACCTCTTCGCTCATAACATATTGTATCAGGATATTCCGATGCATTATGTTTGTTGTCAAAAACTCTCTCCAAATCCACACTTTGGGGAGAAAGCTATCGGTAGAATCATTTCAGTTTCTCCAAAAAATTTTAAGTTGTATCATTTACGGCTACTACTTCTTAAACTGAAGGGCTCTGAGGCTACATCTTTCGATACTTTAAAAACTTTTAATAATTGTGTATTCCCAACGTTTAAAGAAGCAGCTAAGGCACGAGGCCTAATTAATGATAGCGTTGAGTGGCATAATTGCGCTTATCAGAAGCTAACACTCATACGTTACCAAAATCGTTGTGAGCATTATTCGTTACTATACTATTGCAATCCATCAGATCCTATTGAACTTTTTAATGATTTAAGAACAATCTTCTGGATGACTTTATTAATTAAGGTATGACTGAAAATGAAGCTTTGGCTCATTCCGTATTTCAATTAAAAGAGCAGTACTTCTTAATGCAACAGAAATCTTAAATCAAAACATAAATTTTGCTCCTATTATAACAACAACTGAACCTAATCTGTGGGGATGACTCAACAATGATAAGAATGTCGCAGCATCAATGATATTTTCAACCTTACATAATCAATTTTCTCAAAAGTGGTTTTATTTACAATAGATGCACCTGGTGGAAGTGAAAAAACATTTTTATATCGAGCGTTAATTCAAAAAATCGATGCAGAAAATAAAAATGTATTGTGTGTTGCATGGACACGAATAGCAGCAACTCCTTTACCCAAAGGAATGACATGTCACTCTGTGTTTTCATCCCCTTCCAATATGGATGCCGTGAAATTTTCACAACTTACCCGCAAAAAACGTGACTTTTTAGTATCTGTTGATTGCGTAATTTGGGATGAAGCTCCAATGGCTTCAGGCATAGCACTTGAAATTGTGAACTTAATATGTCGCGATTTAATGAAAAATGATTTACCGTTTGGTGGAACGGTAATGGTCTTTTCGGCAAGTGTTACCTGTTGGTAGTAGAGAAAATCGTGCATCAATTATAAATGCGACTATTAAAAAGTCCCATTTGTGGCATCACTTTAAAGTATTAAACTTAAGTACAAACATGAGAGCAATATGTGATCCACATTTTAGCAGTTGGCTGTTGAACGTTGGTGATGGGAAGAATTTTGATACCTCACACACTAAAAAATCACAATACTCTATTCCAATACGTTCAGGTTATATTTCCGATAATCTTATTACAGATATTTTTGGTCCATCATTTACTACATATGATTTTGCATGTATATATAAAAACGTGCAATTTTGTGTCCGAAAAATGAGCATGTTCGATTAATAAATGATAATGTTCTTCAAAAACTTATTTCAAATGAAATATGTTATTGTGCAATCGATTCAGATAAGGCCGATGACGGCTCAATAAATTCATCAGGATTACCGCCATATTGCCTTAAATTAAAAAAGTATTGTATAATTATGTTGCTGCGAAATCTTGCAATAAAAAATGGATTATGCAATGGAACCCAACACGGTTAGTGGCTCTTGATTTAAGCACCAACTATGCTTAAAAGTAGAAATAATTACCGGATCATATTCAGGGATAATACATTGTATTCCTAGAATTACATTAGACACAGCTAATGATCCATCTTGCCTTTCAACTTTGTTCGACGTCAGTTTCCAGTTCGTCTCTCTTATGCAATCACAATAAATAAATCGCAAGGTCAAACGTGCGAAAGAGTTGGATTGTATCTTCCTGAACCATGTTTTACACATGATCAACTTTATACCGCATTTTCTAGAACTGTTACATCAGATTCTTTAAGAATTCAAATTTTCGAAACACCAGATCAGGGAATAGAAAATGATGTTACAGTAACAGACAACATAGCTAGTTTATAAAAAAATATAAAATTGAAAAAATATTTTGTGCAAATGCACAGTGGTCCCCTAGCATTCATTAATTGGGCAAAGGGAAATCTTTGGAAGTTTTTGGCATCTTAAATAGTATGAAGACTAGTGAAATTGTCATTCACACAAGCAATCTAAATTCTTAATTTTCATTATAATTTATTCGCTGTACAATTCTGATTGCTAAAATGAAAAGAGAGATAATACTAAGAATTAACGCGATGATATTTAATTGATTATTATTGCAAATCAAAAATGTTTCCCCATATATACAAATATTTATCCGCTTAACAGTTCATCACTACGGTAATTTTCAAAATTAATTCTTATCAGGAGAAATGTGAAGTGTAGAGACTATCCCAATTGTAGGATTTCGATATGTTTTTGAATAAACCACCAAAATATTGACATCCAAACTGTTTATCATCCTGTCCACCAATTTGCTAAGAAATCCAAAATGATGCTTATTATTGGGACACTCTTTAATAAAATTGTATACCTTTCAGATGTAACATCACTTTTGTACTAATCATATAATCGTATGTTACGTATGCAGATTTTTGGTACGTTCCCCAATTTGAATTATCTTTAGCCTTAACCATTCTACACCATTGTGGTTGTTGTGAGAAATTGTAAAATATAAGTTTATCGGTTTCAATTTGTATTGCTGTAATACTTGCAATCACTTGATTCATCTTTTTTAGAATATATACAAGAACAAAAGTTTCGCGATCGTTAATAGCATATTTTAAGAAACACGTTTAAGATACCTGTAAGAAGAAAAAGTCAAATTTTTAATTGTCTATGTATTGTTATACAAATTGGTTTCGAAGATGATATTTATTTAAGCAGATTTATCTATAAAAAGACTTGTTATCATGAGAGTAATATCCAGTCAAAACAACTCTGTGTAAATACGCGTTTGATGCCGGCGAATAAAATGTATTTAAAATTATTTGTGTTCATTGTGTTACTGTGCGGTGTATTTTGTCAATATTCCAATAACGATCAAATGATTTCGTACGAACTTCCGGATGGTGATACAAAAAGTTTAAATATAACAATAAATAATTCATCGTACTACAAATTTGAAATTCAATTCGAGTGCTACAATTACGATTCGTTAAAGTTTTTTGAAGTTCGTTTAGGCGGGTCCAAAGAATTTGCGTTACGAAATGGGCTGACATTGGATTTTAATAAGTGTTTCAATAACGCAACGGATAATGGAAATTATAATTATGGCTTAAATAGGTGGTTTAATAGTTTACCATATTTTAAAACCGAATCCACCATTGGATATCCGTTAACAATACAGTTGAGCGAATATGCAGAAGTGAATAGTGATGTGTTATTTGAGAATTTTGATTTTGGAAAATTTAATACGTTGACATTTAAAAATGTGGGTTTCATTTCAAGTACATTTTTAAATCAATTACACTGTCAAAACTGCATATTTGAAAATAATGGTCGCATCGATTTTAATGAATTTCCTAATGATAATACCGAGGCGCAGTGGCTTCAAATAAGTTTTAATAAATTGATTAATTTCAAACCTGAAAATTTAAAAAAATTTGTTGGACTATTAACGTTGACAATAAACGATTTTGATCTGGATGATTACAATGCATTAAATGTACCGGGCCTATTTGAGCACAATGTGAACATTACGGAAATTAAATTTGAAAACTCGAAAGGAAAAGTTACCCTACATGAGCAAGTATTTCGTGGACTAAAGAGTATTCAAAGAATCTTTTTACAAGGGTTGCAATTGGACAGCATTCCAAACGAGTTGTTTAAAGATTTGCCGGAGCTATATGCTGTATATTTATCGTCGAATAACATAAAAGCGGTGGCTCCATCTATTTTCCAGACAAATAAGAAATTTTATTTGGTTTCATTTATTGATAATCCATTTTACACAGAGTAAGTTCATCAAATTTTTACCGTATAATACTAAAACTTAATTTTTTTCAGACCACATGACAAATTGGAATCGTTTGATATGGGTGGCGAATCGCCTCGCCTAGAACTAGGCAATTTCACAGCACATTCATTCGATTTAATGGAGCAATTGATCAAATATCCTAATTTAACCAGCGTAACATTCCAATCGTTCCTCATTGAGAATTTTAATTTTGAAGACTTCACAAAAATACAATCGGAGCGTACCACCGTATTAGACACCACAATTCAGAGCGGTAAACCTACTTTTGATTTGGAGTACATTAAATCGCTTGGAAATATTATTCAACCGGAATTCGATATAAACAATCAATTGAATACTCTAATTCGTATAGAATTTTCTGGAGATGCTATGTGCCACGATTGTACCATGATTAAGTATCTGTTTCCACATTATCTTAAACGTTACTATGATCGTCCAGGATTTTATTTCAACGAAAGTCGATTGTTCGTCGAATTCACTATACCCGATTCATGTAATCATCTCGAAGAGAAATTTGAGCAAACATTTACCGAAAATTGTCCCGAAGTTTGTGGCTGCAAATTCAATCCATTAACGGAAAAAGTTAAAATCAATTGTAATAACAAAAATTTAACGGAAATCCCCAATATTCCATATCCCCAGCAATACAACAATCTTCGTGGAATTGATTTACATTTTGAAAACAATTCGTTAAGTGTTTTAACATCGGCAAATCAGGATGCCAACGTTTGGAAAAAGCTTTCGACTCTTAATTTAAAAAATAATAAAATCGAAACTTTGCCGACCGACGATGCCGATTTCTTAATCAATGTTTGGTCCTTAAACCTTTGTGGCAATCCAATATTAGGAAATGATACGCAATATGTACAGCCAACTATGGCGTCAGGTTATAAATACATGAATAGGTATTATTGTAATGCAGATGATGAACTTCAACGAGTGGTGGACTACATACAAGAAAAAAACGCAGCCGAACTTGATGAACATTTGAATGGTTTAAAGTGTTAGTAAATACAATATGTTGTTAATAAAAATTGTGCCTAATTTGAAGTTACTCGTAATTGTTTTAACAAATAATTTGTGTTTTCAACTTAAGCGATATGTAAATAGAATTTGCTTTAACGAATATTTCAATGATAAAATATTTAATTCATTGTGTTGGAAATTTTATTGTTTTAAAGATTTACCCATTGATCTGATTCTGGATTAATAATTAATTTTACATAAGATTCTTTATTACTAATAATTAAAATTAAGGTAAGATAGGAGATATGTATGCAGTTAAGCCTGTTGCCTATATAACCTCACGTTCTTCATCGTAGAATTAGAGTTAGGTTTGAAATTTTGGAATGTCGAAATTTCGAAATCTTTTGTATTATCAACTTGTAATATTTTAAAATTAGAATTTTCAAAAGTTATTTAGCGCAATTACTATTTAATCCAAATGAGTATTTTGATGTATGATTAAATTTAGAGCACTCTACGAATTGTTTTGGATCCGTCAAGAAGTACCCAACTGTTCGGATCCCTGCATGTTTCCCGAATTAAATGATCGATTATAGGTTTCGGTTGGTTGGTCGAGACGTTTACGCGCATTTATTTGCCGCTTAATGCATATTTCAATATGATGCCCCTTATTATGGGAATAAGCACACATGAAATTATTAGCAGTATTATTTTGAGAAACGGGTTTTGAGTTATTGCTACTCACAACCTGAAATGATTTTTCTTTAGGATTATCAATAGTTTTTAATTTAAAACACACTGATGCTTTGTGCCCAAATCTGTTACAGATTTGGCATCTTGAGCTATTCATAAAACTAGGAATGGATGTTTTATCTTGCTGACGAAAATGTTTAAAATTAAATGAATTATTGGTTGGAGAATATTTTACAATTGCTTCCTCTTCCAATGCTTTAGAAATTGCTTCTTTTAAGCTAGAAAATCTGCAAGCTTTTATTAATAATTTAATCGGATCTTGTAATCCTTCTTGGAATGACCTGAGCATGACAGGCCTCATTTAATTGATAGAGCAATTTTTCAACTCTATTTGAAAAGGTTTTCACATCCTCAAAGCGTTGTTGCTTAATACAATTTAATTCTAATTGAATTGATTATAATGAACGTTTTGAAGAAAATTGGGTTTTAAGTGCTGCTCTGAGATTTTTCCAATCTTTAAATTGTCCATATTTGACTATTTCATAAGCCTCCCCCACAAGCTTAACTTTAAGTACATCCAAAAGTTCCTTTTTTCCCGAATTTTTCAAAGGATCGTTAACCATATCAACACAAGAGAGAAATCTATGGAGATTTTCGGAAGTTCCGTTAAATTCCGGAATAATTTTTAATGCTAAGTTTACATTAACCTCGGTCATTCTTTTAATTTCTAAATTTGAAATTAAAACTTCTTCAAGGTTCTCGGAGTTTAATAAATGCTTTAAATCATCACTAGATTTGGAAATATTAAGATTTTCTTTTGCAATGATTAGTAGTGAGGCAAAGATTGAAACTGAAGCATTGAAAGGTAGCTATGTTCCATTTTAAAATTCATAGTGTTTTTTATCACAGAGCTGGTGGTATTGTAACTCCTTTTGGTTCTATACCACATTACGCTCAGTTGTATTTCTACGATGTAGAAACAGCTGCTCAGTACAGAATGCGCCATACTCCAAATGCACATTGTGATATTAATTTAATGAGAGAAATTAATCATCAATTGAATCGTTGTAATCTATTTGTTCAATCTTTTCAAACTATGTCCGAATACTGTAATAGAAATGAAGATAGATATTCGACGTTACAGTGATGCGGTTGCTACTGATATAGCAGTGGTTTTCAATAGTGTCAATGGTGAGCCACCCTTTGAACGTAACATGATTTGCTTTTCGAGATTGAATAATATCGTTCGGAATGTGTCTGTGTTGGATTCATCTTTAGATCCGTTGGCTTATCCTGTTCTATTTCCAAATGGCGATTTTGGGTGGCACGTAAATATGGTTCATAACATACTTACAACTTCAAATTCAAATGTGCCAAGAAACAAAATAACTATGTTACAATATGCATCTTATAGACTTGCAAGTCGCGACGATTTTAGTATTTTACATCATGCACAAAAATTATTCTTGCAATGGATTGTTGATATGTATGTTCGCATTGAAGGAAGCAGATTACAATTTATTCGTAATAATCAAACACATCTTCGAGCTGAACTCTATAATAATTTAACAGATTTTTTGAATTTACATCCAAATGGTGGTGATAATATGTAACAACCGCTTGTGGTTGTTATGTTTTATTTAATCTAAATCTGTAATTACGGTTGGAAATCCCAACAAGGTTGCATGTTTATCCACTGCGCTGCCTAAAATCTCTTCCACTACACGTCATTCTTTCTTTGGCTTAATTTGTAATAGAAAATATATTTTTTTTTTGGTAGAGTGTACCCTTTAGCATTTTATACTTCTCCGTATTTTGGTCGGTTACTCGATTCGTTTTATCATTTTTTGTTTGATGGTATGTAATGACGTGTAGTGGTTGGCGTGTTGCTTCATCTGTTTTGTTTTGGTTAGCGCGTGGATTTTCCATGTAAATGGAATATTCCAGAAAATTGGTTAATTAGTGTTGGTGTGTGCGAATCGATTTTGGATGATGTCGTATGTGTACGTCATCCGAAATCTATCGGTCGGGTTTTTTTTATATGGGTAAATATTTTTTTGGGTGGGGGAAAAATTATGTTTGTTACGCGTCGGGAATTTTATTTTTGATAGTCTCGTTTGGATTTTTAATAAGTATGGTCGAAGGACCAATATTTTTTTTATTATTAATTAAAAAAAAAAAATATAGAAAAAAAAAAAATCGCATTTTGAATATTAAGTTGTAAGCCTCTCGTTTTTGATTTAGAATATAAAAAGAAAAAGTCAAGTTTGGAGCGTTGTGTAAAAGTTTTCTGTTTGAGAAATGAGGAAAAACTCATTTCGGGGTTTTTTGATGATAAAAAATTTTTTCCGTGTGTAAGGAATAATTTTTTTTTGTTATTGTATTGAATATAATATAAAGTCAGTTAATATCTGAAACTGTTAGTGTTAGTTTTCTAGAACTATTTAGAATCCAAAGTGTAAAATTTTTTTTATATAATTTAATGAAAACAGAAATAAAAATTTCGATCCAAAGTGAAAATTATATTGGTATGGTGAACTTTCAGTGCGTATACTATCGCTAAGACGTGAATTTATTTTGTAAACCATACGGATCGAAACAAAAAAAAAAAAAAAAAAAAATTTGTTATGTATGAAAACTACCATTTGTAAAATTAAAATATAAAAATAATAAATAAAGAAAAACTATTAAAAGTGGAAAAAATATATGAATAATTTGTTGTTGGGTCAATTATTTATCTGAATTACGCATTTCGACAGAAGACAGTGCATTGTCTTTCCTGGGTGTGCCTACATGTTATCTATTTGCTGATTGGCATGTTATTATCGTGAATCGCAGAATATAATTACCGTTAGTGAACCAGTAATTTTCTGGGCAGTTTACACTTAATATATTCTCGTCCACGGAAAGTGAGATATTTGATTTTGAGTTTGTGGCAGCAACTCTGCCTAACAGAGTGGGGTTCGCGCAAGAGGGGGCTGCTGCGTCGGTGCTGTTGTCGTGGTCGGACGGGCCAAGTATTGTACAGGTAGGGTGTGGCGTATAAAAATAAATAATAAATACGTTCACACCGCGTGAATTTTTTTTTATTTTTTTTTTTTTTTTAAAAAAGTTTTGTGAGCCAAATTTGACTCTTTTTGTTTCATTATTATAGTTATTTATTTAAATTTTATTTAGATTTTTTTTCGGGTTTTCGGTTCCGGGTGGCGTCACATGCGACACCCCACAAAAAATCGATTCGCACCACATTTTTTTTGGTAATTCATCTAACGGTTCATTTTCATTTCAAATTTCTTTCATTTAATTTTTGTTTTCATTTCATTTTTTTTCCGATTTGGTTTTTCATTCGTAATTACAGATTTTTCTATGATTTTCTTGCCTCAATTTTTTTAGTGATGAGTGAATAAATAGTTCAGTGTGATCGCGTGAGGATGGGCGGCCTTATGCTGACCTAGGCCTTGAGCAGGGTCGCCGGAGTGGCACCGGCGTCCCTGTCGAACGCAGATTTTGTTTTTATAATTATCTACCACTGTGGTCGTGGCACAGTAGAATAATTTTCTTGTCCCCTTCGTTTTATCTCTATGCGGTTTTCAAGCATAGTAATATGTCTGGTAACCCCCACGCCTAGCGGCGAGCTTCAGCCAGTGCAATACCGCAACCAGACCTCTATTGCTATGTTCTGTTTAACAAAATCCCTTTTGGGGGATTTTGTTACAGTGGCGCCCAAGCGTTGGGGGCGTATCAAGAATACCACGTTAGTATCCATTGCTTGTCGTAAGAGGCGACTAAACGGTTGGAGGTCGGATTAACAAACCGCCTCCGTAAAATTTTGACATGTTTTCAATAGTTTATTTTCTAATTCAAAAATTTTCATTAAATCCTTTTGCTGGTTTCATTGTTCCTTTAATCAGATCTGATTTATATTCTTTTGTTGTTTCTGTTCTTTAAGTGCCGATTCTGACATTCATTCCTACATCCGCTTGTTGCGTTGAATTAGTGTGTAAGGTCGGATAGGTTCCTTGTAGTCAGAAAGTCGAGTTCAAGTGGTTTCTTTTATTTCTCCTTCTGTTTTTGGGAGTGGTGTCCGTAATCCACTACTACTTCTGCCTTTGTGGTATTTGACTTTAGAGTGAGATTTCGGCTCATCATTCTTGAAGGCAGACGTAAAGCTCAACTTTGTTTTCTCTTTCCGTTTTGGGACAATTGCATCAGTAACTTGTCATTATTTCATTTCAAATATTTTTTATTTTTTATTCTTCTCAGTTCAATTTCATTCTTTAGTTTTATTGGTAGTTATAGTTTTAGTTTATAGTTTAGTGCAGTGTTGCCATACAATTTCTAAGAAAATTATTTTGAGTGCAGTGTTGCCATATAGTTTAAAGTTTATTTCTTTATTTTATTTTTTTTGGGATTTAGTTTTAGTTTTTTCAGTTATTTTTATTATTAATTAGTTTTCCTAGTTCAACTTAGGTATTTAAGTGAAATTTTTATGTATTTAATTTTACGTTAATGGGTAGGTTCAAATGAACTCCATTTATTACAAAATATTCCATATAAGACAAAAATTCTCCATAAAATCAAATTTTTCTATACGACACAATCCCTATAAGACAAATGATCTTTCATTTTTTTTTGGTACTGAAATTTGGAACGATACAGAGAAGATTAGCATGGCTCCTGTGCAAGGATGACACGCAAGGTCGTGAAGCGTTCCACGTTTTGTTCTTTAGATAATTTTTTTATTTAGTTTTAGGTGTCTGTTACTTTAGATTGTAGGCTTATGGTTAATACAAATTATAAAAAATAAAAAAATAGTTATAATATTTTCCCTATAAGACGCAATTTCCCTATATGACAAAATTTCCCTATATGACAAAATTTTCTTATTATGACATAGTCTATAATACAAATTAAATTTGTAAATATTTTTTTCTTTTCGTTATTTTTATTATTACTATTAGTTAAATGTTTCTTTCATTTATAAATTTATTTGGGAATTAATTTTCTTATAATTAATTAGTAATTTAATTGGGGTTATTATTTAGATATATTTTTTTTTCTCTTTCTTTTATATTAAATTTTTTTTGATTACTTTAATATTTGGTTTTGTTAGTTTTATATACATATATTTTGAAATTTAAATTTTTTTCTTCCGCCACGTCAATTTTTTTCCTTACTTTGTGATTCTCCTGTTATACAAGAAAATGTGTCCAGTTTAAATTCTTCAAGTGACAATTCGGTTCTACATATTGATCTTAACTCTTCAGCTTTTCAGGACGATGAATATGTACAACAGATCAATCGAGTACGACTATTAAAAGATTGCGATCACAACTTCAAAATTCGTGATAATAAACTCTTGATCTTACCTTCCTACGCTTCTCGTTATACGTCCACTGATTTGTCTGAATGGAAGTTAGTAGTTCCGTTGTCCTTGACTGCAAACTTAATTGAACTGGCTCATTCTTCTCCTACTTCTGCTCATATGGGTATTAAAAAAACTGTAGAACGACTTCAACGGCAATTTTTCTGGTTTGGTATGACTAAACAAATCAAACTTTTCATCTCTAATTGTTTACAATGCAAGATGAATAAGCCTGTAAATTTTAGCACTCAACCTTTGATGGGTTCTCAAACTGAGTCTACCAGACCTTTTGAAAAATTGTTCGTTGATTTCCTTGGACCTTATCCTCGCTCCAAACGAGGTAATACCTGTATCGCTATAGTGTTGGATCATTATTCAAAGTTTGTTCTAGTCAAGCCTTTGCGAGAAGCTTCCGCCTCTTCTCTGTGTAGCTTTTTGGAAAATGAGGTGTTTTTACTTTTCTCTGTGCCTGCAGTGATTACTTCTGATAATGGCAAACAATTCATATCTAACTTATTTAAAGATCTCTTAAAAAAATATAATGTTGATCATATACGTACTCCTATTTACTCTCCTCAAAGCAACGCTTCTGAGAGAGTTAATCGGACGTTACTGTCTAGTATTCGTTCTTATCTTGATGATCATGCACATAATGAATGGGATTGCCATCTCTCTGAAATCACTGCGGCATTGCGAAATGTTAAACACGACGTCACGAATTTTTCTCCTCACTATTTGGTCTTTGGTCAACACATGTCCTTAAACGGTTCAGATTATGCTTTACGTAAACTTTTATCTCCTCAGGATGATAACGAAATACATGTGTTGTCCAAGTCTAATAGATTAAATCTTATTCGTGATCAAATAACTCATTACCTGAAAGTTGCACATGAGAAATCCGCTGCTCGTTATAATTTACGAAGTACCAATAGGAATTTCCTGCCTGATCAACCTGTGTTTGTCCGATCCTTCGCACAAAGTAGTGCTCCTGATAGATTTTCTGCAAAGTTAGCTGCTAAGTTTATTCCTGCTTTTATCACTGATAAAATCGGAACAGTCTCTTATAATATCAGAAATCTTGATGGAAAACCTTTGGGAGTTTATCATGCCAAGGATATACGATTGTGACAAATTATTAGTGAAATTTTTTTTCTCCTTCCCTCTTACTTTCATGCCTGGCTTTGAGATCTTTTCTCGGGTGTGAGTCGTCCCCACGCTGTAACAACCGCTTGTGGTTGTTATGTTTTATTTAATCTAAATCTGTAATTACGGTTGGAAATCCCAACAAGGTTGCATGTTTATCCACTGCGCTGCCTAAAATCTCTTCCACTACACGTCATTCTTTCTTTGGCTTAATTTGTAATAGAAAATATATTTTTTTTTTGGTAGAGTGTACCCTTTAGCATTTTATACTTCTCCGTATTTTGGTCGGTTACTCGATTCGTTTTATCATTTTTTGTTTGATGGTATGTAATGACGTGTAGTGGTTGGCGTGTTGCTTCATCTGTTTTGTTTTGGTTAGCGCGTGGATTTTCCATGTAAATGGAATATTCCAGAAAATTGGTTAATTAGTGTTGGTGTGTGCGAATCGATTTTGGATGATGTCGTATGTGTACGTCATCCGAAATCTATCGGTCGGGTTTTTTTTATATGGGTAAATATTTTTTTGGGTGGGGGAAAAATTATGTTTGTTACGCGTCGGGAATTTTATTTTTGATAGTCTCGTTTGGATTTTTAATAAGTATGGTCGAAGGACCAATATTTTTTTTATTATTAATTAAAAAAAAAAAATATAGAAAAAAAAAAAATCGCATTTTGAATATTAAGTTGTAAGCCTCTCGTTTTTGATTTAGAATATAAAAAGAAAAAGTCAAGTTTGGAGCGTTGTGTAAAAGTTTTCTGTTTGAGAAATGAGGAAAAACTCATTTCGGGGTTTTTTGATGATAAAAAATTTTTTCCGTGTGTAAGGAATAATTTTTTTTTGTTATTGTATTGAATATAATATAAAGTCAGTTAATATCTGAAACTGTTAGTGTTAGTTTTCTAGAACTATTTAGAATCCAAAGTGTAAAATTTTTTTTATATAATTTAATGAAAACAGAAATAAAAATTTCGATCCAAAGTGAAAATTATATTGGTATGGTGAACTTTCAGTGCGTATACTATCGCTAAGACGTGAATTTATTTTGTAAACCATACGGATCGAAACAAAAAAAAAAAAAAAAAAAAATTTGTTATGTATGAAAACTACCATTTGTAAAATTAAAATATAAAAATAATAAATAAAGAAAAACTATTAAAAGTGGAAAAAATATATGAATAATTTGTTGTTGGGTCAATTATTTATCTGAATTACGCATTTCGACAGAAGACAGTGCATTGTCTTTCCTGGGTGTGCCTACATGTTATCTATTTGCTGATTGGCATGTTATTATCGTGAATCGCAGAATATAATTACCGTTAGTGAACCAGTAATTTTCTGGGCAGTTTACACTTAATATATTCTCGTCCACGGAAAGTGAGATATTTGATTTTGAGTTTGTGGCAGCAACTCTGCCTAACAGAGTGGGGTTCGCGCAAGAGGGGGCTGCTGCGTCGGTGCTGTTGTCGTGGTCGGACGGGCCAAGTATTGTACAGGTAGGGTGTGGCGTATAAAAATAAATAATAAATACGTTCACACCGCGTGAATTTTTTTTTATTTTTTTTTTTTTTTTAAAAAAGTTTTGTGAGCCAAATTTGACTCTTTTTGTTTCATTATTATAGTTATTTATTTAAATTTTATTTAGATTTTTTTTCGGGTTTTCGGTTCCGGGTGGCGTCACATGCGACACCCCACAAAAAATCGATTCGCACCACATTTTTTTTGGTAATTCATCTAACGGTTCATTTTCATTTCAAATTTCTTTCATTTAATTTTTGTTTTCATTTCATTTTTTTTCCGATTTGGTTTTTCATTCGTAATTACAGATTTTTCTATGATTTTCTTGCCTCAATTTTTTTAGTGATGAGTGAATAAATAGTTCAGTGTGATCGCGTGAGGATGGGCGGCCTTATGCTGACCTAGGCCTTGAGCAGGGTCGCCGGAGTGGCACCGGCGTCCCTGTCGAACGCAGATTTTGTTTTTATAATTATCTACCACTGTGGTCGTGGCACAGTAGAATAATTTTCTTGTCCCCTTCGTTTTATCTCTATGCGGTTTTCAAGCATAGTAATATGTCTGGTAACCCCCACGCCTAGCGGCGAGCTTCAGCCAGTGCAATACCGCAACCAGACCTCTATTGCTATGTTCTGTTTAACAAAATCCCTTTTGGGGGATTTTGTTACAAATATTAATGCCGTGGGGCGAAGAGTTGTTTTACCATCATCATTTGTTGGTGGTGCACCGAGAAATATGTATCAGAACTATTTAGACGCTATGTCAATTGTTCATCATTTCGGCAAACCTTCATTATTCATAACTATGACTTGCAATCCACGTTGGCCGGAGATTATTGAGTCATTGCATTTAAATCTCACATGTTTTTGTCCCCAAGCATTGTTTTTGTCCCCTTAGCATTTTACGTATAAGTTAAGTATTTGATCACAATACAGACATTTATGAAAATGTATTTTTTTAAATTATTTTGGGCTTTTATTTTACAAAAAAACGAGTTTTTTTATCATGAACGTTACTTTACTTATTTTAGATAAATTGTGAAATTCAAAAATATAAATTTAATTTATCGACGTTTATGCACATTGGTGATATGTCTACTTCCAAATGGTATATTAATCTTTTTTATTTTCAAATTAATAATTTTAAAAATAACGTAATAACGTATTTTAGGTAACGTTCATGACAGAAAAATTAAAAATAGCCCAAAATATTATTTAAAAAAATGCAAAACACAAATCTGCTCACTCCAGATTTAAAAGAAACAGAAATATGATTCAAAAATTATATTTTAAATTTTTTTGTGTGAGATTTAAATGCAAATGCCCCATATATATAAAAAGAAGTGTACATTTTGATTGTCACTCCATAACTCGAGAACGGCTCAACCGATTGCCATAACATTTTTAGGGAAGGTGCAGGGAGGAGTGATGATGGTTAGTTGATTTTGAAATCCAAAATCGGTCCAGCCATTCTCGAGTTATGATTTTTTTCCTGAAATGAACTCGCTCTTTGTAAAACAACAACAAATACACGTAAAATCGAAAAATTGCAGATATCTCGAAAACGGTGCGTCTGAGCGAAAAAATAAGGTCACTTTCCCCCCCATACTCCATGCACACACTTCACACTTTGTGATCGATTGGGTATGGTCCCAGCCCCCCCCCCCCTCAACACTAATACACAAACTCATAAATAAATACACACATTCATTTGATTGACAGCATACAGCATCTAATTACATTTCACAAATATTACAGATTCAAGGTCAGATTTATCATCGAACTGGTTCCTTATTGCCATATCCTGATGCTGATCATCAATTTTTGCAAATCTATTTTATCGGAGATGCAAATCGTGAATTGGATCGGCGTTGTACAATTGCTGCGCGTGCAAGGCGACAAATTGTTTCTGAACTTCAAACATTCTTACATCAGCTCAATGAATTAATTCGATTGTGTAAAACCGCTCTCGATCGTATGCCATCTGATGATCACATAATCGTTATCAGGGCTGACAAAACGCCCTTTGGAGAGCATGCGAGATGATTTAATGCACCAACAATTGATGAAGTGGCCATTGTAATTGTTGGAGACCAGTTTCAATCTCGCGATATTGTGCTACATCGAAGAAATGAAGAATTACGGCGTGTTTCAGAGCTTCACCGCAGCTATGATGCATTACAAGATCCATTATTGCACTGGAAAGGTGACGACAGCTATCATATCAATATACGAATGATAGATCTACGAAGAGGTAAAATATATATGAATTCAATTTATTTATTTCAAAACAAGAAGACATGATTTTAATTTTCTGATAATGTATTCATCATAGGTCGTGAGGTAGAAAAAAAAGTTAGTGGGATAAATTATTATTCGTATAGATTCGAGATTCGCCCACAAGAAGACAACTTTATTATGCGATGTGTCAAACTTTTCCACCAATACGCTGTTGACATGTATGCGAAAATTGAAGCAGAACGCCTTAATTACCTTCGATTCAATCAAGCCAAATTGCGATCGAAAGAATACATACACTTGCGAGATGCAATAGTGAATGATGGTAATGTTAATGATATCGGACGTTTAACAATATTATCATCGACATATGTTGGCATGTTGGCAGTCCGCGCCACATGCACGAATATACGCAAGATGCACTGTCATACGTTCGCAAATATGGTCGTCTCGACCTATTCATAACATTCACATGTAATCCACAGTGGGCTGACATAAAAAACTATTTATTTGATGGTCAGAACTCAACAGATCGACACGATATAACAGCACGTGTATTTCGACAGAAAGTAAAAGCACTGATGGATTTGATTATCAAATTGCGAATTTTTGGAGAGGTGCGTTGCTGGATGTATTCGATTGAAAGGCAAAAGAGAGGGCTGCCGCACGCACACATTTTGATATGGCTGGTTCGTAAAATAACACCCGATCAAATTGATAACATTATATCAGCTGAAATTCCAGATGAAATCAGCGATCCAGAATTATTTGAAGTTGTCACGAAAAATATGATCCATGAATCCACCATGCATGATCGATGGAAAATGTACAAAACGGTATCCAAGTGCATTAACTTTGGATACAATTACAGGTGACGACGGATACCCGTTGTACCGACGTCGGTCACCGGAGGATAATGGCCATACAGCAACAATTAAAATACGCAATCAAGACATTGAAGTTGATAATCGTTGGATTGTGCCTTATTCTCCACTATTGTCAAAAGTATTTTAGGCTCACATAAATGTTGAGTACTGTAATTCTGTGAAGTCGATTAAATACATTTGCAAATATGTGAATAAAAGCAGTGATATGGCTGTTTTTGGAGTAGCTGGTGACAATAGCAATGATGAAATCGCCCAATATCAAATGGGGCGCTACATTAGCACTAATGAAGCTCTTTGGAGAATTTATTCATTTCCAATTCATGAGCGATATCCTGCTGTTATTCATTTGGCTGTTCATCTTGAAAATGGCCAGCGTGTGTATTTTATCGATGCAAATGTACAGCAGAGAGCAGCACAGCCACCAGCAACAACATTAACTGCATTCTTTCAATTGTGTCAAAGCGATGAATTTCCCAGAACGTTGATGTATTCAGATGTAACGCATTATTTCACTTGGACTGTAAAGAAATGGCAACGACGTAAACAAGGAACCCCTGTTGATGGCCATCCGGGTGTTTTTTTTGCAGACACCATGGGAAGATTATACACAGTTCATCCAAACAATGCAGAATGTTAATATTTGCGGTTATTGTTAGTAAGTTGGACCACGTTCATTTCAACATTTGCGAAGAGTATAAATGGTCATTTATATGTGACGTATCGTGAAGCATGTGAGCAATTAGGTTTACTTGAAAATGATGCGCATTGGGATTTAACGCTTCATGATGCATCGATTGCTTCTTCTCCACATCAAATACGTATGTTATATGCCATAATCATATCAACATGTTTTCCATCAAATCCACTTGAATTGTGGAATAAATACAAAGATTTTATGGTAGAAGACTATATTGATTGGAATGCGTTATCACACAAGAAACGCTGATTTGCTGATTTCATTGGAAATGTATAATGAGGCATTGATAGCGATTGAAGATATGTGCCTAATGATTGCAAATAAAGCATTAGGGCAATTAGGTTTGTCACCACCCAATCGTCCAATGCATGATTTATTTGATCCAGAATTGCAACGTGAACAACAGTATGATCCCAATGAATTGCAAACATTTGTGAATTTCAATATTCCCAAATTAAATGGCCATCAAAAACATGTCTATGATACCATCATGCAAGCTGTACAAAATGAAGTCGGTGAATTATATTTTTTGGATGCGCCTGGTCGTACGGGAAAAACATTTCTGATATCACTGATTTTGGCGGCCATTCGATCGCAACAAAAAATTGCATTGGCACTTACTCTATTGGATAGTGGACGAACAGCGCACTCTGCATTAAAATTGCCGTTGAATGTGCAGGTGTGCTTATATTTATTGATTGATCACTTTAAAATTTAATCGATATTATTGTAAAATATAATTATTCTCAAATTAACAGGTGATTGAACATCCCACGTGCAATATTTCAAGAAATTCTGCGATGGCAAAAGTTTTGCAACAAGCATCAATTATTCTTTTGGATGAATGTACAATGACGCATAAAAAATCGCTGGAAGCATTACACCGTACAATGCAAGATCTACATCAGAATCAAGAAATTTTTGGTGGTGCATTGATATTATTGTCAGGGGATTTTCGTCAAATATTGCCTGTGGTTCCACGATCAACACCGGCGGATGAGATCAACGCATGTTTAAATTCTTCTCTTCTGTGGCGACATGTGCAAAAATTGACATTGAACATAAATATGCGCGTTCAATTGCACAACGACCAATCTGCAGATCGGTTCTCGAAGCAATTGTTAGATATTGGAAATGGCAAAGTTCGAGTCGATAATACAAATGGATTGATTACATTGCCGAACAATTTTTGTACCATTCTCCAATTAACAGAAAAGTTGATTGAAAGTGTGTTCCCAAATATTATTCAAAATTACAGGAATCACAATTGGTTGAAGAACGCGCAATAATGGCACCAAAAAATGTACACATCAATGCAATCAATTATCAGATTCAAAAGAAATTACCAGGTGCAGTGACATCATATAAATCTGTTGATAGCGCAATGAATGCAGATGATGCAGTGAATAATCCAATTGAATTTTTGAATTCATTGGAACCACCTGGTATGCCACCGCATTGTTTGAATTTAAAGGTTGGCTCATCAATTATTTTACTGGGGAATTTAAATGCACCAAAACTGTGCAATGGCACAAGATTGGTAGTAAAAAAATTGATGCCGAATTTAATTGAAGCCACAATATTGACTGGAACAGCGAAAGGTGAAATTGTGCTCATACCACGTATTCCACTGATTCCAACAGACATGCCATTTGAATTTAAGCGTTTGCAATTGCCAGTGCGTCTATCATTTGCCATGTCCATCAATAAGGCGCAAGGACAAACGCTTCAAACATGCGGATTAAATTTGGAGGAGCCGTGCTTTTCACATGGACAGCTATACATGGCCTGCTCAAGAATTGGAACTCCAAATTGTTTGTTTGTGCTCGCTTCAAATGAGCAAACGAAAAATATTGTACATCCAAATGTTTTGGATTGACATTAATAATTTTGAAATACAATGCATTCATTTCATAAAAAAAAATCTAGAATATTTCATTTCTTTTTTTGGTTGGTTGCAACGAAGTGCATCGGGGTTCGCTATATAATATAATTTTTATCAATTAACATTTTACTAATTTAATTACCAAATTTTAAACCAAACAAATTTTCAAATAAAGAACGTTACAATAAATTTATACGAATTTCATTTCACATAAAATATTTATTACATTTTTTAATAATATTCTTCCATCAGGTATCACTGTGCGGCTTATAACACGAATCATCTACATTTATCTTTCCATTGTCATCATTTAACAGCAGTTTGCATTCCAATAGCTCATTAACAATATCGCCAAATCAATTTCCCGTTATAATGTTTACACTCTAATACAATGTACTTATTGTACAGATATACGAAAAATGAATTTTCAATAACTAAATGCTGTGACATCTATTTAAATCGAGAGACAATAGAAAAGAAAAGGTTTACTTAGGGCCAGCAAGGCGGACCGGGCTCAGCTAGTCATTATATAAATTACATAAACTGGAATGCGATGATCCATCGATTTTTTTAAGTTAGTACGCCTAAAGTAAAAACATTTATTCCGTCCCACCACTCTATTGTGAACCATTTTGAAAATCCTCTCATGCAATGAAATTTTATAATATTTTATGTTTCATTTGAAATGTTATTGGTCAACGATTTCATTAAAAACAATATTTTTAGTAAATACTCTTTCATTATTATACAAATTACCCTGTTCAGAAGAATTTGAAATATAAAATCTTAATCCTTCAAATTATCGAACTCGACTGGCTGCTACATACAACTGACCATGTGTAAATACTGGTTGTCGTAATAATATTCCGACCTTTTGAAATGTTTGCCCCTGCGATTTGTTAATGGTCATAGCAAATGCAGGAATGACCGGAAATTGAGTGCGTTCAAAATCAAATGGCAAATGTATACCGAAGTACGTCAAACGAATGCAAGGAATTAAAATTCTCTTTCCACGTGTAACTCCAGTCAAAACCTCGCAGTCGAATGAATTTCTATGCATTTGTTTGATTCTCATTCTTGTGCCATTTACCAATCCTTTTGTTGTATTCAAATTTCGTATTAGTATTACCATAGACAATCATAATAGATCTCTCATTTGACTAAAAACAGAAAATAAAAACAAAAATTTTCCATTCAAATATTATCGGTGTATTGCATATACGTATTATATTTGCAACGCATTCTAAAATCATTGCCTTATAAAATACACAACACAACGATACATTGGAATTATCAGAAGTTTTTGTTTTTTTACTTTAGTTACTATTAAATGAGAAATCTAGTATAAATGTCTATGGTATTACTATACAATTGCTTTTTAATTCCAATTTGTGAGGTGGCAAACCACTCACATTCAATGAATTTAAAAATTCAACGGAGAAATCATTGACCCGACTAATATCATCACAAATAACTCTATCATAGCTATAATAGGCTTTAGCTTGACCTGGTATTTGAATCAAAATATCCGAAATAATTAACAAACAATCTTCATTTCTCGGAGCTAATATGACGGAATTTAAAATATTATTATTTTCAATATTTGATGAAATATCACCAAAAATATCTCGAATAATGTTGCTCGGTTCACCAATTAAATTATGTGGAATTTCAATCAAATTTCTACCCAAATCATTAAAATTTGGCAATGCTCCATTTCCAAGTAGTTTAAGAAATTCAATAAATTCCACTTCATGCGGCAGAGCTCGCATGTTCTGCTATAGAGTAAACCGTCGAAATTGTGGGAATAAGTGCCAAGAAACGACACAATTTTCAATTAATTCAGTACGTGAACCGTGAGGAATGCCAGGCAAAATTTGCCGAAAATCTCCGCACAATAAAATAGTTTTACCACCAAAGGGTTTGTTTCTATTTTGAACATCGCTTAGATCATTTAATAATCGATCAATGGCCTTCAAGGCATTAAGTGGACACATAGATATTTCATCAATAATAATTAATGAAGCGGATTTTATGAAATTTTCTTGATTACTATCAAGTGATACACTCGAAACCGAATTCTCTAAAATTGGAATTGGTAATTTAAATGTATTATGTAATTTTCTGCCATTAATAAGTAAAGTTGAAGCAATTCCACTAAATGTAGTAGAAATACAAACTAAATTTAGAGAATGTAATTTGTGTATAAGCGCTGTTTGAACAAAAGTTTTTCCACAACCTGCATGAGATGTTAAAACAAATACATATTCATACCGGTATCATGATGCATCACTTCACGCTAAACTGCGTCTATAACATTACGATGTTCATTATTTACAACATCGAAAAACTCAGTAAAAAGAAAAGCAGCTTCATCTGTATCCAATTCATACATTGTTCTAAAATCTTGCACACGTAGTGTTGTTGGAAGACCAACTTGTTGACATGATTTATTATGAGACATAAATGTTTCTTCTAACTCAAGTAATGCAAAATTGTATGAATCATTTTCAGTTTGATTTTGGACAAAATCTTCACTCAAATCTTTTTTAAATTCTTCCCATAATGCTAATGTATTCCCAGGAAAATTCAATGCACAAATGAATCCAAACAATTCTCTTAGCTGCTTCGGTGTTTTGAATTGAACATTGAACTGCTTCTAGTAAACAATGGCAATGCATTTTATGATTTTTGTTACCAACAACCGCAATCCATACTGGGGTTGGAATTGATTCCTTTACCATTTCTAATGTTGTGCCAATCTGAAAAGTACTCACACAATTTTTATAATAATACATGTACGAGTATACTGTATAACATTTAGACTCACTGGAAACTTTTTTAAAGCATATTCTAAATCTTCTTTAAAAAATAAAGCAATGGCTTTTAATACGTTTTCATCCGTTTTGTTGAGCAATAGATCTTTGATGTTACTTAAGCCCTTCTTTGAAGTGGCATTCAAAAAATAGTTTGTTATAGTTTGTTTTTCTTTATCGAACGTACATTTCAATAATTTGTCTTGATCAATACCAGTAAGTTCCGAGAAATGCTGATACATACAGTCAAGTTGAAAAAGGTAAGGCCAGTTTTCTTTTATCATTACTATGGATGGAAATTCATCGTAATTATTTAAAAATTGCCGTTGGATTGTATAACATTCCTTCATGTATAGTAGTATTTTTTCCTTATCTCGATTCAAGTCTAGGTTTGTCTCGTACAATCGGATCAGCTGAGTTTTTTTGTCCTCTAATCCAATATCAGCACCAGAAAACTTCAGATCAGGTTGCCAGTTAGTCGCGGCATCTTTTAAGGCATTTACCGCTTTTCTTTTATTTATTGGCACTTTCGGGTGGTTAAGTTGATCTTGTGAAAGGTTTAAATAATTATTGTGGTTTCGCATCATCGAAACCAAAACCTCCGTGAATGAAGATATAAGTTTGTTCTCTGAGTCTCGTTGTTCGAAAGAATCAGGATATGTTCGGACTATATCTTCAGCTACTGATCGGTATATTTTCATCGAAATTGTATAAGAAATATGCCTTAACTCATCAACAATATAATTAATAAATGCATTCATTCTGTATCCCAATTTTTTCTTTTTTTTTAGTAAATCCAGGATATCCTTCGGTAACTTATTCCAAGGAACTTTAAAGTTTGCAAATGTAGGAGAAATCTGGGGTGAGCTTGACGATGACGACACCTTACTATTGAATGCGCTGCTTGTGGTTGGAATTGGAGAAGTTGGTTCACAAAAATTTACCGGATCATTTAAAATATAAATGGTTTGGTTGGATGACTACTTGATCGGGTAGGCACATGCGGGATGATTGCTCTAGTACTGGCGATGCACTTTCCGAACAGTTTGTCGGTGATTTCTCTGGGGACCATTCCTCCCCTAGATCTAGTAAAATAAACCGATAATTTTTTTCAGCAAAATACTCCAAAACATCATCTTCCATTACTTCAGATCCAGAATTCTCTAATACCAGTTTTAAACCGAGCAGGCCAAATCTATTTGCTGAAATAAAAATAAAAGATCTGATTACTCGTATGTCGTAGTATGCTTGGAAAATAAAATTTACCATTTTGGATAACTGCATTCAAATTCGGTAACGATAAAAAAGTTTTTTTTATTAACCGATCTGCACTCCAAACTTCAAACGGCAATTTTGACATAATGAGTGATTATGATAGCGTCTGTAAAAAATCTGAAATAAAATATAGTGGAACAGATGTAAAACAATATAATAATTAAAAAATTTAGCGTCATTTCCAAACAGTTCCAAATTAAGCACCTTTTTGAAAGAGAGTGAGTTAAGGGGTGAAAAATAGTATTTGTTGCCCTTTTGTAATACTGATATTGGTTTTTTTACTACGAATTCTTCAAAATTGATGCACGTGTAAAATATATTTGTTTTTTGATTTATATATAAAAGTGAATATTGATTGTACCAACACTTTATTACCGAACCATAAAAAATTGCTTTATCATACTCATAATTTAGAAAAATTGCTTTTATTTTTAGGATGTCAATAGTGCCTTGCTCTTCCGATTTTATCAATAAATATTGATCTTCTTTATAAATTGTATTTAAATATTCCATTTGTTTTGTTATAAATATGTACTCTTCTGGTAATGTGACATTATAAATATTTGTGGAAAATCTTATAACTTCATCCGAGGTTATGGTCAGTTTGTATCTATCTTCCGAGATAAATGCCTGATATTGTTGATGACTTTTTGCGAGCAAATATGTTATATTTGTAAAATTTTTGTTTTTTTTTTGCAAATTGTTTAAAGTATTGGTGTTTTTGTTCAACACCCATAGTCCAAAGCCCTCGCAATGGGCCCATTTTACGGATTAATTCTGGATAGTGATACAGGTAGTGGTGTTTTGGTCTTAGTTTTAAGTTTTGAAAGCATTATTGTCTTAGCTCAAAATAAATATCAATAAAGTTTTGAAGTAAATGTGTTTGTGGTATCGAAATTTCTGTTGCACAAATAGGGCGACACATTTCTACCATTGAGCAGAAGAAAAACCACACCGGATCATCACGATTAATGTCCAAATTATGGAAATATAATGGTAAGTATATCAAAATGTTCCAAACTTCAAAGGCTTTGCCAGAAACCTTTTTCATATTTTTTGCGATAGTAGGATATAAAAATGAGAGTTTGAATTTCTTCTGAAGAAACTTTAAATATATGTTCAAAGAATCAAAATTTAACATTCCAGATCGATGAAAATATAATAAAACTTCCATTAAATCATACGGAATAAAACCTTCGAATAAATCGTGTGCAAGGCACGGAGGAAGACCTGAATCACAGACATGAAAGTGATTCAACGTATTTAAAATTGAATTTGACTTTAGACCCATCTCTATTGAATTTTCACCGGTTAGTAAATTCTCTACACAACTTTGATAATTTTCCGTAGTTCTTAATACACCAACTTTCATTTCTTTTTTATTTAAGGAATTTCTTGTATAAAATAGTATCGGCAGAAATGTTCGCTAGTGCTAAAATTTTCGGTGAAACCCCCTATCTGGTGACTTCCGAGATTATCCCCAATCATTGCAATAACAGATCCTTTATAATTTATTTCTCGTAAATCAGCACTCAATTTGATTTTTATTCCGTCAGTCTCTAAAATTTTCAAATCCCTAATCAAAGGAGCCAAAATTGTTTCAAATTTAAAGGCTTTTAAATACGACTCTTTGCAAAGAAGCACCAACTGAATATTTTTTATTAAAGACCTATATTTTTTGTCAATATTCCCAATAGTCATGTAAACTGCAATTAATTTGTGCTTTGTCTTAGACGACCCTAAAGGGTTGCAAATTTCAAATGCATCTTGAAAAAGAAGCAATTCTATTTTTTTTTTCTTTATTATTGAAAAATAAATTGTTTATATATGCAGAACCATCACTATAATCTAGGAACGACTCAGGCCTTTGGCTTTTAGCTTGATTAAAAATTTTCTGGTAAGAGGGAACTTTGATTAAATGAGTTAAGGTGTCAAGTAAAGGAATATAATAAAAATAACATTTATTATGAAAATTATCTCTACCCAAGTCTATTTTTTTTAAATTCACATAGCTATTCAAACTTTCGATGGTTTTATTGCGAAAAAAACTACTTTTAAAAAAGTCCAGAGAGGGAAGGTTGGGGTGGGTTTTTTTTATTCATTCCAATTAGGGTATCCATTTTACTTTTAAAAATTTCCGTCATTTCAGTATGAAGAAAATCTAGTGCTTCATCAGAAACCTTAAATCTAAATCTTAGAGTGTGAAATAAATTTTAAAACATGTTATCGTTATTTAATTGTATTTCCGTTTTCTCTTGTAAAATTTCAGTTGGAATCCCATCCAAATTATTTGTAGTTTGCGATGAAGATTCTGGTAATTGGGGCCTTTATGTCGTTCCTCTTTATGACGTCTAAAACAATGCGAGTTGAACGTTAAAGAATTTTTACACTGATATTTACAATTTTTTGCAGGGCACTGTATACTATCGCCAACCTTTAAATGCTTTCTCATATGAGATGTTGTTTCAGAAAAAAAATTTGACGAAAGTTACATAAATTGCAGGTAAAAATCGCATCGCCGGAAATTAATAAAGTTCTTTGAACATTTTCTCTATTTAAAATAACTGAATGTTTTCGGGACCAGTGCATTTTATAAGTAGAGTAATTCGAAAACTTTTTATGACAATTATTCCACAAACATATAAATTCACTATTTAGCTTTCCTCTATGAGCATACAGGTGTTTATTACAGAAAGTAAGTTTTTCTGACTTGAAATCACACATTTGACATCTGAATAACATTTTTACTTTAAGATTTTTCACATTAAATATTATATGCACAATATTTTTAACCAACAAAGTTAAATTAAATTATTAGAAAACACTATATCACAACTGGACGCTTTGACTGTTTGAGACTTAATGGTTTTTGCAATAAATGTTAATAAAATTGTCTAGTATTTTGCATCTGACGCTGAACAATTCTGTAAAGTTCAACAAAATTGTTGAATTACTTTAAGTACTGTGCAAAAAATACAGAAGTTGTTGAATATTCAACAAATTATTAAATATAACTATTCTGCAATGATCGCTTTGTTTAAAACAAATTATTTTCCACATGCCATATTGACTGAAAAGTGCTATTTAGTTTTAAAATATTATAATAATTTTACTTACCGAACAAATCGATTGTTGTTATCACTATTTAAACCACGCAATTATTATTAAACTTAAACTAGACAGTTTCTTTAAAAAAACTAAAACTTTTAATAGACAAACACATCGATCGTCCTTACGACTTAACAAACTTGATACAAAACCTAGCACATGAACTGAAAACAGAATTCTTTATAACGTAAATGAGAAAATAGTATAGAGAATAATTATTGTTTATTATTTAACAAAAATTTGAAGAAAATTGAACAATGTGTTGAAAACTCAACAAAATGCTCAATGCTCTATATTTTGTTGAATATTAAATAATTGTAATTGCTTACTATTCAACCAGCTGTTGACTAGTCATGATAAATTGCTTAATGTGACAAAGTTGTTTAATTTTAATATAGTTTTTTTAATATTAATAATTTATTACAAGAAATTTATTTAATTTATTTAATTTTCAACAAAGCTACAATTAAATAATTGTTTAAAATTACTAACATATTTTAGAGTGTAATAATACGCGCAAATGAAATAGTTCCACATTTTTCGGCGAAACAAAATACAATCGTGAAATTACTTTTTCACCTCCACGTTTACGCTCTTGCCATCTCTTCCGATTATCAATCCATACATAATGTAATGGTACTTCAGTGTACAATAAATTATTGGCACGATGATCAACTGAATTCAAATGGAAAAAAGCTAATAATTTGGTTTCCCTTACATTAGCTGCCGCTTCATTTTCTTCTCCGTGTCTGTAGTACACATTTTGCCTTTTAGGTAAATGCCAATCAAGTCTAATTATTGAATGTGTTTGATAATGTATTGGAAATTCAAATATTCTCCAACATGCTTCTGTAGAACCAACAAAACGTCCACTAAAAAAATTCTGAATTTCATCTATTTCCAATTCTCCATTAATTTCATTATTAATAACCCCAACCTCTAAAACAGCACAATCATATCTCTTGTAAATATATTTTACGCTTTTAACAGTTGTACATATTTCTACATTGATATGACAATTAAATTTGGCCGGGAGATATGGATTATAAGGCACAACGTAGCGATTATCAACTGAATTCTTTCTGGCTTCGACGCTTACCCCGTTAACTCTTCTTCTGTAAACAGGATAGCCATTAATATTAACTATAGTTTGTTCCGAAAAATCTTTGGGAAAATTTTTAATACATTTGCCATCTCTCATACACACAGATTAGGATTTAAATGACTACACGGTCCGTGAATCATATGATTTAAAACGAATTCATGTAGCTTTGGATGTGTGTTTATGTTCGGAATTTCTGCACTTACTATTTTGTCTATATCATTCGCTCCACGTAATTCATCATTTTGACTTAACGCAACTAAAATATGTGCATGAGGTAGACTCCTCTTTTGAAATTCACGTCAATATTGACATCCAATATTGTTTGTCATCATGTCCACCAATTTGCTAAGAAATTCAAAATGATGCTTATTATTGGGACACTCTTTAATAAAATTGTATACCTTTCAGATGTAACATCACTTTTGTACTAATGATTATAATCGTATGTTACGTATGCAGTTTTTTGGTACGTTCCCCAATTTCAATTATCTTTAGCCTTAACTATTCTACACCATTGTGGTTGTTGTGAGAAATAGTAAAATATGAGTTTATCGGTTTCAATTTGTATTGCTGTAATGCTTGCAATCACTTGATTCTTCTTTTTTAGAATATATACAAGAACAAAAGTTTCGCGATCGTTAATAGCATATTTTGAGAAACACGTTTAAGATACCTGTAAGAAGAAAAAGTCAAATTTTTAATTGTCTAAGTATTGTTATTCAAATTGGTTTCGAACATGATATTTATGAAGATTTATCTATAAAAAGACTTTTGGAGTAATATCCAGTTAAAACAACACTGTGTAAATAGGCGTTTGATGTCGGCGAATAAAATGTATTTAAAATTATTTGTAAACATTGTGTTACTGTGCGGTGTATTTTGTCAATATTCCAATAACGATCAAATGATTTCGTACGAACTTCCGGATGGTGATACAAAAAGTTTAAATGTAACAATAAATAATGCATCGTATTACCAATTTGAAATTAAGTTCAAGTGCTATAATTACGATTCGTTAAAATTTTTTGAAGTTCGTTTAGGCGATTCCAAAGAGTTTGAGTTACGAAATGGGATCACATTGGATTTTGATAAGTGTTTCAATAATGCAACGGATAATGAAAATTACAAATACGGCTTAAACAGGTGGTTTAATAGTTTACCATATTTCAAAACCGAAAACTCTATTGGATACAGGGCTGGAAACCAATTTGTATTTTTGGTTGGTTTGGTTTTTGGTGTTATTGACTGAAAAATTTTGGTTTTGGTTTTGGTTTCGGTTTTATAAATTTTCGAATTTTGGTTTTGGTATTGGTTTTGGTTTTATAAATTTTCGAATTTTGGTTTTGGTTTTAAAATTTTTAATTTTGGTATTGGTTTCGGTTTTGTAAAAATAAAATTTAAATGTAAATTTAATTCAATAAAAATTTAAATAGCTTCTTTTTTATTAGTTAAAAACAAAAATAAATTATGTTACCTCCAGACATTAAAATAATTAACAAAAAATAAAATTATAAAGAATAATTATATATTTGGTTTTGGTTTTGGTTATTTTTTATTTTGAAAAATTAATTGGTTTTGGTTTTGGTTTATTTGATTTTAAAATTTGGTTTTGGTTTCGGTTTTGGTTTTAAAAATATTTTGTGGTTTTATGGTTTTTGTGGTTTTGGTTTTGGTTTTGCAAAACCGGTTTCCAGCCCTGATTGGATATCCGTTAACAATACAGTTGCACGAATATGCAGAAGTGAATAGTGATGTGTTATTTGAGAATTTCGATTTTGGAAAATTTGAAACATTGACATTCAAAAATGTGGGTTTCATTTCAAGTAAATTTTTAAATCGATTACATTGCCAAACTTGCATATTTGAAAATAATGGTCGCATCAATTTTAATGAAATGCCTAATAATAATACCGAAACGCGCTGGCTTCAAATAAGTTATAATAAATTAATTAATTTCAAACCTGAAAATTTAAAAAAATTTGTTGGACTAATAACATTATTCATTCTCGATTTTGATTTGGATGATTTCAATGCTTTAAATGTACCGGGCCTATTTGAGCACAATGTAAACATCACGGAAATTAAATTTGAAAAGTCGAAAGGAAAAGTTACCCTACATGAGCAAGTATTTCGTGGACTAAAGAGTATTCAACAAATCTTTTTACAAGGGTTGCAATTGGACAGCATTCCAAATGAGTTGTTTAAGGATTTGCCGGATCTAAGTGCTGTATATTTATCGTCGAATAACATAAAGGCTGTAAATCCATCTATTTTCCAGACAAATAAGACATTTTATTTGGTTTCATTTATTGACAATCCATTTTACACAGAGTAAGTTCATCAAATTGTTTGCCACATAACACTAAAATTTTATTGTTATTTTTCAGAGCCCATGACAAACTGGAATCGTTTGATTTGGGTGGCAAATCGACTCACCTAGAACTGGGCAATTTCACAGCACATACATTCGATTTATTGGAGCAATTGATCAAATTTTCTAATTTAACCAGCGTTACATTCCAATCATTCCTCATCGATAATTTTAATTTTGAAGATTTCACAAAAATACAGTCGGAACGTACTAACGTATTAGATATTATAATTTATAGTGGTAAACCTGCTTTTGATTTGGAGTACATTAAATCGCTTGGAAATATTATTCAACCGGAATCCGATATAAACAATCAATTGAATACACTAATTCATATAGAATTTGCTGGAGATGCTATGTGCCACGATTGTACCATGATTAAGTATCTGTTTCAACATTATCTTAAACATTACTATGATCGTCCAGGATTTTATTTCAACGAAAGTCGATTGTTTGTCGAATTTACTATACCCGATTCGTGTAATCATTTTGAAGAGAAATTTGATCAAACAATCACCGAGAATTGTCCCGAAATTTGTAGCTGCAAATTCAATCCATTAACGGAAAAAGTTAAAATCAATTGTAATAACAAAAATTTAACGGAAATTCCCAATATTCCATATCCCCAACAATACAACAATCTTCGGGGAATTGATTTACATTTTTGAAAATAATTCGTTAAGTGTTTTAACATCAGCAAATCAGGATTGCCCAACGTTTGGAAAAAAATTGCGTCTCTTAATTTAAAAAATAATAAAATCGAAACTTTACCGACCGACGTTGCAGACCTTTTTAAACAATGTTTGGTCCTTAAACCTTTGTGGCAATCCAATATTAGGAAATGATACGCAATATGTAGAGCCAACTTTGGCGTCCGGTTATAAATACATGAATATGCTATTATTGTTATGTAGATGAGGAGCTACACCGAGTGGTGGACTACGTACAAGAAAACAAATCAAGCGAAATTGATGAACTTTTGAATGGTTTAAAGTGTTAGTAAATATATTTTTTACCCATTTTTGAACAAATAATTTGTGTTTTCTGTTAATTATATAAAATATTTTAATCCTCTAATGTTTTCAAAATTTGCTTATCCAGAAACAGCGTGCAAAAAGAACTTCTGTAAATTTCATCGAAGCCCGCTTCATCGATTGTTATTATTTAGCAAATCCATACGAAAACGATCGAAAGTTATCCTGACTTCTTTTATTTTTGATGAAAAATCGTTCTAAGAGGTTCTCATGGACCATCAAAACCATAAAACCATTAGCATTTTTACCGATTAGCCTTGAGCTGTAAATTTTCCACATAATCTGCCTACAGCTTATTATTTGATTTGCAATGCCTGAAACCCTAATAGCACCAGAAGTAACTCCAAAGATCATTAGTTGTGGTACAAACACTTTCCGGTCGCTTGAAGCTAGTATTTTATGCGTAGTCCCGCTGCTTCCTAGGACTTCTATATTTTATCGAACAGAAGAGAATTCAGCCACTTATTTTGGCACTTCTTAATACATAGTTTGAAGACTTCCTTATAGCAGTCACAATCCGCATGCGTTTTTGTTTTCTTGGCTTATTTGAAAAACATTTGCATTTTCGCTGATTGCTTGAGCATTGACTTCCAATCTCAATGCAAGTCTGAATAGTTTTAGCGAGAATGCACGAACGAATCTAACCTGCTTTCCTTACATACATCAACTTTAAAGGCTGGAGCCACTGGGTCCCATTAGCCGGGCTCCAATAACTCATATCTCTTCGATCAGGCAACACCCTATTCCATTAGCTTGAATCTTGAACATTCGAGCAGCCGAGGCTACCGCAAAATGGGTCTAAATAATCGCCTCCATCACCATCGGCGTCAAACTTCCCAGCTCGAAGCGAGTCTGATACTGAGTCTCCTTGGAGTCCACCATACTATACTTGGGGTTTATATATAATCGCTCTCTTTGGACTCGGAGTTGTGAAGATCCTTGTCCTTCACAACTCCGAGTCCAAAGAGAGCGATTCCATGCTATCTACCGGACCACTACCACCAGGCAGGATATCATCTGGGATCTCCACCTCCTTAGAGTGGATCTCACCTCCTTAGTGAGATTTAAATTCACAGAATATCAATTGGTGATCAAATTTTTCTAACAGTAATTGTTGTATATGTATTGTCTGGTTGACATCATTTACAATGCAATGATCTAGACACACAGTTAAAAAAAAATTGGTGTTATGTAATGCAAATTGCATTATATGTAGGTCCAAGTGCTAGCTTCCATCACAAAATAATGCTAACCCTTGCATTAAAATAGGTTTTAATGCACAGTGCATTAATTTGTATAACAACAAATAAATTAAACTTTAATGCAACAATCCATTAGAAATATAAAGCAAATTGTAAAAGAACCCTCAAGCAACTGCATTAGAATTTATCAAAAACTGCATTAATAAAATATTTTAGAAGTATTAAATTTTAAAAGCAAGTTGCATTAAAAGTTGTGTAACTTTAGCTACCATTTTTTGTTTTTTTATTTCTGTTAATAAATCTTAGTAGCGTGTTTTTTCTAGTGTTGGTCTTAGTTTTTGGCGCCTTGAGGGACGAGACCTCAGAGACTCCCAATGTTTTGCAGTTTGGCGGGCTAGATCACTTTATGATCGCCCAAGGAAATAAAATTATATTTTAAGAAATGAAAAGTTTACCTGTAACCTAATTAAAGGTCGGTTTGATGTTAGTGAATTTTATATTAATAACGCAAAACCACGTGCTTGAATTTATAATTCATATATACAGGGTGTTCGGCACAGTTGACCGACACAATTTTTTGGGGAATTGGTTGGGTCATTAGCTAGTTTTTCACCCATACGACCCCTACGTCCTAAGTGCACACGGTAACTG